>JAWHQI010000219.1:3600000-4200000 GCA_033032865.1 Dactylorhiza incarnata
TATTAAGATACCTATTTGACTATTTCAAACCACATTAAAAATATAAAGACCTATTTAGTATTTAGTATTTTTGGCCATATGTTTTTCTTTTCTTTTTTGAGGATGGATTTCTCAAGCGTGCTCTCCCCGGACAAATTTCCGAACTGACCATCTTAATAATAGAAAGTATAGGAATAGCCTTGTTTTCATTGTGATTCCCAAAATAGCCCCTTTTCTTAGTTTTTGCAGCAGGTTGGCAAAATTTGTTAAATTGGTCAGATGTTTAATTTAATTAAGTGTAACGGCTGTTTTAAATTTAGACTAATTATGAGGATATTTAAACATTAATAATTGATTATTTAATGCGAGAATTATTGTACACGAGGTATTATTGAGCTCCACCCACCCACTTTAATACGAAGGACTGGACGCCCACAAAATCGTCGACATCATAATACAATGGATGAGCGCATTGATCGCAGTAATAAAAAGTACGGTATTTGTAAAGAATTGAGACACAATCGAACATCATGTTCCAGAAATCCAGAAAATCAAAGGTAAGAATTTAATTGTTTATAAAATTAAATTATATTTTTTGTACAAATAATCTGCTTAATTCTCTAATTTTTTTCAGGCGTTATGAAGAAACGCACTAGCTAGCTGTAGCAAGGAATGAATCGTTGGATTTTTTAGGACGTTTTGGAGGAGTTTTTCTCAGCCGTTATGTTTTAATTTTGTTCCGTCTGTATCTGTTGTTTTGGGAATGCACTAGTTGCTTATTGTATTACCACCAGGGGCGGATTCAGAGGGGGGCCCGAGGGACACTTGCACCCCCATTATTTTTCAAAATTGTTAGTGGATTTGGATTCCTCTCGTCGAGACAATGAATTTTGACTACTTATATGTCAAAAACGGTTGCCAGATGAGGGAGAAACAGCTCCGATAAGATGGAAGCGTTCTCACGTCACGCCACTAATTTAGCTATTCGCAGACCAAATTTGGCTATTCGCAGACCAAGTTCAGCTATGTGCACTCCCATTTATAATTTTCTGGATACGCCACTGATTACCACTAGCTGTTTATTGTATTACTTTGAGATCGTTAATTGAAAAAATCATTTCAAATATTCGGCCCGACCTACTGTCGAAACTAAACAATCGGCACAAGTAATTATAAAAAACTCTTTTAATTGAAATGATCCTCCTAAGTCTAAATTTAAAACAACCGGCACACTTAATTAAATTAAACACCCGACAAATTTAACAAATTTAACAAATTCTGCCAACCTGCTGCAAACTGAGAAAAAGGGGCTATTTTGGGAATCATAATGAAAACAAGGTTATTCCTATACTTTGTATTATTAAGAGGGTCAGTTCGGAAATTTGTCCGCTCTCCCCTCCATGAAAGTCATCCCTACCTCCTAGTTCTCTCCCGTTGACTTGGCCTCGTGTCTTACGAGAAATAAGTAGGCGCGTCTGACACACCTTTCCACTTCAAATCTAACGATTCAAAATAAGCCGGACAATTTGAAATTTGAACTTACACTTGTCAATATTCGTGCAAAAAGTAGCAACGATTTTCTTGCTGTATGCAATGATTTTTTTAGCTGAATAATCTGAACTTCTAAACAAGCGATGGTTAAAGAAATAATTAGCAATAACTACGTTGGTTGTTAATGGGGAAGACAGCGAGAGAGAAAAAAAGACAGACCGGATTAAAGTCGGCAACGCGGCCGAGGTCGAGGTCGACGCCGTCAATGGTGACGGTTCGGGCATGGCCACCGAGATGGTCCTCCTTCTCGTAGAGCGCCACGTGGACCCCTGCCTTGGCGAGCTCATACGCCGCCGCAAGGCCGGTGAACCCCGCGCCGACCACCGCCACCCGCCTGATTTCGCCCACCATCGGAACACACCAAATCTGTACTCTTTCAATAATCCTATATAGAGCTTCAACTGGGCTAATTGTAAATAAAGTTCCCAGCTAGGGCTGACTTTTGGTATAATTATTGAAATCCGCCGACGCCCCCTGCGTGGCCTCCCGGAGTCCCGGGGCCACGTGAGCTGTACTCCGACGATATTTTTTCATTGTAATAATGCAAAAGAACCCTGATCTTATCCATGGTCTGCAAAGCAATATTTTTCGGCAAAATATTGTCTAAAACTGAAAACTGTTGCCAAAATAAAGATAACTGTTGTCATGGGGTGTTGCATATACCCTCGTTACCAAAGGTCAAAGACAGCAATTTTTCATACCTTTATGCAGCACTATACAAAAACTGTTGCTAAAACATAGATAACTGCAGGACCAGCCGACAGATCTGTGCTCAGACAGCCGATCAGCCGTCCTATCAAAATCATTTCGGCTGCTTCTTATATATAGGAAATTTGGCAAGCCGTCCAATCTGAAATGGACCCGGACCATGAATATGCATGGTTCGGGTCCTGTACCAAATGAAGGGGGAGCAAATTGAGTGACAGTGCACGAGCCCCACGTGCGGCCACCATAGTATATATCTTCTCATAATGGTTATGATAGTGACCCACCCGACGATACGTGGGCTGCGAGATACGGACGTATGAGCCGTGATTTCAACGGTATATGATCGTATTTGTGTAATATGATCGTATTTAGATCAATCATGCGCAGAAATTCGTGCCGGCGGAAATTTACGGCGGGATCGGGGCCGCGCACCAAAAAATAGGTTCGTTACACGCACCAAACTTTGAGTCCCATCATGCAACCAGAAATTTTGGAATTGTTTTGATTAAAAAAATGATTTTTTTAGGGTGAGTAATTCATAATTATGCTAGCTTCTTGGATCTGCTTGTTGAATACATTGTTTCTCTCTCTTTTCCTTCACACAGTACTATTGTGGAAAATAAGCCAGCTACAAAAAAAAGGTTCAACCAAATTTCTGGCAATTCCAACAAAGAAAGTTAATGGCCGCGAGAAGGAGGACCGTGAACGACGACTCTGTTCAGGTCAATGGGCAGCTTCGCTACAGACGTCTTTGGAGAAGTGCAAGTTACGCGCAAAATACATCGAGAAGAGGATTGTGTTTGCATCCGCTAAAACGATCGCGCAGGTGCTCCCACTAAATTAATCTGCATGTGCTCAGGTCATGTTTGCACGCTCTCAAACCCAACAATTTGGTCACTGAAGATAACTTGGTGAACCGCTCAGCTTAAATGAAGCTGCAATTCAAAGTGATGAGAAACGACCTGAGATCGTTCATTATGGATGCACGGTAGATCTTCTTGGACGTGCGGGTTTTCTTGATACCGCTGAACTTGGTTCATTCGATGTCTATGGAACCAGGTGTGAGTGTATGTAGAGCGCTTTTGTAAAATTTCTTCTGATATACATACCAAGGAGAGGAGAACAAAGTTCTTGCTCTAGGATTTTGGTTATCACAAGTTGGTTTGGCCGCACCCCCCCCCCCCCCCCCCCCCCATAGGGGGGTGCCGGGTTTTCTTGATACCGCTGAACTTGGTTCATTCGATGTCTATGGAACCAGGTGTGAGTGTATGTAGAGCGCTTTTGTAAAATTTCTTCTGATATACATACCAAGGAGAGGAGAACAAAGTTCTTGCTCTAGGATTTTGGTTATCACAAGTTGGTTTGGCCGCACACCCCCCCCCCCCCCCCCCCCCCATAGGGGGGTGCGGCCAACCGCACCCCCCCCCCCCCCCCATGGGGGGTGCGGCCAAACCGCACCCCCCATGGGGGGATGCGGCCGAGTCTCCTTCCGCGGGGGATTCGGCCGAAACCGCATCCCCTCGCCGGGTGTGGTTGGAGTTCGCTTTCTCCTTAGGGGGCGCGACTCTCCGTTCCACCGTTCGCTCAGAACGCCTCGCAACGTGACCAAAGCGTTTCAATGTTCGTTGCGCGCTCAGAACGCTTCTGAGCGCGCTCAGAGCACGCTCACTTTTCCGACTCGGCTCGCTCACTTTTTGTCTTTCTAGCACGCTCACATTTCCGACTCGCTCACTTTTCCGACTCGGCTCGCTCATTTTTTGTGTTTTCAGTTTCTCACTTTTCAGGAACAGCTTGTCGCCTTTCCTCGAAGGGCAACATGGTCATTTACGAAAAATGGTGATCCATAGGCTCTGAACCGGAAAATGTGATTCATCCTCTCAGGTGGTTATGGTGGTTACAGCGGCAAAATTATCGGGCTACCCCCGGCCAAAACTATAAAAGGACCCCCTAGGCTTCATTTGAGAGGATCCCGCCTTCATGACCAGAGAGAGCTCCTTGAAGATTTCCACGGATTTCTCCTTCAGCGCTTGAAGATTTCCTTCGTGGATTTGAAGTTCTCCTTCGCCCCGAAAGGCGACTCGGCAGTCTCACTTTGTTCTCAGGAAAGCGGACACAGCAGTCTCACTTTCGTTCTCAGGAAAGCAGACACAGCAGTCTCACTTTCGTTCTCAGGAAAGCGGACACAGCAGTCTCACTTTCGTTCTCAGGAAAGCGGACACAGCAGTCTCACTTTCGTTCCCACGAAAGCGGACACAGCGTTCTCACTTTCGTCTTCGCGAAAGAGGACAAGGTGTTCTCACTTTCGTTCTCTACCGTTCTCAGAAGGAAAAGTCTTAGTTTTTCCGAGAGGTGGTCTGTCACCCTCAGAATGTTCTCTCTCTCTCTCGCTCTAATATTGTAACGAGCAGCGGCCTGTCGCGCTCGACTTCTAAGTCTATAATTGTAATCCCCCTGAAGATAGTGGAAGTTTGGTCGGCACAGCCTCGACCGCGTGGTTTTTTTACCCTTTCCGGGTTTTTCCACATTAAAACGTCCAAGTGTAATCAACGAATTTCAAATTGACTGTTTGCGCGCTTGGTTCGCTCCCGAGCTAAGGTGGTTCAAGTAAACCGGTCTACCAAGAGCCCTAAGCGACCCGCAACAGTTTGGCGCCGTCTGTGGGAACATTCCCAGAACTCTTTGAAGGTCAACTGCAATGGCAAGGAAGAGTGCTCGCACTACTGAAGGATCAATGCCGGAAGGACGCATCGACCCAGCTCCCTCCCACTCGCTCATCAATGCGCCTCTCGCAGAAGAGGCAGTGCTTATGCCTGCGACGGTTCTGGAAGGTCGCATTCGGCAAATGGAAGAGCAACAAGCCGAGATGCTGACTCTCGTGAGAAACCTAGGGGCACATCGAGTTCCCATTCAGCCTCCAGCATCAAACGCTCTGCCACCCCCAATTCCGAATCATGCTCCGGTCGAGGGAGCCGTTCGGGAAGATGAAGTCTCCGGTCGAGGGATCCGTGCGGCCAAACCGGTCGAGGGACCCGTGCGGCCAAACCGGTAGAGGGAGCCGTGCGGCCAAACCGCACCCCCCATGGGGGGATGCGGCCGAGTCTCCTTCCGCGGGGGAGGCGGCCGAAACTGCATCCCCTCGCCGGGTGTGGTCGGAGTTCGCTTTCTCCTTAAGGGGCGCGACTCTCCGTTCCACGGTTCGCTCAGAACGCCTCGCAACGTGACCAAAGCGTTTCAATGTTCGTTGCGCGCTCAGAACGCTTCTGAGCGCGCTCAGAGCACGCTCACTTTTCCGACTCGGCTCGCTCACTTTTTGTCTTTCTAGCACGCTCACATTTCCGACTCGCTCACTTTTCCGACTCGGCTCGCTCACTTTTTGTGTTTTCAGTTTCTCACTTTTCAGGAACAGCTTGTCGCCTTTCCTCGAAGGGCAACATGGTCATTTACGAAAAATGGTGATCCGTGGGCTCTGAACCGGAAAATATGATTCATCCTCTCATGTGGTTATGGTGGTTACAGCGGCAAAATTACCGGGCTACCCCCGTCCAAAACTATAAAAAGGACCCCCTAGGCTTCATTTGAGAGAATCCCGCCTTCATGACCAGAGAGAGCTCCTTGAAGATTTCCACGGATTTCTCCTCCGGCGCTTGAAGATCTCCTTCGTGGACTTGAAGTTCTCCTTCGTCCCGAAAGGCGACTCGGCAGTCTCACTTTCGTTCTCAGGAAAGCGGACACAGCAGTCTAACTTTCGTTCTCAGGAAAGCGGACACAGCAGTCTCACTTTCGTTCTCAGGAAAGCGGACACAGCAGTCTCACTTTCGTTCTCAGGAAAGCGGACACAGTAGTCTCACTTTCGTTCCCACGAAAGCGGACACAGCGTTCTCACTTTCGTCTTCGCGAAAGCGGACAAGGTGTTCTCACTTTCGTTCTCTACCGTTCTCAGAAGGAAAAGACTTAGTTTTTCCGAGAGGTGGCCTGTCACCCTCGGAACGTTCTCTCTCTCTCGCTCTAATATTGTAACGAGCAACGGCCTATCGCGCTCGACTTCTAAGTCTATAATTGTAATCCCCCTGAAGATAGTGGAAGTTTGGTCGGCACAGCCCCGGCATCGTGGTTTTTTTACCCTTTCCGGATTTTTCCACGTTAAAACGTCCAAGTGTAATCAGCGAATCTCAAATTGACCGTTTGCGCGCTTGGTTCGCTCCCGAGCTAATGTGGTTCAAGTAAACCGGTCTACCAAGACCCCTAAGCAACCCGCAACAGTTTGGCGCCGTCTGTGGGAACATTCCCAGAACTCTTTGAAGGCCAACTGCAATGGCATGGAAGAGTGTTCGCACTACTGAAGGATCAATGCCGGAAGGACGCATCGACCCAGCTCCCTCCCACTCGCTCATCAATGCGCCTCTCGCGGAAGAGGCAGTGCTTATGCCTGCGATGGTTCTGGAAGGTCGCATTCGGCAAATGGAAGAGCAACAAGCCGAGATGCTGAATCTCGTGAGAAACCTAGGGGCACCTCGAGTTCCCATTCAGCCTCCAGCATCAAACGCTCCGCCACCCCCAATTCCGAATAATGCTCCGGTCGAGGGAGCCGTTCGGGAAGATGAAGTCTCTGAAGATTTCTCTGACGCTGCAAGCTCCGCACAACCTGCTCCGCCGGTCAGAGGACCGGAGGCTGACCCTCATCACCCCCGCCAAGGAAGAGTTGTGTAACATCCCGACTTTTATTGGGCCACTAAACCCTAGTGAGCCCAATAAAAGTAGGCCCGAGCAATGGAAAACTACCATTTTAAGTGGTGTTGCGCGCCGCAACTAAGTCATTGGGGTACAGTGACCAAATGAACCCTGAATTGACTTCTGTCAGTTCCGTTAGACTCGTATGAACAATACGAGCACAACGGAATTCGTTGCACTTCGATCCGAGGTCGTTTGGAGAAAACGACCATTTCGGGTGTCGTAGCGCGCCACTATCTCATTGTTATGAATAGTGACCGTACGAACCCCGAATTGACTTCTGTCAGTTCCGTTAGACTCGTATGAACAATACGAGCACAACGGAATTCGTTGCACTTCGATCCGAAGTCGTTTGGAGAAAATGACCCTTTCGGGTGTCGTAGCGCTCCACTACCTCATTATTATGAATAGTGACCGTACGAACCCCGAATTGACTTCTGTCAGTTCCGTTAGACTCGTATGAACAATACGAGCGCAACAGAATTCGTTGCACTTCGATCCAAGGTCGTTTGGAGAAAACGACCATTTCGGGTGTCGTAGCGCGCCACTACCTCATTGTTATGAATAGTGACCGTACGTACCCCGAATTGACTTCTGTCAGTTCCGTTAAACTCGTATAAACAATACGAGTGCAACGGAATTCGTTGCACTTCGATCCGAGGTCGTTTGGAGAAAATGACCATTTCAGGTGTCTTAGCGCGCCGCTAGCTCATTATTATGAATTGTGACCGTACGAACCCTGAATTGACTTCTGTCAGTTCCGTTAGACTCGTATGAACAATACAGGCGCAACAGAATTCGTTGCGCCTCGATTCGAGGTCGTATGGAGGGTATGCCATTTTAGGACTATGCAGACCACCTCAGTGCAACCCACGAAATGTAAAGCACACGAACCCGGCATCGGCCCCGGCAAATCTTAATGGACCCCGCCCTAAGTTGACCTTGGTCAACCCCCCCCCCCCCCCCCCCCCCCCAACTCCTCTTCCTTCTCCCCTGCCAGCAGACTAGCCACCTCCTAGCCGGAACCCTACCCAACCAAGCCGCCACCTCTTCTCCATGGCCGGCCACCGCCCTCCACTTCTCGAGCCCCACCTCCACCACAGGTAGAACCTCCCTCTCCTCCTTCCTACCTCCCAGTGAAGGCCAACCCCCTCCCCGTCGCCGGAGCGCCGCCAGCCGCCGCCCCGAGTCTTGCAAGGCTCGGGGAGGAAGCTCGGCCGTGGAAGCTCCTCCCCAAGCGCCGGTGGTGGCGCTGGGGGGGGGGGGGGGGAGTAGGTCCCCTCTCGGGGACCTCGGCGCCGTCGCAGGGGAGGCGGTCAGGCCGCCGGAGGACGCAGCCCCGGCGGCACCCGTGGCCTCCCCCTCTTCCCTTTTCCTGTAGGGGTTAAAACCCCTCCCCCGGCGGCGGCCGGCGGCGCCAGGCCGCCGGACCCCCGCCGGAGGTCTGCCCCTCCCCGGGGCCCCGACCAGGGGCGGCAGGGAGGGCCCTAGCTGAGGTGACGGCGGCGCAGCGAGCCTGCATGGCCCATGCAGGCTGCGCCACGCCACCCCGTCACCTCCTGCTCCTTTTCCCGGTGGAGTCCGGCGGCGCCAGACCACCGGACCACCACCGGAGTGGTCGCCAGCCCCCGGCGCACCGATCGGGGGCGGCACCGGTGCCCTCCCAGCGGAGGCGGTGGCGCAGCGAGCCTGCATGGCCCATGCAGGCCGCGCCACCGCCTCCCGCCTCCTTCTTTGCCCTCTCCCGGTGGTGGCCGGCGGCGCCAGGTCGCCGGACCACCACGGGAGGAGTCGCCGGCCCCCGGCACACCGACCGGGGGCGGCGCCGGCCCAGCCGACCGCAGCCCGACGGTGGCAGCGGCCGCCTCCCGTTAGGGTTAACGGGAGTCGCCCGATCTCCCCCAGGAAATCGGGCGGCTCCCCTAATCTTAACTCCCGCCTCCCGCCTCCAACTGTGTGCCCCCACAGCGGATCCGCTGTGGATCCGCTGTGGGGACCCAAGGAGGGCGCCCGGTGTGGCGCCCCCAGGTTTCTCCCTGCTATTTGCACCCCAAAACAGCCCCTTCCCTAATTTATTTTTCTAAGGGAAATTGGGGCATTTTCAGAAGAAACTTCTTCAATGAAAAATGTGCCCCACCCTAAGGGGCACCTCCTGTAATTTTTTGGGATTTTTAGGAGAAGATTTACTAATTTTAAAACCCTTAATTAAGTTTATTTTAAGAAATAAAAAGCCCAAACGAGTTCGTAAAAATCCCCAAAAATCACGGGCTCTAATTAAAGGTATTTTACAACTACTATTAAAGTTGGGAGGTGTGACCTCTTATTTTGGTCCTCCAAAAAATATTTTGCAAGCAAAATAAACGCCCAAAAAGGAGCGAAATTCGCCGAAATAATCGACGTCCTCTCGACGTATAATTTTAAACGCATAATAAAGATTACGCGTATCGATCTAAGGAATCGACTAAGTTAAGAATATCGACGTAAAACTCGGGACGAAATCGCAGTGCGACGCCGCACCCCATTAATACCGGGATAATTATAAAAGGACGAATCCACGACAAAGGGTGGAATTACTAAAAATATCATGAAATGTAAATAAACTCCCAAGACGGAGTAGAACTCCTATGAACGGGGAGAAAGCAGAACCTCCTCCTATGAACGGAGTCGACGTTGAAGCCTCCTCTTATGGAGTGATTGGACTACTAACCATCTACTTATTTACTGCTTTCTGTATTTCTATTTAAAAATATTATGATATATAATATATATATACATATAATATTACAATCCGACATTTTGAAATGTACCCGATATATCCCCCGCAATCCGACATCCGACATAAAAAACCCAAACCGACATGTGTCCGACATCCGACATCTGCAAGCTTGGTCGATAGTATTCTGGATTTGGAAGAGGAAGATCTTCATCAGAAGCATATGCACACAGCTTGTGATTGACATCCATTGGGGTGTTAATCGACTTGCATCCAGAATAGCCAGCATCTTGAAGAAGGTCGAGACAATACTTTCGTTGATAGAGGACAAGTCCATCAGGACGTCTTGCGATCTCCAGGCTAAGGAAGTATCGAAGGTTCCCCAGATCTTTTGTTTGAAAAATGGAACTAAGATGCTGTTTGACCGCTTGTATTCCCTTTGAATCATCTCCTGTGATTAGGATGTCATCGAGATATACCAAAAGAAGAACCGTGTCTGTAGTTCGATGTCGAGTGAACAGAGAGAAGTCTGTTGAGCTCCGGGTAAAGCCAACCTCCCGAACAGCCTTACTGAGCTTATCAAACCATGCCCGGGGAGATTGTTTGAGACCATAAATGGACTTCTTAAGGTGACACACTCGGGACTCCCCCGCGGTCTCAAACACGGGAGGCTGTTGCATGTATACTGTTTCTTGTAGGTCACCATTTAAAAATGCATTCTTTATATCCAGCTGATGGAGAGGCCATTGGCGATGCACAACTACGGAGAGAAGCCCACGTACTGTGTTGAGTTTGGCCACTGGAGAGAACGTTTCCTCATAGTCAAGACCTTGTTGTTGAGTAAAACCACGAGCCACCAATCGGGCTTTAAGACGGTCAATTGTCCGATCAGGAACATGCTTGATGACAAAGACCCATTTGCAACCAACAATATGCTGGCCTGGAGGGAGAGGAACCAGATCCCATGTCTGGTTAGCCAGAGAGCTGTCATTTCCTCGTCCATTGCTGCCCGCCACCCCGGATATTGGAGAGCCTCCTGCACAGAGTTAGGGATCGAAATAGAGGATAAAGAAGTAGCAAAGGTGTGCAGCTGTGGGGAGAGGCGATGTAAAGATACATAGTTTGCCATGGGATGAGCGGTGGAGGCCGGTGCCAGATCAGCAGGTCGCAGAGTGTCAGAGGTCGAAGCCGACTGCATTGGGGGCGGCGGAGCGAGGAAGGCGATGAGTGTAGACACGGAGAAGAGGAGGCTTGTTGGGAACGGGGGTCGGGCGAGGAAGGAGAGATGGTGGTGAGTTAACTGGGATTACAGGTCTAGGTAAGGATTGTGGTGGAAGAGGGGGGTTTTGGTCGGAGAAGAAAAGTTGATCTTCCCGGAAGGTAACATCAACCGAGACCGTCACCTTGCGGGTAGTAGGAGAGTAGCAGACATATCCTTTCTGAGTACGGGAGTAACCGACGAACATGTGTTTGACTGCCCGTGGTTCTAACTTGTCTGTGGACGGACCAAGTTAGTGAACGTAGCACGTACATCCAAAGATGCGAGGGGTGAGAGAGAATGACGGAGTAGAGGGGAAGAGTAGACTGAACGGAGTAACATTTTGAAGGACAGAGGAAGAGAGACGGTTAATGAGGTAGCATGCTGTGGACATCACAAAGTTCTAATAAGTCTTGGGTACCTGCATTTGAATCATGAGGGAGCGAGCAACATCAAGAAGATGTTTATTTTTACGTTCAACGTCATTTTGTTGGGGGGTATAGGCACACGATGTTTGATGAATAATTCCAAATTCGGAGCAAAGGTTAGCAAATTCATGGCTAGTGTATTCGCGAGCGTTATCCGTTCGGAGAGTTTTTATTGGTTCGGAAAACTGTGTGCGAGTTTCAAGAACGAACGTCCGGAACACACAGGGAAGCTCAGGGCGATCACGAAGTAAGTATAACAATGTCGTGCAAGAATAATCATCAAGAAATCTGCGGTGGTGATAGTGGACGCTGCGACTGGAGGCGACTCACAGTTTCTGGCAGATTCGTGGGTTGCATCGGCATAACTGACGCGCCTGGAGTTGTCAAAATTGGCCCTTTGGCGATGTCGTCTAGGCATGTGAACATGGTGACTTCTCCCGCGGTGTAAAACGTAAGTCAATTAAGAATTAATAAATTAAGTAATTAGGAGTGCCCTAATCTCGTAGACCCTGTGGTTTGGGGCTTGAGGAGAGATTGCACAGGGGTCGATGAAAAGCTGCGCGCAGGCAGCGGAACGAGGGGCTCGAGATGTCGGATTGTGATAGGAGAAACCGAAACGGCAGGCACGAGTGCAACGTCGTCTGCAGACGTTGGGAATTTCGGTTGGTCGACGTGGAGATGGCTTCAAATGCTTCTTCCGTAAGGCTTCACAAGCCTAGCTTTCTTGTTGTCGCTGGAAGCAGGCGAGTGCAGATGCTGAGAAGCATGCGACGCAGGTGGTGGTGTCCTATGAAAACTCAGAGGTCGGAGAGTGGCTATGACTTCGGTTGCGGGATGAGGTCGGACAGAGTTTCGGTCGGGAGCAGTCGTGGGGGCCAGCAATAAACCGACGCCGTTAATCCATGCAACGGTCGACTACTTTTCTAGGAACGTCAATGCAGAAGGGTTGAGTAACTATAGCAGTTTTAATCTCCCCTTTCAATGTTGTTTGCCATAATTTCCTTTTAGAAATTCAATGTTGTTTTTTAATTGTTCTAAATTCATTAGCTTTGTCTTTAGAGCATCTAGTGTGCGGTAGTTTTAGTATCAGAGCATTTAGTGTGCACATTAATTAGGCTCGCCCGCTTGCTCCTTTTTATATTGCTCGAGAACATGTTACGAGCTGCGGCTTCTCAACGCCCTCGGTAGACCGATTTCAACTCGGTCCGTCTTAGCCCGGGCGGTCGAGCGCGCACACAGTCAGAATGTTGCAGAGAGTAAATGCTGAAAATGATACACACAGAACTTTAGCGTGGAAAACCCTCCAAAGGGTGAAAAACCACGTGGCCAGGGCGGTGCTGGCCGAAATCCACTATCTCGGACTGTTACAATGCCTTTTTGAAGAATGCGAGGGCGACAGGCCGCGCCTCGTTACAATCGTGAGAGAGAGAGAGAGAGAGAGCTCCGTGGGTGACAGGCCACCGCTTAGGAGTCGATCGCCTTGCTGCGTGTCTGGTACGGCTGCGCGCTTGCTAGGAGTGCACTTCGCGGAGCACTTTGACTTTGCTGTTCAGGCTTGGGGTGCTCGCCTGAGAGATGGTGCAGCACTTCTTCTCAGGTGAGCGGCGCTCGCAGGAGGAACCTGTCAGTTAGTAAAAACGAAGTGGCGGAGTGGCGGAATGTAGAGAGAGAAGCTCTGAGGAAGAAACGAAGAGAGAGAGAGTCTGGGCCCGAATGAGAGAGTGAGTCCAAATGAAGACCCTTGGGGGTCTATTTATAGGCTTGGAAGGTGGAAGTTACGGTGGTTATGCGGATAACCACCAAATGGAGGGCCGAGATCGTTGGCGACGATTGAAGGGTCGTGATCGCGCGAGATGATCGGAGGGCCGCGAGGGACTCGGTGGGATCCGACGGAGGAGGGTGAAGGGCGGCGACGGCGATGGCCGGCCATGGGTGGCCGGCCATGGCCGCCGGCCATGAAGGGGGCGGCGGCAGGCGGCGGTCGGCCGGCGGCGGCCGGCGGCCGGCCGGCGGCGGCGGGCGGCGGCCGGCCGGCGGAAGCCGGCCGGTGGCCGGCCGGTGGTTGGCGGCGGCCGGCCGGTGGCGGTTGCCGGCCGCCGGTGGCCGGCCGGTGGTGGCCGGCCGGCGACGGTGGCCGGCCGGTGGTGGCCGGCCGGCGGCGGTTGGTGACGGTTGGCCGACGGCGGTTGTTGGTGGTTGCGATCCCGCGCGGGGCGGTTGGGATCCCGCGCGAGGTGGTTTGGATCGGTGCGCGGTGGTTTGGATCCGCCGCGCGGGAGTGGGATCCGGCGTGCGGTGGTTTCGGGATCCGCCGCGCCGTAATGGGATCCGATGTGCGGGAACGGGATCCGGTGTGCGGTGGTTACGGATTTCTCCATATATAGAGGGGGAACCCATCATTTGCCCCCCAAATCCATTTGTTTGGAGCGCACGGAGAGCAATTGGATTTCCCCCTAAAACTTGCATTTGTGAGCGATGGCCGGGGTGAATTCTAGCGTGGAGGTTGGCGGTGGCGATGGTGACGGTGGTGCCAAGGTGAGTACGGAGTACAAAGGTTTGATTCCCTAAAAGGCGGGCGGACAACGTGCTAGAGGTGCGGGGAGTCGCACGGAGGGGAAGGGCGACACTCGCGCACGTGCGGTCGCCGCGTGCGCGCGCGGAGAGCTGCGCGTGGGTCACACTCGCGCGGGCTCGCGCGATCGGGCGTGCGCCCGCGCGGCAGGGCGCGCACGCGTGCTCGTGCGCGCTCGCGCGCGTGCTCGTGCGCGCGCGCCTGCGCGCGCGCGTGCTCGTGCGCGTGCTCGTGCGCGTGCTCGTGCGCGCTCGCGCACGGCAGAGCGCGCGCGTGCCTGCGCGCGCTCGCGCGCGGCAGAGCGCGCGCGTGCCTGCGCGCGCTCGCGCGCGGCAGAGCGCGCGCGTGCCTGCGCGCGCTCGCGCGCGGCAGAGCGCGCGCGTGCCTGCGCGCGCTCGCGCGCGGCAGAGCGCGCGCGTGCCTGCGCGCGCTCGCGCGCGGCAGAGCGCGCGCGTGCTCGCGCGGCAGGGCGCGCTCGCTCGCGCTCGGCAGAGCGCGCGCGCGCCTGCGCGCGCGCGTGCTCGTGCGCACTCGCGCGCGGCAGAGCGCGCGCGCTCGCGCGCGGCAGAGCGCGCGCGCTCGCGCGCGGCAGACCGCGCGCGTGCCTGTGCGCGGGCGGGTTCGCGCGAGCTCGCGCGTGCTCGCGCGTGGCGGAGCGCGTGCGGGCCTGCGCGCGCTTGCGCGCGGCAGTGCGCGCGCGTGGTAGGGTGCACCCGCGCGCTTGCGTGTGTTGTTCTTGGGGCTTACCTGCGTGCGAGATTTGCTCGGCGGTTAGTTTCGCGGGCGGACTTCTCTTATGCTTGTCCGTAATTTGCTCTAACGCTTTTTTCCTTTTCTTTCAGGCCCCTCGGCGTGGTGGGCAAAGTCGCCCAATGCGACTCGCCTCGAGTCTCACTCTCGATCATGTTGCCATTTGGAGGAGGCGTTTTAACCTGCCCCCCGGGTTGGAGATTCGGATCCCAGGTCCTGAAGAGCGAGTGCAGAATCCGCCTCGGGGCTGGATGACCCTTTGCGAGTCGTCGCTTCGGAGCGGCTTTCACCTTCCGGCGTGCGAGGAGGTGACCGAGATCTTGAAATTTTGCGGCGTCCCAGTGTCACAGTTTACGCCTCAGGGGACGGTGCGGATAATGGGGCTGATCGCCTTCTTCCGAGAGCACGGTGCGAAGTTCTCCTTGGGCCTTTTCAAGGAATGGTGTGAAGTGCGGGTTGATCTCGGGGGTCGTATTGAAGTCTTTAGCAACAAGAGATGGCTGGAGTTCGAGACCCGGGTGGATCGCCGTCACGGGAATACTTTGTTCGGCTATGTTAGGAACACGGAGGGACTACCGGAGGTGTGGAACTCTTTACCGGATCGCTGTCGGCGCCTCAAAGGGCGTGAGCGGGAGTTTTCTCCTGTTCTCGGATTTTCAGATGCTCGAGAGCTGGGGAATATTCTGCACAGTATCTCTCTGTTCGTAGACGAGAAGCGCCTGCTTTTATGCGGGCTGTCCGTTGATGCTGGTCGTGCCGCTGCTGTTCCTCTTGTTCGAGACAGAAAGAGGAAGTTGGTTTTTAAAGGTCTGGAGGAGCCAGGTCCTGCTCCTTCACTGGTACAGGATGCTCCTCAGGAGGAGGTGGCTCCTTGTGCATCTGGTGCTGACGGCGAGCCGGTTGATGAGGAGGTCGAGGTCCTGGGATCTTCTGCCCCCCAGGCCTCTCCGGAGCGAGGCACAGCTCGAAAGGTGTCGGAAGGGAAGAGGGTCTCTTCCTCTCTGGAGGCCATGAGCCAGGCGGTAAGCCGGATTTTTTCTTCCCCTTGCATGACGTCACTCTGAGGTTGTGGTTCTGACTTATACATTTTCTCTTGCAGATGGAGACCCAGGCATCGATTGCGCATATATGGAATAACCATTACGTGAGCTTGAAGGACGGGTTTATGTCCATCCAGGGTGAGCTTCGGGAGGCGAGGAGCGCCCTTGTGGAGGCGAGAGACGGCGGGATCGCGACATCTCGCGCTTCAGGCGGATTGGCTCGGAGATGCAGGAAGAGCTGGAGAGGACCAGGTCCGGTCTCGGTGCGGAGAAGGCGGCGTTGGAGGAGGCCTTGCGATCCTTAGAGGCAGCCCGTGGCGACGTAGTGTGTCGGGATGCAGAGCTGGAACAGTGTCGGGCTGAGATAGCGCGTCTTTCTTCCGTGGAGCGGGAGACCGAGCTGAAGGCGGCTGGCTTGGCCGAGTATCTGGAGTCGATTGACTACTTGAGGGACCGCTCCTTGATTTCCGAGGAAGTCCGGGATATGATCTGGACTCAGGAGGTGGAGCCTCATCTGGAGGATTCACGAGAGCTTGCCCTTCGACAGGGAGCGTCAAAGGCTCTCCGGATGGTATCCCGAAAGCGGGGCTATGATGTTAGTGGTCTTGGCTTTGATGACCTATCGGAGGAGGAGGATCATAGCCCTGACGAGGAGTGATTTCTTTAGCTGCTCGTAGCTGTGTTTGTCGGATGTGATTGTATCCCCTTTTATTGTATTCGTCATACTTGTTTATCTGTTCGATCTTATCGATCTGGCTGTTTGGCATCTGCGTTGTTTGATTATTTTTAAAGTCACAGATGAATTTGCGCGGACTCGAGCTCGCGGTTTTTATGAAATAGGCGCACGGGTCTGGCCCGCGGCTTGGCCGGTGAATGTTTATATTCGAACCGGGGGTAGACGTAAGGGGGGCAGGCCCCTACGGTGCACGAGTCTGGCTCGCGGCTTGGCCGGTGAATGTTCATATTCGAACCGGGGGTAGACGTAAGGGGGGCAGGCCCCTACGGTGCACGAGTCTGGCTCGCGGCTTTTTGCACGAGTCTGGCTCGCGGCTTTGCCGTAAGGGGGGCAGGCCCTTACGGTGCCCAAGCAACGTTGAGGCAATGTGCCCAAGCAACGCTGAGGCGAGGTGCCCAAGCAACGTTGAGGCCATGTGCCCAAGCAACGCTGAGGCGAGGTGCCCAAGCAACGTTGAGGCCATGTGCCCAAGCAACGCTGAGGCGAGGTGCCCAAGCAACGTTGAGGCCATGTGCCCAAGCAACGCTGAGGCGAGATGCCCAAGCAACGTTGAGGCCATGTGCCCAAGCAACGCTGAGGCGAGGTGCCCAAGCAACGTTGAGGCCATGTGCCCAAGCAACGCTGAGGCGAGGTGCCCAAGCAACGTTGAGGCCATGTGCCCAAGCAACGCTGAGGCGAGGTGCCCAAGCAACGTTGAGGCCATGTGCCCAAGCAACGCTGAGGCGAGGTGCCCAAGCAACGTTGAGGCCATGTGCCCAAGCAACGCTGAGGCGAGGTGGTCTTTTGAGCTGTACTGGTCGATGAGAAGCGATTTTCGTGAATCGAGATTCGCTGCCTGCACATGAAATTGTAGTAAAATAGCTTGCGCCCATCTTGTACATAAGAGGGTAGTAGGATAGTTTGCGCGAGTCTAGGCTCGTGACTTTTACATGATAAAATGAACTAAAATCACTGATAAAAGCGGCGCAGATTCTGCGCGTTCCAGGTGCGTGGGAGCGTCTTTCCTTCCGCCGTTCTGAGCTTGAAGGTTCCTGGTTTCACGGTTGCGGTGACCACATAAGGTCCTTCCCATGCTGGTGAGAGTTTGTCTTTCTGTGGACCTTTCCCGGCTGCTTCAATGCTGCGTAAGACAAGATCTCCGACGTTGATTGGTCGGGGCTTCACCCTTCTGTCGTAGAGCCGGGCCACACGCCTTTGGTAGATGGCGATGCGCTGGGCAGCGTGGTCTCGAGTTTCGGAGATTAAGTCAAGATTTTGGCGAAGTAGTTCATCATTTCTGCTGGGATCGAAAGTCAGCACCCGGATGCTTGGTACTCCGATGTCGACGGGAATGACGGCTTCGGTCCCGTAGCAGAGGTTGTATGGGGTCTCTCCTGTTGGAGTCCTTTCCGTTGTGCGGTATGCCCACAGTACGTTTGGGAGCGCTTCTACCCACTGCCCCCCGGCTTCTTCAAGACGCGTCTTTAGCCCTTTGAGGATGGTGCGGTTGGTGACTTCTACCTGCCCATTTGTTTGTGGATGCGCCACGACGGTGTGGCGAAGATTGATCTTTAGGCCATCGCACATTTTGGTGAATGATTTCCCGGTAAACTGGGTGCCATTGTCGGCGATGATAGCTGCTGGGATTCCAAAGCGGCAGATAATGTTCTTCCAAACGAACTGCTTAGCATTCTCCTCCGTGATCTTTGCCAGGGGCTCAGCTTCCACCCACTTGGTGAAGTAATCGATTGCTAGGATGATGAATTTTCTCTGCCCCGATGCCAGTGGTAGAGGGCCGAGGAGATCAATCCCCCACTGCGCGAATGGCCATGCACTCTGGAGTGCGGTGAGCGCGACTGGGGGCTGGTGAGGTACATTTGCATAGAGCTGACAGCTCCTGCACTTTTGAACGAGCTCCGCCGCGTCCTTCTTCATTGTTGGCCAATAGAAACCTTGGCGCAAGATTTTTTGGGCCAGGGCCTTTCCTCCCAGGTGTTCTCCGCAGACCCCTCCGTGTACTTCTCTTAAGGCGTAGTCCGCTTCGCTGGCTGGTAAGCACTTTAGGTAGGGCCCTGAGAATGCCCGCTTGTAGAGTTCCCCGTCTATGATGGTGAACGATGCTGCTCGCATTCGTAATCTGCGCGCCTCCAGGCGATCCTCGGGGAGGTGTCCCTGCTCGAGGTAAGCTCGTAGAGGGGTCATCCAAGAAGGTTCTTCCTCATTGATGGCTGCAATCTCCCACGGCCCTGGGATACTTGGGGCCATGATCTCTTCCACGCGACGCCTTCGCGACTGATAGCTGGATGGTGATGTTTCTAACTTGGAGAGCGCGTCCGCTCTAGTATTCTGCCCCCGGGGCACGTGCAGGATTTGGTATGACGGGATCCTCTGAAGGAGTGACTTTACGCATGTGAGGTAATGCGCCATCTGGTCATTCTTGGCCTCATAATCTCCCTCAACCTGCGAGACTACAAGCTGGGAGTCGGCGTGAATTGTCAGGCTCTCTACCTTACAATCGATGGCGAGCCGGAGGCCGGCGATCAAAGCCTCGTACTCCGCGACGTTGTTGGTTGCTGGAAACTTCAGTCTGAGGCCATATTCCAGAGTAATTTCATCGAGGCTTATGAGGAGGAGCCCTGCTCCAGCTCCTTCAGCTCCTGAGGCGCCGTCGACATAGAGAGTCCAACGGGATGTGGCGACATCTTTGGCAGGAGTTGCTTCCGGTGGGATGGTGTATTCTACAACAAAGTCAGCGAGCACTTGTGATTTGATATCCGGCCGGGGCAAGAATTGGATGTCGAATTCGCCGAGCTCTACTGCCCACTTCACAAGTCTCCCCGAGACTTCTGGCTTTTGGAGGATCGCTCGCAGCGGGAGCTGAGTTAGTACTTTCACTGTGTGTGCCTGGAAATAGGGTCGAAGCTTTCGCGCCGAGAAGACGAGCGCTAGGGCTGTTTTTTCTGCCGCCGGGTACCTGGTTTCGGTATCGGTGAGGACCTTGCTGAGGTAGTAGATTGGCCGTTGCACTCCTCCTTCATCCTTCACAAGAACTGAACTGAGGGCCGTAGGGGAAACTGCGAGGTACAGGAACAGGGCTTCCCCGGGGATTGGCTTTGAGAGAAGCGGCGGCGAGGCCAAGTACTGTTTGAGGAGTTCGAAAGCCGTTTGGCACTCGTCCGTCCATTGGAACCCAGTGTGGCGCGCTCCCCGGAGAATTTTGAAGAAAGGGAGATATTTGTCCCCCGTCCTTGACAGGAAGCGGGACAGTGCGTCGATCCTCCCATTCAGGCGTTGCACTTCTTTGACAGAGCGAGGTGGCGACATGTCCTCCAGCGCCTTGATCTTCTCAGGGTTGGCCTCGATTCCTCGATGGGTTACCATGAAACCCAAGAACTTCCCCGCCGTCACACCAAATGCGCATTTGCTGGGGTTGAGCCGCATCTGGAAGCGACGAAGAAGCTGAAAGCACTTTCCCAAGTCTTTCAAATGGTCGCGACGGTGGACGCTCTTCACTAGCATATCATCCACATATACCTCCATCGTCTCCCCGATGAGGTCTTTGAAGACTTTATTCATCAGTCTTTGGTATGTCGCTCCGGCGTTTTTAAGGCCGAACGGCATCACTTTGTAGCAGTAGACTCCTTTATCGGTGCGGAAGGCGGTGTGCTCCTCGTCTGCGGGATTCATTCTTATTTGGTTGTAGCCTGAGTATGCATCCATGAAGCTGAGCAGCTCGTGGCCGGCTGTCGCGTCGACGAGCTGGTCGATCCTCGGAAGAGGAAAACTGTCTTTCGGGCACGCCTGGTTCAGGTTGCTGTAGTCGACGCACATCCGCCATTTTCCGGACGCCTTTTTTACCATCACCACGTTTGCGAGCCACGTGGGATAATCTGCCTCGCGGATGAACCGCGCCTCCAGGAGCTTTGCTACTTCCTCTTCGATTGCCTTTATTCGCTCAGGGGCGAAGTTCCTCTTCTTTTGAATTACGGGCCTGCAGGCGGGGTTAATGTTTAATGAGTGAAAAATGATTTCGGGATCTACCCCAGGCATGTCCTCCGGGCTCCAAGCGAAAATGTCCTCGTTCTCTTGCAGGAAGGTTGTAATCCTTTCTCGTTCTTCTGGCGTCAAAAGGGACCCGATCTGGACAGTCCGGGTTTGATCCTGCTGGGAGAGCGGCACTTTCACTACCCCTTCAACGGGTGCTCCTCGCTGAAGAGTGGCTTCATCTCGCAGGTCGAAGTTGTCGATGTTGAGAGCCGTCGCCCTCGCCGGTTGAGCTTGTCTCAGGTAACAGGTCCTAGCCGCCTCCTGGTTTCCACGAACGACCCCGATCCCGGCGGTGGTCGGAAACTTCATGGCTAAATGCGGGATTGATGGGATGGCTCTGAAGATGGATTGGAGCGGTCTCCCAAAGATCGCGTTGTAGGCGGAACTTGACTCCACGACAACGAACTGGATGTTATGGGTTACCTGTCTCGGGAACTCACCAAGCGTTACCGGAAGGGTGATCATGCCTTGGACTGGGACGGGGCGATTGTCAAAACCGTAGACGGGCCCTGCTGCTGGGCTGAGGTGCTCCTTGGTGAGGTTCATGCTTTGCAGAGTGGAGAGGAACAGGACGTCAACTGAGCTTCCATTGTCGACCAGTACCCTTCTGACGTTGAAACAGGGATCCCCGATCCCGGCGCTGATCACGAGCGGGTCTTGGTGCGGCAGCCGTAACCCCTCGAGGTCTTCATCTCCGAAGACGATGGCAGCGTCCTGCTTGAACTTCTTATCTTCGTGGCCTCTCTCTGGCCTAGCGATGGAGAGAATTTGCGCGGCGAGATTAGGGGACCCAGCTATAGTCTCGACTTGCCCTACCACCGGCATTCCGACCGCTGCGCCGCGAGGTGCAGGAGGCTGATCTCTAGGTTCCCTGGGTTGTTGCGGCTGATTCGGCAGCTGACCTTGCAGGAACCTTCCAAGGAGTCCTTGCCTGACGAGGCGCTCAATTTCCTCCTTTAACCTTGCGCATTCTTCGGTCGTGTGCCCAGCTCCCCTATGGAAATCACAATACTTTGAGTGGTCGGTTCTTTCATTCTGGTTTAGCGGTCTCGGCCTACGGAATGCCGGATTTTCTTGAATGGCGTAAAACACATTGGTTCGCGACGTGTTGAGGGGAGTGTAATTCAACGGTGGTCGGGGACCCTGGTCCCTTCGAAGATCCCGACCACGATTAGGGTTCCGGCGTTCTTCCGTACGCCGCTCTTCCTGCCTCCTGGGCGCTGGCTCCGATCCTTTCTTCCTCTTCAGACTTCCCTCGAACTGCTGGCGATGCGCCTCGATGGCTTCGTCTGCCGCTATCTGTGCCTCCACTCGATGCACGAGGTCCGGGTAATTTGGAACTGTCTCCCTCATTAGAGCGGAATAGAAGCCGCCTGGGCGGAGCCCTCCCAGGAAGACACCGCGTAGAAGCTTGGGGTCGACCCCTGGTATTTGCCGCGCCTCCGTGGTGAAGCGGCGGAAGAATTCTTTAAGGGTCTCTCCCTCGTTCTGGCGGATCCCCGAGAGATGAGAGGGATCTCGGACGATTCTTCGGTTGGCGACGAACTGATCTGCGAACCGCCGGGTCAGCTCGGTGAAGTTGTTGATGGATCCTTCTTGCAGGGAGTGGAACCAGGTGCGAGCCTGCCCCTTGAGTGTTGCTGGGAACACCTGACACAGGAGTTGATCGGCAGCGTTGTAGATCCTCATGATGGTGGTGAAATGATTGATATGCTCCAGTGGATCCTCCATCCCGTCAAACGACTCGATGCTAGGAAGCTTGAAGCCGTGCGGAACCGGGTGGGCCAGGAGTTGTTGCGACAAGGGGGAGCCGTGACGCAGAGGGCGGCGGGCGAAGATGCCCCGGCGCCCGACTTGTCCATACTCTTCAGCGATCACATCGCGAATCTCCTTGCGGGTGGGCCCTCTTATGGCTTGGTTGGCCGCGGCTCCTTGCTGATGGTGCTCGGGTTCCTCCCTAGTTCCCCTGCCGGGACGGGCTGGGCGCGCGGAACTGGCTGCATCCGAGTAGTCTTCTTCGTACACTTCTTCTTCGCGAGCGGCTTCCCTGAGGGGGGGCGCGATTAGGGACCAGGAGGGGTGTGAAGACCGGAGCGGCTGGTGGAGCAGGTGCTTCACGGTTTCTGAGAAGAGCCAGCATTTCGGCTTGCTGCTCCTCTATCTGACGCATGCGTCCTTCCAGTGTGATGACAGGTGCCAAAGGGACCTCTTCGACGGGAGGTGCGTTGATAAGTGAGTGGGATGGAGCGGGCTCAACGCGTCCTTCAGGAATGGAGCCATTAGTGGTGCGGGCACTTCTTCTTGCCATTGCTGCCGAGCACGAGTATTGCCGTGAGGCGAATACTGTCTTCAGAGAACTTTTGGGGAACACGTTCCCACAGACGGCGCCAAACTGTTGCGGCTTCTCAACGCCCTCGGTAGACCGGTTTCAACTCGGTCCGTCTTAGCCCGGGCGGTCGAGCGCGCACACAGTCAGAATGTTGCAGAGAGTAAATGCTGAAAATGATACACACAGAACTTTAGCGTGGAAAACCCTCCAAAGGGTGAAAAACCACGTGGCCAGGGCGGTGCTGGCCGAAATCCACTATCTCGGACTGTTACAATGCCTTTTTGAAGAATGCGAGGGCGACAGGCCGCGCCTCGTTACAATCGTGAGAGAGAGAGAGAGAGAGAGAGCTCCGTGGGTGACAGGCCACCGCTTAGGAGTCGATCGCCTTGCTGCGTGTCTGGTACGGCTGCGCGCTTGCTAGGAGTGCACTTCGCGGAGCACTTTGACTTTGCTGTTCAGGCTTGGGGTGCTCGCCTGAGAGATGGCGCAGCACTTCTTCTCAGGTGAGCGGCGCTCGCAGGAGGAACCTGTCAGTTAGTAAAAACGAAGTGGCGGAGTGGCGGAATGTAGAGAGAGAAGCTCTGAGGAAGAAACGAAGAGAGAGAGAGTCTGGGCCCGAATGAGAGAGTGAGTCCAAATGAAGACCCTTGGGGGTCTATTTATAGGCTTGGAAGGTGGAAGTTACGGTGGTTATGCGGATAACCACCAAATGGAGGGCCGAGATCGTTGGCGACGATTGAAGGGTCGTGATCGCGCGAGATGATCGGAGGGCCGCGAGGGACTCGGTGGGATCCGACGGAGGAGGGTGAAGGGCGGCGACGGCGATGGCCGGCCATGGGTGGCCGGCCATGGCCGCCGGCCATGAAGGGGGCGTCGGCCGGCGGCGGCGGCCGGCGGCCAGTCGGCCGGCGGCGGTCGGCCGGCGGCGGCCGGCGGCCGGCGGCGGGCGGCGGCGGCCGGCGGCCGGCCAGTGGCGGTTGCCGGCCGTCGGTGGCCGGCCGGTGGTGGCCGGCCGGCGGCGGTGGCCGGCCGGCGGCGGTGGCCGGCCGGCGGCGGTGGCCGGCCGGCGGCGGTTGGTGACGGTTGGCCGACGGCGGTTGTTGGTGGTTGCGATCCCGCGCGGGGCGGTTGGGATCCCGCGCGAGGTGGTTTGGATCGGTGCGCGGTGGTTTGGATCCGCCGCGCGGGAGTGGGATCCGGTGTGCGGTGGTTACGGATTTCTCCATATATAGAGGGGGAACCCATCAGAGCTAAAGCTTTTGATATTTGATGGCATCATATATACCCTTTGCTGAGGATCACGACACACATTCCTACACGACAATCAGAGCCGTCCATTTTGTGCGCATCAACGGCCCATGTTTTTTTAGTTTTTTTAATGCACTTGAGGGCCGTCATGACTCATGAGTGAAGAATCATGACTGTCCATGACAGATCCTTAGTCTATAAATAGGAATAAAATGCTCATTTAGAAGGGATTGAAAGTTGGTTGAAAAGTTCTCCTTTTGATCACTCACTGCTTAAGCTGGAACCCAAGTGTGAAGCTTCGCTGTTATCTTCCCCTCCCCATCCCCCCATTAACCAGGCACCCACCTTCTCTCTTTTCTAACCTCCATTAGTTGGCCACCCCTCCCCCACAAACCCACCTCCTAAAAATTCCGCCACCACCTAAATCCCCTCAATTTAAATTTTCGGCGATCGCCGCCACCACCTCCTATGACCGCCCATGGCCATCCCTCCTCATTACTACATAACTCCCAAGCCACCTCCCACTACTCCACTACCTCACTCATAACCACCTCCTAAAAAAGACCAATACTTCTAAAATTACTCCGCCCCGCACACACACACTCCACAACCAAACCAATTAATTCCTCTGAACTCACCCGATTAACAACCATCCGCAACAATTCACCCAGCAGATTGCACGCCAATAACCTGCCACATTCAGTTGCAGAACATCCACCCACGACCTCTACTTGATGCAACCTGAGACACATATTTACTTTATTTACAGTATTTTGTTTTGTAACGCACGTCTTCGTGTTTGTTGCTTGTTTCCTTTTTTCGTGCATATTGTTAGCGCTTCGTGTTTAGTTAAAGCTAACTCGCACTTATTCTTACGGCTTGTTGGTGTGACCGACCAACTAGACCTTAAATATAAAAGGTTCGTCAAATTAGGTGGTACGGTAGTTAGGGCAAGCATGAAAATAAAGATTTATTTTATTTAGCATATTTAATTTTAATTTTTGAAATTGTAATTACATAATTTAATTTCTTAAATTAAATTTAATTTTGAAAATTTAGTTTTAAAGAGGAGTATTATGAGAGATAAACATCAATTGAATGTCAATTTGAAACCTCCCCTACTTTTTGTGCAACCGGCCGACCCACTCTTTTTGAAACCCCCATCCGTTATTTAATATTCTTATATTAAATGAGGATTTGAAAACCCCCACCTTTATTACTTTATTAAAACATTTCTATCCAAATTCCCTTTCTCATGCCAGCCACCGAGTACCACCGCCCCAACTTCCTCACCACAGTTTGAGTCCGCTGGCCGACTCCCCCTTGGACTCCGACGTTCCTTACTCTGTCTTCCTCCGGCGAGGGCGACGACTCCATGCACGCAGAATTGTTTCCAGCTCCCTGCTCTTCCTCTTGGCTGCCAGTCCCTCCTATAAGCGCTGGCGAACTCCCCTTCCCCTCCTGAAGTTTTCGAGGTAGCCGCAAGGACTTCCCGGCAATAATGAAGCTCTACTCTCCAAACTATCAGGCTCATTAAAAGCTTGACCAAGCCCCGTGAACCTAGAGAACTCATTGATTATTATATTCCTCTCCACCACATCAGAAAAGTATCTTCTTAAGCATTTATTCCTCTCCAAAGAAATCTCTTCATCTGTATTTGGAGCAACTCTATTTAGCCCTCCATCAAGTCATTCTCGACTATAATATCTACAAATACAAGCATATAGTAAATTTGCATATTTCGGCCAGATTTCTTAGAAAATTCTGTTGTCCAGATTTCTCTAAGAAATTTGTCTAAATTTCTCTAAACAACAATCTAAAAACTGATTACATCTAAACAACAATCTAAAAAACTGATTACAATCTAAATTTTTGAGAAAAACAAAACTAATTTCTGATTACAATCTAAATATCTAATTACATTTATACAAAAATAACTAAGAAGAAGAAGAAGAAGTGGAAGAAGAAGAAGAAGAAGAGGAAGAAGAAGAAGAGAGGAGCTTAATATAAAACATATCACGGCGTGCGGTACGCGTACCCGTACCGGGAACGCCCCCGGTACGGGTACGGGCCTCTTTTTGGCGTATCCGTGCTTCCTAACTTCTCACTCTGCAGAAGATGAGCGAGTGCTTCCCTGATGCCATCGCTTGTTCCCTGCTCGATGATTCTCCTCACACATGCTCCCGTTTCAGAGACTCCCACCCCGCTGGATCTAGTCTCGTCGGGTTTGCTTTCGCTGGCTCTCTTGTGGAATTAAAAGCGTTGACCTAAGGAAGAAGTTAGGGCAAGATGTTGAGTATGTAACTTGGTAGTGAGAGCTTTAATTCGCACACACATCACCCTCCTGCGCCCATGTTGTTGCAACAATCTCTCAATGTGCATGGCCTCCCGGGCCGCGATTCAATCTATAAGAGCTTGGTGAGATGCATCCATTTCTACTCTGATATCTGCGGTGAGAGGCAGCTTAAAGGATCTAATTAAAAAACAAAGAAGTTTTAGAAGTTTTTTTCACAAAAGACCAGACCAAGGGAAAGTAGGAATCAACTAGAATGCATGAATACCTATATTCACAATAACATCTCTTGAAGTACTCGCTGACTGCTGACTGAGAAGTCTAGAGCACAACTGGTTGCTCTGAAGTTCTTCCCCTGGCCTCCGCTTTTGCTGCTTCAAAGCGCTCTCGCTTTTGCCGCCTGATTTCAGAATGCCTTTTTGCAGTTTGTGCTCAGCGGGAGTTTTATGTTGGTTAGCAGCTCTCAATGATTCCAACTACCTCTGCTCAACATAAAAAAAAAAAACAGTTTTTGGAGGAGCAACTCCTGGGGTGACAGCAACGCAGATCTTTTTCATGGATTCCTTCTCGGTAGTCTTTTTTTGCCTATTTGTTTGAAGAGATTCTTGCGACTAGTTTATCCTTTGTCGCCACTGCTTCTTTCTTTTTTGCAGCAGTGGCTTCCTTCTGCTCGGCCGCAATAGCCGCCCCCTTCACAGCCGCTACCGCTTGTTCTTGTTGAGCCTTCTCGGTCGCAACAGTTTTCTCGAGCAAGTCAAAGAGCACTTTGCAGCTGCAAAAGTGGAGTCTGCGTGAAGGAGGGCTTTCTGCCGCTTAGCAATTCTTCCCAACTCCATCCGCCTCCGCTCATCATCAGAAAGATAGACATTTCCTGGTGGAACAACTCCAGGGGCGATAACAGCAAGGATTTTCTCCATGTATATCTTCTCGGTGTCTAAAGAGATTCTTGCGGCTAGTTTATCTGTCTCCAATGCTGGTTCTTCTTTCTCTTTTGCAGCAGCGACTTCCTCCTCTCTATCTTCTTGGATGCAATAGCTTCCTTCGCAGCAGTTGCTGCTTCTTGTTCTTGCCGAGCCTTCTTGTCCGCAACAATTTTCTCCTTCCGCAATTAGTGCTTCCTCTCGTCGCGCTCTGCAGCTTCTTACTGCCTGGCCATCTCCTTGGCTACCCACACAACGTTAGTCTTTTGCGTTGCGTTGAGAACCTCTGCCGAGGAGACATGCCCTGGGTGAAAGGGCAGGGCCTCCATGATCTCCACCTGAGATCCGGATTCATTGGAAACCTCGTGATTGCCTTCATGAGGAGTCTTTGGTTTCTTACACCAAATAAAAGAGTGCATACTTCCTTGGAGGAAGGAGTTACCTCTCCGGGAACGATAATCTCGGTCTTTGCCGATGATTTCTTCTTCTCAGTATACTTTAGGACAGCAACATCAACAATTTTTGATGCAGGAGAAAGCTTAGACATATGCTTCGCTTTCTTCGGATCATGCCTAAGCTCGTGTCCGGCTTTCCTTTTCTTATGATGTTTCTCTCTGGCTTTCGCCGCATCTCTTCAAACTCGACAGGAAAGATCTCTTTTGAGCTGCGGGCCATGATGTTTTCAAGAACTTGCATAATTGTAGGTGAAAACTGAGCTGTTGTAAAGGATGAAATGATCAACCCATCACCCCCTATACATACTGGTGGCATATATGATTCTGTCGCTAGAACTCGTAGGTATCTATTATTACTTCGAAGCTCTCATAAGCATAGAAAAATGCGGAGATTCTGTCTACCTAGAGTATGACGACAACTAGATCTTAGAGCATAATGAAGCTCATGGAAGAAGTAGCAAGGTTCTTGCAAAACTCTCACATGGCCTCCGCGCTATCTACTTATCCAGTAATCGCCTAGTATGATGAGTCTTCAGTGCCAGGATATCCATCCCCTTATGGAAGTTCTCCTCCTAAACACATTTGTTAGCTTGGAGAATGCGTGGGGAGTACTTGCGTGTCTATTGCATGTTTCTAGTATTCACATATCACTTATTGAGCGCCAAGGAGCCTTGACGCCCAAGGAACACACATTCCCACAGCAGAACCCCTTTTAGAGTTCTCTCAAGCACTCACTGCCTCTCGCAATAACACAAATGGTACTCACATTTTTGGAGCCAGCTTCGAGACGCCACGTCATCAGTCCATGTGTAAATCTGTCTCTTTTATCTTATTTGTAGCTCTTTATGTAACCTACCCGCACTTCTGTGTAGATGGTCAGTTTTTTCATGTAGCGGGGGCGCGGGCGCGGGCGCGGGAGCGGGGGAAAGGACGGGCGAGCGCGGGGGCAGGTGGGCGCGGGGGAGCGCTCCGAGCACTAGAGCCGGAGAGAGCGAGAGAGTTAAGACTGAAACCAAATGAAACTTAAATAAATGGTTGGTGCATTTGTGAAATTGGCTAGAAGTCAACATCAACTTAAATAATTTATTTGTGTTTTTGTACCTTTTTTTAATGAAAATTTGATATTATTATCGTCGGGAGCAATGTTTTTAGAAGGCAAACAATGAACTTTCAGTTGTACATTTTTACATGAAACTTACCTTCTCGAGTAGAGATGCATGGATGAATTAAGGGAGAGAGTTGCAAGAGGAGATCCCACAAAATTGCATGAAACCCCGACTGAGTTAGATGATGATAAGGTAAAGAACCAGGTACGGCGGTTTTTCCCACTTCCGTTTTCATTTGAGTTATATGAATAATTAAGGTAAAAAATCAAAGTTTTTTTTAATTCTTAAATCAGTCTTTAATATTGTTGTTAATGATGTATGAAATATATAGTTTATGCTGGGACTTGATGGAGAGATTAGGGCTCCGTTTGGTGGCATTTTTGCTCCCGTGAGTTTGGACAAAAACGCCACAATTATAGAATGTGTGTTTGGCATGACAATGATTATGACCGTCACCAGGAAGAAAAAAACTAGTTTTGAACATAAAATGGATGAAGTTCCTTAGGTGAGGTCGGGCGGTCCCAAATGATGGTTCATAACCACCATGTTCACGACCGCTGCCACCGCGGCAAACGGAGCCTAGATTAGTTAAGGATTGCTATAAAATCTATAGTACGAGAAAGTTTGAGGCCTGCACAGTTGTTCCCAGGGCTCTCCATCCAGTTTTCAAAACTTCTTTTTCAATCTGATTCTTTCCGTAACCATCTTCATGCAGTAGAGTCTCAATCTTATTGCAGAACAATGATCAATGAAATTTACCAAATGACAGCAGATGTAAGCCCTCTCTACCATATATCTTCCATTGATTTCTGCACGCACACACAAACTTTTCTTTTGTTCAGATGAGAACATTATTCGCGGTTTTGATCTGTTTCTGACAATGCTGTCTATGGCTTTGCGTGGGATTATTTCCGCCCCAAAACAAGTCGTCAGAAACTCCCCCACGGGCGGCAGGCACTCTGGAGCCATCCGAGCAGACAACGGAAAAGGCTTATGAAGACGAAGATTCAGATCACTGAGGAGCGGAGAGCACGAATGGAGGCAAACCGCTCCAAGGCTTTGGAAAGAGCCAAGCGGGCTCACGCTTCTCAGACTGCGCCTTAATTATTCAGTTGCCTTCTGCCTGTGGCATTGAGTCTATCTATTGAGAGTTCACAAATGCCCGCCCAGTCTTTTTTATGAAAACTTCTGATTATTCATAGCTTAGAAGTTAATTCTACATTTTTAAACAATTATTCGTAAGAGAGAGATCAATATTTAAAATATAGAAAATTTATAATTTTTCTAGTTAATTAACTTAAAACGTAGCTAATAATTGTCCATTAAAGCATTAGAAGTTAAAATGAAATTGTATATCTACTCTTAACTATTAATATATTAAGTTGCTTTTGTAACGCATTTGAATTGTGTTTGTTATGATATCTATCATGGAATTTCTTTAAAAATGAATAAATATAATGAAATAAAAATTAAATGACATCTTCCTCCAATTAGTTAACTAAACATATTACCAAAGGCTGCAATATTTTTATTGCTGGGACTTATTTCGCATTTATTCTCTCATTTTCATATAAATAAATTTATTTTGAGTTATTTATAGTTGTATTAGTAAATGTAATTAAGTTTGTGTAGCTGCTAATTCTTAAAAAAAAAAATTATTTTAAGCTAATTTTAGTAAATAAGCTCTAAAATGACATCTCGCCAAGCAAACGCAAATATCTCGCCAAGTAAAAGCAAATATCTCGCCAAGTAAAAGCATATATCTCGCCAAGCAAACGCATATATCTCGCCAAGTAAAAGCATATATCTCGCCAAGGAAACGCATATATCTCGCCAAGCAAACGCATATATCACACCTGCAGGCCCAGTGATAGACCACAAAATTGGCCCAATAAAGGGCCATAATCCGGCCCAGTAGTGGCCCATAATCCGGCCTACTAGTGGTCCATAATCCGGCTCAGTAGTAGCCCATAATCCGGCCCAGTAGAGGCCCATGATCAGATCCGGTAACGCCCCATAACACGGCCCAATAATAACCCATAATCAGGTCCAGTAACGGCCCATAATCAGGCCCAGCAACGGCCTACAACTTGGCCCAGTGAGGGCCCATCAGGCCCATTTATGGGCCATTATCGACAAAGAGGAGGCCCATTATCAGCCCCGTTGGCAATGATTTAGTGTAATTAAATATGCCTGGCTAACTATTAATAAACTTAAAATTTTAGATATACTTTCTACTTTTTAATAAACTTAAAAATATACTTCGACAAACTTTTTAATATACTTAAAAATTTAAAATATACTTGTTGGTAAGCCAGCAGGTCGGATAAAGCACATGAGGACCAACTTTTCAATGAACATTATTTATTTATTTTTAATAAACTTAAAAATTAAAAATATAAGTTCGCTAATTTTTAATAAATTTAAAAAATAGAAATATACTTGTTAATTTTCATAAGCCAGTGTGCGGACTAAGGCTTTGTTTTGGGGGCCGGATTTCCCACCGAGGAAAACCGTGCGGAGTCTACCATGACTGGTCGCCTTCGTGCGGTGGAAATCCACGAGAAATCAGGGCGGATCCCCGCGCCGCTTGGTTGCGACCCTGCGAAACCCCTGGCGGTGGCGGCCAGACAGTGGTGGCCACGCGATAGCGGCGGATCCACCTCTCCAAACAAGCCCTAAAGCACATGAGAACCAGTTTTTCAATGAACATTATTTATTTCTTTTTTATTATGGCCATGCTCAGGGCTTGTTCGTGCATATATATATAAAACATCAACAAAAATATGCAGCACTGCTATGTTCATAATCACCACTGCTCTTTTAAACTTTGAGATTAGCAATTCAGCAACAACTAAATCATACAGGTTCAAATCACATTAGAACTAAAAAGTACGATATCATCAGACTTTGTTGCGCTCAACTTTGCGACAAATTTAGCGGGCTCAAAGTACATGATTATGATGAAGATCAGCAAGTAATAAAGGAAAGGTCTTGAGTCAATAAGCAAATGAAATGCCTCTGCAAGGGTCGTTAAAGACCTTAACATTGCCTGGGCGAGAAAAAACTATCTGCAAATCAAAATTGCGCAAAATTGATTTTAGAATGATATTAAACAGTTCAAACAAATGACTACGACCATCCGTTTGGACGAAAATGAGGCCATGGAATTAGAATATGAGGTTGTTTTTTTGTGCTTAAGGCCCGAGGCCATGAAGTTAGAACAAAAGTACGATATCATCCGAATTTGAGGCCTCATTTTCATTCAATCGAACAGACTATTTATAACTTTTTTATGAGTTCATAACTTTATATAACACTAATTAAAAAAAATGAATTTTTTGAACTATGCTTAATTAAGGAATCCTCGTGTTATTATAGTACGAGGAGAACATGTAAATATGAAAAAACTGTGAGAATTGTGAAACAAAATTGAGAGCAAAACCTGATAATTCCCAAGATGTCGAGATTTGAAACCTGCTGCGCAATACACAAAGTAGTATTCCCAGGTGCGTATAAATCTCTCATCAAACCCAAGGACTAAAATCTCACTGCAGTTTAAAAAAAAAAGTGAAAACAAGCATAGTAATGATAAACCTACTGAATATGAATGAATCACTGGACAAACAAAACTGCAAGAAAGTACCAGAAAATCGAGAGGCAAATTTTTACATGGTTTGATGATATTCGCATGTATCTATTGTCACACAGAGATATAGATGTATCCAGTAGATCAAAGTATACAATTGTAAATATTTTATCTAGATATTACCTAGTTAATTGCGAGCGTGCTCGACTGCAATGGCCGTAGCCCTGCGGTAGTAGCCCCTCCATGCTCTCATTTGTTGGACCCTACATGTTCATTGGTGTGTGGCGAAAATTTGCGAGGTGGAGAGAAGAGGGAGATGAGAGATTGGATGCAAAAACAAGATTTCACTAAAATGAGAACCTGACACAAAATCAGGGATGAATCCCCTCCAACTCTCGAGGTTCGTTCCCTGAAGAGCTTCCTCTTCAAGAGAGATACAAAATCAAGTGAACCAAAGATGTTTCAACCATTACAAGCAAGGCTGCCGGATGTCGGGTTCGTTTCATTACAAGCAAGGCTACCAGTACAATTGTAGGGAAATAATTTGATTCACAACCATTGGGGGAGGTTCCCGTTCATGTTCAGGGAGGAATGTTGGGTTCATGGCAGCGGAACGTGAACAACGGAACCCGGGACGTGGAGGGACTCCCGCTTTCCCAATTAGACTAAAAACTCCTTTTTGTGGCAAGTATTTTTCCTGGCGCAGGGAATACAACCGCATAAAAAATAATGATGGCGGAAGAATGGAGCTTTTCCCACCGCCACCATCCCAAATAGAGTCTTAATGGTGGATGTGTCCAACAAAGATGAAATACTCATCAATCACTACATGAGCAATTCTGACGCGTCGAGAAAGAAGTGCACAGACTCACTCATAAGGATGAATGACACGTTATATTTGTTAATATGCATATGCATATACATATAATGATAAATAATATTGTTTTAGATATAGATTCTTCCCCAAGAACGTTGAAACTTAATTGTTCTATCTCCGCTGGAGACTAGTCTGAATAGCCTATTTAATATGTATATAGGGTTATTTACCGGGACCTCCGCTCGAAGTTTGCATAATTACAACTTGCACCACTCTAACTTTTGAAATTACAAGAACTACCTCTCAATGTTTACATTTCATAACATCCATGCACAAAAGAACCCCTTGGAGTTAATCTTCAGGTTTTTTTTTGTGCATGGATGTTATGAAATGTAAACATTGAAATGGGTAATTGTAATTTCGAAAGTTAAAGGTATGCAAACTGTAATTACGCAAACTTCGACGGGAAATCCCAGTAAATAACCCTATATGTAAGGAAAAACATGATGTATTTAAATGGAGAGGCGTGTTAAACGGGGGAGGGGTAGACCAATAAAGACTTGGTGTGAGACTATAAGGAAAGACATGATGTATTTAAAGGCACCTCATCTCAAATGTTTAATTCATTACAGATTTACTGAAATAGCAATAATTCCTAATTACAGTAATTTGCAGTATTGCAATATCAATGCCAACAATACAAATGTTCATGTTATTATTAGTTCCAAAAAATTGTTTAACTTCGTTTTTAATATTGTTCCAAATATTTGTTCCAAAATGTGGATTTTCATGGGTAAGTAGGAAGACTTGAACTTTATCTTTTCATTTTCCAGCATCATTTCATGGGCAAGCGGAAACCGACTGCTAAATGGCGGAGGAACGACGTCGGCCAGAAAATGCGGGCAGAGAACTAAAGCCAGGGATGGTAGAAGGAATGCGAGTGAGAAGAGCACAAATGGAAGCAGACAAAGAGGAAAAGTCATGAAGGCTCTGCAGCTAGCTGCTACAGGACCAGACAAGATAAACTCCTTCAAGTTTCTCATTCCCTGAGCGGACGAATCTTTGATCCCAATACTGTACATGTGCGCAGCGCTGGGTGTACCAATTCATACATGGTGGGCCGACTTGACTTGAAGAAGCAAGGTGTTTTAATAGATATATCAATGGATATATGAGCAGTCAACAGCATCTTCTGCCCTGCATCACACTGATATATAAATATTATATGGAAGGAGAAGGTACTGAGATTCCAAATCAAACTGTTTCCTTTTAATTAATAGTCACACATGGCTAAAATTTTGGAAAGAGGAAAGTCCATATTCTTCCCGTCCCCGATTATGGTAATATCATCCAAACTCATCTTTCGGGTAATAATATGATTAATTAATAAGTTAGATGTTACTTGGGGACTTGAATGTCTGATTAGTGCTAGAACAAGAGTCTGGAGTGCCTTCCTCAAGTCTTTCCATATTTGTAGGTTTGCGGCTTCAGGAAAATTAAGATGAAGCTGGTATAAGTAGAACTTGAATTTCCCATTTTTTAATAATTATTCCTGAAATGTTGGTAATGATCTGAAGGGGGTACCTTGCAATTCCATGCTTTTATCTTTGCTTTCAGATTAGCTTGGTTAGAAATGCTGATTTATCCTTATCAATTATTACCAAATTGCTGCCAATCATTAATTATGGATTATCCACAAGCTAATATATGAGGTTTACTTATTCCCAATAGTAATAAAATTTTGATAAGGCTGTTATATCATTAGTGAAAAGGGGCCACGGGGTGCCTCATCAAAGTTGTGTTCCTTGACAGATATAATGTGACTTCGGATAAAACCTAATTAAAATGCTACGCCAAACGGATATGCAAAATGACATGATGGCTTGATTGATCTAGGTTCTAAACGATTAGCACAGCCACACTTTGAAGGAGTTACGCGAGCACAGCCACCAAAAACCCTTTAGGGGGTGTTTTTGTTGGCACGGTCAGAGAAAATAAAATGGCTATCAAGGTAAAATGAGTCACAGCTGGAGCTCCAGTCGATATCGACTGAGTCTCCAGTCGATATCGACTGAGTCTCCAGTCGATATCGATTGAGACTCCAGTCGATATCGACTGGGAGCGCAGCCATAGTCTAAGAATAGGACCGAGTCTCAATGCTAATTTCAAATCTTACTTTTTAACAAATATTTTTTATGAATTTTGAAAAGATCCGGCCTGAAACCGATCAAAGCCCAGTGTTCAGACCTTGATGCATGAATGCTTAATTTGATATATGAGTAATTTGAGAAATTGCCGGACCTACGGCCAGATAGAAAGGCAAAGCCCCACCTCGAAGTGGGGTAACGGGAATACGAGCATCTTCGCACGGGCTACCGCCCGTGCTCGATGCTCTCCGCATCGACAGTACCCCAGCAGCGATGGTACCTCCGCCCAAACTCGCCCGCTCTCGGACGCTCGGTCAATTGACAGTGCAGAGCTAGCCCTCGTGCCCCGCGCGGCAGTACCCCCGCCTCGGCAGCGTCCCAGCCCGGTGACACTCCTGCAGCTGGTTGACTAGTCGGACTGGGACGCTGCCAAGGCGGGGGTACTGCCGCGCGGGGCACGGGGGCTCCCTGTGCACTGTCAATTGACCGAGTGTCTGAGAGCGAGCGAGTTTGGACGGAGGTACCGTCGCTGTTGGGGTACTGTCGATGCGGAGAGCATCGAGCACGGGTGGTAGCCCGTGCGAATATGCTCGTGTGTGTGTCTATATATATATATATGATTATTTCTATATTGAGCCTGGATGTAGGTTGGCGACTACACCATCAGACGAGGGACCGCCCTAGCAGTAAGATATGTATCTGAACCTAGTTATTTTATTTGTATACTCAAGTGGGGTTTGATATGCTTTAAAGGCAACCAACACTTTCTTTACACACAGGTAGAATCGATCATGCTAACACGGCCAAGTGGAGCCTAGACTCCAAACTCATAACATAACTACTCTTGACCCCCTTGTTTTTATATAATTTATGTAGAATGATGTTATATGCAAGCCGTTTTTGGCTACATGCAGACCCATGATATAAGCAGACCGCCAAATTTTCCATGCATGCCAAATTTAATACATGTAGGCCAAACTTTTCTGCTACTGAAAATGCTCGCCAAATTCAATACATGTAGGCCAAATGAACCGTTGTTCGCTTGCCTCCAGCCCGGCCGAAAATGAGGAAGATGTGAAGAGAGAGTTGGACGAGCGGGAACCGTTGCCGGATGGATTTAAGGCAAGGAAAGCAGTGCAGCTGACAAAGGCTGCCATGAAGCCCAAGGCGAAAAGCTTTGTCCACCTCGTCTTCATCGTTGGCAAGAGGCCAGAAAATCTTTGCAGATGTCTCGTTTCTGTGGACTCTTCACTCCTATGATCAAGAAGAAAGAGTGTATGAAAGAGAGAGTAGATGCCTCTTTTCTGTGCAATTCACTCCTACAATCAAGGAGGGGGAAGAGAGGGGGAGAGGAATATGGAGGCTACCGGTCACTGAAATGAGGTCAAGAGAAATGTTGGTCCCGCGATGGAAATTTGAGAGAAGGGTGGGGGAATGGGAGAGCAAGGGAGGAACTATAGAGAGAAGAGAGAGAGAGAGAGTCTTCCTGTTTTAGTGAAATGACTGAGGAGGAGACGGGTTTTGCTTTTTAGGAACAAAGAACAGTCCGGAGGGGGGACAGAGTTAGAGGGAGAGAGGAGGGGGTTCGATTGGGAGCTTTTTAAAATCGGACAGCCAAAAGATCATCACCGGCGACTGCGAGGTGGCCAAAATGGTAGCCGGCGAGGAAAAGCTGGACAGTGTGGAGGGAGGCGCGGCCAACATATATATTAAGAAAAAAAGAAATTTAATCGTTATTTGCGACCTGCGTGTAGCCAAAAAACGTCCTGTATATAACATCACTCTTTATTTATCATTATTGTCATGTTGCTCGTCTGACTAATTATGAATTTTATATTCTTTCACTATTAATACTTACTGCTCAGCTAGTTACCTCGTTAATTTTAGGGTTCAACGTCTGATTTAGTTCAATTTCAACATCAATCTCAAGGCCACCAACATAGATCTATTATTGACTCCTCTTCACCTCATGCTCAATTATAAGAGCGATTGCGCTAAACTAGTTTCAACTCTTCTTCACCTCAAGCTCAATAATTGACTGTAGCATTTTAGGGACTTACATGAACAAAGTCCACTGCTCAGCACAATTGCCTCTTGTTTCATTGAATGTAAGGCACGATATTGAGCTCAAGGCAACTCATATACACAAAATTTATTGTCAACCATGACCGTTTTCAACATGCAGCAATGAGACGTGTCTTTTAAAGTTGCAATTAATAAGGCCTTAACCGAGAATTGAGAATTATTCCCATAATTAAAATTAAGAGTTCTTTAAAATAATATTTAAGCTAAAACCAAGTAAATGATGTGTTTATAAGAGTTAATTAACTAACAGCATTATGTACGTATATTAAATACATAGTGGTATACTGTAAAATTCACAATTTTCAAGTAGTATAATGGTGAAAAGCAAATTAATTAATGGCAAGCACAAGTGTTGAGGATTCTTACTCCTTGTTAGCCATGAGCATAGTCCTCCAAATCATTAATGCTTGGTAGTAATGTATGCCTATATTCTCCAGTTGTTGCACACTGCATTATGCAGAAGTTCATAAGCTTTCAAGTACGAGAATTGTTACATAGAATTAAAAATTTCATCAATTACAAAAAAACTACTCTTACATGGGGTACATCTTACAAGCGCAGGAGAAGCTGCGAAGGGACTACGATGGCCCGATTATATTTTGGCATCATATTGTGCATGTTTAAGATAATTGATTTACTCACATGATGTTAAGTCTTATGAGGGGTCATTTTGGCTATTAGTAATCTCTAATCCCTTATCTTACACTAGGCAAGGTGGTGGATGAAACTATGCAAGAAATTGCTCTTACTATCCCTCATAATATCTTATCTCTCTCTTATCGGTCCGCCTAAGGCACACACAAGGCTTCCAGGTAGAGCTCGGCTCCCCCTTTCTCCTCTCTGCTTCCTTTCCCTCAGGGGAGCTTCTCTCATCTTCATCATAGGGCCCTCTTGCTCTAGGAAGAAGAAATCCGATCTCCAAAACTTCTCCCACGGCCATATGCATACTCGATCTCAAACAGGTCATAACAACTACTTTGAGTGCTCATAAAAGAAGTTAAAATAACGAACTATTTTTATCAGAGTTTAGAGGAAGCAGCCATGGCAGAAATTACTCTATTGAGGGAAGGAAGGCACCCACCAGGGAAAATAAACTATGGAATAAAACCAGAAGTTCTTCTTTCTTTGTAATATTGTTGATCTGGGATTGAAGTAAACTGTAGAAAACACATCATTTTAGCTACATTTTATTTTTTATAAATTGAAGGAATAATACTCCTTGAAAAACAATGAAAACAAAAAAAAATTTGTAACATCTTCAAATTAATCATATTATTTATCAGCTTAAAAATGACCTTAAGAAAAAATTTAAATAAGGTTAGAAGTTTCCTTCAATTTGAGCAATCCAATCTATTAAAACTGAATCGTCTTAACCTAATTCTTTTCTCATGAATAACCTAACAAAACATGTACACTATTTTTAAGTCCAGAAAACATATTCCAATATGAGTTCTATATAAATATATAGGATCGTTTATCGATACCTCCCTGTAAGTAAGCTAATTACAAATTTCACTCTATCTTTTGAAATTACAAAAATCTCCCATATAAGTTTGCTTTCATAACATGCATCTACAAAAATATCCCCTAAAGGAGAGCCCCAGGAGGATATTTTTGTACACATGTTATGAAATGTGTACTCTCAAAGGAGATTTATATAATTTCAAAAGATAGAGGGGTACTACCCGTAATTATGCTAACTCCTAGAGAAAGTTTAGGTAATTAATAAGCTATATATATATAAATAATAAACCATGAGTTATAGTAAATGTCTGTTAAATACTTTCTAATGTAGAAACTACAAGATATTGCTTTCAGCAGACTTTGGCTTGAAAACAGTACTTAAAAGGTTTAGGGCCTATGGTGGGCAAGAAATAGTGATTATACAGTCTTATTACAATATATTCATGTGCTGATAGACATAGGCACATGGTGGGCAGGGTTGAGTTTGGACCAGCCAAGATCAGGTCTAAGAAGGTCTTACTCTGCCCAAATGTGAACTGGCCTATTGACACATGTAGTCAGAGCTCATTAGATGATCAGGTTGCATCAGTGGACGACCTAATTCCAATGAGATTTTAATTTTAAAATTTGTCTTTGTAAATTTAGTTGTTGGCGAGAATTTAGACTGTCAGTTACTACATTGATTCATTGATTACCTCTCATACAAAATCAAAAAACACAAAAATGGACTAAATTAATTTATGTGAGACTGTTACTTAAGTGGCAAATTGAGCTTTTTAAACTAAATCAATTGATTATGATCAGGATCAGATCAGATAACAATATAAATATAAGGTGAAGTAAGGTTTACATTAGTGGCTGCGCCATAGTAAGAGAAAATAAAAAATCCTGAATGTATGATCTTTAATAATTCACGAAAGATATCTTGATTGAAATGTCTCATTCTATTCATACAATTCCATTCAATTTTATGTGAAATATATAAATTTCTTCGGCAGTAGAATTTTTTTGTCCGTCTATAATAACTGATGAATCAAAATATTTCAATTGGATAGAAACATATTCTTTCAATTAGTTATTTCTTACCGTAGTATCTGAATTGAGACTTATGTAAATGTTTTATTCATATATGTAGTAAAAGAACATATCTAAATTAGCTCTATCATGCCTACTCAAACTAGTTATTTCGGGTTTTTACTAGCTCCTTCAACCCCTGCTCTATTTATAGGTTTGAACAAGATATAACTTAATTGAAAAAAAGGATATTCAATGAACAACAACAACAACAACATCATAACCCATATAGACCCCAATCATTGGGGGTATGGGCGGGGGAAGATTGGAAACAGACCTAACCTTTGGCACTATGCACAAAGTGGCTTCTCTCAGAGGAGAAAGACCTAACCTTTGACAATAAATGCACAAAGTGGCTGCTCACAGAGTACCACTGAAATAGTGGCCCCCTATACCGTCGCGTTTGCTGCGGAATCATGCCCTCAAATCAAAGCCAAAGACATCAGAGAGGGCAGACCCAAGAATCCATTTTGATTTATGTGCACATAACCATGCTGTTCATTGAGATTCAAGGATAATTCAAAGTAATATTTAGGGTAGATCTTATAATACGAACAAGAAGGAGGATGCTTGAATTAATGAAGAACGGATACAATCCGGAGCAAGCTCCGGCCAACTCTTGGATGCTGGTTCCTCCAAGGAGCCTTCTCTCAAATGAGAGCCCAAATTCCTAATGATCAAAAGATAACCCTAACACTCCCATACCTCCTCCTTATATAGGGAGGAGGGGGCTCACATCAAACCTAATATTTAAAATAAAAGCAGTAATAATAAAAAGACGCGTGCGCGTAACAATACATCCCTTCAGAAAAGCGACCTTGTCCCCAAGGTCGGAGCGCCGCCCGCCGGTCAATAGTGGGATGCTGTCGAGGTGCCCGGGGCATCGTCCGGTAATCTGTCCGAGAGCAGCAGGGCGTCGAAATCGGCGGTGGAGAGCGCGGCCATGTCGTCGCCGATGAGGACTCGACACTTGTTCACGGAGCACTCATGACCAGGAGAGTAGGGGTGCTTGCAGCGGAAGCACAGGCCCTTGCTTCGTAAGTCGTTGTACTCCTGGTTGGAGAGGCGGTGGGTAGGGATGGGCCGGATGTTGCGAGGACCCATCATTGGTGGCCGGGGAAGAGGAGGTGGCGGGGGTGTAGGTTTCGGATGGGTCGAGAAATATGTGTAGGACGGATGCCGAGAGGGAGGTGATGGGGAAGGAATGTCACCGGACGTCGCGAGAAATTCTGCCTCTACCAGGGGGGCGAGGTCAATGGCGTGGTGAACCGTTAACGGTTGGAGAGTGCGGAGACGGGAGCGGAAGTGGGGTTGCAAGCCGTTCATGAAGAACCCCAAGTAATGGTCTGGGGGGAGACCGGGGACATGGGTGACTAATTCCACGAAGGCATCAATGTACGAGTCGATGGAGCCGGTGTGACGGACCCCGCAAAGGCGCTTGATCATGGGGCCGGAGTAGCGGGCGTCATACCGCTGAATAAGGGCCTCAGAGAGAGCTGGCCAGGTGAGGTCGGGAGAGGTCTGGCGGAGCCAACGGACCCAATGGAGGGCAGACCCTTCCATGCCAATAAGTGCGGTGGAGACCCGTTGCGTCGGGGGGGTCTGGTGGATGTCGAAGAACTGTTCGGCGCGGGCAATCCACCCAAGGGGGTCAGTCCCGTTGAAAGTGGGGATGTTCGGTCCACGGTACGGTGGCGTAGGTAAGTCCACCACTGCGGGTGTATCAGGGAGCGTAGTGCTGGGGGATCCCACAGCAGAGGCGGCAGGAGGCCCGGAGAGCTGGCTGGGCTGTAAGTTCTGGAGCATGGTCAGAATCGAGGAGTACTGCTCGGTCTGTGCCTCGAGACGCGCGTTGATGGTGGCGTGGGAGTGTTCGAGGGCTTCCACGCGGGATTCCATCCGGCCCTTTGGCATATGCGGACGACTGCGCTGAGCGGAAGGTCGGCAGGAGAGTGCAGCGGAAGATCGAGCGGATGCTGGCGGATCGGCGCGTGCAGCGGGAGATCGAGCGGAAGATCAGATCACGCTGGCTATCGACGCTGGAAAGGAAGCATCGATCGGCGCTATCGAGCGGAAGATCAATCGGAAGATCGGTCGGCGCGTGCGAGCGAAAGAACAGATCACGCTGGGCTGGCTATCGATCGGAAACGAAGCACCGATCGGCGCGATCGAGCGGAAACGAAGCACCGATCACGCTGGCTATCGATCGACGCTGGCTATCGACGCTGTTCACGCGAGCTTGACGACGGAAACGAAGCACCGGCGGCCTGTGCAGCGGGCGGTGAGGCAGGTCGGACCAATTAATACGAACAAGAAGGAGGATGCTTGAATTAATGAAGAACGGATACAATCCGGAGCAAGCTCCGGCCAACTCTTGGAGGCTGGTTCCTCCAAGGAGCCTTCTCTCAAATGAGAGCCCAAATTCCTAATGATCAAAAGATAACCCTAACACTCCCATACCTCCTCCTTATATAGGGAGGAGGGGGCTCACATCAAACCTAATATTTAAAATAAAAGCAGTAATAATAAAAAGGGGCCTGAGGGTAGATCTTATCTCTCTTTTTATTCCCTAAAACAAATTGAAATGATATAAGTTTTTCTATTTGGAATCGTCTTAGGTTTAATCCCTATTACTTTAGCAAGATTATTTGTAACGCATACTTAAAATTCAGGCGCGGTGATCAGTTGGACCTTTGATTCAATTTGCTATTAGTTTTGGGTACAAAACCATGCCTTCAAGCCGACTGGGTCAAATGGTTTGGGCGGGACCCAGGCACATGCCCAGGCCTTAGTAATGATATATGTTTTAATTAATGAGACGGTTACGCATTTATAAAATGAACCTGCATAACGAGTAGACCATCCTTTGCCAAAAGTTTCTCACAACAGCTGAAATAGTCATCCAGGTATTCATGACCCGCTGCTTCAATCATTTTACTGTAAGACAAATTCAGAATGTCAATAACAGTCATATGCAATATTTGAAACACAATATTATATTAAAAAAACACATCTTGTACATTTTCATACCACTGGAGAAAGCATCTACAGTCATGTTTCTCTACAGATTGCATTAAAGAAAATCAGTACTATTACTTAATATCTGACCTTTGTATTATGTATCCACTATATTTTTCTTTAATAGTCATTCCATCTCTTCGACTTATTTGTGGGAAAAAAACAATTTCAAACTTATAGCATTCATTTGCATGTTTATGCATGCATGTAATTAAGCTTGGACACTGTTATGAAATAGGATCGAGAACCGCGGTAGCGTAACGGAAAAAATCGAGCACAAATCAATTACGCAAAATAAAATGGTACGAGCGAGATATCAAGCACACACACAAACGACAAGCAAATTTACGTGGTTCGGAGAGGAGCTCCTACGTCCACGGGGAGAGCGCGCCGGAAAAGATCCACTGATAAAATGAGGAGTTACAGAGAGGTTACACAGAGACCGAATCACGGCCGTAGACAAACTCAAGGTTGAAAACAGAGTACTGATGGAATTCCGATAATAATGGAGTCCCGGAAGCCGGTCGTCGGAATAGAGCCCGACCAAATCTCGCTCCACCTGGAGCCGACTGGATGCGCTGCCGCTAGCTCGGCCAGATGCCGATCCCGCCTGGACCGACCATAGTTGCCGCCGCTAGCCCGGCCAGATGCCGATCCCGCCTGGACCAACCGGAGTTGCCGTTGCAAGCTCGACTGGATACCGCCGCCGGAGCTTGAAGCTGCCACTTGAATGGGTCTCCTCCTTCCGCACGATGGCCCTCTGCCTCCTCAGAAATCGAATTGCTTCATGCTTAATATATGACTGCTTGCACACTTATATAAGGCCATGAAACCACCTCTAATTAAGGAGAAAATCTCCTTAATTAGGAGATATCCAAAATCAGACTTGGGCGGAATAGGCAGGGCAGCCATTAAAGAATATCCTCTTCATAATATTATTCCAATAATATGATTCTCTCCAAAAATAGGATTCGCTCTAATTAGGAATTACTAGAGCACACGGATCGGTGAGGTGGCACGATCCCAACAATCTCCACATTGACGCCTCACACGATAAACTCCACCTGCAGCTTGGATCTCTTCCCTTCAGCGAACTACCCCATCTCCCTGGGGTCACCCCAATTAACATGCGCGAATATGAGCCAAGTCAAGGCAGTGCTTGAACTTGACTCCTGTCAGTGGGCCCTTCTTGTGAACCTCCAGCAGTCCTCTCTCGCTCATGTGGTCAAGCCTAGCATGCCACAGCAGAGAGGAATCCTCGTCTGACGTCGTAGAGACCGCCGCATCGCCGTCGTACTTTGAAATCTCGAATTTTGCCGCCATTGCTTGCTCGCAGAGCTACTGGGCAATCTGAATAATGTTCACGGATCAAATCTGAGAAGGTAGGGAGCGGACCGTGTCGTCACCTACCGTTGACCCAAATAAAAAAAAACCGGAACGTCCAGACGATCACCCCCGCGGAACCTGCCTCTGATACCAATTGTTATGAAGTCGTATCGAGAACCGCGCTAGCGCAACGGAAAAAATCGAGCACAAAGCAATTATGCAAAATAAAATGGTACGAGTAAGATATCAAGCACACACAAATCGGATCGAGACCGGTCTATGTGACGGGGTCTGAATAACCTATTTAATATATATAGGGTTATTTACCGGAACTACTACACCATCAGACGAGGGACCGCCCTAGTAGTAAGATATGTATATGAACCTAGTTATTTTATTTGTATACTCGAATGGGCTTTGATATGCTTTTAAGGCAACCAAGACTTGCTTTACACACGCGTAGAATTGATCATGCTAACACGGCAAGGTGGAGCCTAGACTCCCAACTCGTAACATAAATACTCTCGACCCCCTTGTTTTTATAAAATTTATTTAGAGTGATGTTATATGCAAGCCGTTTTTGGCTACATGCAGACCCATGATATAAGCAGACCGTCAAATTTTTCATGCATGCCAAATTTAATACATGTAGGCCAAACTTTCCCGGTGCCGAAAATGCTCGCCAAATTTAATACATGCAGGCCAAATGAACCGCTATTCGCTTGCCTCCAGCCCGGCCGAAAATGAGTAAGATGTGAAGCGAGAGTTGAACGAGGGGGAACCGTTGCCGGATGGATTTAAGGCAAGGCAGTGCAGCAACAAAGGCTGCCATGAAGCCGTAGGCGAAAAGCTTTGTCCTCGTCTTCATCGTTGGAAAGAGGCCAGTAAACCTTTGCAAATGCCTCGTTTCTGTGGACTCTTCACTCCTACGATCAAGAAGAAAGAGTGTAAGAAAGAGAGAGGAGGGGAGAGAGAGGGAGGAATAGGGAGGGAGAGGGAGGCTGCCAGTCAGTGAATGAGCTCAAGAGAAATGTTGGTCCCGCAATGGAAATTTGAGAGAAGGGTGGGGGAATGGGAGAGCAAGGGAGGAGCTATAGAGAGAAGAGAGAGAGAGAGACTTCCCGTTTCTGTGAAATGACTGAGGAGGAGACACGAGTTTTGCTTTTTAGGAACAAAGAACAGTCCGGAGGGGGGGGGGGGGGGGGGGGGGACAGAGTTGGGAGGGAGGAGGGGGTTCGATCGGGAGCTTTTTAAATTCGGGCAGACAAGAGATCATCACCGGCAACGACGAAGTGGCCAAAATGGTCTATGTTGCACCGACATCGACACACGACACGCGACGCGACACACGACTCGTCAATTCTAAAAAAATACCATATTCTGACACGCTGGGACACGTATATTAAATATTTATTTTTTATAATTATGAAGGAGTACGTTCTCCAATTCCTCTCAACACATGAAGAAGAAGATGGTTGTGCAAGAAGCTTTATGGCTAAACTTTGTAGCATAGGTGCACTTGTACCATGAATAACCCACCAAGCCTTATGATCCATCGAATATCGACTGTGAACTGAATCAAATTATCTAAATCCTCCATTTATATAAGAAAAATTTGTGTACTCTAAATTCACCTTGGTGCGATCCTCAATGTTAGGAACGTACTTCCTAAAGTATTTTTTGGTTTCTTGAATGATTTCACTATCCTTGTATGGAGAAATTCTAGAAGAATCTTCATTGAGTCATCGTTCACTATAGTACCAAAATTTTAAAAATAAAACATCACACATAGTGGTCTTCTGAAGTGTCGGAGAGTCCGATGAGTGTCGGAGAGTCCGACACCGACACGCTGGGCATTTTGAAGTGTCGGTGCAACATAGAAAATGGTAGCCGGCGAGGAAAGTCTGGACAGTGTGGAGGGAGGCGCGGCCAGCATACATGGGCAGCCCGGTGCACAAAGGCATCCCCGCGCAGCGAGGGTCCGGGGAAGGGTCCCACCACAAGGGTGAAATGTAGGCAAACCTTACCCTGCATTTTTGCAAGAGGCTGCTTCCAGGACTCGAACCCGTGACCTCAAGGTCACACGGCAACACCTCAACCGGTGCGCCAAGGCTCCCCTTCTGCGGCCAACATATATATTAAGAAAAAAAGAAATTTAATCGTTATTTGCGGCCTGCATGTAGCCAAAAAACTGTTGGAGCTTGTGTTCCACTTCTCTTAGTTTGAGAAATAACAAATCACACTATGTATTTGATCTTGCTTGTGTTTATAGTGTGCAGGTACTATAGTTATATAACCCTATGAACAGGATGTTGATTGATGACAATTCTCTGAAAGGAGAGCTAACGCCCCGCGTTAGTAGTTAACACCCTGCGTTAACTTCCGTCGAGAAGGAATCCGTCGAGAAGAAATGCCGTCGAGAACGAATCCGTCGAGAACGAATCTGTCGAGAAGCCAGAGACAACGCCAGGCGTTAGGTCTTAACGTTGGCCGCACGACGAAATGGCGTTCGACGAAATGAGATGCCGGTCGACGAAATTGCATTCGACGAAATGAGATTCCGTTCGACGAAATTTGATGACGTTCGACGAAATTTGATGACGTTCGACGAAATGGCGTGCCAGCTGTTTAAAAGAAGAACGAAACTCAACGCCAGCGTTGACTCTTAACGCCCGCGTTGAATCCACAAACTGCCACGATCCCGACAGTTTACACGATCTCAGCAACTGACGTACACGATGCTTAACGCTGGCGTAACTCTTAACGCCGGGCGTTAGCTCCCGTGTCTATTTAAAGACCTGATTTCGTTTGCTCAAGGGTGATGCATTGAAGCCTACATTCCAGAGATCTGAGAGAGCATTTCATTCTGAATTCAGAGAGAACTCCCAACACCAACATTGAGGAACAAGAGTGAGAATGAGATTTCCAACGACAAATTTGAAGAAGGACGCTCGCTTCAACTCGGACGTGGTCATGACGTATCTTCAACATCTCCTTCAACGCTCTTCATTCTAGGGAGTCTTTTGTTCAGATTTTATCTTTATCTTTTCATATTTTCTTGTAACGGTAGTGAATTCGCAGCCTTGCGTGTGGCGACTAGGTTCTTGTGCGGCTTAGGGGGTAATTCACCGCCTTGTGCGTGGCGACTAGGTCAAGGGTAGATCTAGGGGGTGACTAGAGGCCTTATCTGGGGATAGATAGACTATAGCCAACCGGTCCTTGGGAGAAGGATCGGTGAAGGAACAAAAAGTGATTTTTAAGTTGTCGCCTCTAATTTCAAGCGTTGTTGAAATTTTATCCTTGTAATCATTTTTGTGAAATATAAAATTCTTTTTCAGTATATCTAATTTTTCTGGAATTGTATTTCATAAAGAAAATCATTTTGAATATTTCTGTAAAAATACTTTTTCTGGAGAGATAACGTCCGGCGTTGACTCTTAACGCCAGACATTAGCGATAGAGCAAAAAAAGTCTTTCCTGTAAGTTTATATCAAAAACAGTAAACCCCTTAATCACCCCCCTCTAAGGGCGCCATCAGATCCAACACTTGGTATCAGAGCTAGGTTATTCCAAAAGGTTTCACAACCGGGAATAATGACGCATAATGATCATGCTTTCGCTGAGGGTCAAGGGATTAATAGACCTCCACTATTTACCGGAACTGATTATAATTATTGGAAAACTAGAATGCGTTGTTTTTTAACTGCTTTAGATAATGACGTTTGGGGTATGGTAGAACAAAGTTACTCTGCACCAACAATTGTTGTTGGAGAAATTACTATGAAAAAATCAAAAGATAGATGAGATGATAATGACAAGTTAAGATGCAAAAATAACGCTTAAGCTATGAATGCGTTATTTTGTGTTTTGGATAGAACGGAATTTAATAAAACTTGTGCTTGCGAAACTGCGTATGATATATGGAATTTATTAGAACTCACTCATGAAGGTACTTCGCAGGTCAATGATTCAAAACTTTTCTAACTTGAATCCGAATACGAGAAATTTCGGATGGAGGCAGATGAAGACGTAGATTCAATGTACACAAGGTTCACGAAGATCGTCAACGACTCAAAAAAAGTCAAAAAAGGAGGCAAATGGCGATGATGATGAAGAGGACGAGGAGAGCCTTTTTGTGAAGAAGTTCAAAAGGTTCATGAAGAATCCGGAAAGGAGAAACACCTTCCGAAAATATTTCATCAAAAAGGGATCTTCATCGAAGAAAGAGAGAGGTAGCGACGAGGACGATGATGAACGACCACCACCGGAGTACTACCATTGTAGAAAGACCAGACATATTCGGAGCCAGTGCCCAAAATATCTGAAAGAGCGTAAAGAAAAAGGGCACAAGGGAAAAGAGAAGAAGGTCCTAAAAGCGGCTACATGGGATGACTCATCCTCTGAGGATTCAAGCGGCTCATCAACTAGCGATGAAGAAGAGGCAAATATGTGCCTTATGGGAAAAAGTGACAAGACATCCGAGGATGAAAGCAGTGTCCAAAGCGACACTGAGGCAACTCTCCCTACTTCTTATGATGATTTATATATTGAGTATTTACAAACGTACAAATTCTTTGATAAAAGTTTAAAAGATATTGATCTTCTAAATTCTGAAAATAAACTTTTGTTAAACGAAAACAAAAAATTATCTAAACAATTAGGGAAAGAAAATGTATCTTGTCAAGAGTGCAACCACTCCTTGGCAAGAGTGAAAGAACTTGAAGAAGCTCTTTCTAAATCCCACTCCACTATTGAAATTCTTACTAACGAGAAGAGGGATTTAGAAAGAACTTTAAAAACCTCTCTTTCTCAAATAGAGGATGGGAAGAAGAGTTTTGCGAATCGGTGCGTTATGTTGGTAACGGAAAACACCGCTCTCAAAGCTCGTATTCATGATTTAAATTTGGCTATTAAGAAGTTTGGAGTTGGGCAAAGATCTCTGGACATGATCTTGGTCAACCAATGCCATGGAAGTGCCAAATATGACCTTGGATATGGTTTTGGAAGCTATCGTCAGACGTTAACTCTTAACACCAGCGTTAGCTATAATTCCAGAAACACTAATTCTGTTATTAATAAATTCAAAAATATAAATGTTACCTCATTTTCCAGCAAAAGTTTATCCAAAACTTCAAAAAGGGTCTCATCCCCTTTTATATCGTGTGCCAAATGTCATTTAATTGGACACACCTCAAACTCGTGCAGGAAAAAGGGTCGTAGTGCTATAAAGCAAATTTGGGTGCCTAAGGTTTCCACCCATTCTATGGGAGGAACCTCTTGGGTATCCGGATCTTTACTCCCAACTCCTTTTTAGGTATGTTGGCAGGCTAAGCACAAACATGACGTGTGGTATTTGGATTCGGGTTGCTCCAAACACATGACGGGAAACAAAGCAAAGTTCCTTAGTCTTGAGATGAAGAAAGAAGGATGGTGACATTTGGTGACAATGAAAAAGGAAGGATCACGAGCATCGGCACAGTGGGTAACGATTCTTTTTCAATCTCAAATGTTTTATTTGTAGATGACTTAAAACATAATTTAATTTCAATTAGTCAATTATGTGATATAGGCTTAAATGTATTATTTGAATCATCTACAAATCTTTGCAAAATTATAAATTCTAAAACAAATGATGTCGTACTCACCGCACCTAGGATGCATAATATTTATATGATTGCCTTTAATGATCTTTCAAATTATTCTTTAAAATGTTTCATTTCTAAAAATGAAGAATTAGAACTTTAGCATAGACGTCTTGGTCACTCTAGCACCAAACTTGTTTTGAAATGATCAAAAGATAAATTAATTAAGGGATTACCTATGCTTAATGGAAATTTATCTTCTCTTTGTACGCCTTGCCAAAAAGAAAAATTTTCAAAAAAAAATATTAAAAGCAAAAATATAATTTCTACCACTAGACCTCTTCAATTAATTCATATGGATTTATTTGGACCGGTTAACACTTCTAGTCTAGGAGGTAGAAAATATACTTTTGTAATAATTGATGATTATTCTAGATTTTGTTGGACATTATTTCTATCTTCCAAATCCGATGCATTCCTTGAATTTACTAAACTATGCATTCGTATTCAAAATGAATTTGATTTAAAGATTAAATGCATAAGTTCGGATCATGAAGGAGAATTTGAAAATGATAGATTTTCTTCTTTTTGTGATGATTTAGGAATTAAACATGAATTTTTCGCTCCTCGCACCCCACAACAAAATAGTGTAGTGGAGGAAAAATAGAACCCTTCAAGAGCTAGCACGCACTATGCTTTGTGAATATGGGTTGCCTAATTCATTTTGGGCCGAAGCGGTTAATACTTCATGTTATATCATTAATCGTGTCATGCTTCGTCCTATTTTAAAATTGACACCTTATGAGCTTTACTTTAAAAGAAAACCTAATGTATCTTATTTTCATGTGTTTGGTTGTAAATGTTTCATTTTAAACACTAAAGATGCACTAGGAAAATTTGATGAAAAATGCGATGAGGGAATTTTCATTGGTTACTTTTCAACTAGCAAGGCTTATTGATGAATAGAAAATATTGCATATTTTTAATATAATTTCTAGCCTAATTTGGGTATTTTTGTACATGCAATATGTTAATTATTGAAATAATATCTTGTTTTATCTTATATGTAAATATATGTAAATATATGTAAATATTATAAGTATAGATAAATATTGATACATTTTTAATACATATATATTTATGTATATATGTAATAATAAATACATATATGTATATATGAAATAATAATAAGTATACATATATAATAATAATTAATAGTATATAAAGTATAAATAATAATATATAACTATATATATAAATAAATATTTGTAGAATTCCTCCCGTTTGACGAACTCAGCCCGAGCTGAGTTCGTCGATCTCTCCGCTCCCTGAGTTCGTTGACCTCTCCCCCTCCGTGCTCGCAGATCGACTAAACTAAATAATATATATATTATATCAAACATTATATAATTTCTGCCGCCGTTCGACTAAATCCTAGCGTTCGACGAAAAATCCCGGAGATCGACAAATCTAAATACTATATATATATATTATATCAAACATTTTATAATTTCTGCCGCCGTTCGACTAAATCCCGCCGTTTGACTAAAACAAGGCGTTCGACGAACTCAGCCCGTTGAGACTAGGCGTTCGACTAACTAATTCTATATATATCTATATATATATTATATCAACTATATATATATATATCTGTCTGCAGGTGTTCGACGAACTCCCAGATCGACTTTCGTCGAGCTCTCTCCCCAAGCTTCGTTCGACGAATTACCGCTAGCTCTTCCTTCCAGCAAGCTGTCCTGCCACCTCTCTCCTTCTAGAATCTGCCAGCTGCTACCCGCACCCCATAGTGTTCAAGTCAATCTAACCAACTTCAGTCAAACAGCCAGCTGCTGTTTTCTTTTTCCTTTTTTGCTAAATGCAGCCCCACTTTTGCCTATAAATAGAAGGGGTTGGCTGTTGTTTTGTGGGTTCACAATTTCTGATTAATTTTGGGATTTGTGTTCCACTTTTGTCCTTTTTTTGTAATATTTGTAAATTTCTCTCTTTGTTTTCCACTGTCTCCTCTCTAGGGTTCACAAATTCCAAACCTTGTAGGGGGTTTGTGTTCCACCTTTTGTATTTTTTTGTGTCTTATTTCTCTCTCCTTGTTTCCCTTTGTCTCCCTCCTTTGTAATATTTACTTTTGTTTAAATAAAATAGATAAGTTTTTACTCTTGTTCAAGTTAAAGTTCTTAATTGTTCTTCTTGTTCTTCTTGTTCATCATGTTCTTGTTTTTCTTTTTCTTAATTTTTGTTGTGTGTGTGAGTGTATGAGATTAGTTTTTCTTCTTTTATTTTAATTTTCTAAATTTTTGTTGTGTGTGTGAGTGTATGAGATTAGTTTTTCTTCTTTTATTTTAATTTTCTAAATTTTTGTTGTGTGTGTGTGTGTATGAGATTAGTTTTTATTCTTTCATAGATTAGTTTTTTTTGCTTTTATAATTTAGTTTTTATGCTTTCATAATTTAGTTTTTATGTTTTCATAATTTAGATTTTCATGCTTTCATTAACTTAGCTTTTCATGCTTTCGTAAACTAGATTTTATTGCTTTCTTTAAAGCTTTCATAATTAGATTTTCTGCTTATTTACAGCTTTCATAACTTAGCTTTTTTGTCTTTTCTATCGCTTTTCTTGGTTTTTGCTAAACGCACACCAAGCCCGCGATTGTTATCATTTTTGTTTTTAATTATTGCAAACACTCACTTATTTTTAATATCCGATAAAACAATAGCCGTAGCTCGAAGTAACAATACTCGACGGGACCCAGGACTAAATACGACCTTGATATGATTTTTCTAAATCGTATATACTACACGCGATAGGTGCGCTTGCCTCCTACGTCGTAAAATATTTTCTTATCACTTATATAATAAAAGAACTAAAATAGTTGAAGAGTCTATACATGTAAGATTTGATGAGTTTGTTCCTTGTGTAGATTCTTATCATACAGGAAATGAAGACGAACCTATTTCCCCTTTGGAGCATGAGGATGATGAATCACTTGGAGAAAAATGAGAAGAAAAAGAAGAGAAGAAGGATGAGATAGTAGAATATATACCTCCAAGTGTGCTACAATTTTCAAAGAATCATCCAAGGGAGTTTGTGATAGGAGAACCGTCAAAAGGGGTAAGTACTCGTTCTTCTTTACATGAGCCTTTTTCCAACCTTTGTTTTGTATCCGAAATAGAACAAAAAAACGTTACAACCGCTTTAAATGATGAATTTTGGTTTTTAGCTATGAATGATGAATTAAATCAATTTGAACGTAACAAGGTTTGGAATTTAGTAGAGAGGCCATCTAATTATCCGGTTATAAGAGTCAAATGGATTTTCAAAAACAAACTAGATGATGACTCTAGGATAACAAGAAATAAAGTTAGACTAGTTGCACAAGGGTATTCACAAATCAAAGGGTTAGATTTTGATGAAACTTTTGCACCCGTTGCACGTCTTGAGTCTATTAAAATATTTCTTGCATTTGCGAGTTTTAAAAGATTTAAATTATTTTAAATGGATGTTAAAAGTGCCTTTTTGAACGAGATTATAAAAGAAGTTTATGTAGAACAACCCCCCAGTTTTGTGAGTGAAAAAGTTCTCAATCATGTGTATAAGTTAGAAAAAGCGCTTTATGGATTGAAGCAAGCGTCACGTACTTGGTATGATAGATTGACATTATTTTTGATAAAGCACAGTTATAAAATGGGAAGTGCGGATAATACACTCTTCATTAAGCATGTAGATAATGATTTGATTATATTGCAAATTTATGTTGATGATATCATTTTTGGAGTCACTAATGAAGAGTTATGTAATGAAGTAATTTTAGTGATGAAAAATGAATTTGAAATGAGCTTGGTAGGAGAACTCACTTATTTTCTAGGATTTCAAATCTCACAAAAACAAGATGGTATATTTATTTGTCAAACTAAATATGTTCATGATATTCTTAAAAGATTTGGATTTGAAAACCTAAAACAAGCTAATACACCAATGAGTGCATCACTAAAATTAGGAAAAGATGAAGCCGGTATTTCTATTGATCAAACATTATATAGAGGGATGATAAGCTCATTGCTATATTTAAGCGCATCTAGACCCGATATTATGTTTTCCGTTTGCTTATGTGCTAGATTTCAAGCTAACCCAAAAGAATCACATTTAAAAGCGTTGAAACGTATTTTTAGATATCTAATCGGAACGTCTAGATTAGGCTTATGGTATCCTCATAATGATTGTTTTATTCTACATGGTTTTTCTGATTCGGACTATGCGGGATGCTCATTAGATCGTAAGAGCACTAGTGACACGTGTCATTTTATAGGCCCTTCACTCGTATCATGGTCGAGTAGGAAACAGAATTTGTTGCCCTCTCTACCACCGAGGCCGAATATATCGCACTAGGTAGTTGTTGTGCACAAGCCTTGTGGATGACCCAAACGTTAGAAGACTTTGGTGTTCATCTAAATAACATAGAATTAAAGTGTGACAACAAGAGCGCTATAGATCTCACAAACAATCCCGTACATCACTCTAGATCGAAACATATAGATGTCCGACATCATTTCATTAGAGATCATATAAAGAAGGAACATGTTAAAATTAGCTTTATAAGGACTGAATCACAACTTGCCGACATTTTTACCAAACCTCTACCCGATGCACGTTTCACATGCTTAGGTTAGAATTAGGTGTCTTAGAAATGTCACTTTAACCCTTATAAAATGCTATCAAAATTATCTTATGTACTTTGTTATATTTGTTTGCATTATTTAAATTTTTTTTTCAAAAATCAATAAAAATGTAAAAACTATAGACAAATCGCCAAAAATACGCTAAAAGAGCCTTCATATCAACTTCATAATGTCTGAAATTTCAACTGTAAGAAGGCCTTTTTATATTACAAATTTATCATGAAAAATATTTTTCAAAAAGTCAAAAGTTGATGTTCTGTCTCGGCGTTAAGAAGCTAACGCCTGACGTTAGCCTCTATCTATGCTTAAAATTAATTTTTGTTTGTTTGTTGTTATTTACTTCAAAAATTAAAAAAAATATATATGTGCTTAAATTTTTAATTCAAGGATGATTATACATATTGCTTAAAGATTCTTTACAATGTTTAATTTAAATCTTCAAGTTTCTTAAAAAATATTGTTTTGATTTTCTCATGCCTTGAATATCATCTTCAAGTGTGCAAAAACAAAATTAGTTATAGATTACATGTGTAGAAATATTTTTACATGCCTCTAAGTATGAGTAAAGTTTTTATCTTTGATAATGATTTTCTCACTTACACCTTTTTGTTAATATACGTGTGTTTTAAATCTTATTGCATAATTGTGTAGTATAAGAACTTATTTTGAATCTCATAAATAGTTTACCTACACAACATTGAATTCTTTCTTGAATCTTTGTTCTTCATGCACTTGTGTTTAGAGAAATGTGGTATTTAAAATAAAATTTCTATGTTTGCAAAAACAAGTGAATTCGGAGTCCTTAGTCACTAATCTAAAAAACAAATAATGAATGACAAGGTTAACTCCACCAAGCACTACTCACCCTCCTGATAAGTCTTAATGAGCATTGTGAGGTTGAGCACATTGGAAAGAATTGTAAAGTGTCTTGTGCAAACAAAATTTTCACTTCTCTTTAAAAATAAAAATGAAAAACTTTATGTGCATTGAAATTTGTGGAAGTAAAGTTGTTTATGTTCAATTCAAGTTATGTTCTTACATTACATAGTTTCATGTGGTTTGATTTATACTCTTGTATACTTTATCAAAACACATTTATTGAACACATCATTATCATTTATAATACCTTCACTCATGAGAATTGGACTAAAAATTTCTCTATACAATTTTCTACAATCATGAGTAAATGCACTAGATAGCAACGCATGATCTTTACAATGTTTTTGTATACTTGAAATGCAAATTTATTTACATTGTAAACATATATTTACTTGATATTTTTATAATCTTGCTTGCTACTTTTTGTTACAAATTACAAATAAACTTGCAACTTTTATTTCTAACATTCAAAACATCTAAATATTTTAAGTTAAACGTTTATTATATTTTGTACTTACAATTTCTACAAGATGTTACAAATTGCTTTCGCTGTGTTCACTATTTATACTCAAGTTGCTCTTATCTCTACTAAATGCATATTATTTTATATTACTATGACTCTATCCCACCTTCTTTTGATTATAACAAAAGGGGGAGAATAATTGAAGAAATAAAAAAATCTTTTATTTAGGGGGAGTACATTAGGAAATGCATTCATGTAGGGGGAGTATCCACATAGGGGGAGTATGTATGTTTATAACGCTTAACATATACTATAAACACTACTTTAATTATATTTTATTTCTTATTAGTGGATTTGTTATTATAAAAAGGGGGAGATTGTTGGAGTTTGTGTTCCACTTCTCTTAGTTTGAGAAATAACAAACCACACTATGTATTTGATCTTGCTTGTGTTTATAGTGTGCAGGTACTATAGTTATATAACCCTATGAAAATGATGCTGATTGATGACGATTCTCTGAAAGGAGAGCTAACGCCCCGCGTTAGTAGTTAACGCCCTGTGTTAACTTCCGTCGAGAAGGAATCCGTCGAGAAGAAATGTCGTCGAGAACGAATCCGTCGAGAACAAATCCGTCGAGAAGCCAGAGACAATGCCAGGCGTTAGGTCTTAACGATGTCCGCACGACGAAATGAGATGCCGGTCGACGAAATTGCGTTCGACGAAATGAGATTCCGTTCGACGAAATTGCGTTCGACAAATTTGATGACGTTCGACGATATTTGATGACGTTCGACGAAATGGCGTGCCAGCTGTTTAAAAGGAGAACGAAACTCAACGCCAACGTTGACTCTTAACGCCCGCGTTGAATCCACAAACTGCCACGATCCCGACGGTTTGCACGATCTCAGCAACTGCCGTACACGATGCTTAACGCCGACGTTAACTCCTAAAGCCCGGGCGTTAGCTCCCGTGTCTATTTAAAGACCTGATTTCGTTTGCTCAAGGATGATGCATTGAAGCCTACATTCCAGAGATCTGAGAGAGCATTTCATTCCGAATTCAGAGAGAACTCCCAACACCAACATTGAGGAACAAGAGTGAGAAGGAGATTTCCAACGACAAATTTGAAGAAGGACGCTCGCTTCAACTCGGACGTGGTCATGGCGTATCTTCAACATCTCCTTCAGCGCTCTTTATTCTAGGGAGTCTTTTGTTCAAATTTTATCTTTATCTTTTCATATTTTCTTGTAACGGTAGTGAATTCGCCGCCTTGTGTGTGACGACCAGGTTCTTGTGCGGCTTAGGGGGTAATTCGCCGCCTTGTGCGTGGCGACTAGGTCAAGGGTAGATCTAGGGGGTGTCTAGAGGCCTTATCTGAGGATAGATAGGTTATAGCCAACCGGTCCTTGAGAGAAGGACCGATGAAGGAACAAAAAGTGATTTTTAAGTTGTCGCCTCCAATTTCAAGCGTTATTGAAATTTTATCCTTGTAATCATTTTTGTGAAATGTAAAATTCTTTTTCAGTATATCTAATTTTTCTGGAATTGTATTTAATAAAGAAAATCATTTTGAATATTTCCGTAAAAATACTTTTTTCTGGAGAGATAACGCCAGACGTTGACTCTTAACGCCAGGCGTTAGCGACAGAGCAAAAAAAGTCTTTCTGTTATATAAAATATGTAAGTTTATATCAAAAACAGTAAATCCCTTATTCAACCCCCTCCCCCCCCCCCCTCTAAGGGCGCCATCAGATCCAACAAAAAGCAGCATGCATATAACATAACTCTTTATTTATCATTATTGTCATGTTGATCATCTGACTAATTATGAAATTTATATTCTTTCCATATTAATGTTCAACTAGTTACCTCGTTAATTTTAGGGCTCAACATCTGATTTAGGCCTAGTTTGGCGCGGCGGTGGCGGTCATGAATGAAGTGGTCATGAACTGCGGTTTGTGAATGGGATGGTAGTGAACTACAATTTGTGAACATAGTTCTGTTTGGAGGATTTTGTTTTTTGCAGTCATGAAGAAGAATTTTAATCCGTATGGCACTACAATAAAATATTAAACTTATATCATAACTGAAATATGAACCCCAACTAAAATTTAAAAAGTATTATATAGGGATCTGCATAATTAAAATAAAAATCTATATAACTGAAATCAAGCAAATCCCTAGCAGCCACGGATAGAAATCAGCCACTAATGGAAATCAGTAATGGAAATACTAATTGAAAATTGCAAATCTCTGGCAGCCATCTTGACAAGCCCAATCAGAGCGACCTGGAGAGGATGCAGAGTGATGAGCGGAAGTTGCGCACTCTGGGGGAGAAGAATTAGAGGGAGGAAGCAGATGACAGAAGATTTGTTGGGGTCGAAGCTGCGTGCATGGAGGAGAAGTATCGGAGGGAGGAAGCAGGTATCAAGAAGATTCGGCGAGGATAAGAATCGATGGGAGGAAGCCGATACATGGAGGAATCGATGGGGCTTGAGCGGTGGAGGAGAAGAATCGAGGGGATTTTCGCTAGGGCTCAAGCGCTGGAGGAGAAGGAATCGGGAGGATTCGCTAGGGCTTTATGCGAACGAGCGGATATATCCGCTTGACCGCGACCTCTCGATCACGGCCACTCAACGAGCGAAATCCATAATTTTCGTCAGATGCGGTGGCCGCCAAAATTCCTCCAAACATGGATATCAAGTACGGTGCCGTTTTTTACAGCTCGGTTGGGACAAATAAGTCCCGCCAAACGAGGCCTTAGTTCAATTTCAACATCAATCTCAAGGCCACCAACATAGATCTATTATTGACTCCTCTTCATCTCAAGCTCAATTATAAGAGCGATTGTGCTAAACTAGTTTCAACTCTTCACCTCAAGCTCAATTATTGACTCGAGTATTTTAGGGACTTACATGAACAAAGTCCACTGCTCAGCACAATTGACTCTTGTTTCATTGAATGTAAGGCATGATATTGAGCTCAAGGCGACTCATATACACAATTTATTGTCAACCATGACCGTTTTCAACATATAGCAATGAGACATGTCTTTTAAAGTTGCTATTAATAAGGCCTTAACCGAGAATTGAGAATTATTCCCATAATTAAAACTAAGAGTTCTTAAAAAAAATTTAAGCTAAAACCAAGTAAATGATGTGTTTATAAGAGTTAATTAACTAACATCATTATATACGTATATTAAATACATAGTGGTATACCGTAAAATTCACAATTTTCAAGTAGTATAATGGTGAAAAGCAAATTAATTAATGACAAGCACAAGTGTTCAGGATTCTTACTCCTTGTTATCCATGAGAAGAGTCCTCCAAATCATTAATGCTTGGTAGTAATGTATGCCTATATTCTCCAGTTGTTGCACACTGCATTATGCAGAAGTTCATAAGCTTTGAAGTACGAGAAAATTGTTCCATAGAATTAAAAATTTCATCAATTACAAAAAACTACTCTTACAGAACGCTAATGGGGTACTACTTACAAGCGCAGGAGAAGCTGAGAGGGGTATAGGATGGCCCGATTATATTTTAGCATCATATTGTGCATGTTTAAGATAATTGTTTACTAACATGATGTTAAGTCTTATGAGGGGCATTTTGGCTATTTGTGATCTCTAATCCCTTATCTTAGGCTAGGCAAGGTGGTGGATGAAACTATGCAAGAAATTACTCTTATCTCTCCCTTATCGGTCCGCCTAAGGCACGCACAAGGCTTCAAGGTAGAGCTCGCCAGCTCGGCTCCCCCTTTCTCCTCCCTCCTTCCTTCCCCTCCGGGGAGCTCCTCTCATCTCCATCATAGGGCCCTCTTGCTCTAGGAAGAAGAAATCCGATCTTCTCTGGAACTTCTCCCTCGGCCATATGCATACTCGATCTCAAACAGGAAGTCGTAACAACTACTTTGAGTGCTCATAAAAGAAGTTAATTTTTAGTGAACTATGTTTTACCAGAGTTTAGAGGAAGCAGCCATGGCAGAAGTTACTCTATTCAGGGAAGGAAGGCATCCACCCGGGAAAATAAACTCTGCCATAAAACCAGAAGTTCTTCTTTCTTTGTCATATTGTTGATCTGGGATTGAAGTAAACTGTAGAAAACACAACATTTTAGCTACATTTTTTTTTTATAAATCTAAGGAATAATACCCCTTGAAAAACAATGAAAAACAAAAAAAATTGTAACATCTTCAAATTTATCATATTATTTATTGGCTTAAAAATGACCTTAAGATTTTTTTTAAATAAAGTTAGAAGTTTCCTTCAATTTGAGCAATCCAATCTATTAAAACTGAACCGTCTTAACCTAATACTTTTCTAATGAATAACCTAACAAAATATGTACACTATTTTTAAGTCCAGAAAACATATTCAAATATGAGTTCTATAAGAATATATAGGGTCGTTTATCGAGTTCTATATAAATATATAAGGGTCGTTCAAATATGAGTAAGCTAAATTACAAATTTCACTCTATTTTTGAAATTACAAAAATCTCCCATATAAGTTTGCTTTCATAACATGCATGTACAAAAATATCCCCTAGAGGAGAGCCCCAGGAGGATATTCTTGTGCATACATGTTATGAAATGTGAACTCTCAGAGGAGATTTTTGTAATTTCAAAAGATAGAGGGGTACTACCCGTAATTATGCTAACTCCTAGAGAAAGTTTGGGTAATTAATAGGCTATATATATATAAAATAAACCATGAGTCAGAGTAAATGTCTGTTAAATACTTTCTAATGCAGAAACTACAAGATATTGCTTTCAGCAGACTTTGGCTTGAAAACAGTACTTAAAAGGTTTAGGGCCTATGGTGGACAAGAAATAGTGACTATACAGTCTTATTACAATATATTCATGTGCTGATAGACATAGGCACATGGTGGGCAGGGTTGAGTTTGGGTCAGCCAAGATCAGGTCTAAGATGGTCTTACTCTGCCCAAATGTGACCTGGCCTATTGACACATGTAGTCAGAGCTCATTAGATGATCAGGTTGCATCAGTAGGACGACCTAATTCCAATGAGATTTTAATTTTAAAAACTATTGTCCTTGTAAAATTAGGTTGTTGGCGAGAATTTAGACTCAGTTACTCCATTGATTCATTGATTTCCTCTCATACAAAATCAAAAAACACAATGGACTAAATTAATTGATGTGAGACAGTTACTTAAGTGGCAAATTGAGCTTTTTAAACTAAATCAATTGATTATGATCATGATCAGATCAGATAACAATAAAAATAGGGAGTTGTTAAAGGCAAATCAGAAATGGCTATTGACAAACCAATTTCTATGAGTTATTACGCGGCTTTTGAAAATACGCTTTGTACATGCATTTTTAGGAAAAGTGTTCAACACGAAAATTGTAGATCTCGTCGAGATCTACAACTTTCGTGTTGAATACTTTTCCTAAAAATGCATGTACAAGGCGTATTTTCTTGTTATTTTCAAAAATTCACTATAGTAACGATCACGGCGATTTTAGGGCCTTGTGCGCGCATTTTTAGGAAAAGTGCTCAACACGAAAGTTGTGGATCTCGACGAGATCTACAATTTTCGTGTTGAACACTTTTCCTAAAAATGCATGTACAAAGCGTATTTTCAAAAGCCGCGTAATAACTCATAGAAATTGGTTTGCCAATAGCCAATTCTGGTTTGCCTTTAACAATGCCCTAAAAATATAAGGTGAAGTAAGGTTTACATTAGTGGCTGAGCCAGAGTAAGAGAGTAAAAATCTTGAATGTATGAGCTTTAATAATTCATGAAAGATATCTTGATTGAAATATATCATTCTATCATACAATTCCATTCAATTTTATGTGAAATATCTAAATTCCTTCGGTAGTACAATTTTTTTTGTCCGTCTATAATGACTGATGAATCAAAAAATTTCAATTGGAATGAAATAAATTCTTTCAATTAGTTTTTTCTTACCGTCATATCTGGATTGAGACTTATGTAAATGCTTTATTCATATATGTAGTAAAAGAACATATCTAAATTAGCTCTTTCATGCCTACACAAACTAGTTATTTCGGTTTTTTACTGGCTCCTTCAACCCGTGCTCTATTTATAGGTTTGAACAAGATATAACTTAATTGAAAAAGAAGGATATTCAATAAAAAATTTTAAAAAATAAAAATCAAGGCCTCTCTAAATATTTCATTTCAGGTATATTATGGTTACTTCCCACATCAATTGTCAATTCCTGTTCATTGAGATTCACGGATAATTCAAATTAATATTTAGGGTAGATTTTATCTCTCTTTTTATTCCCGAAAACAAATTGAAATGATATAAGTTTTTCTATTTGGAATCGTCTTAGGTTTAATCGCTATTACTTTAGCAAGATTATTTGTAATTGCATACTTACAATTCAGGCTTGGTGATCAGTTGGACCTTTGTTTCAAGTTGCAATTAGTTTTGGGTACAAAACCATGCCTTCAAGCCGGCTGGGTCAACTGGTTTGAGCGGGAACCAGGCACATGCCCAGGCCTTAGTAATGATATATGTTTTAATTAATGAGACGGTTACGCATTTATAGAATGAACCTGCATAACGAGTAGACCATCCTTTGCCAAAAGTTTCTCACAACAGCTGAAATAGTCATCCATGTATTCATGACCCACTGCTTCAATCATTTCACTGTAAGACAAATTCAGAATGTCAATAACACTCATGCAATATTTGAAAACAATATTATATTAAAAAATCACATCTCGTACATTTTCATACCACTGGAGAAAGCATCTACAGTCATGTTTCTCTAGCTCCAGATTGCATTAAAAAATTCAGTACTATTACTTAATATCTGACCTTTGTATTATGTATCCAATATATTTTTTCTTTAATAGTCATTCTATCTCTTTGAATTATTTGAGGGGAAAAAACAATTTCAAACTTATAGCATTCATTTGCATGTTTATGCATGTATGTAATTAAGCGTGGACACTGTCTGTATAGGTTTGCATTTCTACTTGTACATCAATGAAGAATGTATATGTTTATGTTTCTATGTATGTATGGACATATATATACACGAATAATTGCCACAATCTCCCCTGGAAGATAGCATAATTACAGACTGCACCCCTCTTATTATTGAAATTACAAAAACCTCCCCTCAATGTTACAAAACATAACATTTACCTCCCCTGAAGTTCACATTTCATAACATCCATGCACAAAATACCACCCCTGAAAATGTATTCCGAGGGGGGTATTTTTGTGCATGGATGTTATGTAAAGCGAACCTCAGGGGAGGTTAATGTTATGTTTTGTAACATTGAGGGGAGGTTTTTGTAATTTCAATAATAAGAGGGGTGTAATCTGTGTAATTTTCAAAACTTAGAGGGGAGGTCCCGGTAAATGGCCCTATATATATAGATAGATGGATAGATACATAGCGGATAAGATTTACTATATTTATGTAGGAATAATTACCAAAACTTCCCCTAGAAGTTAGCATAATTACAGGTTGCACCCTTCTTATTTTTGAAATTACAAAAACCTCCCCATCCATGCACAAAAATACTGTTACGCCGAGCGTCATTACCAGATTCTCCGAAGATTACTGTGCACGTCGACAAAAGGAGAAGGCGGAGGAAGACCGGGCTGAACCATCCGGTTCAGCCCGAACCCAACAATCATTGTTTTAAATGTCCTCCGACATGTCCGAGATGTCGCCCGACATGTCATTTTTTAGGGCAAAACGATATGTTTTTCTAAAAAGTATAGATTATGTCCTTTTGTAAAATATAGGCCGACATGTCCGATTTTTTCCGATATATCGGCCGACACGACTTTTAAATATATCGCCCGCTATTTTATTTTATGTTATATTAGCAGACTAGCAACATATGCTTAAATCGAATAGACTTATTATTTCAAATTTTTAACGTTTTATTCTTCCAACCAATTTTGTATAATTGTTTCACAATTTTTTAATTTCATATTACAACAAATATGAAAATATTTAATACATTTATTACAAAAATATGAAAATATTTAAATCTTCTTTATTTGCAATAAACTTATTGTTATCAAAATAAAATTATTGTATACTATTAAATATATCTACAATGTATAATTTTGTATTTGTTAATAATATTTTAACGTAAATACTATTCGATTTTATTTTGTAATATAAATGGCTCATTTTTTATCTATTTGTTATATTATTTTTCTATTTTTATAAGATATAATTATAGTTAGTATACATAAAAATAAAAATTTTATTTATAAGACATTGAAATCCGATATTTTAAAATATCCCCGACATGTCTCCGACTTCCGACATCCGACATTTAAAAACTCAATCCGATATGTCGCCGACATCCGATATTTAAAACATTGCCAACAATAAAGCAGAATGGGGGCTGAACCACACGGGTTCAGCCCCAATGGGGCCGGCCGACCCTAGGGGTTGGGTGGGAGCATAAATACCCAACCCCTCCTCCTTGGTTCATCATGAAATCTATTATTCAAGGTATTTTCTCTCTTCTTCCTCTCTCTCAAACCCTAATTCTCTAGCCGTCTTCCTACTTCCTTCCCTTCTCCTAGTTAGTTCATAACATTTGGTATCAGAGGATTTTTCCTCCAACCATGGTGACACGTACCGAAGCCGAGAATGCGCGCTTGGCCACCATCGAAGAAAACTATGTAGGGTTGGCGGATTCAGTGGCGGCAATCAAAGAACAAATGAAAATCTCCACAAAAAATTTAGAAGAACGCTTGGACACCCGCATGGAGGAACTCAAGGCTCTCCTCGTTGAAAGTTTGAAGGGAAAGACGCAAGTCCAAGAGGGATCGGAAGGCGAAATCTCAAATCAACCACCTGGATACACAGTACAGGGAACGGAACGCGGTTTTCCGACCGGATCTGACGCCGAGGGGTCCCAATGGATCAGTGGCCAGCCGAGGAGGACCGGAGAGGGCCCAGAGGGCTGGCAGGGGGTCGGCGCGCAGCATGCGAGCGCCTGGGAGGCGGGCGGAATGCGCGCGGGTCCGCACAGGCCGACGGACCCGATCCGCATGTCGCACGGCCCAGGGACTCTCCCAGCCCCCTTTTCGTCCTATGGGGGTGACAATCCACTCGGATGGAACCCTCCGGAGCTAACGGCAGCAGGCCCTCGGCCGTATGGAACCTCCGGAGCGCCGATTGGGACAGAAATGGGGATTTTGCCAAATCCAAGAGCTTTCGGACCTCCTCTAGGGTTCAGAAACGCAAATCAGGGGGCTGAGCGCCTCCCACCAGCCATGCATCAAGGAGCGGGACATCCCACGACGGACGAATGCGAAGGCGGGTACTATCCCGGACCCCAAGGGCGTCCAAACGCGTCGATGGAGCAGCGGCGACCAATTGCACCGGGACAAGAATATGGGGGGCACGACCCATGGAACCAAAAAGCTTACATGGCTCCGAAAAGGACCCGCATGAATTTCCCCAAGTTTCGGGGCGGGGATGCACTGGAGTGGGTGCAAAAGGCGGAACTTTTCTTCACTTATCAGGAAATTCCCGATGACCAGTGGGTGCAACTGGCATCTTTTCATCTGGAAGACGACGCGTACCAGTGGGCACAGTGGTTCACCCGAGCATATGGTTACGCACCGTGGACTCACTTTGTGGAGGGATTCTTGGCCCGTTTTGGACCCTTGGAGTACGAGGATGTGGAGGCGACGTTACAAAAATTCCGTCAGAAAGGCACCGTGATGGAGTACCGTACAGAGTTAGAGAAGCTGGCCAATCGAGTCAGTTGGGAGGAAAAGACCCTCCTCAATTGCTTCATATCAGGGTTGCGGGATGAGTTGCGGGATGAGGTCCATGCCTATATGCCACGAAGTCTGAGCCATGCCATCAGTTTGGCAAGGATACAGGAGGAGAGATTCACCCGGCAGAGGACCCGTACAGCGGTGAGAGCTCCTACGGTTGTACACCCTCCTCGGGGGGCTCCCACGGCCGAGGGCCGGCCGACAGTGACAAAATTGACGTGTCAGGAACTACAGATCAGGAAGGAGAAGGGGTTATGCTTCAACTGTGATGAGCAGTACACCCGAGGGCACACATGCCAGAAGGTCCAGGTATTCATGCCGCGGGAGGATGCGGAAGATGTTCCTCGCACTGAGGAGGAGGGAGAGTTGCCTATTGAAGACTTTGGAGTATCCATCCAAGCCATGGAGGGGGGAACCCCATCTCTGACCTTACGCATAGCCGGGAGGGTCGGCAGGGAGACGGTGACGATCTTGATAGACAGTGGGAGCACTCACAACTTCATCCAACCCGCTGTGGCCCAGAAGACGGGGTATGACATAGATCGCAGCGTAGCCTTCCACGTCAGGGTAGCGGATGGATGTACACTGCAGTGTGAGGGAGTGATGAAAGGGGTGGAGCTCCGGATACAGGATTACACTGGACATATTGAGGTTTACTTATTGTCAATCCGGGGTTCTGACATGGTGTTGGGCGTACCATGGCTGCGGCGACTTCGGCGGATGACTTTCGATTGGGACCAGATGGCTATGGAGTTCAGCCAGCACGGGAAGAGGTACTGCTTGGAAGGCCTCAAGTCATCTCCGGCAAAGGAGATCTCACTCCGCAGCGTGGAACGACTAGGGGCACCGGATAGTACGATGACCATCGTTACGCCGAGTAGAGCAGAGCCTATGGCTCCAACAGAGGTCTCGTCTCCGATGCAAGCCAGAGCCGACTTGTTCCAAGAGCCGCACGCTCTCCGCCTCCAGCTTAAGGACAAGCTGGCCCTTGATGGGGGAGGGAATGTTACGCCGGGCGTCATTACCAGATTCTCCGAAGATTACCGTGCACGTCGACCAAAGTTGAAGGCGGAGGAAGACCAGGCTGAACCATCCGGTTCAGCCCGAACCCAACAATAAAGCAGAATGGGGGCTGAACCACATGGGTTCAGCCCCAATGGGGCCGGCCGGCCCTAGGGGTTGGGTGGGAGCATAAATACCCAACCCCTCCTCCTTGGTTCATCATGAAATCTATTATTCAAGGTATTTTCTCTCTTCTTCCTCTCTCAAACCCTAATTCTCTAGCCGTCTTCCTACTTCCTTCCCTTCTCCTAGTTAGTTCATAACAAATACATCCTTGGAGTAAATCTTTAGAGAGGGTCTTTTTGTGCATGGATGTTATGAAATGTAAACTTACAGGGGAGCTTTTTGATATTTCAAAAGTATGAGGGACGCAACCTATAATTTAGTAAATTAAGAAGCGAGGTTCCGGTAAATGGCCCTATATATGTATTAGCTATTAGTTGTATATAATTTTAGCTCCACATTGGTAAGGAGAGGTACGAGACTCTCTATCCCATTCTATAAATACTTTAATATTGTACTCCTACTCAAGTGAAATAAGATTTTGAGCTCTTTCATATGGCATCAAAGCAAAGAAAGTCATTCCCCTTTCGCCACTAAATGGTGCATGTTGTTTCCTTCTCAACGGAGTCACCCAGGCCCTCATTGTCAGCAGTCCACTGGAGATCAAACACTCGTTATTCCTTTCGTTCTCAATCGGCATGCTTTAGAGATCGCAAAATCGACCATTCTTCCGCCCATCTCCCTGCTGCAGGCAGTTGAACAATGGCATGGCATCGAATGCTCCTCCAAGAGAGGCAAATTTTCTTTGGCTCGTCTCCTTGCTGCAGGAATTATCGAACGCTCAACAATTTTCTTTTGCTCTACATATTGAACGCTTGACAATTTTCTTCTACTAATGTCCCCACTGCAGGAATTACCGAATGCTCAACACTCTTCATTTGCTCTACAGATTGAACGTTTGACAGTTTTCTTCCACTAATATCCCCACTGCAGGAATTAAACGCTCATCTAGTATAGCTTAAGCATCAGTGCTTGCTTTTACTAAAGAGGTTTCTCACTTTCTTTGGGTGAGCATGCGAGCTTAGCTTGGGCCCTTGCTCGCTATAGCTTGATCTTGGAATATGGCAACGACTTCTCAGTCCTTATCATCCACCCACCTGACTTCATTTGTTTCTTCCCACAACAAGCCATGTGATGAGCTCAACATTATGACTATCTTTTTTGTTGGGAAGAAGAGTTTTGTTGGATTGGTCCATTCGATGCACCGAGTACTCCAAACTGATAGTTTTCTTCATCATGTGATAAAAGAACCCCTAATATAGCCCACTAAGTTTGGGTGACAGATGATCGTGGACTTCAATTGTGGATATTTAACTGTATGGATGGCAAGCCGTACGAAATGATAATGCATCACAAACTGCCAAGACCATGCGGGACGAGCTGAAGTCCCTTTACTCGTGCAAGGAAAGTCTACAACATTTGTTCGACTTGTTCAGAGATCTTCAGAATGTCAAAACAAATCCAGGTGGAGATATGACATCTTTTGTGGCCCGGTACAAGACACTAATTGAGGCCAGGATTCAGCATAAACCGGTCACTCGATCTAGTTGCTTAGAGATCTCAAAAAGGGAATCGCATCACCCTGCAAGTCAGCACTTCGTATAAAACATATAAACATGCATATCAAGCATTATTCTATATGTCCCAAATAACAATCACGTCTCTAGGTTGAGCATCAAAGTAAAGGGGTTTATCATATAATATTAATGCAACCGGGCATTACCCACAACATCATAAGCACGTGTATGAGTCTAACAGACCATCAAACACAATCACCTCACATATCATAAAAAGGGGCAAGGCGGTAGTATAGCCTAATACAGTCCCACGACCACTACCTCTGTTGTTTATTGGGTGTCACTTTATCACCTAGAGGGGGGGGGGGGGGGGGGGGGGGGGGGGGGGGGGGGGGGGGGGGGGGGGGGGGGGGGGGGGGGGGGGGGGGGGGGGGGGGGGTGAATAGGTAACTCCGCCAAATCTTCAGGCCCTCAAGCCTTACAACATGGAACCGCAAGTCCTACAGCCTAGACCCGCAAGCCCCTACTGTACCCGAGCCCGCAAGCTCGACACTCAGGCCCTCAAGCCCTACACAACACAGACCCGCAAGTCCTACGCCTACAGCCTAGGCCCGCAAGCCCCTACTGCACCCAAGCCCTCAAGCTCGACAAATTCGGACCCGCAAGTCCACTGCCCTGGCCCTCAAGCCTCACAGCTCTCCAGCCCTCAAGCTAGACAAACTCGGACCCGCAAGTCCACTGCCCTGGCCCTCAAGCCTCACAGCTCTCCAGCCCTCAAGATAGACACTTAGGCCCTCAAGCCTTACAAGAAATTACAGTGATGAAAACTGTTCTTCTGTCTGATGAAGATTGGCAACTTAGCCTGATGGAGATCGGCGACTTGAGGTTGAATAAGATGTTTCTGATTCAGATCTTGAATGCACGGTTCTTCTTCAATCTCTTCTCTTAGCCTGATGAGGAACGACTTCTTATCAGTCGATGGAGATGACTGATTCTGCTGAGAACTCTTGATTCTTGTTCTCTACTTGTACTTTCTTCTTCTCCGCAGCAACGGCGGGATTCTTTTCGTTTCTTTTTCGATTTCCGAAGCGTTCTTTTTCTAGGGCATCACTGTTCCCTTTTATATGACGGAAGAGCCGCATAACAGTCACATATAATGTCCTTTACTGTCAGACGCCCATTCCTTAAGAGCACGCACCGATTGGACAATCAGGCGGCGACATTGAATGCTGACAGCGTGTCCGCAACATTTGAATTCTGTCTCGACGATATTTCCATTGTTACGACGATATGGATGATATCTCGACGACAAGACTTTGTCGATGCCTTTGACCTTGGAAGATCTTCAAGTCTTCAAGCTTCTGCCTCTGACATTGATATCTCGACGATACGAGATATTCTGGCGTTTCTGCATATACGGCGATATGCTATCTCTGACTATGTCGTCATGATCTTCTTTCTTGTAGACTGTCGTCGTAATCACATTGTTCTTTCGACGACATGAGCGATATCATGTTGACAGACTATGCTTTAGCACCTGCTTGTCTTCAGCTGTCCTTGTTCAGTCTTCTCGACGTCACGCCTTCTTTACGACGATATGTGTTCTTCTCAACGACAAGGCTACTTTGATGATGTCGACGATACTGCATCTTCTCGACGACATTCCTTCCTCTTGAATCTGTCTCAGCGGTTGGGCTGAGATGGCTTCCTCTTCTCAGCGGATTCGTCGATCTGTAGAGAAGTTTCTGCGTTCGATGAACTGCATTCTTCGTTCGACGAACAGCAAACTGCGTTCGACGAACTTCATTCTTCTGTCCCGTCTCTGCGTTCGACGAACTTCATTCTTCGTTCGACGATCTTCATTCTTCGTTCGACGAACAACATTCTGCGTTCGACGAACTCGCCAAGTCTCAGCGTTTGCTTCTGTCCTGTCTTTGCGTTCGACGAACAGCATTCTGCGTTCGACGAACAGCATTCTGCGTTCGACGAACAGCATTCTGCGTTCGACGAACTGCATTCTGCGTTCGACGAACTCGTCAAGTCTCAGCTTTTGCTTTGCTCATCATCATAACGACAAGCATACTTTGTCGACGACATCTCCTATTCTTCTCGACGATATAGTACTTAGTGAAATAGCTAAAGTACATGTCATATTGTCAATTTCTGCAAGCATGGACTAGATGCAACATTAAATACAACTTACATTTATCATTGAGCTGAGCACTTCTTCAAATCAGGAACACTGCTGGGCACTGTTCCCAACAACCTCTCTATCATATTATTTAAGCATATGTGTAGGCATCAAGGGTAAAGACTCCTGGCCATCTTGGCGGCAGTACCCAAGAATTCTCTCTCTATGCTATTATTAAATTAATGTGTGGCGGCATTATGTGCAAAGACTCCAGGCTTTCTTGGCGGCATATAAACATGAATTCCCCCTCGTCTCTAGAACTCTATCCAATTTGCGCATACTGTGACATCGTGAGTAAAGGCTCATGGCCTATACGGCGACATTACTCACAAATTCTCCCTCACTGTTACATTACCAATTTAAACAGTTTATAGTGCTGTCTGGGAGCTATCACCGACCACAGTAGCACTACCTCCTGGCGGTACATCCAAGAATTCAAGAACTCGCGTCTTAGCACTTCCATCAATTTCCTATTATGGCATATAAGCGTGAACATATTCCTTATTAACGTTTACACTGACTGGAAGTGCCCAACATAGGTAATCTGGGGCCTATCACCGACAGTAGCACTACCGCCCGACAGTATCTCCTAGAAAATATGGAATTTCAATTTCAAGCCATCTCAAGGCCTTCCTACCTTATGTCCATGCAACCTAATGACACTAGGGTATCATGTGTCTCCCTAACGAACTCCCTCGCAAACGATTTCTTATAAACATCACCAAAACGGGACACATACCTCGGTTTTGGCATCACACACAAAAACAATCTAAGTGAAAATGCAAAGGAAGAATCAAGGAAAATAAGCATGCATCCTATTGACCAGAAGGAAAGGGTTGTTACCCTTGGAGCGCGCTTTGGAGCCATGATCCTCGGAAAAAATGGGTTGAAGACGACTGCAACGATCCAAGTAACTTTCTCCGGCAACGGCTCATCGATCCTCGCGGCAGAGCTCCAGTAATCCCTCCCTCCTCACGCCCGGTGACCGCCCTCCTCTTCTCTCGCGCGACCTAATGAAGAAAAGAAGGGATGATTTCAGTTAAGGGCTTTCGGTCCTAATTAAAACCCTCAAGTGCACTAATCTTGGTCGTTGGATCGACCATCAAAGGGTTTAAACAGCTGTGATCTCGAGATTAAAATAGGTCGGCCCGCCTGGGTGCTACCGCGAGGCGCTAGAACCGCCTGGTGATAGATCTCAAATCTGCTAGGAACCAGGTCGAGTACCGTCAGTGGAAGCACTACCGCGTGGCGCGGTAAGTAACAAAGAACCTCTTAAAATGAACTAGTTTCTAATTAAATTTGTCGGCGGTACCATCTACTGCGGCACGATAGATCCCAGGTTTCACCCCTTTTAACTTGTGGAAAACAGGGTGTTGCAACTCCCCCCCCCCCCCCCCAAAGAATTTTGTCCTTGAAATTGAAATGTCACCTAATTAAAACCATACCCGACACGAAGAGCTTCAGATACTCTTCACGCATTGCCTGTTCTCGCTCCCAAGAGAACATGTATCGTCCGCAATTGTTCCAATGCACTTTCACGAGCTTGACTTGCTTATTCCGCAACCTCCGGATCTTTGTATCCTCTATGCACACCGTACGCACCACGGTCTCCAAATTATCATCCACCGACACCGCCTTCGACCCAATCACCACGCTAAGCTCCACCAAAGTCTTCCTCAAAACTGAGATGTGGAAGAAGTCGTGTAATCTACTTAATTCTGCCAACAACGCCAGTCGATAAACCACTTTGCTGATGCGTTCTGTAATTTGGAACGGTCTCAAATACCTTGGACTCAACTTATTCAATTGCAAAATCCTCAATACGCCCTTGAACCCTTTATTTTCAAAAAGACCATGTCGCCTACTGAAAACTCCACATTTCTATGACACACAATGAAATACTTAGTCTGTCGATCCTGAGTAACTCTCATACACTCCTGAAACGGTACTACCTCGCAAGCATCGACCACCACTCCCTTTCCCAAAAGTTGGGTGTCACCTGCCTCTACGCAAGACATCGGTGTCCGACACCGCCTCCCATAAAGAGCTTCATAGGGTGTTATCTTGATACTTGCTTGAAAGTTATTGTTGTAAGCAAATTCCACCATGAAAAGATGGTCTTTCCCCTTCTTCCCGAAGTCGAGTGCACGCATCCTAAGCATGTTCTCCATTGTACGATTCGTCCTCTCCGTTTGACTGTCAGTCTGCGGATGAAACGTTGTACTGAATTTGAGCCTCGTCCCCAAACTCTTTTGAACAAATCTCCAGTCCTTGGACGTGAAACATCAATCTCTGTCACTGATAATAATCCTTGGAATCTCATGCTATTGAACTATGTTGCGCACATATAATTCTACTAACTTTGCCACATCATCTTTCCTATTTGGGATGAAGTGGGTCACCTTGGTCAGGAGATCCACAATCACCTAAATTGCATCATTCCATTGAGATATCGTCGAATTTCCATTCATGAATTGAAAGAGGTTACAGAAACCCACCAGGCCTTTGGCATTTGGCCTTCACTAAAGCTCACATTTGACACCTACTCACAAACAAAACTACAACACTTTTCATTTCAGGTGTAATACCTAAATTTTCGTATAATGAAATAGAATTTATTTTAAATTAAGTATAAACTCTTAACCAATAAATAACTCACCAATGATGAAAAACAAATGTCATTGTTTTATTGTCATCGTGAAAGTTTTGAAGGATTTTGACGAAATATATTCTTACGACGAATATTTTGACGAGATTTTAACGATTTTACATTGATTATTCGTAAGATTTAATTGTTTGGTAATAATTTGATTTGATTAATCAGGTATATCAATTGGCTTGTTTGGGCTATATATATTACATTAGTGGCAATTCATTATCTATTGTTGGGAGCTGATTTATATTTATACGTGATCGGATGGGTTTGCATTTATGTGGCTGGTGGAGATGAGAAATGACTTAATAACCACCAGTGGATTCAAGGTGGCTTGCTGTGGGCCGTAGAACCTAAATGAATGGTTAGATTGTGGTGCAAACCGCATCGCGTCCTTTTTATTATTTCTTGCACTTGTCGTTTATTTTTGTAGTGCATGTCTTCGCGCATTTTTGTTTGAATTATTATGTAGCGTCGAGTTGTATTGCGCATGTTATAAGCGCTTGGGTGTTATTTTGTATTGCGCATGTTGCTCGCGCGTTTCTTTTGGCTCGTTGGTGTGACCGGCCAACGAGACCCTAAATGCATAGGTCCGATATTTTAGGAGATAGATTAGCTTAGGGCAAGCTGTTAAATAATTAATTATTTGGTTAAAATGTCCCAATTGCCTATAGCCGGCCCCGCCCAAAATTTCTCCTTACTTCCATTTTAGAAAAATCTGCCTTGTTTTAAAAGGGGCTGCTAATAGCCATTTTGCCCTAATCCTAGCTTTAAAACCTTCCCCATTCCTCCTGTGAGAGGGGGCTGGAATAGAATTGAATGAAACTTTTTTTGTTTCGTTCGGTCCCTTCCAACGCCGTCCTTACCCTCCCGACGACACGCGAGATCGCTTCTTCCTCGACGGCTCTTCCTCGACGGGACCGGCGAGCACGCCACCGCCTCTCCCTGCAAGCCTCTCTTCCGACGAAGCTACTTCCGGCCTCTCCCTGCTCGACGATGACACCGGCGAGTCCCGCTGTTCTCCGACGCTCCAGTCGTTTGTTCTGTCCAGCCGACCTCGCCTCTGTTTTCCATGGAGTTCCTGATCCCAAGCCTCGTCTGCCTCCAACACTAACGCCGGAGTTTCCCTAGGGCTCCGACGACCTCTCCAGTAGCGTCCTCCTGCGGATTCCAGCGAGCTTCCAGCAGATCCAGCAAACCTCCAGCGACCCCCCCTTCCTCCAGTCAACCCCGATTGCCAGTCTTTCCCCTTCTTCCGATCCCTGCTGTCTTCTGTGAAGGCCCGAGCACCTACACATTTGTTCTTCACCTTCCAGGAGGGCCGACAGCCGCTGCCATTCATTTCTGGGTATACCTCTTGCCCTCCAGCTCTCCACCACTAGTTATTTTATGCTTGAACTTTAAATGAATAGTTAATTATTGGAGCTTGCCCTACTAATCTTATCTTTTAATTGCCGTCAAATTTACATTCGTGGTTGCCACTTACTTGAATACGAGACCTGTGGAATTGTGATTTGTGACGTTCCTACGTTTGTATGGTAACTTTGCGCGCGCGAGCGACGTATAGATCGTTATAACTGTTCCGCGAAGTCCCTTGGCAACATAATTATTTAAAAGGTCATACTACTTTATTTCCAAAACTACAGCCCTAGTTTTAGTTTACATCAGATTGGAAGGGGTATAATGGTTATATCGAGGTGCAATTGAGTTTTCTTATTTTCCTCTCGTCGTTTCGAGAAGAACTTGTGCCCTTCTTCATTACGCTAAGCCGCCGCACCTCTATTACCCTTGCCTGTGCTCGTTCTGTGAGAGATTCAAAATGAAGATAGGGTTCGATCTTCCTTTCATTTTCCTCCGACGGTGCCGACACTATCTTCCCATCTCTTTGATGGCAATTGCTACCCTAATTTTAGTACCGGCTGAGGATTTCTGCTCTGTTTTCAGTACGGTTGTGAGTTGGGCTGTCCGGTGCTGGACTGGGGGTCATGAGTAAGCAATGACACCCTTCTTCACTGTAAGCTTCTCTTCCTTACTCCTTTCTATATTTTTGAAGGTTGTGTGGATTATGAGAAAAATAAATAGGATTTGTTGATGGATTATGGGGAGTTGTTTTCTGAAATGTATTTATACATATGTATGTTTTGTGATATGGTGAATATTGGGAATTTTAGTGGCTGAATGGATTAGATATGTTTAATTTTACTTTGGCCTGCTATTTGTCTGGTTGAAGTGAGGGATTTTTAATGCTCCAACCAAATTGTTGAAAGTATGGCATTGCTTTTACATCTTTCTGTGGCCGGCTGAGTGTTTGGAAATCAAATAGGGTTTTTATTATACTTAGTTAAAGGGTTGCTAGCTCGAAATAGGAGTTTTCTTCTTCTAATGTCAATATCATGTGGCTGGATTATGAGTTAGGGTTTATGTTATAGAACTATTCCATGGGAGATTTTGTATGCTTCTCACAGTTCTGATTTTTGGAAGTTGAATAATTTAGGGACCTTGTTCTCTGACTGATTATGTGACTTTAATTTGGGGCATTTGATGAACATTTGGATGCCGACTTAGAGTTTTTGATTTAAATGTAAGCTTCCTTCTTTTTTAGACAACCCCTATAAAATTTGAATCAACGTGTCGTAGTTATTGAAAGGTGCAACCTCAATATTAAAAGATGCCAACTTACCGATACAAAGAAGGATAATGTCCCAAGATCGATCTGATGATGCCCCGAGGAAAGACAAAAGAAAGGAGAAACTCACTGTGAGGATTACTTTTTTTTTAAATTTATTTTTATTTTCAAGTAGGGGACCCTTCCTCGGAGCCACGCTACGCGGGGAAGCTTCGTGCACCGGGCCGCCCTTTTATGTTTATTTTCAAGAATTTTCATTATATACATTGCTATTAAATTCTAAAGCAAGTTTATTTCCTACATATGAACTGAGTTGTTTATATAAGTTCATCATTCATTATCACTGACAAATAATACTGCTACGATTGAATGAAGGAAATGAATATTAAACACTGATGACTGGTACTAATACCCTTAACAAATGATAGACTGTATATAGATATATATTATGTATATAGAAAATAATGACTAGAAAGACAAAAGAACATTGCTCATTGCCATACTTATTACTATATATTGATCACAGTTACACAGTTTATCTACTGATACATTGTTTCTTAGATAAAGAATCAGACTGAAACTGAATACATAATTGAGAAAGATAAAATGAATGAAATGAAAGGAACAACGGGCTTTTTGGTACGAATGAAATACGGAGAATGAACATGATGACCTATATGAGTATGAAATTTAGTATCACATATGAATCATATGCAAATAAAATACATCGTAGACAAAGTAATTGATAAATATTTATTATTGATTTCATTATTATTTAGAAAAATGTCTTACCTTTACACTGATCCATGTTATCATGTTATTGTTTAATCCAACTGAAATAATGAAATATGTATGTAAATTGTTGCTAATTTACCTTGTTTGCATGTACAAGTGGTTAAAAGGGTAAATTCTCACTTAATCTTTATTAAAAAGTAAAACTAATCATTTAGTTGTCTATTTTTTTAGGTAAAAGAATGATTGACTAAAATGAAATTTCGAAACTTGGTTATATGTTACAATTAGGTATGTCGATTTTATTAAGAGTGGAATTTTAGACATGTATTACTTTTAATACAAAGACAAGTTACATGATGATGTACATATTATATTTGGTACTCAATGTGAAGTATGATATTGAACTGCGCTAAAAGTAAAATTTAAAAACATTGCTTTTAAATGAATACTGTGGCGGTCTTCATGCCGTTACACCAGATCACCAAAAAGATTTATTCAAATCCATGTACATCTTCGTACTGTCTGAATGAATAGAGTACTTCGTGAAGTGAGCCTCAAACATCAACTCCTCGCGGAGCTTGCCAAAGCGCAAAACACACTCTCTTTCTTTTACAAGAGTCCATCGACTATCTCCAAATCACTACTCTCGCCCTCCTGAGCTTCTAACATCAAGGGTTGTAGCTCTTCATCAACACTGGTTGCCTCCTAAATCCCGTCTGATAGCTCGATCCAGTTCAAGCAAGCTACTCTAGCATCACCTCTCGTAACAAAAGTAATATCTAGCGACTCGAAGTCCCGCACCAACTGCTCGTTGTTCGCTTCAATCCAGTTGCCCTGCCCTGAGTACTTCCTGCTCAACGAGTCGGCCACAACGTTCACCTTTTCCAGCGTACACAATCTCTACGTTGTAGTCCCCAAGGAACTCGACTCACTTGCATTGTCTCATGTTCAGTTCTTTCTGATTCAGAAAATACTTCCGACTTTTATGGTCTGTAAAAATCTCAACATTTGCATCATAAATGTAGTGCCTCCACAGCTTCAACGCAAAAATCATCGCCGCCAACTCTAAGTCGTGAACAGGATAATTCTTCTTGTGCGGATTAAGTTGTCTCGAACCAAAAGCTATCACACTACCATACTGCACTAGAGCACATCCCAAACTAATACCTGATGCGTCACTAAAGATCTGAAATCCTTCAGTCCCACTTGGAAGACTTAGGATCGAAGTAAACATCAACTTCTCCTCCAGAGTTTCAAAATCTTGGTCGCACTCACGCGTCCACACGAACATATGATCCTTACGAGTGAGAGAGGTGAGGGGCAATGATAGCCGCGAGAAGTTCTCCACGAACTTTTTGTAGTAACCGACTAGTCCAGAAAAACTCCCGACTTTTGCAACGGTCTTCAGCACAGGCCAATCATCTCCAATGGCATCAACCTTCGTTGGATCCACTGCCACCCCATTACCACTAATCATGTGGCCTAAGAAAGCAACTGTCTCAATCCAGAACTCGCATTTGGAGAATTTGGCATAGAGCCGATTCTCCCTCAAAGTCTGCAGTACTAGCCTCAAGTGAGCTTCATGCTCGGACTCGGATCTAGAGTACAGTAGTATGTCGTCAATAAAGACCACTATGAACATATCTAAGTACTTTCTGAATGCACGGTTCATCACATACATAAACACAGACGGCGTGTTTGTCAACCTAAATGACAACAAAAAACTCAATGTCCATACCTCGTCCCAAAGGCAGTCTTTGGGTCGGGATATCCTCTTCACGGATCCTCAACTAGTAGTATCCCGACTTCAAGTCCAACTTCGAATACATCGTAGACCCAACTAATTGATTGAATAGGTCGTCGATGTGAGGAACCGGGTATTTATTCTTGATAGTCAGCTTGTTCAATTCACGATAGTCTATGCACAGACGCATACTACCATCCTTTTTCTTTACAAACAACACTAGTGCACTCCACGATGAAGAGCTAGGTTGGATGTACAAAATTTTTTACAGTTCAATCTTTTCATCTCAGCCAACTCTTTCGGCGCCATCCTATACAGAACACGTGATACCGGCCTCGTACTGAGTGCCAACTCTATCGTGAAGTCGATCTCCCATTGAGAAAGTGCTCCAGGAAGCTCATCAAGAAACACATCCTCAAACTCCGCCTCCACTGACACATCTCTAATTGATAACTCTGTGGAGTGAGTCTCCAACAAAGCCACAAATGCTTCGCCTCCTTGATTCACCGCACGCATCACTTGCATAGCGAAACTCCGATCAGACCTTGCAACTGGACTTCCTCTCGTCCTCCACTCCGCAAAGTCACTATCTATTGATTGCAGTCAATATTGGCTTTATGCTCTGCTAGCCAATCCATTCTCAGAATAACGCTAAACACCACTAACGGCAAGATCGTCGCTTCCAAGTTGAAGTATTGTTGCTCTATCCTTAAGATAACACGACCCCTCCTGCTCGTGCTCATGAACGAACCATTTGGCATCCGCACACTCAGCTTCAAACCCGCCTTAAAGGGTTCCACACCAATACTCCAAATAAAGCTATCCACGAGGAAAGAATGTGATGCACACGTATCAAATAAAACCTTAGCATAGGTGGTCGCAATCTAACAACATAAAATATGAAGTACTTAAAAATAAAACATATTCTAATTTTTCATATCTGTCACCACATCGGGTTGACGAATAGTCTCCCACTGCCCAAGGTTATAAGCTATAGGCTGCACCGGTGGGAATCGCGAAGCACTCAATTCAACCGCCTTTCCGTTCTCAGAATAGCTAGGACCCGAACGCACTGTGGGCTCCTGCCTTCGCTCTTCCTCGAGCACTCCATCGGGACAGTTTCTAGCTATGTGGCCTAGCTTGCCACACTTGAAACAAGTTGGAGGTCCCCTCGTACGGACATCACCAGAAACAACTCCGCTCCTTTGGCCCGATTTTTGAGGGAGGAATCTTTTCTTCCCTTTGCTACCATCAGACTTCCACCGAGACTGAGAAGGTTTCCCTTCTCCTTGCTTTGCTGCATATCCCTTATAGCGTTGGGTCTGCTCAAAATTCATCTCTAATGCACTGGCAACCTCAACCAGTTCAATGAAGTCTGTAGTCCTCAAAACAATAAGCAGGTATCACAGATAGTCCTGCAACCCTTCATAGAAATGATTCATCTACTCTTTGTCTGTCATAGTCCTTCCCGCATAACGACCCAAACGAGTAAACTCCTGCAAGTACTCATCCATAGACATGTCCCATTGAACCAGTCCCATAAATTGTCTCTAAAGGGATAATCTCGTTGCAGGCGGAATGTAACGCTTCAGAAAAGCGCCTGTAAACTCTCTCATAGTAATTTGAGTGGGGAGACGACGAGACGTCCAGAGAACTGTCTACCGGGCTATTCAAACTACCACAACTTTGCGCCGCCCTCCGAAATGAAGGCCGTAAAAGACACCTTTCTCTCTTACGAGGTCTCTGGCGCCTCCAACAGCTCCTTAATCCTCGCAACCAGTCCTCTGCATCGGTCGGTGTGTCGACTCCCTTGAATGTAAGAGGATGGAAGCTAAGAAAATATTTCAGCTGGTGGTCTCTATGCCCACCAGCATGCTCTGCCAACGACTCTACACAACCTACAATCCCTTCTGGTGTGATAGGTGTCACACCAGGTAGCACTCACGTGGCTTAAGCTGCCACCACTGCATCTGCTATCATACGACAAAAGTCTCATGGACATTCACGGTCCCAACAATCAATCTTATGTGGACAACTCTTCTTAACGGTCTAGATATATTAAACCGCTCTTTATCGGTCTAGAACCCCTAAAACTCCCTCTGATACAAAATTGTAACACCTCCACCGCAACAACTATATAGTATGGGTCCGGCCGGGCCCCACAACATATAACCATCACTAGGTAGTCATGGAATGGCTTAGCAGTATCTCCAATGTACTTCTCCTTCACTTCCAACCGTCTCTAGGATGCACCCCTCTAAGGTTGAGATCCCCCCGAATTTACAGCCACCACAACATGCTAGTGAATCCCAACGGAAGGTTCGCAGCATAGATTGTACATCTATTTCAGCGTTGGTTACTCACGAGGATCAAACAGGAAACATCATTCGCAACAATGCACACCTCCCTCCGCTGCCGCACTGTGTCTAGTCTAGTAACCCGCTCTTATGCACGGAGTGGTGACAAACTTATTGCTGAAAACACTGAAGTTCTTGAAACTGAAGAGTTACTTTTGGTTAGAAGTTGAAGGGCTACAATTGCCCAAATTTACTGTGTAATATATCAAAATAAATTTCTGATTTTCAATGCAACAAACCACTCATAAATTGGAGCTTATCAAGGAAATTGTGGCTAATTGAGTACTGAGAGTTCATTTTTTAACAGAGAAAAATAAAATAGCTTTTTTAGCTTTGAGTATGTACAACTCTAAGTAAATATCATTATATGTTCTTAATTTACACTATAGTTTTTGTTGAGTATTAAATAAATAGAGTAAATAAATAGAGTAGTGAATTCCTGATACCGCTGGGGTATCGGGTAGCCGGCGAGAGGGGCGACAGCGAGGGAGAGAGGCTTCCGTCGGAGCTGTCGGCGGAAGGTCAGCGATAGCGAGATGGAGAGAGACGGGAAGGGGGAAGGTAGAGAAAGAGAGTTAGGGTTGGAGAGAAGAAGGGGAGAAGCCCCAATTAACTTAAGTGATCCAAAGATGCTAATACAACATAAGGTGATCCCCTTTATAGGGAGGGATCCACCACACTCACACTCCACATTACAATAAAATAAAATACAGCATTCAAAATAAAGATACAAAAAGGAAGGGTCGGTCCCCTATTCTGCCTCGCACGAACCGCCCGGTTCGGTCCGTCCGCCGCCATGCGTCCCGGCTTGCACTCCCGCGTCGTGCGCTCCTGTGTCGTCGTGCGTCCTCCTCGAATAAACTTGCCAAGGCGGGTCCTCCGCGTGCATATCGGTAACAATACCGCCGTCTGGAAAATTTGACTTGTCCTCAAGGCAATAATCCGGGAATTGGCGCCGAAAGTCATCCCGCAGTAGCCACGTCGCGGCGGAGATAGGGCGGTTGCGCCAAGCTACCCGGATCTCTTCCGGAATGGGATCCCCCGGTGTATGGTGGCGCCGATCGATGATGGTTTCCGGGTATAGGGGTTCGGAACCGGAGTAGTCGGGGTCGTTCAGTATATGGTCGGTGACGGGGTGGTCGCTGATAACGCGCCGGAGTTGAGAAACATGAAAGACCGGGTGGATGCGGCTACTATCCGGTAGGCGGAGTCGGTAGGTCACGGCTCCGATGCGACTGACGATCTCAAAAGGCCCGTAGAAACGAGGTGCCAATTTAGGGCAAGGGCGGCGAGTGGCCGTAAGCTGGCGGTATGGATGAAGTTTGCGAAAAACTCGCTCGCCCACTTGGAAGGAAAGATCCCGGCGCTTCCGGTTAGCAAAGTAGAGCATCTTGGCTTGTGCACGCCGAAGGTGATGCTTCAAACCGTCCAAGATAATGTCCCGATCATACAAATGGTCGGCCAAGCTAGCGACAGGACATTCCCCTGGAAGATAGCGGAGCACGGAAGGAGGAGGTCGGCCATAAACGGTCTCGAACGGGGAGGTATTTGCGGCGTGGTGGTATGCCGTATTATAGGAGTATTCCGCACAACATAACCATTTTGCCCATGATCCGGGCCGCTCGCCAATGAAGCACCGCAAATATGTTTCCAAGCACCGATTAAGCACCTCGGATTGCCCATCCGACTGCGGATGATATGTCGTACTCATCCGGAGACGTGTGCCCTGGAGACGAAACAGAGACGTCCAAAAACTACTGAGGAAGAGCGGGTCGCGGTCGCTCATTATGGAGCGGGGAAAACCATGAAGTCGCACGATCTCGGTGATGAAGCTGTCTGCCACGGTTGCCGCCGTGTATGGATGACGGAGAGGAACGAAGTGGGCGTACTTCGTGAGACGGCCGACGACCACCAGGATGCAATCAAACCCATTCGAACGAGGTAGTCTGGTAATGAAATCCATCGCTATGTCCTCCCAAACGCGCTCGGGAATCGGCAGGGGCTGCAGGAGGCCACTGGGGAACATCGTCTCATATTTCGCCTTCTGACAAGGAAAACAGGCAACCACGTAGGGCTTCACCTAGCGGAGCATGTGCGGCCAGTACAGCGACGCTGCTAAACGCCGATACGTACGGAAAGCCCCTGCGTGGCCCCCTGAAGGGGTGGAGTGGAACTCGGCTAACAGCTGCGTGGCCCCGATGGAAGAGCCGGCCCCCAATGAGAGAATAGGGCGTCCGCGCCGTTGGGTTCGCTAGTAAGGCCGCCCGAATGTTTGCCAAGTGGGGGTCGTGGTCTACTTCTTGCTGGAGGGCGGTGGCGTCTTCCCAAACCGGGCGCGAAATGGAGGCCAATTCCGCGGCGTGCGGGTGGCGAGAGAGAGCATCGGCCGCTAGGTTGGTCTTGCCCGGACGGAACTCGATCGTGAAGTCATAACCAAGAAGCTTGGCCACCCAATGTTGTTGCGTTGGCGTGGCGATTTTCTGTTGGAGTAAGTAGCGGGGACTATGATGATCGGTGTGGATCACAAAGGGGCGGCCCAATAGGTATGGTCGCCAATGCTGCACCGCAAACACGAGAGCCATGAGCTCGTTCTCGTAAGCCGAGCGGCTGCGCACCGCGGAAGAAAATGCCAGACTGTAATAAGCGATAGGTCGGCCGGCCTGCATCAATACTGCGCCTACGCCGGAACCCGACGCATCACACTCCACAAGGAACGATTGCAGGAAATTTGGCATGGCCAGGACCGGCCCCTGCACCAAAGCCGCTTGTAGGGCGGCAAACGCCGCCATTGCGGCCGGTGGCCACACAAAAGGGCCTTCCTCCGAGGCTTTCAGCAATTGAGTGAGGGGACGTGCCAACCCGCCATAGTCCTTGATGAAGCGCCGATAATATCCGGTGAGGCCGAGGAACGCCCTAACGTCCCAAATAGAGGAGGGGATTGGCCATCGGAGGACCGCCTGAATTTTATCCTCGTCCATCGCCACGCCGTTGGCGGAGATGGTATGCCCCAAGTAGCTCACCGTGGTGGCACCAAAGGTGCATTTCTTCCGGTTGACGGTGAGATGGTGGCGCCGAAGGGTGGTAAAAGTCTCACGCACGTGGCGGAGGTGGTCCTGCCAAGAGCCACTAACACGAGAATGTCATAAAAAAAACAAGGACATGCTTACGGAGGACTGGCCGGAAGATGTCATTCATGGTCGCTTGGAACGTGGCGGGGGCGTTGGTAAGCCCAAACGGCATCACCAAGAATTCGAAATGGCCGTCATGCGTGCGGAAAGCCGTCTTCGCCACGTCCTCCGGTCGGACCCGGATTTGGTGATATCCGGCACGAAGGTCTAACTTTGTGAAGAAGGCAGCGCCATGGAGCTCATCCAAGAGTTCCTGGATGACTGGGAACGGATACTTGTCGGGCACCGTGGCTTTGTTGAGCTCTCGGTAATCCACACAAAACCGCCAACTCCCGTCTTTCTTGCGGACCAATAGGACCGGGCTGGAGAACGGGCTAGCGCTAGGCCGGATGAGGCCCACCAACAACATCTCCTGTATGAGCCGCTCTATCTCGTGCTTTTGGACATGTCCATAGCGGTAGGGCCGAACGGAGACTGCCGCCGCTCCCGGTTGGAGCACAATCGCATGGTCGGTCGGCCGGGTGGGCAGAAGGCACGGTGGGGTGGCAAAGGTATCCGAGAACTCCTCGAGCACGTCATGCAACTCGGCCGCGAGAGGGCCGGCCGTATCCATCCGGACCGTCTGGAGAGGCCATAGCCAGGCTGAGAAGTCGACGTCGGTGACGCAGGACATAGCTCGAAACGAGATCGGCGAGCGGAGGAGGGTATAGTCGCCCACTAAGCGGCATGGTTTGCCCTGATGCTGGAATGACATGGTCATGGAGGCCCAGTTCACCCGAACGTCCCCCAAGGTTTGCAACCACGCCACGCCCAAAATGGCGTCGAGGCCGCCCAACTCGAACAGATAGAAATCCGTCGTGACCGTGCAGGGTCCGACGGAGAGGGTGACATCCAAACATTGCCCCAAGGTGGGGCGGCGACGACCATCGCCGAGACAGACGGAGAAATCCGGGGAAGCGGAAATTGGTAAATCGATGTCGCGGGCGAGTTGAGCTGACAGGAAATTATGACTCGCTCCACTATCGATCATAATGATCACTTGGCGGTTATTGATCACGGCCGCGAGCTTCATCGTGCGGGGACCGGTAAGACCGCCCACAGAGTAGAAGGGCAATTCCAACACATTAAGGGGTGCCCCCTCCGACTCCGACGGGGAGGTGCCCGGCGGCATCCCTGAAAGTGCCGAGTCCTCGGGCGAGTAGTCGCCGTCCCCGTCACCAATAATCGCGTGAAACTCTTTAACCGGGCACACATGTTGCTGTGAGTATGGTTGGCGGCAGCGGAAGCATAAACCGCGGCGACGCATGTCGTTGTAGTTATTATTGGAGACGCGGTGCGGGGCGTCTGGACGGGGGGGAGGGCGGCCGGCCCCCATTGAAGGCGGTCGAGGGCCGCTATCGCGCAGCGGCGGATGGCGGAAGGTGGGGGGTCCGCCAGCGCGGGGCCCGATGTCTGCTTCCACCGCACGGGCAAGGTCAAGGGCTTCCGACACGGTGCGGGGGTGGTGGGTCCGGATGCAGGAGCGGATGTTGGGGAGGAGACCTTGCAGAAAAAAAAATCCCAGGTAGTGGTCGGGCAGAAGGCCCGACACTTGCGTGACGAGCGCGACAAACTCGTCCATATAAGCGTCCACAGTTGTGGACTGGCGGGCCGAACAGAGCCGCTCTATGGCGGAACCGGTGTAGCGAGAATCGTAGCGACTGATCATCTCTTGTTTGAACTCGTGCCATGGGATGAAGGGTTGGACCTGACGTAGCCAACGCGCCCAATGGAGGGCTGAGCCGTCAAGGCCGACCACGGCCATGCCCACTTTGTCCGCCTGGGGTGTGTTATGGAGGTCAAAAAATTGTTCCGCCCGAGCGATCCAGCCCATCGGATCCACGCCCGAAAATGCAGGAACATCCAAAGCGAGGTGCAGGCGGCCGGCTGGAGGCGCCATTGATGCGGGAGTACGATCGGGGAAACCGGCGGCGCTAGGGCAGGCGGAGCGGCAGGTCGGACCTATGATACCGCTGGGGTATCGGGTAACCGGCGAGAGGGGCGACATCGAGGGAGAGAGGCTTCCGTCGGAACAGTCAGCGGAAGGCCAGCGATAGCGAGATAGTGAGAGACGGGAAGGGGGAAGGTAGAGAGAGAGAGTTAGGATTGGAGAGAAGAAGGGGAGTAGCCCCAATTAACTTAAGTGATCCAAAGATGCTAATACAACATAAGGTGATCCCCTTTATAGGGAGGGATCCACCACACTCACACTCCACATTACAATAAAATAAAATACAGCATTCAAAATAAAGATACAAAAAGGAAGGGCCGGTCCCCTATTCTGCCTCGCCCGAACCGCCCGGTTCGGTCTGTCCCCGCTATGCGTCCCGGCTTGCTCCCGCGTCGTGCGCTCCCGTGTCGTCGCGCATCCTCCTCGAATAAACTTGCCAAGGCGGGTCCTCCGCGTGCATATCGGTAACAATTCCCCTCTCATTTTCTCTTCCATTGTGCATTTTTCTCTTCTCAGTTTCGAGCATATGCGATCTCCCACCACCATAACAAATCTTGATGTTGATTAATTTCTAGCAACTCATATTGATAATATCAATAACCACATGACAATGAATAAACAACATTTAACTACATTCCAGATCAATTTGTTTAATTTGGTAGAAGATACATCAATAGGAGTATATATGAAGATATTTTCCTAACAGCACTTACCAAGATATAATGCGGTCATATTTTCTGGAGCATGCTAGTTGGCGATAATAACAACAATGTTATCGTGTCCTGAGAGAAAGAACATTTAAAACCATCTCATCAATTATTTTCAAATTATGTTAACGAAATAAATCACATGAAATAGAAATAGGGCAAAGTATGCTCAACCTCTCTGAAAATTATTTCTAGCATGATTGTGAAATTTGTACACCAGTACTATACTATGAAACATACTCCTGCCATGAAAGGAATCATTTCAAAGTGTAAGATTGAATGAAAAGGAACCTTTCTATGCAAGGAAACTTGCAGGCACCATGCACACAGTATCATGCAAGTGTCTTGGAGGAAGAAGTATGGGGAAATAACAATTTGCCACGGGGAGAAGACAAGACACTTTCCGCCACTTCTTTGGATAAAAACAACTCATCACAACTTCGGGGAACACTAGACGATAATAAGAAGAAACCCGGAGAACACTCGATGAGCGCAAGGAGGTCAATGGATCCAGTTTGTGCAAAATACACAATGAAACACCTTGTACAGGAGTAAATATCACAAAACAAAAGTCTTAAAACTAGTGGATCCCACATAGTTACAATGCATAGTAAGAGAAACAAACGGTCCAACTGATCAACAAATAAAACCATATTGGGTTGCACATAGAAATAAGAAACGCAGTTTCCCTCCCATGTGTGGACGATGCCTGCAAGTTGGGGTAAAGGTCATTGAAAAGGATTTTTATCCATGAAGAGAAGTCCACTTTCATGGAGATGCAAGAAATGGTCTCAACTAGATGGGAGGAGCTTATGCAAATGCGGGAATAAGGTGTTGTAATATAAACTTCGTAACAAGCAAAGGGAATAAACCCTGAATGGGATGTAGAGAAGAGGAGGAGAAGAACCAAGAGAAACTAGAGGAATATTTGACGGATCGGATGGAAAATATGACAGTTGAACCAACCAGCTCCTTTATTTCCCAACAAAAGAGCTCTTTGTAGGTGACGTCCGGATATCGAGGCATACACTTTGCAAACCAGTCCGCATACTCGAACTATTCACAAAAATACCAAAAGGCAACGATGTAATCCAAAATGACAATTTGATTTTAAATAATGAACTTGAGTTTATTTTAGATTTAATAACGAAGCTCGACTCCACAGACGACAAATTGAGTTAACTAAATCAAAAGTCGCATAAGACGCACACAAGGGCCTAGCCATCGAACATAACTAGAACATGAAATAAATTATTCACAACATAATAGAAGACAAACAATAGAGTTTGTCAAATTTACGACAAATACGTAAGAGTGAAAATTAGGGCAAGTACGCTCTGAAATTTTAGATCAACTAAATAAAACATAAATTTAGTTAATAACAATAAGTAAACGAGAGAGGAGTATACCATCCACTCGTAGAAGCAGGCAAAGAATTTGTAGGGTTTTGGGATACGGGAAAGGTGGCTCAGAGAGTTGTGGGGCCAATGTATTTTCTATTTGGCGATGGAGGGAGGGGAATCAAATGTTGTCGTCGAACTTGATACGGGCTAGTCATATCAAGATCGAAAATAAGGAGCACAAACTTGCACTGAAAGTAAATACGGATACACTAGAGAGACAAGCTCTCGCCAAACACCTGGAGGTTGGGTCCTCCAAGGCAGTCCCCTCTCCAAAGAGAAACCAAAAGACAAATGCTCAAAAGATAACAAGACTCCTAACCTAAGGGCTCCTTATGTAGATAGAGCCCTTGTTACAAGACAAAGGCACTAAAGGACGAAACCTAATTAACACAATGTTAATACATGAGAGACTCTCGTGAGAAGAGGCCGATCGTCCGAGTGTCACGTGTGATACGTTTGCAATGCGTATACGTATCAGAACTCTTCTAGGGAGGTCGGCGGGTTCTGACAAAAGATTCACCGAAGGCGATGGGAACGGAAGGGAATAGGTCGTCGATACTCGTGGAGGTGGTCGCCGACGGCGTTAGGTAGTGGAGGTGGAACGTTGGGTGGCTAGGAGGAGGAAAGAAGCTTGCGCGGCTGGAGATCGGGCTGGACTTCTGAAACAGAGAGAGATTTCTCTGTTTTTATTTGTCCAAGCTGTTTTGGGAGGGCTGAGGGGCGGTCTTTTTAATCGGGGAAAATATATTTACAAAAGAGATTCTTTTAAGGAGAAAATCAAAGAATTTTTTTTTTTTTGGTAGAAATTTCTAATGATCAAAATAGGAGGGATTTCAAAGAATTTACTCCTTAATATTTCACACCACAAAAGAAATTTCTTTTATTTTTGGCAGGAAATTTGTAATGAACAAAATATGAGGGATTTCAAAGAATTTACTTAATATTTCACACCATAAAAGAGATTTCTTTTGTTTTTGTAGGAAATTTATAATGATCAAAATAGGAGGGATTTCAAAGAATTTACTTAATATTTCACACTATAAATAATTTCCGAAATTAGAACATAATTTTTATTTCAATATTAATTCAAGCATTGAAGGTAAATGATGCTCTGAAGAAGATGGAAAATGGAAAGGCGGTTGGGTCAGACGATATACCAATCGAAGTATGGAAATGCCTAGGAAAGGAAAGAATTTTGTGTCTTACATGTTTCTTCAATAAGATACTGAAGACAAATAGGATGTCGGACCAATGGAGAGAAAGTATTTGATATCTTTGTATAAGAACAAATGAGATATACAAAATTGTGTCAATTACAGAGAAATTAAATTAATGAGAAATATCATTAAACTATGAGAACGAGTAATAGAGAGAAAAGTAAGACGAGAGACTCGCATCTCAGAGAATCAATTTGGATTTATGTCAGTGCGGTCAACCATGCAAGTTATACACCTCTTGAGGAGACTCATTGACAACTATCGGAAAAAAACAAGATTTGCATATGTTGTTTATCGATCTTGAGAAGGCTTATGATAAGGTTCCAATAGTGGTCTTATGGAAAGTTTTAGAAAAGAAAGGTGTAAAAATATCATACATTGACGTAATCAAAGATATGTATACAAATTCAGTGATGAGGGTGAGGACATCTGGAGGATTAGCACAAGAATTGTCTATCACTGTTGGCTTACATTAAGGGTCAGCTTTAAGCCCTTTATCTCATTACCCTTGTATTAGGTGAGTTTGTCGGACATATCCAACAAATAATACCTTGGTGTTTATTGTTTGCAGAAGATATTATTTCGGTCGATGAGACGCGCGAGGGTGTAAATTCGAAACTTGAATCTTGGTGAGACACTTTAGAAAAGAAGGGTTTAGGTTGAGCAGGACAAAAATAGAGTATATGGAGCTTAAATTTAGTAGTGCAAGAAGGACGGATGACCCTGACATTAAGTTAGGTGACCAAGATATTTCCCGCAGTTAGTGCTTTAAATATCTGGGATCGATAGTTCAAAAAGATGGAGGTGTAGATAAAGATGTGATACATAGAATCCAAGCAGGTTGGTTGAAGTGGAGAGGTGCGTCTGGGATCTTATATGATCGTAAAGTACCGTTAAAACTTAAAAGAAAGTTTTACCGTACTGCAATTAGACCGGCGATGCTCTACGGTTCTGAGTGTTGGGCAGTGAATTATGTACATGAGCAAAAAAATGTGAGTTGCGGAGATGAGAATGCTTAGGTGGATGTGTGGACACACGAGACTGAATAAAATTAGGAATGAATGTATCAGAAATAAGACAGAAGTGACACCAATTGTAAAGAAGATGCGAGAAGCTCGATTAAGATAGTTCAGACACGTACAAAAAAGGCTTGGAATGGCGACAAATGATCCATATAGAGGCATATGTTAGGCGTTGTGAGAGTTTAATCACTAGGCATGTTAAACGGGGGAGGGGTAGACCAAAAAAGACTTGGAATGAAACTATAAGGAAAGGCATGATGTACTTAGGAATTAGTGAGATTATGACTAAAGATAGGGCGCAATGGCGACAAATGATCCATATAGTCGACCCCATTATGGTGGGATAAAGGTTTGAGTGTTGGTGTTGTATACTTCATTTTAATTGATCTTTTTTTGGTGTGTTTGCTTTAATTAACATATTACATAATTTGACGGATCATTTGTAATAAGCCTTAACAGCGATCGTGAAATAAAATAAAGATGCGCGGAAAGCATGCGCAATACATATAAATAACATAAAATTAAAATGCGGCGCAAGTTGCATCACATAAAATAATCAAAATCACAAAATAACATAAAAGTAGACTTATAACACCTAACTTGACCAATAATCAAAACCCATGAGATTCCTAACAAAATAACATAAAGGTAGACTAATGAGTAATGTTCCACCATTTCTTCAATTTGAGTGTCTTTAAGCTAGGAAGGTAACTCTAACAGTTAAAGCATTTGGTTCCTTTAGTTCCCGCTAGAAGAGCTCCTTGTAGCGATGCCCTGATGTCGAGGTGTCTCGACAAAATAGGTACAATCATTTTGCCCTGGTGGGGTAGCAAATTCGACCATTGCGAGATACTCATTGTTTGTGCAGACAGGGAAGCGATGATATCAAAAATTGGTGGAGAGCTCAGGTTCTTGGGGACTGAAATCATTGGCTCAAGGAAGGTGGAAGAGGGATTCGTCGGATGAGAACGTCGGGGTCGACTGTTGCAGTGTCCGATGGATGGTAACAATCGGGCTCTTCGGTGGAAGTGCTTATTGAGTAGGGACAACATGGAACGATGGCTAGAAAGTGATCCTTGCTAAGTCAAAAAGACAGTGGCACACAAGGCCTGGTAGAGTGCTCTCGCAGTTGTAAGTCGGCTCGAGCTCTTTGGCCCCTTAAGGTGGGATTATGGGGGCCACCATCTCAATGCTAAGGCAGGTGAGGGTTGTCATTTGATGCGCCTCGTACTCTAAGTGTTGTGCCTTGGTGAGTACCTCCTCCGCAGTGATCTGGTCCATCTTTTAAAGCCATTTTTATGTCAACTCGATGGTGTTGCTCAGAGAGTCTTGAGTTTTTGCGGGTGGAGGCTAGTTGCTGGTGGTGCATAAGAAGTTTTATGTTGGAGTGGGGGAAAGAAATGAGGTGAGATTCAATTGTGGACCATAAGAAAATTCATTAGGGCAAGCAGGCGGGAAGGTAGGAGAGAAAGTTAGCAAGAGGTACTGCAAATAACCAATTGGTCAGATTGCAACAAAAATTGAGCCCATGGTGAAGGAAATGACATTGGGTTGTGGAGGTAGTGCAAAAATGGGGGGTCGACAATCCATATAGATCATAATTGTGTGAATAATGAGGGTATAGCTTGATAGAAGAAAGTGGTATTACTAACTGGAATTAATAGAAGTGTCAGACAGTTCTATTTCAGTGCAGTAAATTTGTAAGGATTGTTGATGATAAATAGGCGTAGTGTGGCAGAAGTGCAGATGGTACAACTGGAAGAGCCGCAACTCAAAATGGTTTAGGGATGGAAAATGGTTGTTGTGTAGGTCATAGCGAAGGAGATAGGTGTGGACTAATTTTATAGGAAAAAAGAATCATGGCTGGTTTTGAGAGAAGATTGGAGGGGAAATGGTTGTTGCGGCAGAGCTGTGGCATGAATTGAAAATTTGGATCGATGCCGCTGCTTTCTTCATTTTAATACCTCCAGCCTTCTTTCAATGCTTCTACATCTTCCTTATCCATGATTATTTCCTTAACAGATATATCCTTCTCCACTACATATTGTTTTTCGGCTAGGTTGAGTATTAGATTTCACTAGTTGCCAGAATGAATTCAAGAGGCTATTTGAATCGTCTTGGCTTACACATTTATTTTAAGAAATTTTCTAGTTTCAATTGTACTTTTGTAGAGTGATCACTGTCGAGATTTTATATCCTGATGAAAGCCATCCTTATTTAATCAATGCCTCTAATTAATCCAAGATAGGAAGTCAATGGCATGAAATAACCGTGGAGAACTTTTAAACTTAAGAAAAACTCAAAATTGGTGAAAATTATGGTTTTGGAACAAGAAAAAGAAAATTTTAAGATATTGTAAATTATTCAATTCAATTAATATATCATAAATAAAGAATCAAACAACTTAATTTTTGCAAATGAACTTGAGCTCAAAAAAGAACAAGTGTTAGAACTTGTGAGAAAAGAACCTCTAAACCAGCTTCCTCAACTCTTCTTTTGGAAAATTGTAGTTGCTCTATAGACAATGTGATGCCAGTATATTTGCAGCCTGTCATTTTTACAACTTCTATGGCTAGACTTCCCCAACCACATCCAATCTCCAGAATTTCATGCCCTGTAACAATGTTTGCCTTGATATTTTTTTGGGGGAAAAATATACTATTAGAAAGAAAGAACAGAGGCCAAAAAAATTTAAATATGCTAATAAAGATGAGTTTGTAGCAAACCTTGTTAATTAAGACAGCATTTTCTGAAGTTGTGCATCTTTTAAGAAATTTTCTAGTTTCAATTGTACTTTTGTAGAGTGATCACTGTCGAGATTTTATATCCTGATGAAAGCCATCCTTATTTAATCAATGCCTCTAATTAATCCAAGATAGGAAGTCAATGGCGTGAAATAACCGTGGAGAACTTTTAAACTTAAGAAAAACTCAAAATTGGTGAAAATTATGGTTTTGGAACAAGAAAAAGAAAATTTTAAGATATTGTAAATTATTCAATTCAATTAACATATCATAAATAAAGAATCAAACAACTTAATTTTTGCAAATGAACTTGAGCTCAAAAAAGAACAAGTGTTAGAACTTGTGAGAAAAGAACCTCTAAACCAGCTTCCTCAACTCTTCTTTTGGAAAATTGTAGTTGCTCTATAGACAATGTGATGTCAGTATATTTGCAGCCTGTCATTTTTACAACTTCTATGGCTAGACTTCCCCAGCCACATCCAATCTCCAGAATTTCATGCCCTGTAACAATGTTTGCCTTGATATTTTTTTGGGGAAAAAATATACTATTAGAAAGAAAGAACGGAGGCCAAAAAAATTTAAATATGCTAATATAGATGAGTTTGTAGCAAACCTTGTTTTCCTGCCGGGAGTGGGTTTTTTTCGCCGGACGCGTGTTTTTCGGTCGGCACGTGTTTTTCGGTCGGGCATTCATTTTTTGCCCAGGTTTGCGTTTTTCGGTCGGGCATTCATTTTTTGCCCAGGTTTGCGTTTTTCGCCCGAGCGCGCGTTTTTCGGTCGACCGTGGGTTTTTCGGCCGACCGGGCAATTTTCACCCGGGCGGTTCTCCGTAGGCCTGCAAGCGGTTCGGTTCGGTTCGGTTTTAGGTAAAACCGAAACCGAACCGAATAGGCTCGGTTTTTACACACCCAAAACCGAAACCGAACCGAAATGGATCGGTTCGGTTCGGTTTGGTTCGGTTTTTTAACATCGGTTCGATTTTTCGGTAAACCTAAAACATATTATCCCCCAAAATAATTTTTAATGTTTGTCCAAGTGCTTTTCTAATAGTAAATCTAGAAAGGAGTTCATCAACATTGAAGGGAAATTGAAAAAACACAATAACATTTAAATTAACTGGTACAATTACTACAATAAGTTCAAATATTAGTTTAAAATAAAAATCAATAAGTACAACCTATTTAATTTACTCGTTCACGCTCGGGTAATTGTTACAAACTTATGATAAGATAAGTGATATTACATGGTCTCGTTATTTCAGGTTCAACTTCAAAGGCAATGTTCACAACCTCATGTTTTAATACTACGGGACAAACTCCAAGTCCAAACTTATAATCGGTTCGGTTTTCTCGATTTATCGACCCTATAAACCGAAACCGAACTGAATAGGCTCGGTTTTCAGACCCCCCCCCAAACCGAAACCGAACCGAACTGATCGGTTCGGTCCAAATTCGGTTCGGTTTGGGTCGGTTCGGGTCGGTTTGGTCGGTTTCGGTTTTCTGTGCACACCCTTAGTTCTCCGATCTCCCTCCGTTTTTCTTGAACGTCGCTGCTGTCTTCTGCGGCCTGTTTGCTCCTGATCCCGCTGTTCTTCCGCCGCTGCTTTTTGGGTTTCCTCTCTTGTTTCGAATGATGGCTTTGCTCGGCGCATCACTACTGCCCTTCTCACTGAAAAGAACTTTATCGCTTGGTCCAACTCCGTGCGAGTCCACCTTGCCGGACATGACAAGATCGACTGGCTTGACCCTAATGGGGTTCCCCAGCCTACCGACGAAAAGGTTATTCGTCAATGGCGCACGGAAAATTTCAAGATTCTCGGGTGGCTTCAATGCTCTATGGAGCCACGCATTTACGAGCAGTTTATGCATTTTGATTCCGTGCCGTCTCTTTGGGCTGCCCTAACGCGTACCTACGGTCACACACGCGTTGATACACGGGTTTATTCTGTCTTTCAGGAGATTTCTACTGCTCGTCAGGGAGACCGTTCTGTGCATGAGTACTTTACCTTTCTCTCTGGGAGATTCCAGGAGCTTTCTGATCTCGAGCCGCTTAGTGCTTTTCCTCATCCCGAGGATCTGCTTGTTGCCAAGCGGAGGCAGGAGAAGAGAGAGACCAACCGGTTCTTGATGAGGTTGCGGCCCGAGTTTGAGCAGATTCGGGTTCAAAATTGTCAGCATGAATCCTCTTCCTGATATCTTGGATGCTTATTCCATGGTGGAGGAGCATGAGCGCCGAGCCCGTTTGACCGTTGTTCCTTCTGTCCCTGCTTTTGTTTCGCTTCCCGACAAAATGGCCCTGACTTCGGGCCGTACTTCTTCTGTGCAAGGGGGTCGTATTTCTACCCCAAAAGGTCGTGGGGGTGGCCGCAGGAGCCCGTTTGCTTCGGTTCAGTGCCAACACTTCCTCCAGACTGGTCATGAGAAGGCCCGATGTTGGTTGTTTTTTTCTCACCTTCGCTCGCAATCCTCCACCACGCGTACCGCCGCTGCTACTTCTTCAGCCTTTGGGAGCCAACCACGCGTACCGCCGCTGCTACTTCTTCAGCCTTTGGGAGCCAACCACGCGTACCGCCGCTGCTACTTCTTCAGCCTTTGGGAGCCAGCCTGATTATAGTGCCTCTTCTGGGGCCCCTTCCGCCGACTGGAGTCAACTTATGGCTCAAGTGCAGTAACTTTAGTTTCAACTTCAGCAGCAGTCCCAATTTCAGGCCCAGCACCAACCTCTTTCTGCTCAGTTGTTGCCTGCATCCTTGTCGCTCCCGTCGGCTTCAACATTTGCGTCAGGTACCCCGATGGCCTTTCACGTCACTCAAGAGGGGTCTTCCAGCCCCTGGGTGATTGATTTTGGGGCCATTGATCACAGTCACTGGTGAGACACGCGTGTTTTTTTTCTTGAGTCTCCAAGCGTCCATCGGCAGGTTCGCCTTGTTGATGGCTCTGTGACCCCCATCCTTCACCGGGGCACAGTTCCTTTGTCCCCCTCCTTCGCCTTGGGATCAGTTCCTCATGTTCCCAAGCTTGCTTTAAATCTTCTCTCTGTTAGTCAATTGACTCGTTCGATGCACTGCTCCGTGACATTTTTTCCTTCTGGTTGTGTTTTTCAGGACCTGACCACGAGGAGGATTTTTGGCTACGGCCGTGAGCGCGACGGGCTTTACCAGTTGGAGCTCCCACCTCTCTCGCCACGTCTCTCACCACCGTCCATCGCTGTTGTTACTACTTCACCTACTATTTGGCATGCCAGACTGGGACATGTGAGTCCTCAGATTGTGTCGTCTCTTTTTCTGAGTGTCTCGTTTGAGAACTCTTTTCATTGTGATGTGTGCCAGCTTAGCAAACATACACGCACTTCCTATCCTGTATCTGGTTCTTGTAGTTCTGCACCGTTTGATATTGTTCACTCTGATGTTTGGGGGCCTGCCCCGATTGTTTCTTATGATGGATTTCGGTATTTTATTACTTTTATAGATGATTTCACTCGTTGTTGTTGGGTCTATCTTATGCGTGTCAAATCTGATGTCTTTGATTTATATACTCAGTTTACTAATATGGTTAGGACTCAATTTTCTTCACAAATCCGGGTCCTTCGCTCCGATTAGGGGGGGGGGGGGGGGGGGGGGGGGGGGGGAGTATACCTCTTCCTCTTTCATTGCTTTCCTTACTAGCCAAGGAACCATTCACCAATTCTCCTGTCCCTATACACCGGAAAAAACGGAGTGGCGGAACGTAAGAATCGTCATCTCCTGAATGTGACCCGGTGTCTTCTTCGTGGGTCTCACATCCCCAAGATGTTTTGGAGTGTTGCCCTTCTTACGGGGACCTTCTTGGTCAACCGTCTGCCTTGTCAACCTTTAGCGGGTCGGGTTCTCCTCGGTCTCCTATCTCCCCGCCGACCTCTGTTTCCCGTTCCTCTTCGGGTGTTCGGGTGTGTGTGTTTTGTCCAGGACCATAGTCCGACTCGGACAAAACTTGATGACAAAGCTATTCGGTGCTTATTTTTGGGATATTTCTCCTCTTCCAAGGGATATCGGTGTTTTGATCCCTCTTCTCGCAGGACTTTTCACTCTCTGGATGTTACGTTCTTTGAGGATATCCCTTTCTATGGGGCCTCTCTTGCTCTCGTTGCTCCTTCTCCTCCGCCACAGCCGGCTCCGGTTGCCTTAGCTCCGCAGCACGACTCGCTTCCATTGCGGACGTACACCTGTGGTCCACGTGGTCCTTTACATGTCCACCCCTTACTTTGGGATCCTCCGGTAGAGCCCAGCTCACAGGGCCTTGTGCGACATCCTCTGGTAGGTGATGTTCTTTCCTCCTCTGACTTACCCATTGCCCTTCGCAAGGGTCAGCGCTCTTGTGTTACTAACCATCCTCTGGCAAGCTTTGTGTCCTACCAGCGCCTTTCCCAGAGTTACCGGGCTTACCTGACTGCTATCGACCAGATCAGAGTTCCGAGTTCGACGACTGAGGCTCTCCAGCACCCTGAGTGGGTCGCGGCCATGGAGGATGAGATGTCCGCTTTACAGAAGACTGACACTTGGCGGTTGGTTCCTCTTCCCGCAGGCAAGAAGACGGTTTGCTGTCGTTGGGTCTACACCGTCAAGTATAATGCTGACGGTTCTCTTGATCGCTACAAGGCCCGCCTTGTCGCAAAGGGCTTCACCCAGACTCCAGAGGATTACGACATGACTTTTGCTCCTGTGGCAAAGCTCTCTACTATGAGGCTTCTTGTTTCTCTTGCTGCCTGTCATGGGTGGCCTCTTCATCAGCTGGACGTAAAGAATGATTTCCTCAATGGCACTCTTACTGAGGAAATTTATATGGATCCACCCCCCGGTTACAAGCTTCAGGGGAAGTATTTGGGGCGTGTTTGCCTTTTGCAGTAGTCATTGTATGGGCTGAAGCAATCCCCTAGAGCGTGGTGTGAGCGGTTCAGTACCGTTGTGCTTCAAAGTGGGTTCACCAAATGTCATGCCGACCACACGTGCTTTATTCGGACTGCTGTGGATGGCCGTAGGGTAATTATTCTTGTCTATGTGGATGACATCAGCCTTACCAATGACGACTGCTCCGGGATACTTCAGATCAAGGTGATGCTTCAAAAGGCATTTATTTGAGGTAAAAGATTTGGGGCCTCTAAAGTACTTTCTCGGGATTGAGGTGGCCAGATCTCAGCAGGGGATCTCTTTGTCTCTGCGCAAGTATACACTCAACCTCTTGAGTGATACTGGTCTTCTTGGGTTCTCTCCTGTGTCTACACCCATGGATCCGAACCACCGCTTACATGTTGAGTCTGGTGATCCTCTCCCTGAGCCGGGGCGATACCAGCGTCTTGTTGGCAGACTTATTTACTTGACCAACACTCGCCCCGACATTAGCTTTGTTGTGAGTGTGGTCAGTCAGTTCATGCATGCTCCACGGACTTCTCACCTGGATGCAGCATTTCGGATCCTCCACTACTTGAAGAGATCTCCTGGCCTCGGGCTCTTCTATCGTTCGTCTCCGTCCCCCGGTCTCACATGTTACACGGATTCTGATTATGTTGGTTCCCTCACCAATCGGCGTTCTACTTCGGGGATGTGCACCTTCTATGGTGGCAATCTTATCTCCTGGAAAAGCAAGAAGCAGAGTGTTGTCTCCCGCTCGTCTGCTGAGGCTGAGTACCGGGCTATGGCTCATGGTGCTACTGAGCTTCTCTGGCTGCGTATTCTCTTGACTGAACTTGGCTTTCCTCCTTCTGGTTCCTCAACACTTGTTTGCGACAACCAGTCCGCTCTCATGCTATCCTCCACTCTGTTCTGCACGAGCGAACTAAGTATATTGAGGTTGATATTCACTTTCTCAGGGAGCACATCCGTTCAGGGACTCTTGAAGCGTCCTATGTTCCTTCCGCAGAGCAAATTGCCGATGCTTTCACCAAGGCTATTGGACCTTCCCGTCTCATCTCTACTTGTGGCAAGTTGGGCTTGCTTGATCTCTTCGCGCCAGCTTGAGGGGGAGTATTGAGTAGTTATTTGTTTTTTATGTTTTGAGATTAGTCCCACATTGCGGGTTCTATGTTTATACCTTTATATCTATCTTTATATTCCCCAGTGTGGATGTATTGGATTATGAGTTCCTATTTTTTGCAATCTGTATTATTGGCGTATCATCCTCAATCTGACGGCCAAACAGAGGAGGTGAATCGATGTGTTGAAGGTTATCTCCGGTGCACGTGTTTTGAAAGACCACGGGAATGGGTGAATTGGCTCGCGTTAGCAGAATGGTGGTATAATACCCCCTTCCATAGTGCTATCAAAATGACTCCTTATGAGGTAGTGTATGGCCAGGAGCCTGCAATATATTCACCGTATATCGAAGGGTCAGCGGTTCAGGAAGGGGTGGATTGATCTATGACGGCACGAGAGAAAATGATATCAATTTTAAAGGTTAATCTTCATCAGGCCCAAAATCGAATGAAGGTTTTATCGGATCAAAAACGGCGAGAAAGAACTCTAGAGGTGGGGGCATGGGCTTTTGTAAAACTTCAACCTTACAAGTAGGTGAGCATGCGACCCCATGGATTTCACAAGCTATCTCCAAAAATTTTTGGGCCATTTCAAGTAGTGGGGCAGATTGGGAAGGTCGCTTACAGCTGAATTTACCTTTGGATGATAAGATTCATCCTACTTTTCATATTTCGCAATTACGGAAGTATAAAGGAGAAGTCCCTGCGCAGATAATTCCTTTACCACACTCCATTACGCCAGAAGGCAGCTTGTTAGTAGAACCCCTCAAGGTGCTAGACCGGTACATTTTGCAAAAGGATGGCAAGATTACTACTCAATTTCTGGTCCAATGGGTCAATGGATCCGAAGCAGAAGCTACTTGGGAAGACCTGGCGGTGCTGCGTCAACGATGCCCTCATCTGGTTCCTTGAGGACAAGGAAGTGGAAGATGGGGAGGGCAATGTTACGATACTTGTTTTGGCTGACGTTTGCTAATTCGATTGGATAAGTGGGGAGATATTTGGGGAAGTAATTACGTTTGCAATGGGAGGGTAGTTTGTCTTTTCGCCGTTTTTAAGAGACTTTAAATAGGTGGGAATGGGGAGTAGTTGATCTATCTAGTCTTTCCTGTTAAATGTGAATGTTGATGTGGTTTGGTAGAACGAGAATGCCTGTGTGCCTCTCTTCTATTGGGACGATCTCCCCAGGAAGAATCATTCCTCGAGATTGATCCTGGTTCTTGATTTTGTTTGTCTTGATTTGGAAATAATACGCTGTTCTTGTGGAATTTCGTGATATATCTTCTTGGTGCATTTCCATTGCGTTTGATTCATCCACAGAATCGTATCAACTATCCAGCAGGAGGAAGAAAAGTGAAAGAAGTTAATTTCAAGAAACATGAAATCAAGAATATAATAAGATCTGGTATTTCAACTTTAGCTAAGGACACTGTTTGCTCATAACAATTGTATGTTCTTACCTTACTACCGCCAGTAGCAACTTTTGACAAGCAATAAAAATAAACCCGCTGCTAAAAATGCAGCACTTTACTTTTTTTGTTTAGAGTTGCAAAAGAAGGGGATAATGATAACGTTTATACATGTTCATACTATCAATACTTACGAATTTTTTATGGAGCGCCGATTATTTTTAACACCTTTATTATGCTATTTAAAAAGTAAGAGAGGAGTATTACCTTTTTCTAGTGAAGAATTTACAAACTTATTTCAACTATATCTTAACTCTTAAGGAACCAAAAGAGATTCAGGTGAAGACATCACCACAAAAATTTGGAGGTATTATCTTAAATCAACAAAAAGGACAAGCACGGAATTGGCTGCTTTTGGTGCAGCTTTTCTTCTACTCAGTTCTTGTAAAAATTGTTTTGATTTACAAGAGAAATGTTACAGACAATCTTCAATCTTCTCAAAGATTTTCCCTGTATGGATCATCTTGTAACTCTATGTTAGGATATGATGATTTTGTTTCGTATAAGGCATCCAAATTATAGCATTAGTACGGTTAAACCAGAAGTCCTTCGCTAGACTGATGTAGAAGTTATTTTTCATTTTTACTTGCTCAATCAAACAAATATATGGCAAATCTTGATAAGACCCACAGAACCAGATTCCTCTTCTTCCCTGAATATTTTCCAGCTCAAGAGAGGCTTTTGAAGCTGCTACTGAGGGGAGAGGATAGCTAGTGGTCCACTCGAGTATCTTGTTCTTGGGAACAAAAGGAGGATTTAGAGTTGCAAGAAATGTTCGGCCAGTAGATCCCAGTTTCTGGAAACATCTTTTAACATAAAACTTTCTAATCAAAATATCATTAACCATAGTACACAAATCATACGAAAATGCAGAGATATTTCACAAATCACCTGAATTGCATTCAACCAATATGTAAGACATGTGCTACTGATCTTACTCCCAAGAAAATTTCTAGCACTCCACGCTGATTGGTTTTGAGGGATGAGACTTCCATCGCAATGAAGATATATATTACTGTAAGTTGAAAAAATAAATCTAAACTTCCGGTTTTCAAGGACCATAATTGATTGGGAAAATGAGGTTCTGACTCTTTTAGCTGGCCTAAACCATTCAACCATTGTTTGTCATAAGTAAAACCAAGAATATAATTATTTATGATAGTTCAACTATTCAAGAGGGGCTCTGTACTATCAAGAAAATTAAAAATATTAAATATTTCTGATAAGCTATACTCAGTCATCTGCTAAATGAAGCATATGATAAATTTATTTAGAAAACAACCTCATACCTCCTTTACCTATGTTATGTCACTTGCCGCGCGGGACCCCCTCTGGGGCCGCACGTATCAGCGACGCCAGCAGCACGCCACCGAAGAATGAAGTTATCCTTTAAATATTTCTGTCCGTTTTATTTCAGCACTTTTATTCCTATGAGCCCATGTGTTTAAGCCCAAATGGGGGGCCCAACTATGAACCGCATATATGCTTGTGCTGTTATGTTTTATGTATGCAGAAATTAAAACCCCTCTTACCTCTCTCTCTCTACCTTTCCTCCCTCTCTCTCTCTATCGGGCGTCTTCCCCCAAACCGCGCCCTAGCCGCGGAAGCTCGCACGTCTTCCCGATATCGCCCGGCGCTACTCCCTCCGCCAACCTCTAGCGCCCCTCCGCTATTCCTCTCTTCCTCCGACCTCCTCCCTTTCAGCTCGTTGCCGGGCTTCTCCCTGTTCTCCAACCATAGCCCCGTCCGGATCTAGGAAGGGTTCGGCCAATCCGTGGTGGGATCGCTCCTTCTCACGCCCGGTCACCCGATCTCAGTCCCGGGCACACAACAACTTGGTATCAGAGCCAAACGTCAGTGTCTCCTTCTCCGGCTCGTACCGCGACGCCCTCGCCTCGCCGTTCCACGCCGCTGCCGCCGCTGCCGCCCCCGCCAACATCGCACGCCGGTCTTTTGCCTACGCCGCTTCTGGTTCCCTATTCGCCGTCTACAATGGGCGACGGTGGACCATCGCTTACCCAAGTTATGGAGCTCTTCCAAGCCATGCTCGCCACTCAAAACGAGAAAATGGAGGCACTCAACGCCGAGAAAATGGAGGCACTCAACGCCCGTTTGGACACCATCCAGGGCATTCCGGCCCCCTTGCCGCCGGCGCACGCGGCCTCTCCATCCGCTAGCCGGGTCGACTCGGCTCCACCCTACCCGGACAACCCCCCTTTTCCCCGCTCCATCCGCATGGATTTCCCGATCTATGAAGGCCGCGAAGATCCCCTACCGTGGCTCATCCGCTGCGACATCTTCTTCAACAACCAAAGGACCGCCGATGATGAACGCGTGGGCATCGCGTCATTCCACTTATTGGAGCCAGCCCAGCTCTGGATCACCCAGTTCCAACGAGAGCACCCTACGTGCTCTTGGGAGGATTTTCGGACAGCTTGCACGTTACGATTCTGCCCGGCAATGGCCGGCAATCCCTTGGGCGACCTTGTCGCTCTCAAACATTCGGGCTCCATCGAGACTTACGTGGAGAACTTTCAGATGTTGCTGTCGCGTGCGACTTCCGTATTGCCGTCGCAGCAGGTTCCCCTTTTTACGGCGGGTCTCCCGGAACGCCTTCGATGGGACGTTGAATTCCAAAAGCCGCAGGACCTCACCACCGCCATGTGCCTGGCTAGAGCGTGCGAGCGCCGCCTTTTGCTAGACCGGCCGCCCCCTTTCCGACACGATCATACGGGCCCTCGCCCGCCTCGTGGCGTCCCTGACCCCCGGCCCGGAAATGTGCCTAGCGGGGAGGCATCACCACGGCCCACTTTTCGTCGGCGTCTATCCCGCCCGGAAATGGCAGCTCGCCGCGAGAAAGGATTATGTTTCAACTGCGACGACCCCTACACCCCGAACCATCGATGTAAGCGGCTTTTCTGGCTTGAAGTGGATGATCCTTCCGATGAGGATGATGACGGCCATGAGGACTCGGGCACTCCGCAGCTGTCCCTTCACGCGATGGCGGGACCCCAGGAGGGATGCACTATTCAGCTCTATGCCTACGTGGGAGGGACCCCACTGCTCGCCTTGATGGACACGGACAGCACCCACAACTTCATCTGCCAAGATCGGGCGCAGGGCTTGCGCCTCCCTTATGCTTCCCGCAGTCATGTTCAGGTGGCCGTGGCTAACGGCCAACAGATGCCATGTCCGGGCGTGTGCCGGCAGGTGACCTTTTCGGTGGAGGGCTATCACTCACAGACAGACCTTTTCGTCATCGATCTCCGTGGATTTGAGTTGGTCTTGGGTGTTCGATGGTTGCGCACCTTGGGGCCCCTCACTTGGGACTTCGATCGCCTCACGCTATCATGGCACCAGGGTTCTCGCTTGATACAGTGGCATGGCCAGGACCCGCGCCAGTCTCCCTCCTCCTTCTTGGTACATACTGAGCCGCTCCTTCTCCCCGCTACGGCAGCGGACACTCCTCCACCGGATCGGGGGGGACTTCTTCAGCGCTTTCACGGCATTTTCAACCACCGAGCGGGACTTCCACCCCGCCGCCTCCAGGACCATCGGATTTGTCTCCTCCCGGGCACGGCCCCGATCGTAGTCCGCCCGTACCGGTACCCATTCCATCAAAAGGATGAGATCGAACGACAGTGCGATCTTCTCCTCCAACAGGGTCTCATCCGGCGTAGTGTATCGTCATTCTCATCACCGGTCTTGCTTGTGCAAAAGAAAGACTCCTCGTGGCGCATGTGCGTAGATTACCGGGCTTTGAACAACCAAACGGTCAAGGATAAATTCCCCATTCTCGTGGTCGAGGAGCTCCTCGACGAGCTGCATGGAGCACGCTATTTCTCCAAACTGGACTTGTCCTCCGGGTACCATCAGGTTCGTATGGCGGCGGACGATGTGGAGAAAACGGCCTTCCGTACCCACCACGGCCATTTCGAGTTCTTGGTCATGCCGTTCGGGCTGACGAACGCCCCTTCCACCTTTCAGGCGATCATGAACGAGGTATTCCATTCCCTCCTCTGCAAATACGTTCTTGTTTTCTTTGACGACATTCTCGTGTATAGCAAGTCTTGGGAGGAGCACCTGCAACACCTCCGCACGGTCCTCGATTTAGTCCAGACTCATCAACTGGTGCTTAAGCGGTCGAAGTGCTCCTTCGGGCAAACCTCGGACACTTACTTGGGGCACGTCATCCATAAAGAGGGAGTCTCGGCGGACCCGGACAAAATCCAAGGAGTGGCAACATGGCCATTACCGCAGTCGCCTACCGCATTACGGGGCTTTCTTGGCCTCACGGGGTACTACCGCCGCTTCATCCGGGACTATGGCACTATTGCGGCCCCCTTGATGAACCTCCTCCGGAAGGACGCCTTCCTTTGGACAGAAACCGCCACCACCGCCTTCCATGCCTTGCAAGGGGCCTTGCTATCCGCGCCCGTCCTCAGCTTACCGGATTTCTCACTACCATTCCTAGTGGAATGCGATGCCTCGGGCCACGGCTACGGCGCCGTGCTACAGCAGAATGGCCACCCCGTCGCCTACTTCAGCCGCCCCACCGCCCTCCATCACCGGAAGTTGCCGGCCTATGAACAGGAATTGATTGGGCTTGCAAAGGCGGTCCAACATTGGCGCCCTTATCTATGGGGCCGTCCCTTTGTGATCCAGACGGACCATTTTAGTCTCAAGTACTTATTGGAGCAGCGACTATCGACCGTCCCGCAACAAAGATGGGTAAGCAAGCTGTTGGGCTTTGATTTCCAGGAGGAATACCGGGCGGGTAAGCTTAATCGTGTCGCGGACTCTCTCTCCCGCCGGGAGACGACGCCGGAGCCCTCCCTCATGGCCATCTCCTACCCGACTGCGGACATCCTTGCCTCCATCCGTCAGGAGATCCTCGCCTCGTCTAGCTTGTCGGAACTTCTCCACCGGGCGGAATCCGGCATCGTTGAGCCACCTTGGACAGCCCGCCACGGCCTCATCCTCTATCGGAACCGGGTATACTTGGACAAGGCATCCCCACTCATTTCCAGGATATTGGAGGACCTCCACGCCCGCAGCCACGAAGGGGTTCACTGTACTCTTCAACGGGTGCGGTTGGAATTTTTTGGAAGGGCATGCGCAAGGATGTGCACAAATTCATTGCGGAGTGCGCCGTGTGCCAGCGCAACAAGACGGACCACCTTCTACCGGCCGACCTACTTCAGCCTTTACCCGTACCGACTCAAATTTGGGCGGATTTGTCCATGGACTTCGTCGAAGGGCTGCCCACCGTGCGTGGAAAATCCGTCTTGATGGTCGTGGTTGACCGTTTTTCCAAGGGAGCACACTTCATCGCGTTGTCTCGGCCACTTCTCGCTGACAAGGTGGCCCGGATATTCTTCCAGGAAATCTTTCGTCTGCACGGCGATAAGGTTTTCACTAGCAATTTTTGGAAGGAACTATTCGAGCTCAGTGGCACCAAGCTCGCTTTCTCTTCGGCCTATCACCCTCAGTCAGACGGCCAAACTGAGGTGGTGAACCGCACCCTAGAGATGTATTTACGGTGCATCACGGGCGACCGACCCCGCGATTGGCCGAGTTGGCATCCATGGGTCGAATATTGTTACAACACCGCATACCACACAGCTTTGAAGACGACACCGTTCCAGCTCATCTATGGACGGGAACCCCCACGTCTACTCTCCTACACGGGTGGCACCGCTCTCTTGTCGACCGTGGACCGTGAGTTGGAGGATCGCGACGTCTTCCTACAGGCCGCCCGCCAGCGCCTACTCCAGGCCCAACAGCGCATGGAAGTGGAATACAACCGGGGCCACCGCGAACTCATCTTTGACATTGGGGATTGGGTTTGAGTGTGCCGACCCTTCCGCCAAGTTACCGCTTCCCGCCCCTCGTCCAACAAGTTGGGCCCCAAGTTTTTCGGGCCTTTTCCGATCACCGGCAGCATCGGCACCGTGGCATACCGCCTTGACCTACCGTCGGATGCCCGCATTCATGACGTGTTTCATGTGTCCCAACTCAAGCCATTCGTGGGACCTCCGCCCCCAGCTCCCCTGGTCGACATTCCACTCCAGCTTGAGGACAAGCTGTCTTCCGACGGGGAAGGTGATGTTATGTCACTTGCCGCGCGGGACCCCCTCTGGGGCCGCACGTATCAGCGACGCCAGCAGCACGCCGCCGAAGAATGAAGTTATCCATTAAATATTTCTGTCCGTTTTATTTCAGCACTTTTATTCCTATGAGCCCATGTGTTTAAGCCCAAATGGGGGGCCCAACTATGAACCGCATATATGCTTGTGTTGTTATGTTTTATGTATGCAGAAATTAAAACCCCTCTTACCTCTCTCTCTCTCTACCTTTCCTCCCTCTCTCTCTCTCTATCGGGTGCCTTCCCCCAAACCGCGCCCTAGCCGCGGAAGCTCGCACGTCTTCCCGATATCACCCGGCGCTACTCCCTCCGCCAACCTCTAGCGCCCCTCCGCTATTCCTCTCTTCCTCCGACCTCCTCCCTTTCAGCTCGTTGTCGGGCTTCTCCCTGTTCTCCAACCATAGCCCCGTCCGGATCTAGGAAGGGTTCGGTCAATCCGTGGTGGGATCGCTCCTTCTCACGCCCGGTCACCCGATCTCAATCCCGGGCACACAACAACCTATTGAAGTTTTCTAAAATCATATCTCAAGTAAAAGTCCAAAAAATTTACATTAACTGTGACCTATGCAGTTTCAGCAAAGTGAGTCATGTACAAATTTGATTCCTTTGATTGCTTAAACTTGAAGTTGCAGCATGCAAATGCAATATGTGTTATGGTCAAGGAATGAGACAAATGACTTGAAATAAATAAATAGTGGTCAAGTTTTCTAACATTCGATTTTGACTGAATGACCAAATATGCTAAGGAAAACTTTAAATGGTAAGATTTAATTTGTTAACCCAAATCCTGCGACTGGGGCCTGCGCTCTTCGTGTCGGTCATGGTGGTCCGAGCGCACACCCCAGCAGTGCCCGTGGACGCCCTCCCGGCGGATCCATGCTTCTCCTCATCAAAGGTCCCAGGCGGATACCTCAGCAGTGCCCACAGACTCTTTCCAAGTGGGTGGGTACTCTCCTCAGCAAAGGCGTGCGTTCGGCTCCTCCCCAAAGTGTGCGCGCCTTCCAGCAAGCAGCATCAGCTTCCTAGAGAGGTCGCGTCGGGTGCCTTTTAGAGCCGCATGGGTTCCTCTCTCCCTCTGCCAGCAATAATGCGTGTGGTTATGGTCTATCATGCCTGCGCGCTCCCTTTTCTCTCTTCCGCCACCGACGTTTCGGTTCCCTTAGATTGTGGAGCATTTAATATAGCATTAAAAGCTCCACACTGGCCAAGCAGACACCCTCAAGTATAAATAAGGGGTCATGGGTGCTTGGAAGGGAGATGGAACATGGACCAGAGTCTACCCTGTTGTAGGTGCGATTACAAGTGTCTGTCATTCGGTTGCCTTCTATTTCCAGTGCATACTCCTGTACTAGCTTGTAATAGACCTTTGTGAAATATCATTAGCCCGCAGCAAGAAGAGGCATTCGCCGCTGCGGGCCAGTCTGGTGTCCGTCGCTGCTAGCAACGCCCTCTTCTTTGTGCTTTGTTCGCCAAGCCCCCGCGGGCCAGTAACCGGTTGACTGCGGTTCTCGATCTCCTCGCCGGGCTCCCCGTACCGGTCGTGCGTGGAAAATGGGGTGACAAATTTTGCACCAACAGTTCGAACACGTGACCTTCAGATCAAGCAACTGGTGAAATCGCCCGACGTGCGGGCGCAAGCAGCAGAGTCCGCCTGAAATTTCCGAGAAAGCTGATGCAGACGAGTACGCCCGCGCGGTCGCGAGTCGCAAGCAGCAGAGTCCTCAAGATGAGCGGACATCCGCGAAGCAATCGCGAATGCGCCCGCGCGGTTAGCCGCCCGGACAGATGGAACCCATCTGGAGCCCGCCCATGAAGTTCAGCGGGTCAAAGTCCCAGGAGGTGACGGGGACAGGACCGTCTCCATAAACGCAGAACTGGAAGAAGACAAGGCAGGGCGCATTCAGTGTCTCCTGTATAATATTGATATCTTCGCATGGTCCGCTTCTGACATGCCCGGGATCAGCTCGAACGTCGCCTGCCATTGCCTCAACATCAGCCCCCACTTCAGGCCTATGAAGCAGAAGAAACGAGTTGTAGCCACAACGCTCACCGAACCCATTCGGGAGGAAGTCTCTAAACTGCTCGAAGCAAACTTCGCCAGGGAAATCTAGTATCAGGATTGGTTTTCCAATGTTGTGATGGTTCGTAAAACCAGCAACAAGTGGAGAATGTGTGTAGAATTCATCAGGCTCAACAAGGTGTGTCCCAAAGACTGTTACCCTCTGCCCCGGATAGACTCTCTAGTCGATTCCGCCGTAGGTTTTTCAGTGATGAGTTTCATGGACGCCTTCTCAAGATATCATCAGATTCGAATGCATGTACCCGACATCCCTCATACATCTTTCATCATGAATGATGGTTGTTACTGTTATCGGATCATGCTTTTTGGTTTGAAGAATGCTAGTGCTACGTACCAGAGGATGATGGATCATGTGTTCAAACATCAAAAGGGTCGTAACTTGGAAGTTTATGTCGACGACCTCCTCATCAAAAGTCACGAGCTGATAGATCATTTGACTGAGACGTTTGTTACCCTCCGTAAGTACAACATGAGATTGAACAAGTGTGTTTTCGGGGCTAGCAAAGGAAAGTTCTTTGGTCATCTACTCACCCCTCAGGGGCTGGAGCCTAATCCGAACAAGGTGAAAACTTTCCTCAAAATGCAGTCTCCAAAGAGTCCGAAAGAAGTCCAGCAGTTGGCAGGGAGGATAGCGGGGCTCAGCCGCTTCATCTCTCGTTCAGGAGATAAGTGTGCACCTTTCTTCAAGACCCTCCGAGGGGGAGCTAAGTTTGAGTGGACCGAGGAGTGTAGCCAAGCGTTCGAGGAGTTGAAGCGTCAGCTGACTACGACTCCTCTCCTTCAGAGCCCTCGTCAATCAGAAGATTTGTTCATGTACCTTGGGGTTAGCACTGAAGCCATTAGTTCAGTGCTGGTCTGAGAGGAAGGTAAGAGACAGTTTCCAATCCATTGCGTCAACCACGTGTTGAAAAGGGCAGAAACGCGCTACCCCATCCTGGAGAAGCTTGCCTCGGCCTTAGTAATATCCGCTTGAAGGCTTCACCCCTACTTCCAGGCCCACTCAGTCAAGGTAGTTGCCAATCATCCGTTAAGAGCCGTCCATGAAAAGTCGGAGCACTCAGGACGACTAGCAAAATGGGTCATAGAGCTCAGCGAGTTTGACATATCTTATGCGTCGAGAACCACCATCAAGGCACAAGTGTTGGCGGACTTCCTCACCGATTTCGTTGATGACGGCGTCGTTAAGCGGGAAATCCCCTCTCCGCCGTGCTGTAAGATGTACGTGGACAGTGCTTCCGGGAAGAACTCCATCGGAGCAGGGATCGTCCTGATTAGCCCCAGTGACATCAGAATTGAGCAAGCAATTAAGCTTCATTTTCCTACGACTAACAATCAAGCAGAATACGAAGTGTTGATAGCCAGGCTGAATTTGTCCCGAGAGATCGACATTGATGACTTGGAAGTGAGAACAGATTCTCTGGTGATGATGTCACAGATAAATGGTACTTTCGAAATCAGGGAGCCTCACCTCCAGAAATACCTAGCCCTCGTTAAGCAGCAAATTGGACGCTTCCGTACTTTCAGCATCCAGCATATACCAAGGGAAGAAAACACCGAAGCTGACGAATTGGCAAAGTATGGGCTCCCAGCTGAGGGGACTCTCACGGAGTTGTTCCACCCTGCAATAGAAGAACCGGATGTCATGGAGATTGATCGGCGTCCATCTTGGATAAATCCTTTTGTCCATTACGTCACCACAGGAGAAGTCCATTCTTCAGTTACTGACAGAAGAAGGTTCAAGCTCAAGGCGGTGCACTATTTCGTGATCTCCGGAATTATCTACCGAAGGACTTTTCTGTCACCCCTGGCAAGGTGCGTGACAGAGGAAGAAATTCCCAAAATTTTGCAATAAGTGCATGCAGGGGAACAGTCACTCAGGAGCCAAATCTCTTGAGAGAAGGATCCTCCGTGAAGGCTACTTCTGGCCAACTTTTGGGAAAGATGGCGGAGAATATGCAAAGAAGTGTTTCAAATGCCAGAAGTTTGCCCCTGTTCAAACTCAGCACGCGCAGCAGTTGAGAAGCATCTCTATCCCATGGCCTCTCGCTGTCTGGGGGATGGATTTGGTTGGTCCATTCCCGATGGCCAGCGGGCAGCGGTGCTTCATTTTGGTGATGATTGACTATTTCAGCAAATGGACAAAGGCAAAGGCAAATGCCAGAACAACAACCCATGTAGTCAAGAACTTCATATGGGGAGAGATCGTCTGTTGGCATGGGATCCTCATGGCCATCGTCACTGACAATGGTCCTCAATTTGCAAGTTCAAAACTCAAAGATTTCTATTAGCAGGTCAGAATAGTGCTTCGGTTCTCATCAGTTCACCATCCAAGCAGTAACGGGCAGGTAGAAGCAGCAAATAAGCAAATTCTGGATTTACTTAGGAAGAAAGTAGAGAACACTCATAGCAGTTGGGCAGAGCAGCTTCCAGCAATGTTGTGGACTCTAAAAACCACTCCTTCGTCGGCCACCGGGGAGACACCTTTCAAACTGGCATACGGTTCTGAGGCGCTCATCCCAGTGGAGTTTGATATCAAGAGCCTCAGAGTTCTCCTCTCCTAGCAAGGTGGAGAGCAGTTGATAGAAAGCAACGACGAGGAGATGAGATGCAGTCTCGAGCTCATCGAGGAGCTCAGAGATCAATCTGCCGCCAGGCAAGCGGAGGCCAAACGAAGAATGGCCAAACATTTCGATAAACACATCAAAGTCAAGTAGTTCGCCAAGGGCGATCTCGTGATGAAAAAGGTAGATGCAGCAGGAAGAGTCGTCTCAGTTGGGAAACTCAATCCAAACTGGGAGGGTCCTTTCATCGTTAAGGAGGCACTTAGACACGGTGCTTATCGGTTGCAATCCCACGAGGGGGAAGGGGTGTCGAACACCAGGAGCGGCGACGATTTGAAAAGATATTACTCTTAGGTTGAAGTATCCCCCCTCTTTTCTCATTTCAATTTATGATTTAAGTCTCTTATGCTTTGTTGAGGCACAATGCCTAAAGCTATCCATCTATGCATCACTAACAATTTTATTGGTAAGGGGTTCCTGAGATTCTTTCATCCCTCTCTGCCGGTGCGGGCTACTTTCTCCGCCCAAAGATCACCACAATTGCCCTCGCTCGAAGAATTCGCGACTGGCATACATGGCAGGTCAAGAACGTGATAGTCAGTCGTGCAACAACAGAGGTATCTCTATGACAGTAGTCCATACGACCTGTCCGCTCATATTCTTCCTCACTCTTGTCCGGGTCGCCACCGAAACTTGCTTGGACCCCCTCGAACGTATCCGAACGTCTCTTGCAGAGGTTATCAAGTTTCTGACCCTCTCTGCAGGCATAAACTACTTACTCCGCCCTAAGACCACCACAATTGCCCTTGCTCGAAGAATTCGCGACTGGCATATGTGACGGGTCAGGAACGTGAAAGCCTGTCATGCATCAACAGAGGCATTACTATCGTTACTGGTGCCTTTCTGAGGACACGCTCCGAATCACAGGTGCTTCATACCCCAAGGACATTTCTGGACATTACTTGCGGAGGAGAACCCTGCGGAAGCCATAAGCCCAACTGGCATCCATAACCTCTGGTAGTGGGCCCCCGTGACTAAGGTAGCGGTCGCCTTGTCCCCACGAAATATTTTCGGGGAGGGGCCGCGGGCGGTTTCGCCTTCGTACTAGTTCTGCCATGAAGTCGTGGGAGGTCACACAGAAGAGGGTGCCTTTATCCCACCTAACCGAATCCGGGACAAACACCCCAAGAGTGCGCGCTTCAAGGCCGCGGACAGGCGGGCGGCGAGCTATGGAAACTTGTCAAAAACCCGCAAAGGCCCGGCATAACAAACGCAGCGTCTGCGAATACTCCGTCGCACATACGCGCAACACGAGACGACTATAAGTAAAGTATGAAGTGCCCGCCAGAATCATAATCAAGGTACGCGCGCATATAACTAAGCATAGAATAATGGAACAGAATCACAAACGTAAATAAGTGTCTGCAAACCAAAAATTGTATTTTCATTACTTTGAAATTTTTGTACAAAATGGAGATGAGTGCGGTTACAAAAGGGAGAATCCGCACGTTCATCTCAAAAAGAGAAACTAGGGACAACACTATTCGCTGTCCTCTTCGGATTTTGTGGCGGACGCTTTCCATTTCCCTTGCCTCCTTTCTTGGGACTCTTCAGGGGGGGATACCCCGTCGACGCGGTCTCAGATTCTGAGGTCTCGGTTTCTTCTCCATTGGCAGCCGCACCAGTAGGGTCCGCAACCCTTTTTGCGACCTCATCTTCGAAGTCCAGGATGACACCTCCCCCGTATTCTTCATACAAGATGGCGTAGCTGATGTCTGCGAACTCGCCTGCCAGTGCGCCGCGCTCTCGCAGAAGATCGATGGTAACCTCCGCCGAGCGCTTCCCAATGCGGGGGGTCGCCCTCGCGAATTTGGAATTTGCCATGGTCGAGCTCGCCTGAAAAACACGACCAGAACATCAGCAACCGCCGGAAGGTACGTGTAAAATTTTACATTTAAGTTCAGATTTACCTTAACCTCCTCTCGTAGGCGCGCGTTCTCTGCCAAGGATTTCTACAAGGCACGCTAGGCGGCGCGGTCAAAGGCCAACAACCTCAGGCTGACCGCGACCGCTCTTTTCGGCAATTCCTCCACGGGAATCCGCCGCATCTCCCGAAAATCCTCCTTCCCGATGACCGCAGTGGAGACCGTTAAGGCGTGCGGCGAAACCCGTCGCACCTCCTTCCAGGACGGAAGCTGGGTGTTGAGGGTGACCGCATCCTCTCGCCGCACCATCAGCGACCTGCCACCAAGATCTTCTAGAACCTCGGCGTCCGGGAACGCGGACACTCCGCCTTCTGTGTCCACGGCTGACCGCGTCGACCTCCTCCTAATACCCGCAGAAGTGCCCTCCCCCGTGTCTGAGGGATCCTCCACTACTCGCAGGGGGGTAGCCTTTCGTTGATGACTCCTCTCGGTTGCGGTCAGCACATCACCTGGTGGCGCATACGGCTTCTCCGGGGGAACCAGCAGGACGACTGCACAAGGAAACAACGCCAGCACGCGCAGGTACGCTAAGCAGTTGGTATCATTAAGTTTCTAACTTGCAGCTGGAGGTATCCAGGTCTATCACTTCGTCCAAGCGGGGGATATAGTGTCGGACGTCCAACGGAGTCTTCCAGAGGAACTCTACGCTCTTCTCCTCAACCTCCAACAGCGAGGGCTTTAAGAACGCGCTCTCTTCGCGCGGTTTAGGAAACATTCTGAGCCCGCCGAAGTCAGACCAGAAGACGGCAAACCTAAGTTTCCATCCGTGGACCTTGTTCGGCGTATTCAGAACCCAGAATGCACTGAAACCAATGTACATGTGCTCGCGATCATGGGCGCGCACATGGAAGAGGTTCTGGAAGAACGGGAGGCTGAAGCGGACGCGCTAGAGCCGCAGATAGATGAGGTAAGGAAGTGACCGGCATAATGGAAGTCGGCAACAGCTGGGCGGGGATGACCCCATAGAAGTTCAAAATTTCCACCATCTATGGAAAGATGGGGAAGGTCCATCCCGCATCGAAGTGTTCGAAGGGGAGGACAACTTCGTCTACGGACACCGTGTGGAGGTGTTCGAAGATCCCTAGAAGATGCGCGGTATAAAGGTTGGGATCCGCACAGATCTTGGTGAGAAAAGTGGCGAACTCTTAGACACCAATCGACAGCACAGGCGGGTTATGCTGAAGGAATTTGATCGCGCATTCAGAACGCGTAGAGCCCGGCGCGGGAGCCCGCTCTACCTCTGCTGGGGGAGTTCGCGTACTCTCTGAATCACTCATGCCTGTATACCGAAAGCAAGGAAGGTCGATCCTATTTATAGGTGATGCGGAAACTTCTGCCTCGAAACGCGAAACGACAAAAATGATGACTTCCAGAAGCGTTCGCAAGGATTAACCGCGTCGTCTTCACTTCGTTCCTGCAAGAAAAAGCAGTGTGCGCAAGCATTCGCAACAAGGAAAAATATTCGCATCATCACAAGCATTCGCAGCAGATGAAAAGCGTCTGCATAACATCAAGTTGCAGCATGCACAAACAGAAAAAGAAATTGTACAGAGTGACCGGTCTAAAGTGCGCGGCCATAGAAGTTAAGTACTTAATTATTACACACCGTTTTTAAATCCTCTCAAGTTTTAATCTGTTTCGGGAAGAGTCTGCTCCACCCCCACGTATGCTAGGCAATCAGTAAGCTCAACGAGCGCGTTAAGCGTGCCCGCCAGAAACTTATTCACCTTGGCACCCGAGGCGTGGATGGCGCGGACATCATCCCTAACCCTTGTCGCATATTTTCGCAAGGGATCTTCTGGGGGCATCGGGTTCTTTTAGCTCGACGCCACACCCATCTGCAGTGCGGGCAGGCGGCTACTTCCGACAGTGTGCGCAGCAGTCGGCTCTTTCACTTCTGCCACCAGCCGGACAATACGCGCCCTCGACTCCTAGAACTCTTTCTTCACCTCCTCTAATTCCTCTCTCAGCTTCCGCATTCGACTGGCTTTGGGGCCCGAGGGAGAATCCGCTGCGATCAAAGGTACGATTTAAGTTAATTTTGTTTTTGATAAGATAATTAGTCAACAGAAAAGAGAAACACCAACTGAGAACACACCCGCGGATTTCCCTTTGATGGCGTCTCGCTGAGTCGTCGTCGGGGAGCCCGCTCTCTCAGGTTCGGTCTCCCTCTTCCTCTTCTTCTTCCTCTGTCCGCTCTTCCCGGATGCGGGGTTGGACAGTACAACAGCAACCTCAGGGAGGCGGCTTGGCCGGCAACCCGGCGGTATCCGCCACCTTGTCGGCCTCACCGTCTGACGGGGTAATATCCTTCGCGGATATTTCACCCTCTTTCTTTTTCTTCTCTTCCCCTTCTCCCTCATCCACTCTCTTCTTCTTCTTCTTCTTCTTCTTCGATGTCCTACTCGCCATCCAGCTCAGACAGGAAATAATCGTCATTGACGGCCGTCAAGCCGTGCTCGTCGTTATCCTGCTGACGGTCATCACATGCATCATCACCGGTCACCTTCTCACTCGCGGATTTCTCCAAAGCATCCGCCGGAGTAGGTTGTTGTTGTTTTGCAGGTTCATCTTCGACACGCTTCTTGAACGGGTCTGGGTCCCCGGGTGTCGTGGTCTTCAAGCCTAGCACAACGGGTGGCACTACCAGTGTGCCCGGCGCGCTCTTGTTCGCGGGAGTCAGCGTCGGCGTCTCCACACCTTGCCCGGCTCCTGCAAGATCTTCGCCTCCACTGACACGACGGGCGTGCCCGCCTTCTTTACCTTAGTCCGACTGGCACCCTTGATCGTCGACGTCTTGGCACGCTTTAGTTTCGGTACCTTCGAGGATGAATCCGCACGCCTGGAAGAAGCGGTATCCACGACCGTGGGCGCACCACCCTTGACCTCTTTGTCTAAGGGGTTCAAGCTGAGATCGGGGAAGTTCTTCATGTGATCGTCCAGCTAGCCAACGGTCAGGGTGGTCTCCGAGGTCGCCCGCCGCGCAACAAGGACCTGTTCGTCAGCCTTGGCGGTCACAGCGGGATTGGTAGGGGACTCAGTCACAAGTGGTGGCGCGGGTGAGCTGCCCGGTTTCCTGAGGGGCTTACCCGGCCCAGCGGGCGCCTTGACCGTCGTTCCTTTTTCCTTCGACCAGGAAGCAATGAGTGTTTTGTTCATGTTCATCTTTCCGCAACAGAGGTCGCGGATCCATAGGCTCTCTCCTGTGGTAGGTTCCAAAAGGGTACATCCCAGTTTATTTATAGACCTTAGTGGCGCGAAAATCGAGTCACAGTCTTTGCAGTTACCAGTGTATTTTTTCGGAGCTCGCACGGACTCAAAAAAGTGTGGGGATTATGTTAACCCAAATCCTGCGACCGGGGCCTGCGCTCTTCGTGCCGGTCACGGTGGTCCGAGCGCACACCCCAGCAGTGCCCGCAGATGCCCTCCCGGCGGATCCATGCTTCTCCTCAGCAAAGGTCCCAGGCGGACACCTCAGCAATGCTCGTGGACTCTTTCCAAGTGGGCGGGTACTCTCCTCAGCAAAGGCGTGCGTTCGACTCCTCACCAAAGTGCCCGCACCTTCCAGCAAGCAGCATCAGCTTCCCAGAGAGGTCATGGCGGGTGCCTTTTAGAGCCTGCCTGGGTCCCTCTCTCTGCCAGCAATAGTGCGCGCGGTTATGATCTTTCATGCTCGTGCGCCCCCTTTTCTCTCTTCTGCGACCGACGTTTCGGTTCCCTTAGATTGCAGAGCATTTAATATAGCATTAAATGCTCCCTACCGGCCAAGCAGCCTACCCTTAAGTATAAATAAGGGGCCATGGGTGCTTGGAAGGGAGACGAAACTTGCACCAGAGTCTACCCTGTTGTAGGTGCGGTTACAAGTGCCTGTCATTCAGTTGCCTTCTATTTTCAGCGCATACTCCTGTAATAGCTTGTAATAGACCTTTGTGAAATATCATTAGCCCGCAGCAAGAAGAGGCATTCGCCGCTGCGGGCCAGTCTGGTGTCCGCCGCTGCTAGCGACACACTCTTCTTTGTGCTCTGTTCACCAAGCCCCCGCGGGCCAGTAACCGGTTGATGTGGAAAGTGGGGTGACAAATTTTGCACCAACATAATTGAACAGAAAAGACAATAAATGACAATGCTAACTTTGATGTTAGAAAGAAATATTTTTCATGGCAGTGCAAATAATCTTAATTCTTCTTGAAAGGGACCTCGTCCATTGTTGATATAAAATTCTTTCAAGAAATCTATTTTGCATGGTATGAACTTTTTATAATATTTATTATACTAGAAAAATCAAAGAACAACGTTTAGCATAAGGACCACAAATCTTTATATGGTACAAAATAAAACTTAATAAAAGGGGATGTTTAATTCTATAGAAGTCTGTTCTTATATTTAAAACCTCAAACTGACCTCATTGGTGATGGGGATCATGCCACATGGCCAGTTAGGATTTACTCGAGCTGTCCTCGAGCCCAGTGACGATCGTGAATGCTCATCACGAGCAGATCACCAATCAAAACATTTTTTGTTCTTTGTATTTTTTTTATTTTCATTGTATTTTTTTTGGAGTTGAAACGAACGCGGAATCATGATTGTCCGTTGTCCCTCTCTAGTCTATAAATAGGTGTAGAGGGATCCATAGATAGGCATTGAAAGATTAAGCAAAGAGGCCGACTTTTGAACACCCGGAGCCGAAGTTGGATACAAGTGTGAAGCTCGGTATTTTCCTTCCCCCTCCGCCCTTTTCCCAACAGTCGAATACACCTCTCTTTCCACTCCCTTGGAAGGCTCCATCCCATCTCGCACAACCCCCAATAGCCGGTCCCTTTCCCCTTCCCATAGCTACCTCAGCCGGCCACCCTACCCCGTTCCCACAATCCACCATTTCCCCCCTTCAAAACCCCCAGCCGGCCTCCCCATCCAAGCCTCCACCTCCAACAGCCAGCAACCACCTTTTTCCCCTCCCACCTCCATCAGCCTGCAGCCCTCATTCATCCCACAAACCACCAACCAGACGCCTTCCAACCCCTCTGCATATCCCTCCAAAAATCAGCCTTAATCTCCTCGCCAATTCGCTCCATTTTCAGTTTCCAATGATCACCGGAAACCTCCTCCGGACACCTCCATCAAGCCTCCACCCCCACCCCTCGAAACCCCTTCGATTTCAATTTTCCGGTGATCACCAAAAACCTCCTACGGCCACCACCACCGGTCAGCCACCACCACCACAACTCCACCCCTCCTGAAATTTAGGCATCACTCCTAAATTTACTCCACTCCTCCCACACCTCCACTCTTCCATTAATTCCTCATGTGGAACCACCTCCCCAACCAAGCCCCACTCAGCTTTCAACAGCCAGCCTCCACCTCCTCACCCAGCCCCTCTGGCACTCTCCACATCCAAAACCCGATCCAATTCCTCCCATTCCAAGCAGACGGTAACCCCTTCGTAGCCTCCCAGCCTCCCTTCCACCGCCCAGGTCCACTCCATCCACCTAGGAATCCTCTTATCAGCCCCTGGAATTACCTGCCACAGTCCAGGAACCCACCAAACATATACCCAACTGCTGAAGAACCATTCCAGCAACATGGAATCACTGTCCCCATACTTCCATACACCCAGAACTCTCATCCAACTCTGGAAACCTGTACCAGGAAGTACACACTGCATTCCCTTACTGTTTACAGCTTTCCAGACTCTTGAAACTGCCCCTTCCACCCTACCCACTGATGTCCACATCCATCCATACCTTACAGCCTCCAGGTCTAACAGATCTTCCCCGAGGCCCTTATTCAGTCATTGACCTGCAATCTAGTTGCTTGAAGTTGGCCGGAAACCCACTCAGCCCTCTACTATCTAATTGTGAGTTTTCTAGTTTGAAGTCGTTCCCGGTAAATTATTTTGTGTTGAATAGTGTGCTAATTTTCTACTTGAGGAATACCTGTTTATATTCATTGTTTTCAAGGTTTGAGATGTTGTACGTTCCCATTTACTAGTTATTTTATCTCGAGCTCTCTTGTATTTACACAACTTCTCATGTTTCCTTGTTTGTAAGCTTTATCTACTATAGCATATCCAATATTTTGATTTATAAAAAAAATATTGCATGTTAAATCTGTTGGAAGTGTGTCTGCATATAAAAATTCTCATAACCTCATTAAGACCTTACCCTGTGTCAATTGGCTTACTAGAAAGTAGAAAAAAATGGAAGGAAGATAAACGGACTCTTTTTGCAGCAACAGGAAAAAGCCAATGCATGTTCAAAACTTCTGCGTATGTGAAATGATATATACCAGAGGAGCATTGTGTAGAAGAATTGTGGTGGACAATAAATAAAGACTACTGAAAAAGGTTGCATTAGTTATTCTGCATATCTACCTGCATACCATCTACTCAAAACAGATTAGAGCAAGATGTAACGAAAACGTTACCTATAAGCATATTGAAAGGAACCAAGTATTCTTGATTCCTCATAAGTTTTCTGACTTCCAAGAATCTTTAAAGCATCCGGTGCACTGGTGGTGATTATGCATTCATCGTAGAGTTCTTCTAAAGCGCCTGATGCTATGACAGAGCAGCCTGCAGGAAACAAACTAATCAGCACAATATCTTAATAGGCATGAAACATGTTCAAATCATGCTTGAGAATAAACACCTGAATGTTTAGAACAAACATTTTATTTGTTCATGATCAAATACTAACTTATATTGTTTTTTTTTTTCTAAATACTAACTTATATTGTTAGCTCTGAAGATCTTAAGCTTTGAACACCAACTTTACTATTTAGTTATTAATTCATAAAATAAAATTGCATTAAACTATCAAAGTTTTTAAGATAGTTAATTTTTTTTTACTCTTTTATTTTTCATGAACCTCATTTAGAGAAATATTTATTTTATTGCAATATTATATTCTTTTGGGGTTTATTGAGGTGGTTTTTGTTCTACCTTCTTCCTCATGATTTCCTTCTTAAAAAATGTTCTTCATTCTTGCTACCTCGTCCCTCCCTCAAAGTATACTTTAGGATTATTTCTTTTGTTCACTGATCGGCGCAGAGTCGGGGCAAGCGATAAGGATGAGTTTGCTTCTAAGGGTTTAACAGAGAAATAGCTCTAAACGAAGGAATGGTAGTGTCTTTCAACAAGGAAGAGGGCCGACAGGAGGGGGTAATACCAGCATAATTCTTACATTTTTATAATTAGCATGGACTAACTACATTTTAAGATTCACTAGCATGGGTTAACTACATTTTAAGGGTTGAAGGAACAATCCAAGCAATTTTTAGAACACATTACAAAATAATTTTTGAAACTGGTTAGAATAATGATACTTCCAGTTAATCATAATTCACATTGGACTCCACTAATTGATCATACAGACAAACGCCGATGAGAATTCGATGAATCTTTGCCAAATCTCATGCATAAGTCACAAACCAGATATCAAGTGCAAAATATATACATAAAATTTAGTCACCTGTGTGCTTAAGACACGACTTCTTCTATTTTACCCCTTTCATCTTCGTATTTCTCTTGCTCTCCATATTTATTCGGTTCTTTTTCCGACCATAATTTTCTTCCGTTTCTACTACCATGCTCTGAGTTAGTGTTGGTTGGACTTAGACTTGAGTCACTTGACCATTGGTATTAATAGAATAGTAAGCTTAATTATGTTGTCAATAGGATTATCTTATTTAATTTATTTTATCATTAATGAGGATAATCCCAGCTTAATACATTATAACATATGTTTCTTCAATTCTTTAAATAGATGAACGCAACACACGCTTCTTAGGTTGCCAACTCAAAAAAAACTTCCCCTTTTGGAAGTAGAGAATGACAAACAATGCACTCATAACATGACCACTATGAATTTTTAGGTATGGCCTAAGCTCCCTTTTACCTCACCAATGCACTCTCCACCTTCCAGAGCATGATGAACCTCATCTTCCACAAACATATGCAGAAATTCATACTGGAGCTCTTTAATGGCATCATGATTTATAGTTGACAACGCACCACCATTACCTCTATTGTACCTTCAAAATACAATATCATCTTCGTACAGAGGGTGGCTACGGATCCAGAGAAGACCCAAGATATGATCAAATGATTGGTTCCAACAACACTCAAGAAATTGGTTCCAACAACACTCAAGAAATTCCTTGGGCTCACCGGATACTACTAGTGTTTTTACTGTTATGGTTCTCTAACGAAACCACTAACTGAGGTCTTGAAAGGATCTCACCTTAAATGATCAATACTTGGGCAACCTTCGACAATTAAAAATCTCACTCAGTACGTGTTCTATCTTAGCATTACCCGACTTATCAAAGAAGTTTGTGATCAAAATAGATGCTACACAAAATCGAGTGGGTGCAGGTTGCACTAAGAAAGACACCTCATATTTTAGTAGGGCATCGAATCTAAAAAATGCCAGCCTTTCAGCATTTGATAAGGAGATGTTCGTCATTTTTATGGTTGTCACAAAGTGGAAAGCTTACTTAGTGGGAAGACGCTTCACTATAAAACAGATCAAAGCTCGAAGCACCTAATGGAGCAGGCAATCATCACACCAAGAAGTTGTATGTCATAGAGCTCATGGAACTAGACAATTTAGTATAAAAAGGGTAAAGAGAACATCATTGTGGCGGCATTATCGTGTATGCATGAGGGTAGTATGTCATTACAAATGATAATCATGATATGTTGTGACCTCTGACGCCAAATTCGTGTCTCCTGGACCAAAAAAATGGCATACAACAGTTTATTTATTGGAAGGAAAGTGGCCGGAACTCCCATCCACATTATATATAGACCAAGAATCACCTTCTCCCAAGTAGAAAGTTCGCTACCAGTAATGATGAAAGGGTGCAAAATTTGATCAGTTATCTCTATTATGACTAGGCAGTGCGAGTCTGTTACGGGCTTCGCGCTAAGTTATTATCGAGTGGAATTTTATTATGTTGTCTTTTGTTTAAATTATGTTTTTATTAATTGTTGTTGTCTTTCATTTACTAGTTGTTATGAGTCGTATAAGCCTATTTAAGGCATATGTTGTGATATAAGGACATCGAGAAGTTCATTTGATTTCTGTCTTGTTAAGATATCTTGGTAGCTCTTTCTCTCCCGAGCACGCTCCGACTAGGGAGTCGCGCTCCGACTAGGGAGTCGCGGTTCCAGCTCCGTAGTATCCTCCGTCATCTCTGGCCATCCTCCGGCATCACTACCGACGTTCTACGGCGAGGCTGTAACAGAGTCCACTCTAAAATGTGCTCCATCATTTCAAGCAGTATTTCTATTAGAAGTGATTTAAGACATCAGTTCACAACTAAGTGCCCAATTTGTCGACAATGCAAAGCAGACTATTCACGGCCCTCTCCGACCCCTATCAATTCTTGATGTGTGCGGAGAGCTCAATGGACTACATCAAAAGGATTTTCAAATCTCATGACAAGAAAGTCATTCTGGTGAGCATTGATAGTTTGAGAAAGTATGCAAAATTTGTCGTTGTCCATTATCCTCACACTACCATGAGCATGACTGTCGCGCGGGCCTTCCTCAACACTATTTTTCGTCTGCAATGTATGAATGCAATTATGGTTAGTAACAATGACACAATGTTCCTAGCAAATTTTGACAGGAGTTCTTCAAAATCCAACATGTTCAACTAAATGCATTCACATTATATCACCCAAAATCCAATGACCAAATCGAGGTCATCAAAGGATGTGTTGAGAGCTATCTTTGTTGAATGACATTTGATAATGTAAATCAATGGATGAATGGGCTTCCCCCAGTGGAGTGGTGGTACAAGACCATGTTTCACAGCACAACCCACACTACGATGTATGAAATTGTATATGGGAAGAAACCTCCCTTGCAATTCCCCTACTTGGATCATTCATTGATCATGATCTCAGTGGATCGCTTCGTGCAAGCACATGAAAAGATGTTACTAACACTAAAACGGCACTTATCCCAAGCGCGAACATCATGATGCAAAAGGTAAATAAAAAAGGAAGAATATAGAATGCCAAATTGGTTGTTTGGTATATGTTTGACAACAAACTTACAAGTAAAACAACTTGCACTCACAAGTGAATAAAAAACTAGCCCCTGCTATTTTTGGCTATTTCAAATATTGCAATGTATAGGTCTGCCGTCATACCAATTACAACTTACAGAAGACTGCAAAATCTATCACTTTCCAAGTAACCCAACTGGAAGGCAACATCGATGACACATCCAACACACTCTTCCTTAGAAGCGCCATGATGGGAGAAGGGTATATACTTTTGAAATCAGAATCAGTACTTAGATGAAAGCACACAAGCGTCGAAGAAGCTACATGGGAGTACCTCTTTGATCTTCAATAATGTAAACGAAATTTTCAATCTCAAGACCAAGGGTACAACTGATGAGAATACAAAGTTATTAATTTATTTACTTGTATGTACATGTAATAGTAATTACCCTATTACTAAGGGCATGAACGTCTTTATCTCTTGGTATTAGGGTCATATACCATGGTGTGCGTGTGTTATATTTTTTAACGAATGAACCAATATCCAATTTGTTACGCCGCCGCACCCTTTACAGTTCTCGGGGCACACATATGCGCGGCGTCGCAAGGAGCCTACGCAAGACAACGGGGCTGAACCATCCGGTTCAGCCCCCATCCAGTAAATAACAAAGGAAGAGGGGTTGAACCACCCGGTTCAACCCCTATGGGGGCCGGCCGGCCCCCACCTGGACCCCCGGGTATTAATAAACCCGGGGCTCCCTCTTTTGGAGTATCAAAGATCATATTTCAGGTTTCTTTCTTCTCTAACCCTAGCCGTCATCTTCTTCTTCACTAGTCTACTCGTATTTTCTAGTTTTCTCCAATAGTTGTAGCGGTAGCATAACATTTGGTATCAGAGCACCTTTCCTGCGACCATGGTAACTCGCACGGAAGCGGAGATGGCACGCTTGGCCACCATCGAGGAGAACTACGCCGCCTTGACGGATTCGGTGGCCGGAATCGAAGAACAAGTTAAAAACTCAACAAAAAATCTGGAAGAACGTATGGAGGGACGCATGGACGAACTCAAAGCGTTGATAACGCAAAACCTACGTGGAAAATCGACGGAGCAAAGAGATTTCATGGGGGAAACGTCGCACGCACCACCGTCGGCCACCGGAGGTACCACGGGAGGGCCGGGGACGGTGCCCTACGGCGGCCTGGGACCGGAAACAGGCCGGCCAACCGGCCTGGGGCCGGCAGCAACTCTGCCGAGCCCTACAGGTCCGATCGGCCTGTTTCCGCCCGGATTGGAAGCAGGGCCTCCTGCCGCCTGGCAGGGGCTTGGCCAGGGACCACACCCCCATCAACAGTCCACCGGGGGGTGGTCCGGCCCAGGGAGGGTGGTTGCCGGCGGTGGGGTCGCCGGAATGGCCGCCGGCCGGCCTTTTGGAGTTCCGGAGCAGTTTTTTTCGACCCCCGCTGCACATGGGGGGTCCGAATGGAGTCGGAAATGGGTTCCTGCCTAGGCCTCCAGCACTAGGGGCTCAACCGAGGGGTGGACAAGGCGAACAGTGGAGGGGACAGCCTCCCAGACACTTTTTTGAGGAGGATGGCCCTCCGATCGGAGGGGGATATGGTGGGGTACTCCAACAGGATTATTATGGGCACCCGAACTTCGCGGCGGAACCAGTCAGGCCAGCATGGCACGATCCAGAGTTCGGGAGGAATGGGGGAGCAAACCAGCGGGCATACATGCAACCCAAGCCAACTCGGATGCATTTTCCGAAAATCCGAGGCGGCGACGCGCTGGAGTGGGTCCAGAAGGCCGAGTTGTTCTTCACATATCAGGAGATACCCAAGGACCAATGGGTACAGTTGGCGTCGTTTCACCTGGAGGAGGACGCGTACCAGTGGGCGCAATGGTTCGTTCGGAACTATGGCCATGCACCATGGGAGTATTTTGTTGAGGGATTCTCGGCCCGCTTCGGGCCCTTGGAGTACGAGGATGTGGAGGTCACGCTACAGAAACTCCGACAGAAGGGGACAGTGATGGAGTATCGCACGGAGTTTGAGCGCCTGGCCAACAGGGTCAATTGGGGAGAGAAGACCCTCCTCAGCTGTTTCGTTTCTGGGCTGAAGGATCACTTGAGAGATGAAGTCCACGCCTATATGTCTTACAGTCTGAGCCATGCCATCAGTCTAGCCAGGATACAGGAGGAGCGGTTCAACCGCCAACGGACCCGAGGGGCATTGCGAGCACCAGCAGTACCAGCAGCCCCAGTAGCGGGGCGACGTGAGCCGCCACAGGCAGGACGACCGACGGTGACACGACTAACGTGGCCAGAGCTGCAGGCCAGGAAGGAAAAAGGGTTGTGTTTCAACTGCGACGACAAGTACACGCCGGGACATAGGTGTCAGAAGGTGCAAGTTTTTATGCTGAGGGAGGAGGATGACGAGGAGGAGCCTATCAGTGGTGAGGAGGTGGATAGCTGGGATCTGGCGGAGTATGGAGTATCCCTTCAGGCCATGGAAGGATGCTCAGCCCCACTCACGTTACGGATTTCGGGGAAGCTGGGACAGGAGCGGGTGACTATTCTGATAGATAGTGGGAGCACCCACAACTTTATCACTCCTGCGGCGGCATGGAAGGTTGGGCATGCAGTTGACAGGGAGGCTTCATTTCAGGTTATGGTTGCCGACGGCAGCAAGTTGAGGTGTGAGGGCCTGTTGAAAGGGGTAGAGTTGCGCATACAGGGCTATGTGTGCCAGACGGATGTCTACCTCTTGCTGATTCGGGGGTCGGATATGGTGTTGGGCGTACAGTGGCTCCGCCAGCTTAAGCGGGTCACTACTGATTGGGAGAAGATGACGCTGGAGTTTTCGCACCTGGGGACGGAACATTGCCTGCATGGGATTCGATCGTCTCCGCTTAAGGAGATCTCTCTCCGGAGCCTGCAGAGGATGGAGGAGGAGGGCGGCATGATGGCCATGGTGTTGGGCGTCGAGGCTCGGGGACCGACATCAGATCCATCCCAGATGCAGGATTTATTGACCCAGTTTGATGATATTTTCCAGGAGCCACACTCTCTACCACCGTCGCGATTTCGAGATCATCAGATTCAGCTGAAGGCAGGAGCAGACCCGACGAATATCCGTCTGTACCGGTACCCTCACATTCAGAAGGCGGAGATAGAGCGCAGCGTCCGAGAGATGCTGTCTTCCGGCATCATCAGACCCAGCACCAGCGCGTTCTCCTCTCCGATCATCTTGGTCAAAAAGAAGGATAGATCATGGCGGTTCTGTGTCGATTACCGGGGACTGAACCAGTCCACCATTAAAGACAAATTCCCCATTCCGATGATCGAGGAGCTGCTAGACGAGCTGCATGGCGCCAGCCTCTTCACCAAGCTGGATCTTCGATCCGGTTACCATCAGATACGGATGCGGGAGGAGGACATCCACAAGACGGCGTTCCGCACTCACGACGGTCACTATGAGTTTCTGGTGATGCCGTTTGGGCTGGCCAACGCTCCGTCCACCTTCCAGGCGGTCATGAACGAGATTTTCCGACCACTGCTTCGCCGGTACGTGTTAGTTTTCTTTGATGATATTCTGATCTATAGCAGGAGCTGGGATGAGCATCGGGAGCATGTTCGTCATGTCCTTCACATTTTGCGGGAGCACCAGTTGTATGTCAAGCGCTCCAAATGCTCTTTCGGGCAGGCGGAGGTAGAGTACTTGGGACACTTGGTCTCCGCTCATGGCGTTCGGGCGGATCCGGGGAAGATCGACAGCATGGTGAACTGGCCGCAGCCCACCACGATCCGGGCCTTGCGCGGCTTTCTCGGGCTGACCGACTACTATCGCCGGTTCGTAAAAGACTATGGAAAGATCGCTCGACCATTGACCCAGTTGTTGCAGAAGGACTCTTTCCGGTGGCAGGCGGAGGCCGAGGAGGCATTTCAGGCCCTCAAAAGGGCTATGACTACCACGCCCGTACTGGCTCTTCCGGATTTCTCCAAAGATTTTGTGGTGGAGACGGACGCATCTGGCGTCGGCATTGGTGCGGTCCTCATGCAGGAGGGCCGGCCGTTAGCGTATTTCAGCAAGGCTCTTGCCCCCAGGACCTTGGGGCTCTCGACATACGAAAAGGAGATGCTCGCCATCATTCACGCGGTCGCCATGTGGCGTCCCTACCTCCTAGGCCGGCATTTTCAGGTCCGGACGGACCACCAGAGTCTCAAGCACTTTTTGGAGCAGCGGTTGGCATCGCCCTTACAGCAGAAGTGGTTGACAAAGCTATTGGGTTATGACTATGAGATTGTGTATAAGCAAGGGCGGGAGAATTCGGTTGCTGATGCACTATCTCGCCTTCCAGAGCAGACTATGGCCGCCATCTCTGGGCCTGTGATTGATTCCTTGGCAGAGATACAGACAGAGGTGTACCAGGACCCCGATTTGAGGGTCATCTTTGAGGCATTGCAGCGAGGGCAGACTACTGAGGCCGGCTACCACCTACAGGGGGACCACTTGTACTATCACGGTCGCCTCGTCATTCCCGCCACGTCGGCTTGGCGTACCACTATGATGAGGGAGTTCCATTCTTCGCCGACCGGCGGACACGCAGGTCTCCTTCGCACGTTGCAGCGGCTTCGGGCGAACGTCTTTTGGAAGGGCATGCGCCGCGATGTTCAGCAGTTTGTTCGGGAGTGTGATATTTGCCAGCGTCAGAAGTATGAAACCACAGCCCCGGCCGGCCTGCTCACACCTTTACCTATTCCTCATCAGGTTTGGGATACGGTGTCCATGGATTTCATTGACGGGTTGCCCAAGTCCCAAGGCAAGTCCGTCATTCTGGTGGTCGTGGACAAGCTGTCCAAATATGGACATTTTCTGGCCCTCAGTCATCCCTATTCGGGGGAGACAGTCGCTGACCTGTTTGCCCGGGAGATTGTTCGGTTGCACGGGATCCCTCGTTCCATCATTTCTGATCGTGACCCGGTCTTCATCAGCAGTTTCTGGCAGAAGCTATTCCGACTTCAGGGTACTACTCTCCGCATGAGCACCGCCAATCATCCGCAGACAGACGGTCAGACGGAGGTCCTGAACAGAGGGGTCGAGATATACTTGCGTTGTTTTGTGATGGATGAGCCACGCACATGGACCCGATGGCTGCATTGGGCTGAGTATTGTTACAACACATCCTTCCATACCGCCAGCCGGTTCACGCCATTTGAGGTGGTTTACGGCCGACCTCCACCCACTCTGCTCTCTTACGAACCGGCCAGCACCGCTCTCCCCGCAGTCGATCGGACTCTTCGCGATCGCGACCAGACATTGTCCCTTTTGCGGGACAATCTTCGGACAGCTCAGGAGCGTATGAAAACTCAGGCCGACAAACACCGCACTGAGCGGGAATTTGCAGTGGGAGATGAAGTGTTCCTCAGACTTCAGCCGTATCGCCAGTTATCAGTCGCCCGTCGGGCAAATCAGAAGCTGGCCCCGCGTTACTACGGCCCCTTTCGGATCATTCGACGGGTGGGACCCGTGGCTTACACCTTGGCTCTTCCGGAGGGCTCTCGCATACACCCTACGTTTCATGTCTCTGTGCTGAAGAAGAGGTTGGGCAGCGCAGTGCAGTCTAGCCCGACTCTCCCCGATGCCACTAGTTGTGGAGAACTACGGCCGTCACCCGAGTCAGTTCTGATGATTAAATGGAGGAAGCACGGTATGGAATATCGGCCAGAGGTGCTTGTCAAGTGGAATCGGTTGGATGCTACCCACAACTCTTGGGTGGACTTGCTGGAGTTTCGCGAGCGTTTTCCCGATTTCCAGCTTGAGGACAAGCTGACTTTTGATGGGGAAGGGAATGTTACGCCGCCGCACCCTTTACAGTTCTCGGGGCACACATATGCGCGGCGTCGCAAGGAGCCTATGCAAGACAACGGGGCTGAACCATCCGGTTCAGCCCCCATCCAGTAAATAACAAAGGAAGAGGGGTTGAACCACCCGGTTCAACCCCTATGGGGGCCGGCCGGCCCCCACCTGGACCCCCCGGGTATTCATAAACCCGGGGCTCCCTCTTTTGGAGTATCAAAGATCATATTTCAGGTTTCTTTCTTCTCTAACCCTAGCCGTCATCTTCTTCTTCACTAGTCTACTCGTATTTTCTAGTTTTCTCCAATAGTTGTAGCGGTAGCATAACACAATTCCTCTCCTCAATACTCGGCACCTTGTCTTTTAACAATTCTATAGGTAGTCTTCCTTAATATTAACTTACTTACTTATGTACGTGTAATAGTAATTACCCTAGTAGTAAGGACATGAATATATTTATCTACTGTTATTATGGTTACATACCTTGGTGATTGTGTTATCTTTCTTAATGAATGAACTAATATTCAATTCCTCTCCTCAATATTCGATGCCTCCTCTTCTAACAATTGTACAGGTCCTCTTCCTCGAGGAAGACACCAATACTCCAACACAAGCATTGTTTATCGCAATGCCTGGCGGTGAGTCCCATTACCCCTCCCTCACAGGTTTGGACCAGATCAGTTATCTTAAATAAAGAACATCAGTCAACCTTTTCTCATGATGCCCTCTTCTAACAATTCTACAGGTCCTCTTTCTCGAGAAAGACACCAATACTCCAACACCAGCATTGCTTATCGCAATGCCTGGTGGTGAGTCCCATTACCCCTCCCTCGCAGATTTGGACCAGATCAGTTATCTTCAATAAAGAACATCAGTCAACCTTTTCTCATGATGCCCTCTTCTAACAATTCTACAGGTCCTCTTCCTCGAGGAAGACACTAATACTCCAACAAAAGCATTGCTTATCGCAATGCCTGGTGGTGAGTCTCATTACCCTCCCTCACAGGTTTGGACCAGATCAGTTATCTTCAATAAAGCAGTCAACCTTTTCTCATGATGTCCAAGCTGACTTTCACCTCGAGCTCTATATTTCCTTTCCTTGAGTTGCATGCATCCATGTGCTTGACCTTGCTCAACCTTCCCACCTCTTAGCCTATGTGGGTATGCCTCGTTGAACCTCATGTATACCTCAAGCTTCAACCTTCATGCCCTCCTCAAGCTCTTAGTTCTCCTTAAGCTTCGTGCCTTCTACCATAGTACACTTTTTTGCTAGTGTCAGCCACTACGGTCGTCCCCTTTTCACCAGTACAGAGTCGTATATTCGGACATTGTACACCTCCAAACTTAAGTTAACACACTATACATCCCTTGAGTTCATAGGGCAATTAAAGTATTTAGCACATTCTGTCATCAGTTGTACGACCTTTGTGTCCTTACTGAGAATATTCCCACAACACTCCTTAGCAAAAAAAACATCAAAGTTGATTCTTTGATTGGGATCAAGTGTTACATTCAGTTTGTAGACCTCATTACTCTTATTGCAATGATCGAGTAGGATTTAAGAGTGCTTGAATCCCACATTATTAACATGTGGTTGAGTGGGTCATTTACATGACCCTAGATAATGTAGAAAACATTTTATTTGACGATGGGTGATGGTTTATCTAGATAGTTATGTATATTATAAGAAAGGAATTTATTAACAAATAAAAGAGTATTGAATTTAATCCCACGTCAGATGGTGGAATAAGACAATGGAGTATAAACACTATCTACCCCCCCCCCCCCCCCCCCCACCCCTCTATCCCCCTCGGGGGGATCCGCCGACTCGGCCGGGGTAACTCTATTCAAAACGCAATTTATGATTCTCTTCTGAGAAAAAATCGATTTTGCGATCTTTTTCCGAGTTTGAAGATCACTTCTGAATCTGGATCTTTTACTAGTTAGTCCCATTCAAGCCCCCAATAGACGTCTTATTTTGAAACGAAGTCCTCGGTAACGAGACATATAAAGGAAAGGCTCATTTTTTATTCACTTTCATTTAAAAAAAATAAATGAATATTGATTGTTACACTCTTTGCAAGAGTAGTGTCAAATGGAGAATTAGGAAATGCATATATATCCCATATATATATACTATATATACAAAGAAATATTTTTAAGATTGTAACGGTGTAACCGCATGTACCATCAAAGCTATCTGAACCATCCGATCTCACTGAAATCAAATCTAACCGCCTGATTACCTACATCTTTTTAACTAGAGCTCCTACACCTACTATGATAGGGTGTATGATTATATTAAGGTGTAGGGTACCGTACAACAAGAAATTATGATTTTACCTCTAAATTTATTGAAAAAGGAGGGTCATATGACCCGATTTTTAATCTCACAAAATTATAAATGGTGGAATTTGAACGCAGGTTTCCACTATGACAAGCAAAGATGACAATCATCACACCATCTGGTTTTTGTTAAAAAAATCTAACCTATATTTTATATATAAATACATAAATATGGGCCGCCCCTACCTAATATCGCCGCCCCCGCCGAATATTGTCGCCCGCACAGGGGGTCCCCCGTGCACTGTCATGTGTGTGCGTGTATATACTTTGAAGTGTCCCAATTGTGTCAGACCATCGACTTTTGGGGGGAAATGAGTCAAATCATTCGATCTCTTGTTTCGGAGAAATCAGCGGCACACGAGGAATTGAAAGGAACATTAGAGATTTTCCCTCGAAGTCCTCATATAATACTTCTTCCACTCGAATCACTTTGTTGAACATTTGAGATAAATTTTGGTTTAAGCATTTTTGTATCATGCCCGGCACAACCAAATCGAGGATGGTGGGTCTGCAAACTATAGTTAGGCTTCTATATTGCATTATAAAGACAACGGCAATAACAAACAATGGCTAAGTTGTATTTTATATAATAATGGTAAAATTTTCTCCATGAGGTCATGACTTTGAATCATGGAAACAACCCCTTCGCAAGTTTAGGGTAGGACTCAATATTTCAACCCCTATACAATCTTCTGATTTAATGATGAAGCAAAAGTGTATTTCCTACTACAGTTAGTATGGTTAGGAAAGAAAGGCGAAAAAGTAAAACACGCACTAGGAGGATATACATTTATGGATGTTAGGCATTTGTACTAAATAATGCTTGATCAACAAACAACAACACTCAAGCCTTTATCCCACCATAGTGGGGTCGACTATTTAGCACAATTTCTCAAAAAATCCATATTCATAAGGGTAACTAAATTTAACGTTGGCTGTCTACCTAACACAACCCTCGCCATTTTTCATCCGGGCTTGGGACCGGCATCGGCTGACTAAATAATGCTTGATGAACAATTATGTAAATTTTAAATAATTGGATATTGCATCATACCAATACGTAAATAGATAAAGATAATTGTTGAAATATTAAGCACTTTGAGGTATAAGGTTTGGGGTTAATGTTTTGGAATCAAGATTTAGAGTTTACGGTTTCGAGTTTAATCAACATCGATTCAAATCTGTATTACCAAGAAGTATGAAGTAATGTCATCCTAACAAAAATTTCATGTTACATAAACCCTAAAACCCTAAACCCTAAAACCCTAAACCACAAAAAGTGTGCATAATCATGCATAACATAAACACAGGCAAACACCAAAGACGTGCATATATACATATTTAAGTTTGAGGCTGATTTTTGGCTAAGTTGGTGACCTACAAAAACAATTTAACTGACCATTTTCATTACTTGATACAGATTGCACTGCACATCCCATTATAATTCGACAGCATCTACTCCCCAACTCTTCTCTTACCTAGAAAACAGTATTGTGATTAGAAAGAAATTATGAAAATGCATAACAAGTATCCTATTGGGGTTTCCTCGCATCGTCTATGAAACAGGTAGGTGCTTGGTTTATAAGTGTGAGGAAGTATCTCACCATTTGAGTCAGTGTTTTCAGGTGAGAAAACTCGAGAGTACCCAAGATTGATATTACAATTAGGTTCAACGCCTAGGACTCTTCGATTGGTTCGGTGACAACAAGATTTTCTGAGTGCTCTTGGGCCAAGATATTAAGCCATTGTGCTTGATACCACTCTTGAGCATCCTGACCTCAAAAGCTAACTCACAAGGGGTGGAACTCCCCTCACTTATAAACCAAACGCTCACACCTTCCACGGAAAATGTGGGGCAAACCCTACATATCCAGCATTACATTTTCTAAAGGAAGGAAAAATGACAAATTAATTACCTTTTTCATGTAGTTTTCTGAGAGGCACCTAGCGGTGAGACATTGGAGGCGGGCATTTTGCTAAAGAGGGAAACAAAATCTATAAATAAACTATTATCCATTACATAAAAAATTGCTTAAAACTAGTATTTGTTTAGAAGATTCTTAGGCATTTCTTAGTGGAACATTGCAGTTATGATGATTATGCCCTATATGAAATAAAATCAACACACGGAAGATGCAAAATAATGAATTTAAGAAAAACATGAAGCTTTAATAAGCTAATGATCTAGTGGAAGTGTTATGGACAAGATTATTATCGGGAAAATAAAGAAGAATCGCATAAATAATAAAATCACACAATACAAGAATATATTATTTCATCCCAAATTAGGGTTGTCCATGGATGTCAACATATGTTCATTATAAAGGATTATATATAGAAAGAAGAAAAGATAGTGGTTATGCGAAGCTTACCTTATATATATATATATATATACCTTAAGAAATAAAAGAGTTGTGACCTAAGGAAAGAGCCAGCGAGCGTCGTGTGTGAGGAGCTCAGAATCCATTGTCTAGGCACCTTCTCTTTAAGTACATGGTATCAGAGTGATCTTGTAGACAGGGCGTCATCGTCCCTCTAGGTCTCGCTCTCCTCCAAAGGTGGCTTCCAATGGTGTTAAGCATACGTCGCCCTATTTGGTTGTTGATAACACCCGAGTTCTGATCGATCTTATGTTGATTTCATCCGCTGATCTTGATCAATGAAGTCCTCAATCTCGTTCAATGACTTCTAGTGATGCTCCATAGTGATCGATGGTGCTCAATCTTGATTAGATGATGTTCCTACTTTGATAGTGAATCGACGGTGTTTCTGCTTAGACAATGATTTAGAGGTGTAATGTTTGATCATGCTTCGATGGTGATTGGGATTGTAAGCTTTCATTCTCGATTCGGCATTATCCCAGCTTCTTCTCTTTGTTCTAGAGTATTACTTGGGTTGGAACCTCCATATTCTTCTCCTCATAATCCTACGAGGAGTGAGAAGTTTAATATGACTAAGGATGGTGAGATTAATTCAATGAATAGATATATACTAATGAGTGGAACCCATAGTCGCATTACCACAAGTTGAGAGGTATTGAAAACTAGATGCAATAGAAGAATCGAGCACCAAACTGAAGTCTTTCCTATAATTGAGCCTATTGTTTTACTGTGCAGGAAAAAAATGCCCAAATTATGAGCCAGATGCGGGATTGTGTGAAAACTTCAGTTTCTAATTTAGTCACTCATTGATTGACGACAAGGTTGCACGAGACAATTTGTCACTATTATACTCGGGAAGCGTTAACTTGAGTAGAATCTATGACTTGTGACAAACATTGAACAAACTTGAAAATGGTTCCAAGTTTGTATTTGAATACTTAGGTAAATTCTGCAAACTCGACGAAAACTGAATTCTCTTCTCCTTATTTCTATTGATGTAAGGTTTATGCAACAACAACGAGAAATTATAGATCATGACCTTCATACGAGGTTTTGGACCAAAGTTCGAATCAATTCAATCAAAGGTCTTGAGGGATATTGCAAAGATGACTATTGATGAGACATTCTCAAGGGTCCTCCATGTATGTAGAGAAACTTCAAGTAGTAGTGTTAGTATAGATCACTCTACTTTGGACACTCAAAATATCAAATGCAGTCAAAGAGTCAGACGTATTCGTGCTGGAGGGGGCAATGGGGAAAATGTTATTATTATAGAAAAGGTCATGTCATATCCATGTGTTGGAAACTTCATGGCATACCAACTACCAGAGGTACAATTGCAACTATTGTTGATACTTCTGAGCCTCAGAAGTCTGAGACTTTATCTATAAGTAGAGAAGAGTGTATTAGTCTCATGCAAGGTCAAACTCGATCGACTAACCCTACTTCTACATATGTTCACTTAGGTAACCCTATTGCTTGTGTTTCCTCTACCTCATATACTTGGATCATCGACTATGGTGCCTCTGATCATATGACATATAATCTATATGTTTTTCTCTCAAATGCCTAAACAATCCATCTTTTCCTCCTATTCACTTTGTTGATGGTTCCGCCACTTATGTCAAGGGTATCGGGACTACCTCCCCATTTCCTAGCCTGGATCTTCCTAGTACTCTCTGCATACCAAAAATTTCTTAGAGTCATTCATATGTTAGCAAACTTGCAATGAATTTTTCTTTGACTTGTTCCCACTAATGTCATACGGGACCAGAGGACCATGCGGACGATTGGTATGTGAATTGAATCTGTCGAGTTGTACTAATTAGACATGGCTCATTACGCTTTACATCTCTTTTGCAGTTTCATTATCTGTATGATCATCCATCTCTTTCCAAAGTGAAAATGATTTGTCCTTAGTTTTTAATATGTTTAGAATATAACATGAGTTGTGAATATGGAAAGAATTGTTGTGTGCCCATGTAATCTCAATGTATGGGGTTCATGTCATATAGCTTCTTTAACAATGTTATATGTTTTGTTACGTTGGTTGACAATTTTTCTCATGTCACCTGAGTTTTTTTATTTTAAATACTGGCTCGCATTTATACAAAGCCTTTATTGAGTTATGTGTTGAAAATCAATAAGCTTAACACCATCATTAAAACTCTTAGGAATAATAATGCTCCATAGTATAAAAAATCTAAGCTATTTTGTGACGATCTTTCGACTCATGTATTTTGCTTGACATTTCTTGTCCTCATATAGCTAAAGAAGAAGAATCGTCACCTTCAGTTCTATGATGTTCCAAATGAATGTCCCTAAAGTTTAGTGGACCGGCGTTATTACAACCTTTCGCTTAATAAATCGATGTCTTCATCCATTCTTAATAATCACATATTCCAGATCGTGTTTTTCCTAAAAAAGAATTATTTTTCATACACCTTTTATTTTGGGTGCACTAGCTTGTTCATAACTCTAGCCAAGTCATTGATAAATTTGACCCTAAAGCTACTAAATGCATCTTTTTGTGATATTCATGAAATCAAAGTGGTTATAAGTGTTATAGTTTGTTGGAAATCAAAAGAGAAATACTTAGGTTGATATATTCATCCCTCAAGGGGACATTAAATAGGACTTACAAGGACTTTTAAGAGTAAACCTACAATGTGGGACTAAACCCAACTATACCTAAAGACTCTAATAGACCGACATTGACTCGATAAATCCAACACTTCCCCTTAAGCTGAAGGGGGGACCCTTCAGCTTGGACACCACAAATAACGGCATTGGAGGTAGATGATGCGGGAAAAAACATCAGACGAGCCACCGGGGGAAATTCCAAATCGGGGAATCAAGTCGAGGACATACCCACACACGACATTGACCCACACACGACGCAGGACCCACACACGACGCAGACTCACTGGAAACCGGTCAACCAACATCACCTACACACACAACATGCGAAGAGAACGAACGATGTGGAGCAAATCATCAAACGAGTGATCGGGGATAATCCGTCGGGGATAATCTGTCGGGGATAATCCACATAAAGGGTGGTCCAACACGACACAGTCCCGCACGACACGGTCCCACACGACACAGCCCACTAGATTATAACACCAACATCAATCGCTTCCTAAACACATGACCAATCGAAAGAAACATGGGGAGACACATATGAAATAAGCCTAGAGGCCGTGTGGAACGAAGGCGAAAAAGTCGGGAAAGATCATCCGAGTCACCTTCCTTCCAACACTCCCCCTCACGTGGAGAACACGTGCATATAGGCATAAACACAATACAAACAACATACGTCACACAAAAAAAAGCACAAACAACACAAACTTCAGCATCTATCAGCATTGCTAGAAGCGGCAGCAGCGGCAGGAGTGCAAGTAGCAGCAAGGTTGCCCCCGAGAGCAGCAAGGAGGCAAACAGGAGCAGGAGCCATTGACCAGCTGCTAGAAAGATGAGTTGGGCAAGCACGGGAACAGATCTGCCTCAAGGAATGATGGCGAGCCAGCACCAGCATAACAACAGACGAACGGGAGACGGCGACGAAATCTGTAGTCAGGAGAAGCACCAACGGCAGCGAAGCGAGCAGCTGGCAACATTCGGAAGAAGGGCAGCGACAAGAAGAGGGCTGCCGGGCCGGAGAAGAAGCAGCAGCAACAGCAAGAGGGAGGCAGCAACGATTGGCCCGGAGCAGTCGATGAAGAAGAAGCGGAAGAGCCGCACGCAGCCGACGGGAAACAGGCCCGCTCCCGTCCTTGGAATCAAGGAACGATCCCATCAGCGCACGCAGAAGCGGAATGAAGGGACGGGGGCTGCGATTCGGAACAGACGAGCTCGACGGGAGAAACTCCAGCGGAAATGATGACCGACGGGATCGACGATGCGAGAAGGCAGACGCGCCAACGGGAACGACGGAATCAGCGTCGATGGAAGCACCAGATGACTGGCCGACGAGATCGACTAAGCCACGCTCCCGTCGACTGAATCAGAGACCGTCGACGGGAGCGGGAGAGAAATCTCTCGGCGGGACCACAGGCAGAACGGCTCGACGAGAGCAGGGGCGAAAAAAAAAACGAGATCAAAAGTGGCGGACACAGAAAAATTTTAGGGTTTCAGATCTTTTTCCTCTGATACCATGTTGGAAATCAAAAGAGAAATACTTAGGTTGATATATTCATCCCTCAAGGGGGCATTAAATAGGACTTGCAAGGACTCTTAAAAGTAAACCTACAATGTGGGACTAAACCCAACTATAGCTAAAGACTCTAATAGACCGACATTGACTCGATAAATCCAACACTCCCCCTTAAGCTGAAGGGGGGACCCTTCAGCTTGGACACCACAAATAACGGCATTGGAGGTAGATGATGCGGGACAAAACATCAGACGAGCCATCGGGGGAAATTCCAAATCGGGGAATCAAGTCGGGGACATACCCACACACGACATTGACCCACACACGACGCAGGACCCACAAACGACGCAGACTCACTGGAAACCGGTCAACCAACATCACCTACACACACAACATGCAAAGAGAACGAACGATGTGGAGCAAATCATCAAACGAGTGATCGGGGATAATCCGTCGGGGATAATCTGTCGGGGATAATCCACATAAAGGGTGGTCCCACACGACACAGTCCCGCACGACACGGTCCCACACGACACAGCCCACTGAGATTATAACACCAACATCAATCGCTTCCTAAACACATGACCAATCGAAAAAAACATGGGGAGACACATACGAAATAAGCCTAGAGGCCGTGTGGAACGAAGGCGAAAAAGTCGGGAAAGATCATCCGAGTCACCTTCCTTCCAACACTCCCCCTCACGTGGAGAACACGTGCATATAGGCATAAACACAATACAAACAGCATACGTCACACAAAAAAAGCACAAACAACACAAACTTCAGCATCTATCAGCATTGCTAGAAGCGGCAGCAGCGGCAGGAGTGCAAGTAGCAGCAAGGTTGCCCCCGAGAGCAGCAAGGAGGCAAACAGGAGCAGGAGCCATTGACCAACTGCTAGAAAGATGAGTTGGGCAAGCACGGGAACAGATCTGCCTCAAGGAATGATGGCGAGCCAACACCAGCATAACAACAGACGAACGGGAGACGGCGACGAAATCTGTAGTCAGGAGAAGCACCAACGGCAGCGAAGCGAGCAGCTGGCAACATTCGGAAGAAGGGCAGCGACAAGAAGAGGGCTGCCGGGCCGGAGAAGAAGCAGCAGCAACAGCAAGAGGGAGGCAGCAACGATTGGCCCGGAGCAGTCGATGAAGAAGAAGCGAAAGAGCCGCACGCAGCCGACGGGAAACAGGCCCGCTCCCGTCCTTGGAATCAAGGAACGATCCCATCAGCGCACGCAGAAGCGGAATGAAGGGACGGTGGCTGCGATTCGGAACAGACGAGCTCGACGGGAGAAACTCCAGTGGAAATGATGACCGACGGGATCGACGATGCGAGAAGGCAGACGCGCCAACGGGAACGACGGAATCAGCGTCGATGGAAGCACCAGATGACTGGCCGACGAGATCGACTAAGCCACGCTCCCGTCGACTGAATCAGAGACCGTCGACGGGAGCGGGAGAGAAATCTCTCGGCGGGACCACAGGCAGAACGGCTCGACGAGAGCAGGGGCGAAAAAAAAACGAGATCAAAAGTGGCGGACACAGAAAAATTTTAGGGTTTCAGATCTTTTTCCTCTGATACCATGTTGGAAATCAAAAGAGAAATACTTAGGTTGATATATTCATCCCTCAAGGGGGCATTAAATAGGACTTACAAGGACTCTTAAAAGTAAACCTACAATGTGGGACTAAACCCAACTATACCTAAAGACTCTAATAGACTGACATTGACTCGATAAATCCAACACTCCCCCTTAAGCTGAAGGGGGGACCCTTCAGCTTGGACACCACAAATAACGGCAATGGAGGTAGATGATGCGGGACAAAACATCAGACGAGCCATCGGGGGAAATTCCAAATCGGGGAATCAAGTCGGGGACATACCCACACACGACATTGACCCACACACGATGCAGGACCCACACACGACGCAGACTCACTGGAAACCGGTCAACCAACATCACCTACACACACAACATGCGAAGAGAACGAACGATGTGGAGCAAATCATCAAACGAGTGATCGGGGATAATCCGTCGGGGATAATCTGTCGGGGATAATCCACATAAAGGGTGGTCCCACACGACACAGTCCCGCACGACACGGTCCCACACAACACAGCCCACTGAGATTATAACACCAACATCAATCGCTTCCCAAACACATGACCAATCGAAAGAAACATGGGGAGACACATACGAAATAAGCCTAGAGGCCGTGTGGAACGAAGGCGAAAAAGTCGGGAAAGATCATCTGAGTCACCTTCCTTCCAACATAGTTTTATCTTCAAGAGATACTTTATCTTTGTGATGTCACCTTCTTTTAACAATCTTATTTTAGTGACTATACTTTGCGCACCTTCTTGAGTTCCACTGTGAACTCACTTTTGTGTAATCATTGCATGTGAAATTTGAAACTACTAAAGTAAAGTCTCCTATGACTATTGAGTCAAATATTCTTCCTGATAATATATAAGAACTGCAGAAAGAAGTAACATATAAAAAGACCTACAATCATTTGCACCATCTCGAAGGGAGACATGCGGGATACTATAGTTATTACTCGATATTCATCTCTGTTATCATCTGAATCCGTGTTGATATGGCGTGATCTCACTCTTGAGCTACTTGTAGCCTTTCTCAGAGATAATTGATGTCTAACTCTAGATGAATGCAGATAGGTTAGTGGCTCGACTGAGAGCCAGATTTGTTGCAAAGGGCTACAACCAAACATACGGGATAAACTACAATGAAAATATCTTTTTAGTTACTAAAATGACATGTATTCGAGTTATTATATCTATGGTGAAAGTGCAGGTTTATGATTGATTATATGAATATTTCTTCGAATATGTGCAACACCTTCACAAGTAAATAGCACCTAAAACCTGGGTATATAGTGGTTCCCTAAAACCTGGGTATGTACACTCTTCCACCACCATGGAAAATCACTACTTCCACCGAAGGAGTCTTTTAATAAGGAGACACTTAGAGTCAATACAACGGAGTCTTTGATAAGGAGACACTTAAAACTAAATGGAGTCTTTTAGAGAGACTCTTACAACTCGTAGTGGATGATGGAGTTTATGGATTTTCAACAATGTTGAATCTCTAATGAAGCTTGAGATTATTTGCTTAAATGTTGATGTCGGTACTTGATTAGAGATTAAAACAAATCACTTCCTTCACTAAAGCTATCTAGCTCTTCTTTCTCTTTTCTCTTCCTTAGGATGAGATAAAGCTTTACTTGCCTCTCAAAGGGATTTCTAACTGTCATAAATTTTCTTCGTGTGCTTGCATATCTATTCTTGTATTTTTCTTCCTTGCTTATATAGGAAAATCAAGTTATTGTTCACTAGTATTGTTCCCCGATTACGGTTCACATTGTTCCCCAATTATGGTTCACATTGTTCCCCAATTATGGTTCACATTCTTCCCCGATTACGGTTAACCGATTATTGTTCATCGGCACTATTCATGCACGTCTATATTCCCAATGGCTATTTTTCTTCCCAACAACGTTATTCAATTCGTGATTTATTGTCCATCGGTACTGTTCGTGGAGTGTTATTCAACAAAAACTACTCAATCGTTGAATAGTATTCGACGAGCAAACTGTTCATTCGACGAAATCATCATTTTGCAGTTTCTAATGTTCGCCATAAAGCACTATCGTTGATTATTGTTTGTTGAATAGTTGTTTAGTATTTGGAGATCATTGTTCATCCAAAACATTATTTATTCGTCGACAAGGGATTACTATTCGACGATTATTGTAGCAAATCACCTTTCAATGCACTATAGCAAATCGACGATCGTTGAATAGTATTTGGTGATTACTGTACGCTTTTCCGACGAATTTACTAGTCATTTTTTTATATCAATGTTCACTTTTCGCCGCTTTTGTTGCTCATTTCTGTTGGTATCCCTATTCACTATATGATGATTTCTACTATAGATGGGATTTTTTTCCAGCAACATTTTTGTCACAATTTCACTGCAGCAAAATGGAGTATATCACCAATACATGCACTGCAGATGATTCACTATAGCAGCCCTCATATAGTAGATTTACTGTTAAACATTCCTTTTGGGAGAAACACTGTAGACTGTAGCAGAAATCTTATTTTTACTGTGAAAGCTTCGGCATTTCTATCAAACAAAAGATTTGCATTATCATAAATTTCAAATTATTTTGTACTATCAGATTAATGAGGATTTTCCCAGCGTATGGCTACAATAAATCATTGGCCCCTAGTGCAATTGAATATTACTAATGCATTTCTTCGTGGCAACCCAAAAAATAAGTATGCGTGAAGGAACCATCTGGTCTCGTTGCTCAGGAGGAGTATCGTTGTATGGTGTGTAAACTCAAGAAGTCTTTATATAGGTTTAAACAATCACCTCGAGCATAGTTTGAAAAATCCTTGAGAACCTTAGTAATTTGCATTAAACAAATATTAAGTTAACCATTATGCTTTGTGCCGAGATAGATAAGAATGAAGTATTATTCTTCTAGTGTAAGTTGATGATATCGTGGTCACAGGTGTGAAGAAGATAATTTAAGAACTAAAAAAATATCTTCATGATCTTTTTCAAACTAAGGAATTGGTTAAGCTCAAGTACGTTTTGGGTATAGAAATTACTCGTACTTCTTCAGTCATATGCCTAATGCATAGAAAATAGATCTCTTGACTGAAGCAAGAATACTTTGATGCAAATATGTTGAAAATCCAATGGAACATCCTCCAGGTTGAGAATCCAATGAGGTATAGATGATTAGTTGGAAAACCAAAAATACCCTATTATTATAAGACCCGATATTACCTTTCCGGTCTAAGGGGTTAGTCAGTTCATGACAACACCAAGAACTACTCATATAAATGACAATCCGTACTTTGAGATATTTGAAGGGGACTCCATGAGTAAATATTATACATAACGATGTGGGGAACTTTGAGATAAAAGGCTTCTTTGATGCAGATTGAGTTGGTTCAACATTTAACAGGAGCTCTACGACATGATATTGTGTCTTTGTGGGAGAAATTTTAGTATCTTGGAAGTACAAGAAATAATATACCATAGCAAGATCAAGTGGTGAATCGGAAATAGAGTTATGACCCATAAGACATGTAAATTTGTGTTACCTGAACAATTAATGGAAGAACTAGGACATATACTATTATGGGTTAAAGGCTCCTCCCTAAACGCTCCCTTAAGGGGCTCAAGCCTCCCTTGAGCCCAACACTTCTCACTTTCCAGGAAGCGAGACCTCTGATAGCTTATACAAAGGATTATGAACATAGATGAGTCAATTGAATGACCTTCAAACATATTAGGATTCAAGGCATCTCAGTAACTCTTTTGCTAAGATGCTAACATACTGAAGCTCAAGTATCATTTACCAGTAAATTCAAGATTCATTATGTCATCACTCTTCTCATTTATTGCATGCTAGGTGATATGGGGGTAGAAGATGACAATTTTATAGCATATATAAGTTGAATAAGTAACCTATGAAAAGTTAACTTAGTGCATTCATCTAATGCAATCTTCAAGGGGTACAAATATCCAAACCTAAGGACTAGTTTAAAATTTTGTAGCAACAGTACTAGAGTGTTTCAAGTAAAACAATAATATCTTGAATAGTTTTCTTCCAAAGGACATGACCATATAGAAGCACATTGGAATCTGAATCATAATAAAGATGTTAGATATATGCATCCATTAAAAAGTACTAGAAAATGAAGTAAATGTTTCAGATAAAATCTTACGAGAAACAAAGTTTGAAATAGCTGAGAATATCCATGAAACTTTAAGAAAAGCTCTAATGTTTCACCGCGATCCATATCAAGGTTCTCGTCATGTTCCTTGAGGTACCTTACACATCAAGAGATGTATGTAATTTCTGATATTGGATTAATAAGTCATTAAAAGTATATGTGCAGATGACTCACCTAAAGGCAACCTTCTTAAAATTGAAAATTTCCTTGAGCATATACCATGCGTAGGGATTCATTATATCGCTTTTCTGTGCAAACAAACTTCGCAAGCCATTTCGGCTTCCTAACTCATAACATTTACCATCTTGGAAGCTTACTGAAATTGACATGTCAATGATTTCCATCTCTGCGTCAAGTTTCTCGAACGATTCCATCATATTTTGACATGATATCTATCATACAAAAAATTCTATTAACCATGTATCATGTATATAGATATGGACTTCGAACATAAGTTCGCAGTGTCGATGCTGATATACAATTTGAAAGTTACTTAATTATGTGTCAAAGGGTAGAAACATAATTCCTATAAGGAAATCATGAAAGGGACACGTGCCCAAGTAAGTGATATGAATGATCAAGTATATAATCTGATTAATTGCATGTTTACATGTTGTACTCATAATTCATTACTTGTTGGATTCTCTTTTTGGTTTGATTTCACCTGCAACTTAGTTCATGTTTTCTTGTATAAAAACTATATTTTAGTGGCTTTTTTCCTAAAGCTTGGTTATTTTAAAATTGAGTTTAGTTACCTGGGAAATTTCCAATAAGTATTCACAAGTCCCAGCATGTTTTCACATACAAAAATTCTCCTATGTCATCATTATTTACCTTTTTTGAAATTTCCCGGTTAAGAGTGGAAGTCCATTATAGTTCGATAGGTTGACTGCAATGTCTTAAAAATTAAAATCTATAAAATAACTCTAAAAGTAAGCACTTTTTGTTAAGCATTAATCCACTCATTATCAGATTATTTATGACTCAATAACAATATGTCGTTAAAGGCGCGTCTAAGGCTCACTAGGCTCAGACGTTTGCGCTTTTGTGCGCTTTTTTTGCGCCTTTGGAGCATAAAAGGGGCGCCTAAGTGCGATTTTTGTTATAAACTTTCATTTCAAAATAAATAAAGAAATAATGTTAGAACTCAATAATTTTTGCATGATTTAGTGTTTTTGAAACATAATCGAGCGTTGAGACTTAGATATGATGCAAGTGATCACATTGATTCTATTTTTTAAGAGATATAAATGATAGTGATGAATGATTAATGAGTAGAATAAATGAAGAATTTGATCAAGAAGATGAACGGATGTTTGATGTTGACCATTTAAAATGAATGTGGTTGCGTCTTGCCATCGTCAGGCGCGCGCCTGCGCCTTGCGCCTAGGCTCCAAGACCTCTTTGCCTCTTGGTGCGCCTTGCGCCTTTAATAACTATTATAACATGCATTTCATTGTATTTTATGTTTTCTGTAAAGTGAGGGGATTCAAAATTTGTATCGGGAGGGAAAGTTTGTAGAGAGTAGCGTATACTTTCTATTCAGGTGTATAATTTTCAACCTGAAGTTTGATACTCCATGATTTTTTACATGATTGGATTTGCCATATTATTTTTTTGTCATTTCCAGTGATTTTTATTTTTATTGTGTGTATTCATTTGCTTGTTGTTATGTGCATGAACATTGATTTGTATAGATTATTTAGTCAAGGGACGACACCTCAACTGGTGGTAAGAGAGACAGATTATTTCATGCATTGGACAAGTGTGGTAAGTGATGACCTTCAATTCACTCCATACTTTGCTTGGTTTCAATTATTGAGTAGTTGTCAGGATGAGTTACTTGGATATGATCAACTTGATCATTTGGAAGATGAAAAATGGAGGATCTTTCATGTTACAAAAATTTGTTGACTCTCATTGAGACTATGTGAGTGAAGTATACATGCATGAAGGATGACGATTATCTGCCAGTGACAAATGTGATCCATCAAGTGTCCATGCAGACATCTTCCTATGATATAGAAAAGAAGTTAGAACAGTTGTACGAGAGTAAGACGATAGGAGGCAAAGCACACCTCATTCACTGGGTTAGCAAATCTCAAGTACAAAGAAGGAGATTAAGTTGTGAAATACCTTAATGAGAGGAATAACATTCGCTTGGAAGCGGCAATAGAAGCATGATATCATATTGCAAGTGGCGAGATGTCATCTTATCTCTCTGGTAATGATGGTTCTTGGCTAGTAGACTCAGGGTATTCCACACAAAGTTCAAGCAATAAGATACATTGTACCCCTTGCATTATTAGTGATTATGAGTTGTTGAAGATAGTAAATGAAAGATTAGACAGTGCTATTGTTGATGCCGGGAACCGGCTCACATGCAGGAGCCGAGATCTCGACCCACAAGGGTCAAGGTCTAGGCTCTCAAAGTACGGCTTATAGTATGGCTGACGGTTACTTGTTCGCGAGCGACCGCAACAGTATGAGGCAAAGAAGAGAACAAAATACTACTTTATTGCTTGACGAGGTGGCTGTGTTACAATGTGGAGGTCCCGCCGCATACCCAGGAGTATATATGAATTCCCCCTCCCAAACCAAGTGTTGTGTCAATTAGGGGGGAGGCATGCGTTGTGGCCAAATCTTCAAATGGACGACCTTCGCAGGGTGTGAACTGCCTCATATCCGTTACAATATGGACGTATTTATAGGAAAAGGCAAGACTGGGGTACCTTACTGTCAGAAGGTGGACCCCCATCCCCAAGAGAAGTCATCCAAGCTGACCTGCTGAGATGGGCAAGTTGACCTGCTGAGGTCGTCGAGTTGATCTCCTGAGATGGGGCGAGTTAATCTGTTGAGGTCGCCGAGTACCAAGTTGACCTTTTAAGATGGGCGAGTTGAATTGATGTCATGTCCACGTGTGTTTTTGATCTCAATGAATACAAGTAAAACATAATCACCGCTTTTTTAGAGTTCGGTAGGAGGTAGAAAAAACAATGTACGACTCATACTTCAGCGAAATGGTCGTGATGATAATGTGCGAGGTTGTACACACTCCTTTTTGGTATGTCGTGGAGTTGAAAGTGATGTAATGGTTTAACACGGAGCGTCGCAGGAGTCGCAAGATGCGTTGTTATGCAAGAATAATCTCGACATTTCCCTAATTCTAGCTTGCGACGTCGAGGTCCCTGTCAAGATGGGAAACATGGGCAAAAAAATGCAAGTAATTTGAACTTATTCAAAGAAATGAATTGATCTGAATCTACGAGCCATCGCGGGATTTTGTTGTGCAAGTGTCGACGATAATGAAACCAAAACAGATCTGCACGCTCCCAGGTCGTTCGCGCAGAGGGAGAGCTCAAATGAAGGAGGTGGATAGGGCGAGTTGGGAGTCATGTCGACAGTATCGAAACTGGAAAAGATCCTCACACTCCTGCTCCACGGGCCCCTGGCGAGGTGGATTCAAGCGAATTGAAAATCGCGTTGATGGTACAAAACTGGATTTAGGATAAAACACACTCCTGACTACCACATGTCTTTGTGGCCCCTGGCGAGGTGGATTCAAGCAAGTTGAAATTCATATAGACGGTACAAGACCGGACTTAAGATAAACAAACTCTCGACTACCGCATGTTTGCAGGGCCCCTAGTGAGGTAGTTTAATGGCGAGTTGAAATTCGCGTTGACGGTACAAGACTGGACTTAGGATTAACACACTCCCAACAGTCGCATGTCCGCGGGGTCCTTGGTGAGGTGGACTATAAGTGAGCTAAAGAACATGTCGCAGCCCCAGGCTGGACTTAGGTCAACACACTCCCGGCTGTCGCATGTCCGCGGAGCCCTTAGCGAGGTGGATTCAAGCGAGTTGAAAGTCACATCGACGGTACAAGGCCGGACTTAGGATCAACACACTCCCCACTGTCGCATGTCTGCGGGCCCCTGGCGAGGTGGATTCAAGTGAGTTAAAAGTTACGTCAAGGTACAAGACCGGACTTAGGATTAGCACACTCTCGGTTGTCGCATGTCTGTGGGGTCCCTGGTGAGGTGGATTACTAACAAGTTGGAAGTCACGTCGACAGTATAAGACCGGACTTATGATCGGCACACTCTCGGTTGTCGCATGTCTGTGTGGCCCTTGGCGAGGTGGGCTATAGGCGAGTTGAAGGTAGCATCGCAGCCCCAGGCTGAACATAGGTCAACACACTCCGGACTACCCATGTCCGCAGGTTCCCTGATGAAGTGGATTCAAGCAAGTTGAATGTCACATCGATGGTACAAGACTGAACTTAAAATCAACACAATCTCAGTTGGTGCTTGTCCACGGGGCCCGTGGTGTGCTGGATTATAGGCGAACTGAAGATAGTGTCAACTGTATGCGAGTTGAAGATCGCGTCAACTGTATGCGAGCTATTTCATATGCGAGTCGTATTTTAAATTTAGGGTACTTCAACTAGGCAGAGCTCGCTAGGAGGTTCTCTCCATTACATCTCTTGGCGGGCCATCAATGCTCATAAAGTCACTAACATCTGATAAGTATAAAATCAACATGCAAATGGGGAGCTAATCTCGTCTGTTAATGCATAGGCTTGGATTTAGAGACGTGCGAGTATGGATTCGCAAAATATATGTTGATGAAAAGAAGACCTCACGAGTATGGACTCACATAATATATGATGATGAAGATAAGGCCCCGCAGGTATGGACTCGCGGAATCTGTTAAAGAGAAGACCTTGTGAGTATGGACTCACGGAATATATGATTCCCATAAAGACTAGATTGTTGTGTGAGTCCTTCATTGGCGTTCATCATCGTGGTAAATTTGTCATAGATAACATTGTTTGTTACTTATACTAAAACACTCGCGGGTTTTACCAAAGCACCCGTGAGCTTCATATTGATGAAAAGTATTGAACAACTGTGTAAATGTAAAGTACCAATGAAAGAGAAAGAAATTGATGAAACGTGCACCTTTCACACTATCCCCCCCCCCCCCCCCCCCCCTGCTCAGCGAATAACTTTGGAGGGAATAACTTTGGAGGTGGGAGACTGGGATGGCTCGGTTTAGGAGGTAGGAGGTCTGCAAGACAAGAAAAACAATAGGAAGCTGGCGGACAGGCTGTGGAACCGACAGGAAGACACGATTCCGTCGGAGGGTGGATGCGGATGGTTCGCCGGCGCTTGCGGGGGATGAATGCAGTGGCGAAGAAGCTCTGGAAGGGCCGAAGGGGCGGAGCTCTTACAGTTAGGTCGCCGGGAAACCCTGGAGACTTCTTCATAAACCCTCAGAAGAGGAGCAGGGAAGTTCGCCGGCGCTTGTAGGAGGCGGGACCGGCGATGTTAGGTTCTGCTTGGTGGAGCACCGCCGACTGGAAGGGGAAGAACGAAAGAAAGGCGTAACCGGCTACGGAAAAGAACGAAGACAAGTCTCGTTCATTCGGTTTCTGCCCAGCTGCTCTAAATGGGGCCGATTTTTTTTAAATAAAAAGAGCACTAAGGCGAAATTTTTCAAGGAAATCTTGGTCCGGGTTAACGGCAGTTTTTCCTACCGATGCCTATTCCGAAATCTCCGTCCCGGATATTCTCTATTCTGTCTCGTGGAATTTCAAATGGAGGAGATCAAAACTAAAAAATCGAACCGGAAAAGTGAACTCGTTTGGTTTATTTGCTTAGTAGAACCCGGAGTCCGGGCATCGGACGGAAGAATTTTTGCCGGGTTAAAGGATGTGTTGACACGTGATGAAATCTCGCGAGTTTATCGAGTATTAATTATTTAGCGTCGAAGACAACTAAACCGCGCGGCAAAAAAAAATTAATCGCTGCTCTGTTATGCTTCATCATTTTCTTTTCTCCTCTCAAGCTTTTCATTTATTCTGGAAACAACTGACCTCTCATACTCGACAATTTCTTCTCAATTTTCTGCGTGTTCGAAGAGCTCCTAAATGGAAGAGCGGGTATTATTTATGAATTTATCAATATTTGTTGTTGTTGTATATGCATTTAGATTCCCAAACTTCACTTCCCTGGTAGCAATCAACATCTTCTACTTTATAGTTCATTCTACAGTCTTTGTAGAAGACGATTGTCATGGAGATCGAATTCAGTCTCCATAGAAAATCAAATATGATTTCTATGGAGATCAAGTTTGATTGTCATGGAGATCAAATTTTATTTCCAAGGAGATGAAATTTGTTTTTTTATGTAATAACATATCAATTTTTTGGTAGGGTTCAAGCAGAACAAGCAATTATGTATTTACAGTAGCCGATAGTGAAGTTGAAGCCTATGAGATGTATTGTACGTATGCAAGTATAGTTGGTTTTAGCGTTCATAAAGAGCACAGAATATGCTGGTCTAGCACAAAATCTCTTAAGGCGCGTTAATATTGTTGCTCCAGGGCTGGATTAAAAAAACAGACAAGAATTCATCATCACATTTCAAATTTCGGCGTTTAGAGATTAAAACTAATTGTCCAGCAGTTATTGTTTTCAATGCCCATAGAGAAGGCAAACATTTGACAGTTGGCAAATTTGTGGAGGAACATAACCACCCCCTTGCTTCTAAAAATGAGCAACACCTGCTCCGATCACATAGGACTGTTGCAGTGGAGAGTGATAATATTTTAAAGTCAATGTCGGAAGCGGGTATAAGAACCTCTGATGTTTATTCTTATCTAGCTGATGAAGTTGGCGGTTCCCAGAATCTGGGATTTACTAAATCAGACGCATATAATTTTATTGATAAGCACGGAAAATCAAAAATCGATGGAGGCGACGCCGCTAATCTATTAGAAATGCTTAAGGAACGACAAGTATCCTATAACATGTTTTCTTTCAACATTCAAGTTGATGATTTGAATAGGTTGACAAATTTTGTATAGATAGATGACCCTGACAAAATAGATTACGAGTGTTTTGGTGATGTGTTAATATTCGACACGACATATAGAATGAACAGATATAATCTTGTATGTGCACCCTTTGTTGCAGTTAATCATCATTGACAGAATGTCGTAATTGTTATTGCTTTTATAGATGAAGAAACCATAGAATCATTTACATGTCTCTTTCAAACTTTTTAAATTTTGTCTCCGGTAAGCAACTCTTAACAATCTATATTGATCAAGACCAAACAATGACTGTAGCCATTGAGAGAGTTTTGTGTAAGAGCCGACATCGATTATGTCAGTGGCATATAGCTAAAAAAACTCCTACTAAGGTTCATTCATTTAATGTGGATCATGATATACAATCTTTATTTTACCAATGTTTGAGCAAATGTGATACATTTGAAGAATTTGAAGTAAACTGGAGTTCGATGATTGTTCGTGGCAACCTACAAGATAATAAGTGGTTGAACGACCTGTACAATATTAGGCAAAAGTGGGCCACAACTTTTAATAATGGGGTTCTTAATCATGACATTTTGTCCACGCAAAGGAGTGAGTCCTTAAATAATGTATGTCATGTAATCACAAAGTCGACGGCCACCTTAGTTGATTGTTTCAATCAAATGGAAAAAATGGTTAGCAATTGTCGTGATAAAGAGAAAGAATAAGATTTTAGATGCAAACAAGGGGGCTATACATGTTGATGTACGAAATTGTCTAATTTTGAAATAAGTTTCAAAGTTGTACACGCGTACAATGTATAGTAAATTTTATGATGATTTTTAAGAAGGCGCTTTTGGTCTATTCATTGAAGAAGAACATATACTTTTGTTGAAAATGTTTACACCTTTCTCCTAAGATGGAGCGATCGGACAGAACATAATAAACATTGGACTGTGGAGTTGGAAATCAGTACATACGACATACATTGTTCATGTTATAAGTTCCAAACAAATGAGATGTTATGTAGCCATGCACTTAAAGTATATAATCACAAGAATGTCACTTGTATCCCTGGTAAATATATCTTGAAACGTGGTCAATAAATGCAAAGAAGGATATTTACTGTTATGACAGTTCAAATAGCTCAGAAGGCTTTTCAAGTTTGGCACATTTCAAAAAACTACAATTACAAAAACTTAACAAAATAAGATGAGTTAATGTAAAATTCACAATACCTGTTCACTAAGCAAATGGGGAATGATGTAGAACAATTCCTTAAAGTTTAATGTTAACTTATCGGACCATCTACATAGTCGAGGTCTACTATCCGGATAGTGTGCAAGACGAATTGTCGTGTGTTCTAAAAATCATACCTGGGAGAAAAAAGTTAATAAACATATCAACTTCAAATTTAATAAATATATCAACATCTAGGTTACTAAATATAAGTAAACTTACTACTAGAACATGGGTACATCCGTGCATGTACCCTATCGACTCTTGTGGCAGCATGAGTGATTTATCAGGATGAAGAAGAGATATCTTATCAGCTATGATCTCCATACTATTTAGCAAAAAGTCATGAACAGTCATAGGTCAATTATGCCTAACAAACTCAGTTGATTCACATAATTGTACAAGTACTTCTGGAATTCGATCACCACTAGAGGGGGGAAAAAGTTGCATAACAGATGTAAAATCAAAGCATTCACTTTAATATCCGCTTTTTTGCTGGTCATATGATCCAATTTACTCTTTAACTCGGTTTTAGTGAGTTTTGCATATGGTTTTGCTGTGAACCTGACGTCTTCACCAGAATTGGGCATACCAAGTATCAATGCAACTTCATTGATAGAAAAACATAACTCTTTGGAGCCAAAAGAAAATACATTCCCCGAAGCATTATAACATGACATCAGAACATATATTAGAAGTATGTTTTGCGGAAGTCGGGGGGCTTCAAAGATTTGTAAAGATCTGGTTTCATGTAATATCATCTTCTTTTGTTCATCCAAAATGCATATTACATTACATGCTTGTGCACAAACATTTGACAGGTAACATTGATACGCGGAAAATAGTATTACGCAAATGCACGTGCCAGACCAAGTAATAAAGAGTGAGAAGTGATCGTTCCCTCGAGGAAGTGAGTGAATTAGTGCTTGCAATTACTAGATTGATCTTTTCTCTAAATTCAAGTGACAACTTTAAGGTGAATTCAAGATTAATTTTTAGACTACAAAGTGAAAATAAAACTAATCAATTACTATTACTAGACATTTGGTTTGAGATTTTGGAAAGATAGTCTTGCATTTTGTTTTCCCGTGCCTATTATGATGAGATTTCAAACATAATCCTCATGAATTGATTAATCCCTTTCCTACAACAATTTTTAATTGGATATCATCATCTCTCGATCTCCGATATCGGCTATTCCAAATCCCCCTAGTCATCTCTAACTTAGGACGAAAAAGAACAACATAAAATGTGAAAATCACAATTGCTAGCCCAAGAGGAAATCTCTTTCTCTCTTGAAACTAAATTGGAACTTATGCTATACTTACGCCACTCCTCTCTCGAATCTTGCAGCGTAGTAAAAAAATGGAAATTTGATTTAAGAAATACATGACTCCTCTCTCGAATCTCGCCACGTAGAATAGAGGATTCAACCCTAGATTATCGCAACTCCTCTATCGAATCTCGTCACGCTAAATCGAAGAAGAATACTTGCTCAAAATATCCACAACAATGAACATAAATCCAATAAATAAAGAAGATTATTCAACCATGAAGAGGAAATTAACATCAATCCATCACAATAAACACGGTACTCACATCACACAAGACATTGAAAAATTAGTTCATGGAGGAAATATTTAACCACACAAATGAGAAGAACTTTGTAGCCATCCTTAGATAAATATGAGCATTGTAGGGATCCGCTTCAGATGTGTTCTTCTCCCGTGATAGCCGACCAGTCCGTCTCCAAGAAGCCTTCCTCCAAGTAGCCCAAACCCTAGCCGAAAACTTCTTCTCCTCTCCCCCCAAAACCGACTCCCGTCGTCTTTCTTTAAAAGCCACGTACGGTTTCCATACTCCAGCCACAAATTCGGCCAAATAACTGTCCTCTAAAACTGAAAAGACTTCTCCCATCATTCAAAATTTCGGCGGTTACGAATCTGTAATTCAGATTTAAAAATTCGCAGATATATTGCAACACCCCGATTTTGGTGTTGCAACACCTTTGTCAAAATTCAGCAAAACTGCGTAGCTCGACCCAGATTATCACAAATTAAGTTTCTTCGATAAATCTAGCAATAAACAATGAAAAATGTCAACATAAATCAGCTTTGGACATAAATATAAATAAGGAATATTTTTATTCATTTAACGTATTTTTCTCTTATTTAGATCAAATTTTATAACAAAATAAGGAGCAAGATGTAACATCCCTTTTACTTCTAGACCCCTTAGAGATAGGGTTAGGGCTTGAGTGGTGAGTTTGGGTCAAGGTTTCCCCTTTAACCTAGGTTGAACCTAGGAAATTGTTATTGGCACCCCATAGGTGCACATGTCAACCTTATCCAATTCTCCTCAAATTGGACTCACCCACTCAAATTGAACCAACTAATAGGTTCCTAACCCTAAGGGGGAGTCAATTCACCCAAAAGCCCCATGAGTGGGTTGACCCATTGGTCAATTTTGGCCAAAACCCATTTTGGCTTAAATAGGCCAAAATCACCAAATCAAGTGGGCTAGCTCAATCCTCTTGAGCCAAGACCCAAACCCAAGCCCAACCTGAGGCCCACAAGCTCAATGACACTCCTTGCCCTCTGAAATTCAAAGGTGGAGCCATGCATGGGGGCAAAAAGGGAAATTCACCCAAATTGGAGGAGAGAGAAGAGGGATTTGAGGGAATGGAAGCCACATGGCCCTCCAATCCTTCTCCCAAGCTCAGTTCTGAGCTCAAGGAGTAATTCCAAACAGGAATTGCAGTGTTGGGGCTGCCACATGGCCTTTAGGAGGAGCAACCTATGCTTGGTCGAGCTCCCCTTAATGGCAACTCCACAACCAGCATTCCTCACCCCAAATCAACCATCCCATTAGCTTCAGAGCTCAGAGAGGAGTCAAAATCGACTATTGGATCAAGCCTTTTGGTGGAGAATCAAGCTTTTGAGCAAGCTTGCCGAAAACCGCCACCACCATGGCCAACCGCCGCTCTCACCGCCGCCAAGCCCCAATTCAGGTGCGTTTCCTCCCCTCTCCCTTGGTGCTAGCTTCATAGATCAAATAGGAATGAATCCAAGCTCATTTGAGCTTGATGCCATGGACAACCATGAAGAAATGGCTGATTTTCAATCTCGTCAAAACTTATAATTCGCAAACCTTAATTACCTCAGGGATAGTATTCGTGTGCGGCAAGCCTGCTCACACGCTTTTCGACATGGGTGCCTCGCACTCGTTTGTCTCCATGGACTTTGCTGACGGTCTGGACTACGTCCAGCGTCTTCCCGAGATAGTTCGAAGGGTTTGACTACCTGACGGATCGGAGATGCAGTCCGACGAGAAGTGCAGCATGTTGGTGGTGATCGGCGGAAAGGAGTTCAAAGACTCGTATGGATAGAATCGTCGCCGATGTCTCGAACTCCTTTCCGCCGATCACCACCGACATGCTGCACTTCTCGTCGGACTGCATCTCCGATCCGTCAGGTAGTCGAACCCTTCGAACTATCTCGGGAAGACGCTGGATGTAGTCCAGACCGTCAGCAAAGTCCATGGAGACAAACGAGTGCGAGGCACCCATGTCGAAAAGCGTGTGAGCAGGCTTGCCGCACACGAATACTATCCCTGAGGTAATTAAGGTTTGCGAATTATAAGTTTTGACGAGATTGAAAATCAGCCATTTCTTCATGGTTGTCCATGGCATGAAGCTCAAATGAGCTTGGATTCATTACTATTTGATCTATGAAGCTAGCACCGAGGGAGAGGGGAGGAAACGCACCTGAATTGGGGCTTGGCGGCAGTGAGAGCGGCGGTTGGCCATGGTGGTGGCGGTTTTCGGCAAGCTTGCTAAAAAGCTTGATTCTCCACCAAAAGGCTTGATCCAACAGTCGATTTTGACTCCTCTCTGAGCTCTGAAGCTAATGAGATGGTTGATTTGGGGTGAGGAATGCTGGTTGTGGAGTTGCCATTAAGGGGAGCTCGGCCAAGCATAGGTTGCTCCTCCTAAAGGCCATGTGGCAGCCCCAACACTGCAATTCCTGCTTGGAATTACTCCTTGAGCTCAGAACTGAGCTTGGGAGAAAGATTGGAGGGCCATGTGGCTTCCATTCCCTCAAATCCCTCTTCTCTCTCCTCCAATTTGGGTGAATTTCCCTTTTTGCCCCCATGCATGGCTCCACCTTTGAATTTCAGAGGGCAAGGAGTGTCATTGAGCTTGTGGGCCTCAGGTTGGGCTTGGGTTTGGGTCTTGGCTCAAGAGGATTGAGCTAGCCCACTTGATTTGGTGATTTTGGCCTATTTAAGCCAAAATGGGTTTTGGCCAAATTTGACCAATGGGTCAACCCACTCATGGGGCTTTTGGGTCAATTGACTCCCCCTTAGGGTTAGGAACCTATTAGTTGGTTCAATTTGAGTGGGTGAGTCCAATTTGAGGAGAATTGGATAAGGTTGACATGTGCACCTATGGGGTGCCAATAGCAATTTCCTAGGTTCAACCTAGGTTAAAGGGGCAACCTTGACCCAAACTCACCACTCAAGTCCTAACCCTATCTCTAAGGGGTCTAGAAGTAAAAGAGATGTTACACAAGATCACTTCAAAATGAAGTGATGTCAAACATCTTGAATTAAAAATGTGTGGTTTGGAGGCATACTTCTTCTTCCCCATGACTCTATAACAAATCTAGTAAACAAAATACAATATATTATGCTAGAAATATGTTCTGATCTACATAATATTATGTTTCGATCTCTATAGAGATCAAATTCAATCTCCATGTCGATCAAGTAATGCAATTCGATCTCTATAAAGATGTATTTTGAGCTTCATGACGATCGAGTAACCGTTAACGATCTCCATAAAGATCAGTTTAGAAATGAAGAAGAACAAAAAAAATCCTTTGTTGATAACTAATTAAGTAGTTCACAAAGCTTCATCGAAGAATGCTTTTAATCATACCCTAGAAAAAAATTCCTTTGTAAGAAAAGGAACTTACCAACAAACGAATGATGAGTTCTTCACAAGGCGATCCCCTTCAATGGTATGAATTTCGAAATGTCCAGTCCGATGGTTGATAGATTAATTTAGATTGGTTTTGTTGTAACAAATCTTTGCTATGTTATAACAACCAAAGATTTGTTGCAACAAATTTTTAAGAGTTTAAAATTATTTTTGCTTTTGAGAGAAAGCTTTTGGGTTTAAGTAAATTATCCGAACTAAAATCGATAAAGGCAAGTGTACCTTATCGAAAGTAGTATATGATATTTCTTTTTGAAATATCAAGGTCGTATTTTCCGGATCGTATCGATTATTTCTACTTCTTAGGAACGCGCTATTATTTTATCGGAAAAAAGGTTTTGATTTGGTTTTTATACTTTTATAGAAATGATAATGACAAAAATTAGGGTTGGCGTGCGTTTAGCGATATTTGTAAGAAAAGCAAGAGAGCACGAAAACGCTAATTTGGAAAATAGTTTTGCTTAGGTTTTGTTTTTGTTTTTGAGATTTTTAAGGCGATGATGATAACTATTTAACGATTGAGCGGTTATGAGCGGTTAGCAGAAACAAGCAAAAATGATTATAAGAAAGAAAGAAATAAAAGTGCTCACTAAATTGAAAACACACGCACTCTACGGAATTGAAATGACGGAATTAAAAGACAGAAATTAAAGGAATGCAGTCTCTACCCAAATGGGTAGAGGGGAAGTAAATGCGTGAGCAAGTTCTACCCAAACGGGTAGACGGGAAATAAATGCGTGAGCGAGTTCTATCCAAACAGATAGACGGGAAATAAATGCGTGAGCGAGTTCTATCCAAACGGATAGACGGGAAATAAATGCGTGAGCGAGTTTTATCCAAACGGATAGACGAGAAATAAATGCGTGACGGTAATAAAAGCTATGTTATTGAATTGAAAGCTAAATTAAACTAAACTAAAAACAACCTCTTTTCATTTTTTAAAGCTTTTTCACACACACACACACTAATAAAAACAATAATTATATATGTATATATGTAATAAACTAACTTAAAAGAAAAAGCTGAAATGTAAAATAATAAAAGAGAAAAATTAATCTACCCTCATACACTCACACACACTAATATGAAATCAACTAAAATTAAAAGAAAGATACAAATAAGTAAACTACTCTCATACACACACACACCCAAATTAAAAAGGAAATCTAATTAAAAAAATAACAATTAAAACTAACACTTATACACTCACACACACTAACAAAAGAAGAAACTTAACTAAATAAAAACAAAAACAATTAAACTAAAGGAAGAACAATAAGAACTTTCATATATATATATACATATGTGAAGAGGTTACAACTTTTACAAAAAAGCTTAAATTGGAGGAGAAAGAGCCCAAACAAGGGCTTGGAAAACACATAAACAATCTCACAAAACACTTTAAAAAAAGCACTCACAAACACTCAAATACTCACAAGACCAAACTTATTTAGGTTCTAAACAATGAACCTTTTAAAATAAGAAAAGCATCCCTTATTTATAGGCAAAAGAGAGAGAGAGGGGGGGGCAAATAGCTGAAAAGAGGGCTGGAAGGGGGGAGCTGGCGGTTTGAAGGAGCAGCTGGCGTGGGGTGCGGATAGTGAACTGGGAGGTGAGCTGGGAGTGAGCTGGCTGGAAGCTTCGGGCGGGTAGCGGGCTGCGGATATCGGGAAGCGGGTTGCTGGACAGCTGGCGGGCGCGAGCTGCGGGCTGGGCAGCAGGCAGCAGGCAGCGGGACAGATGGCGGCGCGGGCTGCGGGTAGAAGGCTGGGTGTGTGACTGCTGGCGGCCTGGGGTGCGGATAGCGGGCTGGGCTGCGGATAGCTGGATTTAATCCAGCAAAATGTGCGCTGGCCTGGATTCGAACCCAGGGCGGCTGCGTGGTTAGCCAAGTCCAGAACCAATGAGCCAAGTGCCTCCATCAACAAAGTACAGAGGTATATTAAATATATTATGTTAGCATCATAATTTATAAAAGACAAAAAGGGGTGGAATCGCGCAGACAGAATTAAATCCCAATAAATAGACAGCGCTAGGTTTCGAACCCGATACAGCAGCGCGGCAAGCCTAGACAGAACCAATGAGCCAAGCAGCTCCTACAATGTACAAAGAGCAATAAATATATTTATTATGGTCAGCACAGATATTTTTATTTTTATTTTCTTTTAATTTACATAGTTATTTATATGTTTATATTTAATATATATATATATACTATTATTATTTACATTTTATATACTATACATATATATTTATACATATACATATATTATACATATATGTATTTTATTATATTTATTATTCATTATTATTATCATGTTATTAATATACTATACTACTATATTATTATATATATTTTTTCATCCTATTTATCAATCATGCATATTATTTTTATATTATTTATATCATTATTACTATTTTTCATTTATATTTACATATAAATATATGCTTATTTATTATACTTATTATTTACATATATATATTTCTACTTATATATTATTTTTATTTATTATACTTACATATATACTATTTTTACTTATATATTTATATATTATTTTTATTTATTAGTTATGGTTTTATTTATTTAGTTATTTATATATATGTACATAGAAATAAGTAATTTCAAAAATTTATATTTAGATATGTTTACAAAGAATATTTTTACATATTTTTCTATATTCTTTCGTGCTTAAATAGCTCCTTTTTCATATTGATATATATTTATATACACTAGATAAAATAAGTCATTTTATTTAATATTATACATGAAATATGTATAATATTACCTAAAACTATGCTCAAAACTATACTAAAATACGTATAATTTACTATTCATCAATGGTCGTCGACGGTACTTCACGTAACTCCGGTGATCGTCGGCGCAAGGCGAAACAAGTCCAGGAAAAGGTACCAGCAAAAACTCGGGAGGTTTTTCTTTTAAGCAGCGTAACAGCAAAAAATCAATTTCACGCGAAACTATTCAAATTTTGTATTGCCACGTGTCACAATCGTGTAATTCCCGAACCGAAATTTGGCTCCGGGACACAGATTGAAAAATTTCGTCAATAGATCACAGGTGCTCGCGCGCATTAAATCATTGGCAAAAACAACATGATTGATCGAAATATGTTTTGTAGTATTTTAGAATACTGCAGTATTCCACGAAAACAACTCCGCCGTAGGATAGCAGATTGTATGGTTGTATTGTTTATCCCATCAAAAACTAGGTGGGAGAAACGCACTTAAAAATTTTTCACCGGGAGGATTTTGGCAGTTTGGTTAATAAAGTAAGATTTTCTAACCTTTTATCTAGAGAGTTGTTATTAATAGTCCTATTTTGACTATTCACAAAAGAAATGCAAAGACATGCAACTACCTTCTCATGTTAACATAGAAAAAAATGCAACAACAACAATGGTGTTACTGTATAACCCATAATTCGTCGAGATCAGAAATGTCTGGGGACATCACAGAAGAACTCGCCCACCTAGGGAGAGTACAGAAGACCTCGCCCACCTGGGGCGAGTACAGAAGACCTCGCCCACCTGGGGCGAGTACAGAAGACCTCGCCCACCTGGGGCGAGTACAGAAGAACTCGCCCACCTGGGGGAGTACAGAAGAACTCGCCCACCTGGGGGAGTACAGAAGAACTCCCCCACCTAGGGCGAGTATAGAAGAACTCGCCCACCTGGGGCGAGTACAGAAGAACTCGCCCACTTGGGGCGAGTACAGAAGAACTCGCCCGAAGGGCGGCTATTTGAAGACCACCCCGTCAAAAGGCGAAAGCCGCTATCTGCAGTCAATTTCAGAAGGAGGAAGCCGCTATCTGCAATCCATTTCAGAAGGCGGGAGCAGCTATTCGCAGTCCATTTGGATTTGCCTATAGATAGGACCCCAAGGCACAAGTAGAAGACACCTTCACCCCCATATGGTGGGCGATTACATTGCCTGCCTCTCTTGTGTCGAGCTCAACATTGGCTTTAGGAGGGGAAGTTCCTATAGATTTCGGGTATGTGGTGGGACCTCCTCGCTGCAGCACGCAGGTCCTGTTTATAGGCAGTCCAGAGTTATTCTTTATGCTCTCTAGCTTCTTATCACTTTGTCTTACATGGGTCGATCACTAAACAAGTAGCCTTCAGTCACCCCCAAGTCTCGAACAGTTGAACTGGTATCCGAGTTTCAACATTTTTGGTGCAGTGAGCGTGGACTGTGACCGGAGTAAGAAACTTTAATGCGAGACCTCACGGTGAGCCATGATGAGAAGGGAGCGAGGTGAGTACCAAGTCAGGCGAGATCTGATTAGACGAGTTCAAATTGAGGCGAGTTCTAGCTCAGGCGACCTCAATCAACTCGCAAGCGTTTTGCTCGCATGTGTTCTACTCGTAGGTGTTCTACTCACAGGCATTCTCCTCACAGATATTCTGCTACTCGCAAGGTGCTTTGGTCAGGAGAGGATATCAAGCTCGGTGAAGAGTGATTTCAACGTCAGGCGAGCTCGAATCCGGTCGAGTAGGGAGTGTAGAAAATAAAAAGTTCCTGGGGCATTGCCCCCGGACCATGCAAGGGGCGCTGTCGCCTTGACCAACGTCTGCTGACCGGGCAGCGGAACCCCCGAAAACTCTGCATATGGGGTCATAAAGTCGAAGGTGACACTTGGCGTGCCCTCATTTTTACATTTTTTGGTACTAACACCTTTTCATACATATAACATATCAACGTTCATGTGTGCTTTGGTAAAACTCATGAGTGCTGTCATATAATTTGTGAACAGTATTGGCTCGGACATTTCGACCACGATGTCAACCATCACAGAGGGATCCAGATGATAGGGCATGATAAAGTGTATATTCCGCGAGTCCATACTCGCGGGGGATCCTACTTAATTCCGTGAGTTCCTACTCGCGAGGTCATCGCTTCAGCAACTATGACATTCTACTTAATTCTGCGAGTCCTACTCGTGAGGTCTCCATGGAAAGGGCACATGCCTACGCGGCACCGAAACAAGGTCTCCATGGAAAGGGCTCTCCTCATATTTGGAATACTTCAAGGTGTCAAGTTTAATGTTGGGAAAATCATATCTACACAAATTTGTCATGAGGGTTCGAAAGAAAAAGGAAGACAATTATGGTTTCCCACTTTAGTTACACAATTGTGTCAAAATGACGGGGTTAGACCCGAGGAAAGTGACATCATTACCAAGGTTGGACATCATATCACGCAGACGGTCATAATGACCAATATTAAGGTGTCCACCGATCATCCTCACAAAAAGGATCAAGTTGAATCAGATCCCATCTCCTTAGCAACTCTGCAACCTTCTACCTTTATCGACACATCACCTGAACACGAACAAGAGCCACCCGTCACACATCAGGACAAAGAAACCATTGTGAACAACATTGAATACATCAAGGATTACCTACGGTATCAACATATTTGCTTCATTCACCGATGATGTTTTAGTTTGGGAGCGCCGCAAAAGCTTTCCGGGTGCGGGTAGAATTCGGCGGGCGCGTTCGAGGCGTCTCGTGAGTACTCCTACTTCGAGGAACTAACCTTTATCCTACTTCGATAAATAGAAGTAACGGTCTTTCCTTCTTTCGGAATATCGACGATCACGCCGCGGCCGCGGCGCCGGATTCATTTAATTTTTATAAATAGAAATGGAGAGTTTTTGCGAGTCTTTGTATTGTTATTATCCAAACTAATCATTCGAAAAGACAAGTATACCTTATCGCGCATAGTATATGATAAATTTTTAGAAAATTATCAAGGTCGTATTTTTCTACAGATCTCGTCGAGTACTGCTAATTCGAGAATACAGCTATTGTTTTATCGGATTAAAAACGTGATTTAAAGAAATTTAAATTGCAAAAAATGAAAAACAGAATTGAAATTGCATAATTAAAGACAGAAATGCAATTTCTATCCGAACGGGTAGAAGGGGAAATTAATGCGTGAGCGAGTTTCACCCAAACGGTAGACTAAAAATAAATGCGGTGCAAGTTCTACCCAAACGGGTAGACGGGAAATAAATGCATGAGAGAGTTCTACCCAAACGGGTAGACGAGAAATAAATGCGTGACAATAAAGAAAACTAAACTATTAATGGAAATGCATAAACTATTAATAAAAAAAACAAAAAAAAACAAAAACATAAACTTTAACAAAAACGGAAAATGACGAAAAGAAAAGTAACGGAAACGGAAAACAACGAAGGCGAAAATTGCGGGAACGAAAATAACGAGAACAAAAATTGCGTCGAAATGAAAATAAACGAAAACATAATATTCGGTTCTAATCTCTACCGCGTCAAGGAAGAAAAAGAACGAAAATTACGGCGGCGAATACTTTCAAATCAAAGCGAAAATAGAGATAACCAAAATTTGAATTAAAGCGAAAATAAGCGGAAACGTAATATTCGGTTCCATCGATTCCGTGTCAAGGAAGAAAAAGAATGAAAATTACGAAGACGAATAAATTTGAATTAAAACGATAACCAAAATTAAGGCAAATAATAAATTGCTTATGAAAACGAGAAAAAATGAGGAAAATGCAGGAATTGAAGCTAAGCTAAGAATAAAATTGCATTGCAGAAATGAAATTGCAGAATTGAAACTACGCTACGAATTAAAATGTCGGACATAATTGAAATTACACGAAATAAAAACTAAACTTATTTATTGTCATAATAAAGGGGTTACAAGAAATTAAAATTACAAGAAATGAAAAAGAACATTACAACAATTAAAAAGAAAATGCAAAAAGAAATTACAACAAAAAGGCAATTGTACATAAAAAAATACAAAAAGGGTGGAAAAGATGGAAGATCACCCCAAAATGGGCAATCTAAGAGGAGCCAAGAGAGTGGATTGTGAGGGGGGCAACCTTTATTTATAGAGAATATTTTGGTGTGTTGGGAAAGCTAGGTGTGCGGATAGAGGTTTCTAGAAGGTGAGCTGGAGGTTGACTGGCATGAGCTGGATGGCACTGAAAGGAGGTGAGCTGGCGGGTTGGTGTGCGGATAGAGGTTTCTTGAAGGTGAGCTGGAAGGAGTTGTGAGCTGGCGGGCTGGAAGACTTCTAGTCGATCGACGAGACACTGGCTCGATCGACGGGAAGGAGGGCTCTGGAAGATTGACGGGACACTAGCTCGATCGACGAGACAACTGCTCTAGAAATCGACGGGATCCTGGCTCGATCGACGGGAAGCTGGCTCGATCGACGAGAAGGAGGCTCGATCGACAAGAAGGCGGATTAAATCCAGGCAAAACACGCTCTGGCCTGGTTTCGATCCCGCGCCTGTAGAGAGAACCTCAAGATCCATTTCCACTCAGCCAAACGAGCTTATCTGTAAACACAAGAACATATATATATATTATATAAATTTATAGATTTATTTTTACATATTAACTTTAATTATAAAAAAAAAAACTTAATACATTAAAATACATAATTTTATTAACTCAATATATATATATTAGTTTTTATTTAATAAATATTTACATATATATATATATATATATTTAATATATAAAACAAATCATTTATTCAATAATTTACAAGAAATATTACAAATTTTTAATAAAACTAAACAAAAACTATATAGAAAATCGGTATATTTTACTATTCATCAACCGACTTGATTTTCTGTCTCAGAACCAAGAGAAACTACTAGGAAAGGCAAAGATAACAACTACAACACCAACTTTCGGTGTTAGTCAAGGTTCAACAACGAGGGTTTCCTACTACACTCTGATGGCACGTGTGCGGATCCAACGGAAGCTGATGACAGTGAGAGTGGTGCCGACGATTGATCATCTTATTATAGCCATATTTGTTTCTTTTGTTAGATTGGATGATAAGCATTGATATGAGACTAATATTTTGATATGATGTGATGAACTTGAATGTATTTTCTTTTGTTATGTGCAAATGATTAGCTTACTTTTATTGAGGTAAACATGTTCTAGTGCTACTTGTGGTATGTTTAATGGTTATACAGGTTCTCTCTTCATTGGTTCATCCTCCTACATACTCTGGCAACAACTCAGGCTAGGACAACAACATTTCAGGGGAGTAGTAATATCAATTTCTTTTCATATACCTACTTCTCTATTTATTGGTTCAAGTTTTGCTATACAATACCTTTGCTAGGGTCTAGTCAATGCACAAGTGTGGGGGTAGTAAGATAATGGTCATCGATTGGTTAATAGGTATTTTGTTGCATATTAATTTGATGACCCTTACTTTTGTTATCTCTAATAAATAGGCAACTCAAGTTATTCAAATTGATTTAATTGAGAGGCTAATCAATTCTAATATTTCAAATCATAAATGTTGAAGTTAGTAAGATATGTTAGAGCTCTCTTAAGTATTTCTTTTATGTATTATATTCTCTAAAAGAGTTTGCTACATACAAAATAAATTTATTAACCTATTTACATAATGGTGGAAGGGTGAGCAAGAACTGAGTCAATGTTGTAAGCTAAAACATGGAGTGTATGTACGTAGTTAATTGATAAAAATAATTAAAGCCATTTTTGGATCAGTTCACACCACAAAGCCTACAATTATTTTGATTATCCATCATTCTTTGAGCTTGAATTTTGTCATTTTGATACTATTTGATCATGCATAATTTCCCTATAATTTTACTAGTTATTTTTTAGTTAACTTTCCAACTGTGGGGATTTAATACAAAAAAAGAATGTGTGTCATAGTGATATGTGACCTAAGTATGTATACACCTACTTGGAATGATCCCAACTATGATCATAAAGTAAAAGAAAAAAATCACAAAAAAGGAGAAAAATGTATAAGTGTCATAGTGATATGTGGCCTAAGTATTTGTACACCTACTTGGAATGATCTCAACTATGGACTAAAAAAATGATGATAATTGAAAATTAACCCTCAAAATTGTGGAGAGTTATTCAGAATATTAACTAGGGAAATTTTGTCCACTATCAAAATTTATCCTTAATTTCCATACCAAGTCAAAGTCATTCTTACCACAAGCCCATATGATTTCTTGTCAAATTGACCTACTAAACTCTTGTGGAGGCTAAATCAAAGACATGATTTATTCTTATCATTTCTAATTATGAGAAAGTTTAATGAGTTAAGTTGTTTGAAAGTGAATAATTTTACGGAATAGCACACACAACACAAAGAAATCTTATTTGAGCTTTATCTGTATAAAGGTAACGAATATGTACATGATTAAAATTTTAAATTATTGATAAGTTTTTCAGTTGTTGATGCGAATCTCTTGGGCAAGCTTTGATTTATCACTTTCAAGATATGATTGATTTTGCTAGGGAATAGCAAAGGATCAAGTGTGGGGGTGCGATAATTTCTCACAAAGAAGTTATCTTAGTCCTTAATTTTAATCTTTTTTGTTAATAAATTTGATAAAGGCGGTTTAAAACGTACTAAATATGAAAATATATTATTTGGACTAAGTTTGGTTATTACCGATATGTTCGGGTGATTTTATTGCAAAAATTACAAAGAGACTAACTTGCAAAGGTTGGAGAAGATACAAAGAAAGTGCAGGATAAAATGTTGCAGCAATGTTATAACATAATTATCTCTGTCAGGAGCAGTTTTTTCAAGCAGTGGAAAAATGTTGTAACATTATTTAAAATGTTACAACATCCGCGACAGATTCTGAAATTTTTAAATTCGAATGTCTCGCGAATCAGCGGTTATACCAGGGAAAGGACGCGTTTATTAGCTATGAGGGAGTTCTAAAATATTTAGATATGACCAGAGAGAGAAGGAGAGATATCAGGGAGATATATCGAGGAGATAGAAAGAAGTGGGGGGAAGACTGAGGGCAACGACTCCAGAAATTGAAGAAGACGAAGCGGAAAACTGCAATTTCTTCGGGAATTGTTTGGTTTGCATAGTTTTTAATTATCTTCTAAACTTTATTTTGATGAGTATTATGCGAATGATGTTTTCTCGTGAAGTTTTTGTTATGAGTAACTAAACTCCTCTCAGATTTTATATGTTGCAAACTCTATTAGTCATGTCACGAGATTCTAACATTTGAATGAAGTGATTTTGTTTCCTATCTTAAATTCTTCTCTCTTTGTTAGTAATGAGATAAGAGATTACTCATTGTTCAATATTTTTACTACAAATCAAAATATGAGAGTTGCGATTTGAAAGTGTAAGAGAGTTGATTTTGAATGCATAGGTATTCAAAAAGGACTAGCATTGTATTTGTGGAGTTAAGACCTAAATATTTATTACGCATGTTTAATGGTGTAGAATTAGAGATAATCTATATGTTGAATATGCTTAACGCAATAATGGAATCGAGAGATACTTATTGCAGTTTGCGGGTTTTCGCAAGATAAAGAACAAAATTTCCTTATTCTTATATTAAAAAGGATGACATGCTAATGTAGGAATCAACATATAAAATCTGAATTTCTCTTAACTATTTGAATTTATAAACTTTATTTTCAAACTTTATTTATTACATAATTAGTTTTATTCTCAACACCAGTTATTGAGTTATTTGAATTTAAAGAAAATGTTAAACTAGTATTTGCAAGCTTTAGATTAGTCACTTCTCCGTGGGAACGATCTTTACTTTCATTATATTACTTGATCCGACACGTGCCCTTACGTATACAAATTTTTGTCCACATCAAGTTTTTGGCGCCGTTGCCGGGGAAGTGCTATCTAATAGTTTATTTCTTACAATATTAGTAAGCCGTAAGTATTTAGAGATCAAGTTTTGTTTTTGTCTTTATTTAAAATTCATTTTAGTGCATGTCCAGATATCAGAATACTGAAGTACTTCCGTTGAATTCTGAGATAGAGCGCGCTTGTAGACAGAACAGGAAAACCCTTAGAACGAGTAATATTATTCATCCTGAGATGAATAATAATGAACCTGTTAATGGAAATGAACCTGAGGGAGAAGCGAACCCTAACGGTCAAGTTGAACAAAATCATCAACATGTTCCACCACGATTGACATGTCGTGATTATAATACACCCTTTAGAGGGGGGTTGCACTTTAGCATCGCTCGACCACCAATCGAGGCTAACAACTTTAAAATGGACTCCACAGTTATGCAATTAGTTCAACATAGTAAATTTGGAGGGTTAAATCATGAAGATGCAAACTCCCACTTAAGGACCTTCTTAGAGATATATATGTGATATGTTTAAATGTAATGGTGCTTCTGATGACGCAATCTTATTAAGACTATTTCCGTTTTCATTAGAAGGTAGAGCTAAGGATTGGTTAGCATCATTACCACATGAGTCTCTCACCACATGGGATCACGTAGTTGAAAGATTTTTAAATAAATATTTCCCACCTTCAAAGACCGCTAAACTGATTAGGTATATCACTACATTCATGCAAAATCACGGGGAAACTCTTTATGACGCTTGAGAGCATTTTAAAGAGTTATTAAGAAAATGCCCACACCGCGGGTTAGCCCAACACCAACAAGTGTCTACATTCTATAATGAGTTACAAACCGCAACTATGATTTTAGTTGATGGGGTCGCGGGAGGATCACTAATGAAGAAGTATCATGAGGGCGCTTATGCAATATTAGAAGATCTCACCTCTAATAACTACCAAGCCTATGAGAGATAAGGGAATAGTTATCCAGCGGGGATCCACCAAGTGGATCAAATTACATCCTTAGCCGCGCAGATGACGTCGCAATTTAACATCATCAATAAGAGGTTAGATTCTTTGTCAACTCCCACGTCCAATCCACCACTCACGGTGGAGCAATTGAATCAAATTACGGAAGAAGCAAACTATCTTGGAGGTCAACCAAGACAAGTACCTCCGGGGTTTGCAAATCACTACCATCCTGAATGGCGAAATTATCCTAATTTTTCATGAAAAAATAATCAAGGGATGACTCAACTACCGGGATTTAATCAAAATATAAATCCAATACCAAATCCTCTTCCTAATAACCAAGTGAATCCTAGGAGATTGACAGATGAATCCATCTTAGGAATGTTTCAAAAGAGTGATTCTAGAATGATTGGTATAGAGTCGTCTCTTCGATCTTTGGAATCCACATTGGGTCAACTAGCGAGTGCGCTAAGTCAGAGACCAGTTGGATCACTACCGTCTAATACAACACCGAACCCAACACAAAATGATCAATCTAACCATTGTAAGGCTATAGCTTTAAGGAGTGGAGTAGAAATTTTAAGTGGGGATGGGTTGTTGGAAAAATTAGAGAAGAATGGGAACGTGAGAACGTTAAAAAAACAAACACACCAGATGTAGAAGAAAGGAACTTGGAGAGTAAGGAACCATAAGTGGTTGAGGTGGAACACCCATTAAATAAAAAGAAAGAAATTGTCTATCCGCCACCATTTCCATCTAGACTAACGAAAACTGAGTGCACAGAGATAAATGTTGGGTAGAATGCTTGTCGTATTTCTAATTAATGATTATTTTTAATTTCAATCTTTCTATCCCAACTTTGATCTTCTTATTGACTTTTCTTTTCATTTTTTGGGTTTTTCTCTGTATCTCACCCAGGGATCTCCCCCACGGAGCTGATATTCCTCCTCTTTCACGCTAATATTTGCCACGCCGCAAATCATCCCAGCCAAGAATCCACGTATCCTCATCGCACGGATCTCGACGCCAATTTCTTGCCCGACACCTGCATATCTTGAATCCCCATTCCAAAGGTGTTATGCAAATTTTTTATGTCTTCTAATTTACCTCACTAATTGTCATCTGATCGATTAACATTGCAAGGGAACAAAGGAAATTCCTCCCGGTGATGATTGACTATTTCTTCAAGAAGCTGGGGGTAAAGGAGTCGACAAAGACCACCTCCCAGATAATGAAATTTTTTATTTGGAGAGAGATTATTTGCAGATACGGATTACCTCTCGCCATCGTTATGGACAACAGACCGCAAGCTTGGAGCTCACAAGTTTCTGCAGCCAGCTAGAGATTATCCTTCGTTACACGTCGGTTCACCACATTAGAAGCAATGGGCAGGTGGAAGCGTCTAATTAGGTCATCGTCAACTTGCTGAAGAAAAAAGGTAGAGAACTTGAAAGGGAGTTGGGTGGAGCAACTCCCCTCGATCCTTTGGGCCCTAAGGATGACTCCCAACATGGCCACAAGGGATACTCCCTTTAAGCTGTCTCACGAATTTGAGGCATTGATCTCAGTGGAATTTGAGGTCAGGAGCCTAATGGTGGTGGCAGCGGAAGACGGCGACGAAGAATGGATGTTAGAGAATGAAGAGGCACAAAGAATCTCGATGGATTTTGTACAAGAACTCTGTGACCTAGCAACGGTCCACCAGGAGGAGATTAAATGCAGGATGGCCAAGTATTACGATAAACACGTCTGGTCAAACAGTTTGAGAAGGGAGACCTGGTCCTCAAGAAGGTGGGCGCCGCGGGAAGGTCTGCAGTGGTCGGTAAGTTCCATCCAAATTGGGAGGGTCTTTTTGTCGTCCTCGAGGCATTGAAGTCCGGAGGATACAACTACTAAACTCTGAAGGTGAATCCCTTAGTAACACATGGAGTGGAAATGACTTGAAACGCTTCTACCCTTAATCATCCTTTTGGTTTCACAATTTCCTTTTATCCTATACTGTAGCATGTTACGGACCCACGTTGGGGATCACGTACAAGTGTCGCACCTCGGCACACACAGCTTAGTCATCTATTTTATGTTTACGCATTGTATCATTTATTTAGGTTTTGCATTTGTACTTTGGAATCTTGGTTTGGTTTGGGCTCAACCAGTTATAGGGTTGGGTGTGCTTGGTTAGAGGATATGAAATCATTTATCAAAAACCTCTCTCACACTCTCGCTAATGCTCTCTTTCTCCCTCTACCTCATGTAATTCGCCCTAGCCGCAGCGCCCGCATCGCACGTTCTGCCGATCCAGCGCCCGCATCGCTCCTTCCGCCGATCCAGCGCCCGCATCCCGCCGATCATCGACTCCTCTCCTTCCTCCCCCGTCGCTATCTCTCTGGCGCGATAGGTTCAACAGGATCTCGCAAGGTCAACACGGATCCTCTATGGGACTTTCCCCTCCTTCTCCCGCGAACGATATCTCAGACGAAAGCCCGTAACATAACGTTCTCTCATTTATGCTTATTATAGTATTTCGCCTCTTGGGTGTTGAACTTAATGAAGCAGGGTGGCAAGAGAGCGGTACCCCCAAAAAGAGTGAGATGAAGTCCTCGAGAGTGTTGTTGTCATAGTCCGGGCCCCTACACGATCTCCTCTCCTGCATGTCAGCTACTTGCCGCCTTGAGTGAGTCAAAGACTTCGAGAGAGTTGTTATTGTAGTTCGGGCCCCAACACAAGATCCTCTTCTGCAAGCCGACTACTTGCCCCATCGAGTGAGTCCAAGACTCCGAGAGCGTTGTTGTCGTAGTTTGGGACCCTGCACGAGCTCCACTCCTGCATGCCGGCTACTTGCCCCCTCCAGTGAGTCAAATACCTCGAGAGCGTTGTTGACGTAGTCTGAGCCCTTACACGAGCTCCTCTCCTGCATGCCGGCTACTTGCCCCATCTAGTAAGTCCAAAACCTCGAGAGCGTTGTCGCTGCCGCCGCATATGTCGCCGCCGCCGCATGACGCCGCCGCCCCCGTCACAGCTCTGCTATTATTGCAGTGGCGTTATAATTTATAAACGCCTACATTTCGGTCCGTCGGAATAGTTGCTCTCCTATTTTCTTGGCTGAGCAAATTGTGGAACGATTCAAATATACTTATCCCTATATTAAAAATATGCAAGAAAACAACAAAATAATTGTTTTTTATCCGTCAATATTTTATGGGTTGACAAATATCTGGATAATGACGACAATTATTATAGAACAATAAGACTTCATTTTGCGCAGCGTTTGGAGCAGACAGCGGGTAAAGACGGGCAAACATTGGAAACGGGGGGGGGGGGGGGGGGGGGGGGGCGCCGGGTTCCACTCTAGTATGAGGGGGAAAAAAGGGGGGGAGGGGGGAGGGAAGAGAAAGAAAAGAGGGGGAGGAGAAGGAAAGAGGGAGAGAGGAAGAGAAAAGAGGGAAAGGAAGAAAAAAATGGAGGGAGTGAAAACGCGGCCACAATTTGGATCTTCACGGAGAGGCATTTGGATCTCCGCAGAGAGAGGGAGTAAAAAGTGGGTGGGGCATGTGACAATGAGAATCACCAGGCTATGTCCCAGAAACAATTTATTAAGGATACAAACTTTTCTCTACTCATAATTTAGGCTTCGTTTGGCGTAGCTTTTTCTGCTCCGGTGAGTTTGGTCAAAAACACCGTTATCATAGAATGTATGTTTGACAAAACATATGTTATGACCGCTATCAAGAAAATAAACAAGTTTTGAGCATAAAATGCATGAATTTTTTTAGGTGAGGTCGGACGTTCACGAACGGCGGTTCATGACCACCGCGTTCACGACCGCCACCACCGTGCCAAACGAAGCCTTAGTTTATTATCGAATATATACTTGTTTGAAATATGCCTTGAATCATAACCCATCTCGAGTCCGAAAGTCGAGCCTTTGCATAAGATTTGGTGTTTTATAGGACAATTTTGGGGGACTTTACAGTGTACATCAAAATATATAAACTCCCCTGATTCTAGGATTCGATTGATCTAACGAATACAAAACTTATAAAAGTCTATATTCTTCAATGTTGGACTATTTGTCGCGGCTTGAAGCCGTGGCAAATAATCTACTTATTAGCCACGGTTTAAAACTCTGCCTAATAATAAGTTAGTTGTTTTTAAAAAAAAATATTTGAAACCGTGGAAAATAATAAATTATGTTAAAAAAACAATTTGTCATGATTTGCATTGTTTTGCTAATTTCAGGTTATTTTTAGCCAACAATTTTATTCAAACGATCAATCATCTTACAATTGGAATTCCTAACTCTACAGTTGCAATTACAATGTGGCAGCTTGCAGTAAAAAAATTAGTAGAAAATTATCCTAAGTAAAAAAAACAAATAGTTAGAGAAGAAGACTATTAATCTTCTCTAAACTCATCAATTCCTCATCTATTCAATTCCCAGTCACTAATGAAGTAGATGCAGCAACTCCATCTTCAACACCGAGTGCTTCAGTAGCCACCATTACTAGCTGATTTAGACCCTTTGGTTTTGACAGAAACTCAATCATGGAGTTTTGTGCTATTCATTGACATCATCTTGTTAGTTATCTCTGATGCATTCTTTGGCTTCACACAAACAAAAAACTTGTTATAAAAAACATAAAATCATAGAACAGATGAAGTTGCTTCGTAATTATTCATAAACATACCTCCAGTATCGGTATGTTACAGTACAGAAATTCCAGTATCTTTGACTTGCGCAGCTGAGGTTCTATTAAGTCAAGCTTGCTCAAAGTTGCAATTGTGATGCTCATCTTCTTCACTCCACTACCACTTGGAAGCTGCAGCTGCGGATGATGCGTCTTCTTCATCCCTTTCTCATACCTTGGCGGCTGAATGTGTATCTCTGGTTCAAACAATACTCATCCCCATACCTTCCCTGCCACCACAAAAACACAAGAATACAACCAACATGGTTATGAGAGCAATCACCTAGAAATACTTCTTTATGACAAATTTGCACTTTTATAGCCCAGTTTACATTTTTATTTCCTGATTCTGCGTACAAAAAGATGGAGTTATTCGGAATCAAATTATGAATACTTCATTGCAGTTTTTAAATTGATGACTAAAATATGGAAGCAATGGCTAAAATCCAAGAGATCAGGAGTTAGAAGAGGAACACCACAATTAGAACAGGAACACCACAATTAGAACAGGAATCCGATGAAAATTCACATAGAAGCATCTTTTGGGCAATCAATCAAACACATTGTGAGCCTACATTATGGAGCAATTTCTTTTATAGTTAGTAAAATAGAGCTTCGACGCTCCTTGTCAACAATAAACTGAAAAATTCGACGATCTAAAATAAATCATTGCAAGGGCAGTCAAGAAGCATGGATTTAAAAACAACCAAATAAAATGCTGAATGAATGGGAGAGTAGCCAACCATCAGCCTTCAATAACGAAATGCTAAATGAAAAAGTTATGAGTGAGGGTGCATGGCACCAAATAAAAAAAAAGCAGCACTCAGATTTATCACTCTCAAATTTCTATCGAGAAACTCACAGAAATAACTTGTTAAAAAAAACAAAGCAGCACTCAGATTAATCATTGAACAAAATGGTACAGGTTAGATGGTAACAGGGAATTGTGAACAATAGATTAATATCACTCTGACTAACAGGGAATTAAAGACAATAGAAATTCATAATCACTTGTAAACTGCTAGTGCTAAGCCATAGAAGAAACTGAAGTAGAAACAATTAGCGAACTCATGACCTGTTTGAAGTTAAAAATGAATCAGTGCAAAATGCTGGTGGTTGGCGTTTTTGGTAAAAATCAAAGAAAAGATAAGAAGATACACAATGGAGGTTGGGAAACCCTGAATGAAATTAATAAATGAAATCTAAGACGGGAATAATAAACGTAAATGAAATCATAATCGGTTATATTCGTCTATGAGACATTCAGCTTTTGAGGTATGAATTTCCTGTGTTCTCTTTTACATCATTTCTCTAGCTATTTTCTGAAGAACTATATTACAGGAACGCCTGAAAGAAGCACAGGCTTGTAAGAAAATGATTTGGGAAAATGTAGGATTGAACTGAATGCTGCAAGAAGAAAGATTAAATACTGATCCAATATATTTTAGTACGCAGGTTCTTAATCATAGTAATATTGGCAATGTCTCAACTCAGAAAGAGGGTTTGGAAAAGCATTTCTGCTTGGTTCAAACTGTATTCTATGTGAGCAATGTGAACACACCCCAGCAGTGGGCTTATAAAAATTAGAAGTATACATTGACCAGAAGGTAGAAATGATGATTACTTAAGAAAGTCGATGCTTTAGTTCGAAATGCCAACATCCAAAAGACCGAAGCATGAAAAAAAAGAAAGGGTTTTACCTGTTTCTGTGGATGGAGGCAAGGAGGCGGGGTTTGCTGCGTTTGGAGGAGATGAAGAGTGTAGGTCGGTGTTGGAATGTCTCGCGTGAAAGCCTAAATTGCAGATGAAATTAAAATAAAAATTAAGCAATGCAGTATGATGAAATTCTGAAAACCTTTTCGTGGATGGAGGATGATGGAAGCCGGTGTTGCCAGGTTGATTGAAGACGCTGAGGAGCGAGATACCCTCCTGAAGTAGAAAACCCGCCGTTAATCGGTCGGCTGAGGGACGAAATTAGATCTGGCGTCGGAGGCATTGAAGGCGCTGAGGTTGTGTTAGGGCTTACCTCTGTGGATGCGGCTTGAGCGGGGTAGGGATGCGGCTTACCTCTGTGGATGCGCCGAGGTTGTGGATGCGGCTTGAGCGGGGCAGGGAAGATGGTAGTCCGCGAGATGTGGTTGTGGAGGCGGAAGGAGGAGAACGTCGGGGGAGATCGCGCCTGCCAGAAACGGGAATGAGGAAGTGGGAGGGGGATCGGGAGATGGAGGGGTTAAGAGGCGAGAAACGGGAATGAGGATGCGGCGTGGTCGTGGTTCTAGGTTTTTGTTGCCGTGGTATTAGGCTATCGCCCTCAAATCAACGACTCCTATTTTTTGAAGCCATATCTGGACGGTTCAAATTTTTTGGGTATTTATGAACTCATGCTATTCGCAGGCCACCATATTTCTTTTTAATATAGTATAGATATATATATATGTGTGTCTTCAATTACATACAAAATCAAATCAGTCCCTTTGACATTATAAGACAATCCTGAATAACGGACAATATTCCCAATTTGTTTAGCTTGTATTTTTTGAGAATCAGGTTTGCCAGTTCAACAAAATTCTAGTCTACATGGAGCTTCAAGGTTCAAAGCATACGTGTAATGCACTTGTTTAAATCAGAAGAATCTATAGAAGAATCTGTGAAGCACCTGTTTAAATCAGAACCAAATCATTTAAAAAACAATCTATGAGTACTCATAAAGATTAACAACAATTTAATATAGCGATTCATAAAATTTTCCCCACATTGATGAATTATCTGACTTATGAACAATCACAACTATTACAGAAACGACATAAATGAGCTAAGAAATTGTTGGCATTTAGCTGCATTTGGCGCGGCTTATCGCGGCTTATTTGCTCCGGTGAGGTTGGACAAAAATATCACTGTCATATCCAAATCTTATGCATCAAACTAGTTTCTTTTTTTGGGTAACAGTAGTAACATTTGTCATGAACATATGACATTTTTGTCCAACCTTACCGGAGCAAATAAGCTGCGATAAGCCACGCCAAACGCAGCTATAACATTACTGAACCTATGAATGATCACATACAATTGCAAATGTGAAAACGGCCAAACTGTTGATCACAGGAGAAGCTAAAAAAACATTTGAAAATGTATTAAAAAACTAAAAATGGGTCGATAGTCATTATTCAACCCAGAACTCTGCACATGTAGAAACAGATGCAGTCCGATTCAATCCTAAACAAGGAAAAACAAGAAAAAAATCTTACCCCTTCAACCAAATCAGCTACCTCAGCACCAAAGATCCCGAGAATGTAATTGCAGCTCATAAAAGAATCATCAATAGAATCATGCAGTTGGCTTGCTGCAACAACCAAAGAATTCACACCAACCTGCGTCAGCAAAAGTACTATTTCGACACAATTAATGCTGCAAATATGGATCGCCGCTAGCCCTAACCTACATCAACAAATTAACAAGAACACATTTTGAGATCCAAAAATAAGATCAGTAAGAAGAAAATGATAAAAAATTTGTTGGAATAATAATCCAGAACTCAATTTACCTGCCTCTGTGAGCCTTCTCAGCCTCATAGAAAGCATTTATAACAATATTTCATGGAAAATCACATGCCTTGATTGGGCTCCTGCCAGCAATCTCAACGAAGAAGACTCACATAAAAGTGGAGTAACCTGCAAGGGATTTTGTATTGATGAAATTGGAGTTCCTGCTGGCTTTGGAAAGTCAAAAGAGGTAGAGGAAAATGGAAGAGGAAGACCTACTGGATCTGGCGAGAGTAAGAGGTGTAGATCCAAGTTAGCGATGCTGAGTTCGGCTTTTGGGAGGCGTGAAGGAGATGACCTAGCAGAGACATTAATTAAGAAATAGAGGTGGATATAGAGAGTAGAAGGTCAGGGAGGTTACCAATTGGAGATCACCGGTGGAGTTCTTGCTGGCTTTGGAGAGAGCCCATCGATCCTTGTGATCTGACATAGAGTCAAAAGAGGTAGAGGAAAAGGAAGAGGAAGACCTGTTGGGCTGAGTCGGGAGATCAGAGATGTTGGTGGCGGCTGGAATGGCAGGGAAGATGCAGCAGCTGGAATGGCAGGGAAGATGCGCAAAGAAGACCGTGGGTTGAGTCTGTCGCAACCCTAGGCGGCGAGCAGAGGAGGGAATGCCGACGCAGAAACCTCCTCAACGACGACCGCATCGGGCGTGATCGTCGGTCAAACCATCCTATTACTGCTATTACCGCTCATGAGCAGGGGGGAAGCCGGATGCAGCAGGGCTGGCTTTTGGAGAGAAAAAACGGGAGGTTGCGGGGGCGTCGGGGCCGTCGGGAGCTTCGACGGAGCAGGGAGAGAAAAACGGGAGGTGTGGGAAAGGGAAGATGTCGTGCGGGAGATGAATGGGAGAGGGATTGCGATGCAATTTCTTCCCCGTCCCTGTGCAACGACTGAGAAGAGGGAGCGAGAGAGAGATGCGGGAGAAAACGGCATGGCAGATCGCGAGAAAGAGCCGCGATTTCGTTTGGCGGGAGGGTATTTCCGGAAGCTCGGAATTTCAGCCCGATTCAGCCGACTGGAGTGAGGCCCGACCGGGGGGGGGGGGGCAGTTCCATTCTTGCGGCGGCATTTGCCGCAAACGCGATCTCCAAACGCTGCGCCAAATGAAGCCTAAATATTCAAACAGGATGTGCTAATATTAGAGTGATGTTATAGGCACATCAATATTCACCATGTCTGCACCCTAAAACAACCTAAAACCTTACTATTTAGTATTTATGCTGTGTTTGGCGCTGCAGCGACTGGAGAAGCAGTGTTGGAATAATCAGCTGTTTTGCAGAGTGGTAGCAGAATCTGTGAATCTATTTGGAAGAACAACGTTTGCAGTGCTGTTTCAAACAAAAAACTAGAAACATTCCTAAAATTAAACAACAATGAAGAACAATCATAAAGCAACAGAAAAATCATTCCCAAATCCCAACATCTTGAACATCAAGAAATATTCCTAAAATTTGAAACATTTCTAAAATTAAACATTCCTAAAATCATTCTAGAAATTTGAAATATTCCAGAATTTTGAAAATACAACAACAACAACAACAACACTCAAGCCTTTATCCCACCATAGTGGGGTCGGCTATATGGATCCTCTGTCGCCATTGCGCCCTATTTTTTGCTTGTGTACACCATTCACTGCCCAACACTCAGAACCGTAGAGCATTGCAGGCCTAATTGCAGTACGGTAAAACTTGCCTTTAAGTTTTAGTGGTACTTTACGATCACATAGGATCCCAGACGCGCCTCTCCACTTCAAGCAACCTCCTTGGATTCTATGAATCACATCTTTATCTACACCTCCATCTTTTTGAAATATCGACACGGAAGAAAAATCATTCCTAACATCTAGAATAGGTTGCAGAGAAAATGAAAAATTCTCACTAAAATTGTATAAAATTTCTTGTTGATGGTTGCAGAGAAGATGAAATTTCTTCTGTGTCGGCCATGGAGCTACTGCTAATTATTCTGGCCATGGCCGCGGAATGCCCTAGCTTCATCGAAGAGGAGAAGCTTCTTCGCCGTCTATGCCGGCCAGGGCAGCTCGACGCAATGAGAAGATTGCGGAGGGAGGCCCGATGAAGAAGCTCGCCTGACTGCGGGAGAAAGAAGACGCTCGGACGGCTGCGGGAGAAAGATGGTCGCGGGGTTTCCCTACGGCGACGGGCGGAAATGAGCGGGGCGAGGCGCGATTTCTGGAGTCGCGATAAATTTTCGCGACTCTAGAATCGCGATATTTCACGATTTGGGAGCGGCAGTGACTCGCACTGTCGCTCCCAAAAATGCGTTAGGCGGGGCAGTGGGAAAATCCGCGTCACCCCACTCCCAAAACTCCGGGCCAAACAAAGCCTTAATTCCTGAAAATCTATACCCGCACAACCGCTCGATCCCGTGGATTATTCAAAAATGATGAACTACTACTAAATAATTAATTAATTGGGAAGATAATGTGCATGAGAATGGAGCAAAATAACATCACAGGTCAAAACTAAAAAAATAATTATTTTTTAACTCTCATTAATATTTTAATTAGCAATTTAACACAAAGTCAACTGCAAGTGAGAATATATTAACAAAAATATGTACTTTGGAATATATTATGACTAATCCAGCCACTCTATATGAGTAGAATATATCACAATATCAAATGCAAATGAGAAAAAATTGGAAAAAAAAAGAGCGATGTTAAATTCAGGCCGGTTTTGGCTATGCAGACCGCGGATATATGCAGGCTAAAAAATTATTCATGCAGGCCAAATTTCATATTTACATACCATATTCAAAAATCAAATTAATATTTTCCTAAATAAATCACCAAGAAAAATAACATTCATAAAATAAATAAGTAAAATATCATGCCTGCGAGGTTACATTGAATGTCACTGTTTCGTCAGTAAATCTTGAAGAGCTATTGATGGAGTATCCCTAAAGCCGCTAACCGCACTCCATCCATGGGGTGCGGTTATCCAAAGAGCCCCCACTAGCGACGTAACTACCCGAAGTATAGCCATCGCCGCCGACGTCGCCATCGCCGCCGACGTCACCATCGCCGCCATCGCCGACGACATCGCGATCATCGCCATCGCCGCCGTCGCCATCGCCGTAGCAAATACCCATGAATAGTTTTAGGCCAGTTGTAATTTAAAAACACATCGGACTCGGACAAACGAGTAAACTCCTTGGGGACACGGTTGCATGGAAGGAAAAAACACATAATAAATGAAGTATTAAACTACTCGAAACATTTTTCCTAAATTTTAAAAGGAAAAATGATATTTTTTTAAAAAACTGTGGTCTGCATATAGTTAAAATCGGCCATCGCTCTTTTTAAAAAACTGTGGCATGCATATAGCCAAAACTGGCCTGCGTTTAACATCGCTCTAAAAAAAACCCGCCAAATGGAGCATTCGAGTCGAGCAAAGAAAATCACTTTATCGAGGGCTTCGATTTTAATTGTTTGATTCCCCAAGCATCTCTCCAAAATCCTACTTTTTACTCCGGGACATCATCTATGCTGGGCTTAGGCATCAATGCCTCCAACAACGTCAAGAACAACTCCGCACCTTTTCTCACCGCCTTAACCACCTGGAGAGCAGTCATCATCGTCTTCTTCGCTCCTCGCATACCAGCAAACGTGGTCTCATCACCGGTGAAATAGTTTGAATGCTTTCATTATTGATCTTCCGAGGGAGAAGATTTGTTCCATTTTACAAGCAGGTACTTGGAACAAGACGACACACAGGACAACTGAATAATGGATTGATAATGGTTTGTAGAAGGCGAAATGGAACCAAGAAGTAGACAGTAAAGGAAAAGACGATGATGCGGTAACACGAGAGGAATGAATCAACGATGGGAGCGCGCTGATGGGGAAATAGGAAAGGACAGAAACAATGTGTTTATTCATGTAGTAGATGTGATTATTCTAGCCCGGCCAAATGGAGGAGGAAGGATAATTAGAAAGGGGCTAAAGCAATGTGTTTCCTTAGAATACTAAACAATGATTTAGATAACTCATATGTTAAATGCAGACCGGTTTTGGTTATATGCAGACCGCGAATATATGCAGACTAAAAAATTATTCATGCAGGCCAAATTTCATATTTACATACCATATTCAAAAATCAAATTAATATTTTCCTAAATAAATCACCAAGCTAAATATTAAGTAAGTAAAATATCATGCGTGCGAGATTACGTTGAATGTCAATGTTTCGTCAGTAAATCTGGAAAAGCTATTGATGGAGTATCCCTAAAGGCGCTAACCGCACCCCATCCATGGGGTGCGGTTATCCAAAGAACCCACACTAGCGACGTAACTACCCGAAGTATAACCATCGCCGCCATCGCCGTCATGGACGTCGTCGCCGCCATCGCCGACGCCGTCGCCATCGCCGTAGCAAATACCCATGAATAGCTTTAGGCCAGTTGTAGACCGTTCACAATTGTATTTGTTGCGGGTCGCTTAGGGCTTGTTGCGGAACGCTTAGGGCTCTTGGTAGACCGGTTCACTTAAACCACCTTAGCTCGTGAGCGAACTAAGCGCGCAAACAGTCAATTAGAGATTCGTTGATTGCACTGGGACTTTTTAGCGTGGAAAACCCGGAAAGGGTAAAAAACCACGTGGTCGGAGCTGTGCCGACCAAATTCCACTATCTTCTGGGGGGTTACAACTTGGAAACTAGAACTCGAGCGCGACAGACCGCTGCTCGTTACAATACTTGGAGAGTGAGAAAGCTCCGAGAGTGACAGGCCACCTCTCGGAAAAACTAAGTCCTTTTCCCTTCTGAGAATGCTAGTCGCCTTTCGAAAGTGAGAAGACCAGTCGCATTTCCCTTCTGAGAACGCAGGTCGCCTTTCGGAAGTGAGAAGGCCGATCGCCTTTCCCTTCTGAGAACGCTGGTTGCCTTTCTGGAAGTGAGAAGGCCAGTCGCCTTTCTCTTCTGAGAACGCTGGTCGCCTTTCGGAAGTGAGAAGGCCAATCGCCTTTCCCTTCTGAGAACACTGGTCGCCTTTCTGGAAGTGAGAAGGTCAGTCGCCTTTCCCTTCTGAGAACGCTGGTCGCCTTTCCCTTCTGAGAACGCTGGTCGCCTTTCTGGAAGATGAAGACCTTCAAGTCCCGAAGGAGATCTTCAAGTGCTGAAGGAGAATTCCGCAAAAGTCTGCAAGGAGCTCTCCCGAGTCCAGAAGTCAAGGTCCCTTCAAATGAAGCCCCAGGGCCCTTTTTATAGCTTTGGCCGGGGGTAGTCCGGTAATCTTGCCATTTGTAGTTTCCATAAATGCTTAGTGGACGAATCATATCTTCCGATTCGGGGCACACGGATCGCCATTTTTCATAAATGACCACCTTGCCCCTCGGGCAGCTTGGGCAGCTCGGGCAATTCGGGCAGTTCCGTTGGAGGTGAAAAAGGCGACTAACTGTTCCTGAAAAGTGAGAAGCCTGAAACCCAAAATGTGAGAAGCCGGAAAGACAAAAAGTGAGAAGCCGGAAAGACAAAAAGTGAGAAGCCGGAAAGATAAAAAGTGAGAAGCCGGAAAGATAAAAAGTGAGAAGGCTTCCCAACTGCGCTCAAAAACGTTCTGAGCGCGCGCTAGCGCTGAAGTGTTCCAAGTGCGCGACGAAATGCGAGGGCGTTCTGGTTACGCCTCGAGGTGTTCCGTGTGAACAGGGGAACGGCAAGCCGCACCCTTAAGGAGAAAATAAGTGCGTGATGTTCCTGATGAAAAGTACGCCCGTGAGGGCTTCCCGCAAGTCCCCTCCTCCGGGAAAGTAGGAGAGGTGGGGCGGCCGTACCGTGTGCGGGGAGTGGAGGGCGACGCGGTCGAACTCCAAGGGAGTACGGCGCGCCCGCCTCCCGAGGGGGTGCGGCATTGGCGCACCCAAGAGGGGGCGACTTTGACCGCACCCCTAGGGGGTGCGGCTTAGCCGCACCCCGCATGGGGTGCGGCTTGGCCGCACCCCGCATAGGGTGCGCCAAGGCCGCACCCCGCATAGGGTGCGCCAAGGCCGCACCCCAAGGGGGTGCGGCGCGGCCGCCCCCCAAAGGGGGCGCGGCCAAGGCTGCACCCTAAGGGGGTGCGGCCAAGGTCGCACCCTAAGGGGGTGCGGCCAAGGCCGCACCCCGGGTGGGGTGCGGCTTGGCCGCACCCCCGCGCGGGGTGCGGTTTGGCCGCACCCCTCGCGGGGTGCGGTTTGGCCGCTCCCCCAAGGGGCGTGGCGTGGAGGCGAGGATCCCTCCCGCGACGGGAGGGAGAAACTCCGTCGCGTCCGCGGCGGTTTTGCGCGCCTTGCTTTTCCTGCCAATTTCGGAGGGGGAGAGTTTTTTGGAAATAATCCGCCTTTGGAAATGATCCGTCTTTGGACACGACCCGTCTTTGGAAATATTTGTTGCCTTTTATGAATATTTCCGTCAAACACCTTTATAAATATGAAACTCTTATCATGAGTACCCATCAGGAAATATTTGTTGCCTTTTATGAATATTTCCGTCAAACACCTTTATAAATATGAAACTCTTATCATGAGTACCCATCATAAGCCCCCCAAAACCGTCGGAGTCCAGAACTTGAGAAGGAGTGCGAGGGTTTTTTGAACGTTTGTGTGGCGGAACCGGTCGTTATCTCGGCAGGACGCGCCGAACGATGGTTGGGGTAAGTTGATTTTGCCTTCTACTTTTTTGAAATAGGAGCGGAGGGAACAAACGGCCAGCGGCGGACGGGAGGGCGCGCGGGCGGAGCGGTCGAAAGGGCGGTGCCCGGGCGCGCTTGCGTCCGGCCGGGGCCGGCAGCGGGGCGCCCGACGAACGTGCCCCCGCGGGCGGGCGCAGCCCCTGTGCGCGCGGGTGGCGCGCTGCGCGCGCGGGCGGCGCGCTGCGCGCGCGGGCGGCGCGCTGCGCGCGCGGGCGGCGCGCTGCGCGCGCGGGCGGCGCGCTGCGCGCGCGGGCGGCGCGCTGCGCGCGCGGGCGGCGCGCTGCGCGCGCGGGCGGCGCGCTGCGCGCGCGGGCGGCGCGCTGCGCGCGCGGGCGGCGCGCTGCGCGCGCGGGCGGCGCGCTGCGCGCGCGGGCGGCGCGCTGCGCGCGCGGGCGGCGCGCTGCGCGCGCTTGCGCGCGCGGGCGGCCTCTGCGCGCGCGGGTGGCGCGCTGCGCGCTCCTGCGCGCGCGTGCGGCGCGCTGCGCGCGCTTGTGCGCGTGGGCGGCCTCGGCGCGCGCGGGCGGCCTCGGCGCGCGCGGGCGGCCTCGGCGCGCGCGGGCGGCCTCGGCGCGCGCGGGCGGCCTCGGCGCGCGCGGGCGGCCTCGGCGCGCGCGGGCGGCCTCGGCGCGCGGGCGGCGCGCTGCGTGCTCCTGCGCGCGCGGGCGGCGTGCTATGCGCGCGGGCGGCCCCCGCGCGCGCGGGCGGCGAGCTGCGCGTGCCTGCGCGCGTGGGCGGCGCGCTGCGCGCGCCTGCGCGCGCGGGAGGCCCCTGCGCGTGGGATGCGCGGGTGTTGTTCCCGCGCGCCCGCGCGTGCGGGTGCCGCGCTGCACGCTCCCGTGCGCGGATGCCGAGCCGCGCGTTCCAGCGCGCGGGTGCTCGTGTGCGCACGGTGCATGCGGGTTCCTGCGCGCGTACGGTGCCTTTGCGTGGGACTGTTTTATGCTCGCGTGCTTGGTGCGCGGGGAGGTAGCTTGCAATATCTCAGATTTTTTGATACGGTCGCCTTCTAGCGCTCGTTCTTATACGCGTTTGCTTTTCCTTGCAGGCTTCGAAGCGGGGCGGCCACTCGAGGCCTATGCGTTTACGCTCTTCTCTAGACGGTACGCGAATCGAGGTGTGGCGCAAGCGGTTCGGATTGCCTCCGAATGTCGAGATTAAGATTCCAGGGGCGGAGGAGCGCGTTCAGAATCCGCCCACGGGTTACATGACACTCTCTGAGAGTTGCCTGAAGTCTGGATTCCGTATTCCTCCACCGGAGGAGGCTATTGAAATATTCCGGTTCTGCGGCGTCCCGATCACTCAGTTCACGCCCGCTGGGATGTCGAATATCATGGGGCTGGTGGTGCTCTTCCGGGAACACAGTACGCGCTTTTCACTCGAACTCTTCAAGGATTGGTGTGAGGCTACCACTGACTTGGGCGGACGGATTGAGGTGCGGAGCAACAAAAGTTGGTTTCATTTTGGCGAGAAGACGGATTATCGCCACGGGAATACCCTTTATGGATACGTTCAGAATCGTTGGGAGCTGCCCGAGCTTTGGAGGTCACTTCCTGGACGCTGCCGCCGACTGACTGGTCGAGAGGACGAGTTCCTTCCTCTCCCCGGCTTCCCTGGCCGAGAGGGGCTGTCGAAGGCTTTGTTTAGCGTGTACAACTGTGTGGAGGAGAGTCGGCTGCTCGCGGTGGGGCTTTCTTGGGACCCTGAGCGGGAGGCTGCGGTTCCCCTGGAGCGTGGGAAAAAGAGAAAGATAGTTTTCAGGAATGGAACTCCTGGTTCGGGTTCTGCTCCGCCGGAGCCTAGGAGCCATGATCATGAAGCCGGTCCGAGCCGCCGTCGGGGGGAGCCGATTGCTCCCGACCCGGAGGTCGAGATTCTGGCCTCCCCAACTGCTGAGCAGGTTGCGCAGGGAGACTTGCCGCCACCTCCCCCTCATCCGCCGTCGCGGCGAGTTTCCTCGTCCCTCCAGGCGATGACTTCTGCGGTAAGTCAATCTCTCCTTTTTTGGGTCTTGACTTGTCTCTGCCCTTATTGTTCGTGTTTCCTGATTGTTTCCTTCGTGTTGGCAGGCGAACGCTCTGACCAACGTTGCTCTCACGTGGAACGACTGTTACGTGGGCCTCTAGGACAGTTACATCTCTCTCCAGGAGGAGCTGAGCGTGATGAAGAGGGACATGTCTGCTTTACAGAAGAGGAGGGATCGCGATCTGTCCCGCATCAAGCAGCTGGAGGCGGACCTTTCTTCTTCCCAGTCCGAGGTTGAGAAGCTGCAGGAGGCGTATGGTGGAGATAAGGCGCTTGCTCAGGACGCGCTTCGTCAGCTATCTGAGGCCCAGGGGGAAATGTTTCGTATGGAAGGGGAGCTGGGATTTCTGCGAAGCGAGGTGGAGCGGCTGTCGTCGGTCGAGCACAGCCTTGAGGATGCCAAGGCGGCCGGAGTGGCTGAGTTCCGAGATTCTCTTGCTTTCGTCGAGGAGCGGTTCCAGATGGCGGAGGAGATCCGTGCTGAGGTCATGACAAAGGAGGTCGAGCCCCTGTTGGAGGATGAGCGCGAGGTCGCCTTCCAGCGCGGTGTTCAGAAGACTCTCCGCTTAGTGGGGAAGAGGTTCGGGTGTGACACCGCTGGTCTTGGAGCGGGAGATCTTTCGGAGGATGAGTGTTCGGACGCAGCCGAGGATTGATGCCGATTGCCTTCTGTTTTCTTGACTTCCCTGTTATTGTTTGCTTTTGTGTCGCTCTGAGTCGGCTTGTTGGTATTTTGCTTTTCCGTTTTTCGTATCGTTGTCCGCTTGGCGCGCAGCGTTGAGCTGACGCGTTTGTACCCTCTTGTCGAGTTTATCGTATTTACTTCTCTGTTTGATCTGTTTATCTGGTTGTTAGCACCAGCATGGTTTGGTTATTTTCAAAATGAGTTTTGCACGAGTCGGAGCCCGCGGCTTTTAAATATATACATATATAAAGAGTTAGCTTGCGCAAGTCTGTGCTTGCGGCTTTCTCGCACGAGTCTGTGCTCGCGGCTTTGGTGCACGAGTCTGTGCTCGCGGCTTTGTTGCACGAGCCTTTGCCCGCGACTTTGGTGCACGAGTCTGTGCTCGCGGCTTTGGTGCACGAGCCTTTGCTCGCGACTTTTGGCACGGTTCTGAGCCCGTGGCTTTTTGCACGAGTCTGCGCTCGCGGCTTTGGCCGGTGAATAGCGGGGGTATTCAAACCGGGGGTGAACGCAGGGGGGGCAGGCCCCTACGACACCGGGACTCGACGGCGGAGGAGAAGGGCGAACCTTCAATCGACGGCGGTGCAGAGTCCCCGGGGCAGGGCCCCGATGCGGTACCTGCTGTAGAATGGATTGGAGCAAGTAGGATTTTATTAGAAAATAAATACTGATACATTCGCAAGTGCAGTCTTGCGATAAGTTTCTGATACAGGCTACAAAGAAGATAGCGTCGAGCCTTGCTTGCGTTGCGTTTGCCCGAATCTTTTCGGTCGTTCAGCTTGGTGGGCAACGGCGGCCCGGCGATTGGCCTTCGCTGGCCTTCTTCTGCGTCTTCTTGCGAAAGGCCTCTAGGTATCCTAGTTGGACAAGACGTTCGATCTCTTCTTTCAGTCGGGCACATTGCTCCGTTTGGTGTCCTCGGCCTTTGTGGAAGTGGCAAAACTGAGACTGATCTCCCATGTGCAAGGAGAGCCTCTTGGGCCAGTGGATGAGCTTGCTATGACAGATTACGGACAATATATGCTCGCGTGGTGTGTTTAGCGGGGTGAAGTTTCGGGGGCCTAGACTTGCTAGATCTTGGGGGCGGTTTGCTTGGTTCTGAGCGGGCCGTTCGGCTTCCTCGGGCTGCTGTTGCTGTCCCTTTCTCTTGCGGCCTGAATCGAGGGGCGGCGGGTCTGTTAGTGTCTGAAGTTTTTTCCTTTCCAGCTATCGCAGGAGCTGCTTGGCCTTCTCGTGAACCCTGCATCTCGGTCTTTGACTTTGGCGACGGGTTGCTGCTGATCCAGGGGAGCCATGGGGCGGACGTGTCGAGACTATGCATTGCGCTCTTGAGGATACTTCCTTTGCTGGCCATGCGTCCTGACATGAAAACGTCATGGTCCATGGCGTCCAGTAGGAGGCTCCCGAATATCGCGTCGTAGGGGGAGTCTGCTTCGGCGACGACGAATTGTATATCGTACTGGATCGGCTCAGCGTGTGCTCCTACTTGGACGGGGAGGGTGATGACGCCTATAGTGGGCACCGTAGTTCCATCCGGGAGCTCTGCTTCGCTAGCCCTAAGCTTGAGGTTCCCGCTTAGGAGCTTGAGCCGAACTATTGCTGCCAGGAATAGGACGTTGAAGGAGATGCGGTGGGTTATCAGCGCCTTCCTCAGCTCACAGGGCGGACTCCCTATGCTTGAATCCAAGATGAAATCCATCCATGCGCAGGGGCGTTCTCGGTGAAGATTTGGGCCGACTTTCTCTGATTGCATGCTCCGCTCCCCCTCTCCTAAGAGGGGTTGTTTGCTTGCTCCGGGCTTTTCTCCTTCCTGGATCTTTGCCGAGTAGGACTCGTGTTGTTCGATGAACAGTCGGGACAACTCGGCGAAGCTATGGATCGCTCCGTTAGGCAGGGATTGATACCAGCGGAGGGCGTCTCCATGCAGCGTTTTGGTGAAGATTTTGCAGCTAGCTGGGTCGGGAAGTCCGAGCCCCCGCGTCGTTATCAGAAAATGATTAACGTGCTCATATGGATCTTCTGCTCCGTGGAATTCCTTGTTGTACGGGAGCTTTAGCCACGACGGAACTGGGTATTCCGAAACTGACTTGGAGAGGGGGATCGCCTTCGTTGGTGCTTGTCATTGCTCGAATCCTGCCCTCCCGCCGGAGGGGCTGGTTTGCCAGCCGATTCCGGCCAAGGGGGCCGGATGGGTGCAGCAATGAGCGCTCCTTTTGCCCGGCTTTCTGGAATCGAGGAGCTGTACGCGTCGGACAGTTCAGGGGAGGTGTCCACTCTTGCTGGTTCCGAGAATTCCGGCGAAGCGGGTATAGCGCTCGGGAATTCTTTGCTTCGAATTTGGGAATCCATTCCCACAGACGGCGCCAAACTGTTGCGGAACGCTTAGGGCTCTTGGTAGACCGGTTCACTTGAACCACCTTAGCTCGTGAGCGAACTAAGCGCGCAAACAGTCAATTAGATATTCGTTGATTGCACTGGGACTTTTTAGCGTGGAAAACCCGGAAAGGGTAAAAAACCACGTGGTCGGAGGTGTGCCGACCAAATTCCACTATCTTCTGGGGGGTTACAACTTGGAAACTAGAACTCGAGCGTGACAGACCGCTGCTCGTTACAATACTTGGAGAGTGAGAAAGCTCCGAGAGTGACAGGCCACCTCTCGGAAAAACTAAGTCCTTTTCCCTTCTGAGAATGCTAGTCGCCTTTCGAAAGTGAGAAGACCAGTCGCCTTTCCCTTCTGAGAACGTTAGTCGCCTTTCGGAAGTGAGAAGGCCGATCGCCTTTCCCTTCTGAGAACGCTGGTTGCCTTTCTGGAAGTGAGAAGGCCAGTCGCCTTTCTCTTCTGAGAACGTTGGTCGCCTTTCGGAAGTGAGAAGGCCAATCGCCTTTCCCTTCTGAGAACGCTGGTCGCCTTTCTGGAAGTGAGAAGGCCAGTCGCCTTTCTCTTTTGAGAACGTTGGTCGCCTTTCGGAAGTGAGAAGGCCAATCGTCTTTCCCTTCTGAGAACGCTGTTCGCCTTTCTGGAAGTGAGAAGGCCAGTCGGCTTTCCCTTCTGAGAACGCTGGTCGCCTTTCTGGAAGATGAAGACCTTCAAGTCCCGAAGGAGATCTTCAAGTGCTGAAGGAGAATTCCGCAAAAGTCTGCAAGGAGCTCTCCCGGGTCCAGAAGTCAAGGTCCCTTCAAATGAAGCCCCAGGGCCCTTTTTATAGCTTTGGCCGGGGGTAGTCCGGTAATCTTGCCATTTGCAGTTTCCATAAATGCTTAGTGGACGAATCATATCTTCCGATTCGGGGCACACGGATCGCCATTTTTCATAAATGACCACCTTGCCCCTCGGGCAGCTTGGGCAGCTCGGGCAATTCGGGCAGTTCCGTTGGAGGTGAAAAAGGCGACTAACTGTTCCTGAAAAGTGAGAAGCCTGAAACCCAAAATGTGAGAAGCCGGAAAGACAAAAAGTGAGAAGCCGGAAAGACAAAAAGTGAGAAGCCGGAAAGATAAAAAGTGAGAAGCCGGAAAGATAAAAAGTGAGAAGGCTTCCCGACTGCGCTCAGAAACGTTCTGAGCGCGCGCTAGCGCTGAAGTGTTCCAAGTGCGCGACGAAATGCGAGGGCGTTCTGGTTACGCCTCGAGGTGTTCCGTGTGAACAGGGGAACGGCAAGCCGCACCCTTAAGGAGAAAATAAGTGCGTGATGTTCCTGATGAAAAGTACGCCCGTGAGGGCTTCCCGCAAGTCCCCTCCGCCGGGAAAGTAGGAGAGGCGGGGCGGCCGTACCATGTGTGGGGAGTGGAGGGCGACGCGGTCGAACTCCAAGGGAGTACGTCGCGCCCGCCTCCCGAGGGGGTGCAGCATGGGCGCACCCAAGAGGGGGCGACTTTGACCGCACCCAGAGGGGGTGCGGCTTAGCCGCACCCCGCATGGGGTGCGGCTTGGCCGCACCCCGCATAGGGTGCGCCAAGGCCGCACCCCGCATAGGGTGCGCCAAGGCCGCACCCCGCATAGGGTGCGCCAAGGCCGCCACAAGGGGGTGCGGCGCGGCCGCCCCCCAAAGGGGGCGCGGCCAAGGCTGCACCCTAAGGGGGTGCGGCCAAGGTCGCACCCTAAGGGGGTGCGGCCAAGGCCGCACCCCGGGTGGGGTGCGGCTTGGCCGCACCCCCGCGCGGGGTGCGGTTTGGCCGCACCCCTCGCGGGGTGCAGTTTGGCCGCACCCCTCGCGGGGTGCGGTTTGGCCGCTCCCCCAAGGGGCGTGGCGTGGAGGCGAGGATCCCTCCCGCGACGGGAGGGAGAAACTCCGTCGCGTCCGCGGCGGTTTTGCGCGCCTTGCTTTTCCTGCCAATTTCGGAGGGGGAGAGTTTTTTGGAAATAATCCGCCTTTGGAAACGATCCGTCTTTGGACACGACCCGTCTTTGGAAATATTTGTTGCCTTTTATGAATATTTCCCTCAAACACCTTTATAAATATGAAACTCTTATCATGAGTACCCATCAGGAAATATTTGTTGCCTTTTATGAATATTTCCGTCAAACACCTTTATAAATATGAAACTCTTATCATGAGTACCCATCAGGGCTCTTGGTAGACCGGTTTACTGAAACCACCTTAGCTCGGGAGCAAACCAAGCGTGCAAACAATCAATTTGAGATTCGTTGATTACACTGAGACTTTTTAGCGTGGAAAACCCGGAAAGGGTAAAAAACCACGTGGCCGGAGCTGTGCCGACCAAATTTCCACTATCTTCTGGGGGGTCACAATTAGAGATTTAGAAGCCGAGCGCGACAGGCCGCTGCTCGTTACAATATCAGAGAGAGAGAGAGAGAGAACGTTCCGAGGGCGACAGGCCACCTCTCGGAAAAAACTAAGTCTTTTCCTTCTGAGAATGGTAGAGATTGAAAGTGAGAATGTCTTGTCCGCTTTCGTGAAGCCGAAAGCGAGCGCTGTGTCCGCTTTCGTAAGAACGAAAGTGAGATTGCCGAGTCGCCTTTCGGGATGAAGGAAAACTTCAAGTCCACGAAGGAGATCTTCAAGTGCCGAAGGAGAAATCCGTGGAAATCTTCAAGGAGCTCTCCCGGGTCCAGAAATCCATGTCCCCTCAAATGAAGCCTTGGGGGTCCTTTTATAGCTTTGGCCGGGCGTAGCCCGGTAATTTTGCCGTTATAACCACCATAACCACCTTGGAGGGCGAATCATATTTCTCGATTTGGAGCACTCGGATCACCATTTTTCGTAAATGACACCTTGCCCTTTGGGGAAAGGCGACAAGCTGTTCCTGAAAAGTGAGAAACTGAAAAGACAAAAAGTGAGCGAGCCGAGTCGGAAAAGTGAGCGAGTCGGAAATGTGAGAATGCTAGAAAGACGAAAAGTGAGCGCGCTAGAAAGACAAAAAGTGAGCGCGCTAGAAAGACAAAAAGTGAGCGAGGCGTTCTGAGCGAACGGTGGAACGGAGAGTCGCGCCCCCCAAGGAGAAAATGAACTCCGACCACAGCCGGCGAGGGGATGCGGTTTCGGCCGCATCCCCCGCGGAAAGAGGCTCGGCCGCATTCCCCCATGGGGGGTGCGATTTGGCCGCACCCCACGTGAGGGGGTGCGGTTTGGCCGCACCCCCCATGGGGGGGTGGTGCGGTTTGGCCGCACCCCCCGTGGGGGGGGTGCGGTTTGGCCGCACTCCCCGTGCGAGGATGCGGTTTGGCCGCACCCCCCGTGAGGGGGTGCGGTTTGGCCGCACCCCCCCGTGGGGTGGTGCGGTTTGGCCGCACCCCCCTATGGGGGGTGCGGCCTGGCCGACCGGGCCGCACCCCACGTGAGTGGGGGGCGGGCTATCCGCACCCCACTTGGTGGGGTGCGGACGTACCTTGGTAGCGGGGCGCGACTTCGTGCCCTTCCGGCGCCGTTTACGGTGCGATGCGATTGCGCGACGGAGCCTCCACTTCCGCGATCACGGGCTTAACTGCTGGCCCCAACTCTCTTTAGCAGGGTTTTTTCTATACGCACCCCAAGGCCTTTATGGATGTGTAACATAAGCCCCCCAAACCTTCGGAGTCCGAATCTCTGTGCGAGGAGTTCAGAGGTTTTGATTTTTCCGTGGCGGCTTTATCCACTGCTCTATTTACGACGCCTTGGGTAGGAATTGCTGTCGAAGGGTGAGTGTGTGGTTGACTTTGTTTCTTTGCTCTGGTTAGGCGTTTCTCGCTATGCGCTGAGTTGTGATAGCCCCCTGATGGTCCTGCTGCCCTGGTGGCTGACAAAGTGTTGATTGAGGGAGGACGCTTTAAGTTGGCCGGTGAAGGGTGTTGGTTCTCTGAGTTTGTTGATGGCTTGCTGCCTAGCATTGATATCCGAATAAGTTGAGTGCTTTCTGCAAAATAACAGATGAACTTGCGCGGTTCTGAGCCCGCAGCTTTTATAGAAAATTAGCTTGCGCAAGTCTGTGCTTGCGGCTTTTTTGCACGCTCGCGGCTTGGCCAGTGAATAGCGGGTGTATTCAAACCGAGGGTGAACGCAAGGGGGGCAGGCCCCTACGACACCGGGACTCGACGGCGGAGGAGAAGGGCGAACCTTCAATCGACGGCGGTGCAAAGTCCCCGGGGAAAGGCCCCGAAGTGGCCGGTGAATAGCGGGTGTATTCAAACCGGGGGTGAACGCAAGGGGGGCAGGCCCCTACGACACCGGGACTCGACGACGGAGGAGAAGGGCGAACCTTCAATCGACGGCGGTGCAAAGTCCCCGGGGCAAGGCCCCGAAGTGGCCGGTGAATAGCGGGTGTATTCAAACTGAGGGTGAACGCAAGGGGGGCAGGCCCCTACGACACTGGGACTCGACGGCGGAGGAGAAGGGCGAACCTTCAATCGACGGCGGTGCAAAGTCCCCGGGGCAAGGCCCCGAAGTGGCCGGTGAATAGCGGGTGTATTCAAACCGAGGGTGAACGCAAGGGGGGCAGGCCCCTACGACACCGGGACTCGACGACGGAGGAGAAGGGCGAACCTTCAATCGACGGCGGTGCAAAGTCCCCGGGGCAGGGCCCCGAAGTAAAAAAATTTCTTTATTTAATATAGGTGGCAAAGCATATGCATATTTTCATAGTAAGAAGTTGTTTTACACATAGTTTTTTCAATACTGGATGGGTTTGCACGAGTCTGAGCTCGCGGCTTTGCCTACATAATATAGGATAGATTTGCACGAGTCTGAGCTCGCGGCTTTGCATACATAATATAATATAGATTTGCACGAGTCTGAGCTCGCAGCTTTCTTCTTAATAGAAGACTTGATGTTACTGATAGAAGCGGCGCAGGTTCTGGGCGTTCCAGGTGCGTGGTAGAGTCTTTCCTTCCGCTATTCTGAGCCTGTATGTTCTGAGTTTTACGATCGCAGTGACAACGTACGGACCTTCCTAGGTGGGTGAGAGTTTATCTCCTTGGGGGCCCTTTCCAGCTGCCTCGATGCTGCGCAGGACGAGATCTCCTATGTTGATCGGTCTGGGCTTCACCCTTCTGTCATAAAATCGGGCTACGCGCCTTTGGTAAGAGGCGGTGCGCTGGGCGGCGGCGTCCCGGACTTCGGGGATTAGGTCAAGGTTTTCCCGAAGCAGTCCGTCATTCTTGCTGGGATCGAAGGTTAGCACTCGAGTGCTCGGAATGCCGATGTCGATGGGGATGACCGCTTCAGTACCGTAACAGAGGTTATATGGCGTCTCTCCTGTGGGAGTCCTCTCTGTTGTTCGATATGCCCATAGTACGTTTGGGAGTGCGTCTACCCATTGCCCCCCCCCCCCCCCCCGACTTCTTCTAGGCGCGTCTTCAATCCTTTGAGGATGGTGCGGTTCGTAACTTCTACTTGTCCGTTGGTTTGCAGATGTGCTACGGCGGTATGACGGAGGTTGATCTTCAGGTCCTCGCACATCTTAGTGAAGGACTTCCCGGTGAACTGAGTGTCGTTGTCGGCAATGATTGTTGCTGGGATACCGAAGCGGCAGATGATGTTTTTCCAGACAAATTGTTTAGCGTTCTCTTCTGTGATTTTGGCTAGGGATTCCGCTTCTATCCATTTGGTGAAGTAGTCGATGGCTAGAATGATGAACTTCCTCTGTCCGGAAGCCAGAGGTAAGGGGCCGAGGAGGTCGATTCCCCATTGCGCGAACGGCCACGCGCCTTGGAGTGTGGAGAGCGCGACCGGGGGCTGATGAGGCACCTTGGCATGCAGCTGACAGCTCCTGCATTTTTGGACCAGCTCGGCCGCGTCCTTCTTCATTGTCGGCCAATAGAAGCCTTGGCGCAGAATCTTTTGTGCCAACGCCTTTCCGCCTAGATGTTCTCCGCAGACTCCCCCATGCACTTCTCTGAGGGCGTAGTCCGACTCGCCCGCCGGTAGGCACTTTAGATATGGTCCTGAGAATGCCCGCTTGTAGAGCTCCCCGTCCACGATAGTAAACGATGCCGCCCGCATTCGTAATCTGCGTGCTTCTAGGCGGTCTTCAGGGAGGTGTCCGTGCTCGAGGTAAGCTCGTAAGGGGGTCATCCAGGATGACTCTTCCTGGTGGATGGTCGCGACCTCCCACGGTCCTTGAATACTCGGAATCACGATCTCTTCTATTCGGCGTCTTCGAGACTGGTAGCTGGAGGGTGAAGTGGCGAGCTTGGAAAGAGCATCAGCCCTGGAATTCTGCTCCCGGGGAATGTGCAGAATTTGATATGACGGGATCTTCTGGAGGAGTAATTTTGCGAATGCGAGGTATTTCGCCATCTGGTCGCTCTTGGCCTCGTAGTCTCCTTCGACTTGTGAGACTACGAGTTGAGAGTCTGCGTAGATAGTTAGGTTCTCTACTTTGCAACTGATGGCGAGTCGAAGACCGGCGATCAGCGCCTCGTACTCTGCAATGTTGTTTGTCGCGGGGAATTTTAACCGGAGTCCGTAATCCAAGGTGACCCCATTGGGACTTATGAGGAGCAGTCCCGCTCCGGCCCCTTCAGCTCCAGAGGCACCGTCGACATAGAGAGTCCAATGGGGGCCAGTGGTGCCTTCGACAGGTGCTGCTTCTGGTGGGATGGTGTATTCCGCGACAAAGTCGGCGAGTACTTGCGATTTGATGTCTGGTCGGGGCAGGAATTGAATGTCAAACTCGCCGAGTTCCACGGCCCACTTCACTAGTCTTCCTGAGACTTCTGGTTTCTGGAGGATTACTCGTAGTGGGAGTTGTGTCAACACTTTTACTGTATGAGCCTGGAAGTAGGGCCGAAGCTTCCTCGCCGAAAAGACAAGGGCCAAGGCTGTCTTGTCTGCTGCTGGATATCTGGTTTCGATGTCGGAGAGGACTTTGCTGAGGTAGTAGATTGGTCGTTGTACCCCTCCCTCATCTTTTACGAGCACTGAGCTAAGTGTCGTAGGCGACACAGCCAGGTATAAGAATAGAGTTTCTTCGAGGGTGGGCTTTGACAGAAGCGGTGGTGAAGTCAGGTATTGTTTGAGTAGTTCGAACGCCACCTGGCATTCGTCGGTCCACTGGAAGCCGGAGTGGCGCGCTCCCCGGAGGATTTTGAAGAAGGGGAGGTACTTGTCTCCCGTTCGTGACAAGAAACGGGATAGCGCAGCGATCCTCCCGTTCAGGCGTTGCACTTCCTTAATTGAGCGAGGTGGCGACATATCCTCCAACGCCTTGATCTTCTCGGGGTTGGCCTCGATCCCCCGATGGGTTACCATGAAACCCAAGAACTTTCCCGCCGTCACACCAAATGCACATTTGCTGGGGTTGAGCCGCATTTGGAAGCGACGGAGAAGCTGAAAGCACTTTCCCAAGTCTCTCAAGTGGTCGCAACGGTGGACGCTTTTGACCAACATGTCGTCCACGTACACCTCCATTGTTTCTCCAATGAGGCTCTTGAAGATCTTGTTCATCAGTCTTTGGTAGGTGGCTCCGGCGTTCTTAAGGCCGAACGACATCACTTTGTAGCAGTAAACTCCTCTGTCGGTGCGGAAGGCGGTATGTTCCTCGTCCGCGGGATTCATTCTTATCTGGTTGTAGCCGAAATAAGCATCCATGAAGCTAAGTAGCTCATGTCCGGCAGTCGCATCGACGAGCTGGTCGATCCTCGGGAGGGGGAAGCTGTCCTTTGGACATGCCTGGTTCAGATTGATGTAGTCGACGCACATTCACCATTTCCTGGAGGCCTTTTTCACCATGACCACGTTGGCGAGCCACGTGGGGTATTCCGCTTCGGGTATGAATCATGCTTCTAGGAGTTTGTCTACTTCCTCTTCGATTGCCTTCAACCGCTCGGGGGCAAAGTTCCTCTTCTTTTGGATTACAGGCCGGCAGGCGGGGTTGATATTTAGAGAGTGATAAATGACTTCGGGATCTACCCCGGGCATGTCTTCTGGGCTCCAAGCGAAAATGTCTTCGTTCTCCTGCAGGAAGGTTGTGAACTCGTCCCGCTCTTCTTGTGACAAGAGCGACCCGACCTGAACAGTCCGAGTCGGGTCTTGTTGGGAGAGCGGTACTTCTACTAGCCCTTCGACGAGCGCTCCTCGCTGCAGAGTAGCTTCGTCTCGCAGATCGAAGTTATTGATGTTGAGAGCGGTTGCCTTTGCTGGCTGAGCTTGCTTCAGATAACAGGTTCTGGCTGCCTCCTGGTTCCCTCTCACGACCCCTATGCCGGCGGCGGTCGGAAACTTCAAGGCCAGATGCGGAATTGATGGGACTGCTCCAAAGATAGACTGGAGTGGTCTCCCGAAGATGGCGTTGTAGGCGGAAGTGAATTCCACCACCACGAACTGGATGATGTATGTTGGCTGTTTCGGAAACTCGCCCAACGTGACTGGGAGAGTGATCATGCCTTGAACAGGGACAGGTCGATTGTCGAAGCCGTAGACGGGCCCGGCTGCAGGGCTGAGCTGGTCCTTTGTGAGCTTCAAACTTTGCAAGGTAGAAAGGAACAGAACATCAATTGAGCTTCTGTTATCGACCAATATCCTCCTCACGTTAAAGCAGGGGTCCCCGATCCCTGAACTGATTACGAGGGGATCCTGGTGCGGTAGTCGTAATCCTTGCAGGTCTTCTTCTCCGAAGGCGATCGTAGTGTCCTGCTTGAGCTTCTTGTCTTCGTGGTCTCTCGGGGGTTTGGCAATCGAGAGGATCTGCGCCGCTAGTACGGGAGGTCCAGCGATCGTTTCGATTTCCCCCACCACCGGTCTTCCTGCTTCCGCGCCCCGGGGAGCGGGAGGCCGCTCCCTCGCATCCCTAGGTTGTTGATGCTGATTGGGGACCTGGCCTTGTAGGAATCTCCCTAGGAGTCCCTGACGGACGAGACGTTCGATTTCGTCTTTAAGTCTGGTACATTCTTCGGTGGTATGCCCGGTCCCTCGGCGGAACTCGCAATACCTGGACTGACCGCCCCTTGGGTTTGGGGCTAACGCCCGAGGTGCGCGGAGCTCTGGGTTGTTCTGAATGGCATAGAGTACATTTGTTCTGGTAGTATTTAACGGAGTGTAGACCCTGGGAGGCTGCGGACCCAGGTCTCTTCGGGGGTCGCGACGACGTTCATCGTTACGGCGTCCCTCGTCACGCCGCTCTTCTCGTCCGCGAGGGGCTTGATCTGACCCCCTCTTTCTTCCTTGGCTACCTTCGAACTGCCGACGGTGCGCCTCGATGGCCTCGTCAGCAGCTATCTGAGCTTCAACCCGATGAACGAGGTCAGGGTAACTTGGCACGGTTTCTCTCATTAGGGCCGAGTAGAAACCACTCGGGCGGAGGCCTCCGAGGAAAACTCCTCGCAGGAGTTCGGGGTCGACTCCCGGAATTTGTCGAGCCTCAGAGGTGAAGCGTCGGAAAAAGTCCTTCAAAGTTTCTCCGTCGTTTTGGCGGATTCCCGATAGATGGGAGGGATCTCGGACAATCCTGCGATTGGCTATGAACTGGTCCACGAACTGCTGCACCATTTCTGCGAAGTTGTTGATGGCCCCATCTCGCAAGGAGTGGAACCAAGTGCGTGCTTGTCCCTTCAGGGTTGCTGGGAACACTTGACAAAGGAGTTGATCAGGGGCACTGTAAATCCTCATAACGGTGGTGAAGTGATTGACGTGTTCCAGGGGGTCGTCCGTCCCATCGAACGTTTCGATGTTGGGAAGCTTGAAGCTGTTCGGAATTGGATGAGCCAAGACTTGAGGCGATAGGGGGGAGCCGCGGTGTGCGGGAAGGCGGGCGAGAGTCGCGCGTCGTCCTGCTTGGGCGTACTCTTCTTCTATCATGTCGCGTATTTCCTCTCGCGTGGTTCTTTCCACTGCTCGGATGGGAGCAGCTCTTCCTTGGCGGGGGTGATGAGGGTCAGCCTCCGGTCCTCTGACCGGCGGAGCAGGTTGTGCGGAGCTTGCAGCGTCAGAGAAATCTTCAGAGACTTCATCTTCCCGAACGGCTCCCTCGACCGGAGCATGATTCGAAACTGGGGGTGGCGGAGCGTTTGATGCTGGAGGCTGAATGGGAACTCGAGGTGCCCCTAGATTTCTCACGAGAGTCAGCATCTCGGCTTGTTGCTCTTCCATTTGCCGAATGCGACCTTCCAGAACCGTCGCAGGCATAAGCGCTGCCTCTTCTGCGAGAGGTGCATTGATGAGCGAGTGGGAGGGAGCTGGGTCGATGCGTCCTTCCGGCATTGATCCTTCAGTAGTGCGAGCACTCTTCCTTGCCATCGCAGTTGGCCTTCAAAGAGTTCTGGGAAGTTTCCCACAGACGGCGCCAAACTGTTGCGGGTCGCTTAGGGCTCTTGGTAGACCGGTTTACTTGAATCACCTTAGCTCGGGAGCGAACCAAGCGTGCAAACAGTCAATTTGAGATTCGTTGATTACACTGAGACTTTTTAGCGTGAAAAACCCGGAAAGGGTAAAAAATCACGTGGCCGGAGCTGTACCGACCAAACTTCCACTATCTTCTGGGGGGTTACAATTAGATATTTAGAAGCCGAGCGCGACAGGCCGCTGCTCGTTACAATATCAGAGAGAGAGATAGAGAACGTTCCGAGGGCGACAGCCACCTCTCGGAAAAAACTAAGTCTTTTCCTTCTGAGAATGGTAGAGAATGAAAGTGAGAATGTCTTGTCCGCTTTCGTGAAGCCGAAAGCGAGCGTTGTGTCCGCTTTCGTGAGAACGAAAGTGAGATTGCCGAGTCGCCTTTCGGGATGAAGGAAAACTTCAAGTCCACGAAGGAGATCTTCAAGTGCCGAAGGAGAAATCCGTGGAAATCTTCAAGGAGCCCTCCCGGGTCCAGAAATCCATGTCCCCTCAAATGAATCCTTGGGGGTCCTTTTATAGCTTTGGCCGGGGGTAGCCCGGTAATTTTGCCGTTATAACCACCATAACCACCTTGGAGGGCGAATCATATTTCTCGATTTGGAGCACTCGGATCACCATTTTTTGTAAATGACCACCTTGCCCTTTGGGGAAAGGCGACAAGCTGTTCCTGAAAAGTGAAACTGAAAAGAAAAAAAGTGAGCGAGCCGAGTCAGAAAAGTGAGCGAGTCGGAAATGTGAGAATGCTAGAAAGACGAAAAGTGAGCGCGCTAGAAAGACAAAAAGTGAGCGCGCTAGAAAGACAAAAAGTGAGCGCGCTAGAAAGACAAAAAGTGAGCGCGCTAGAAAGACAAAAGTGAGCGAGGCGTTCTGAGCGAACGGTGGAACGGAGAGTCGCGCCCCCCAAGGAGAAAACGAACTCCGACCACACCCGGCGAGGGGATGCGGTTTCGGCCGTATCCCCCGCGGAAAGAGGCTCGGTCGCATTCCCCCATGGGGGGTGCGATTTGGCCGCACCCTCCGTGGGGGGGTGCGGTTTGGCCGCCCCCCCCCCCCCCCCCCCCCCCCCCGTGGGGAGGGTGCGGTTTGGCCGCACCCCCCGTGGGGGGTGCTGTTTGTCCGCACCCCCCTATGGGGGGTGCGGTTTGGCCGCACCCCCCTATGGGGGGGGTGCGGTTGGGCCGCACCCCACGTGAGTGGGGGGGGGGGGGGGGGGCGGGCTATCCGCACCCCACTTGGTGGGGTGCGGACGTACCTTGGTAGCGGGGCGCGGCTTCGTGCCCTTACGGCACCGTTTACGGTGCGATGCGTTTGCGCGACGGAGCCTCCACTTCCGCGATCACGGGCTTAACTGCTGGCCCCACCTCTCTTTAGCGGGGTTTTTTCTATACGCACCCCAAGGCCTTTATGGATGTGTAACAGTATTATACCATCAAGTTTGAAATGATACAACAAGATGCGAACACTATATCATCAAGTTTGTAATGATATGATTAATAATCCTAATATCAGGACACAAACCAGTAATTTCAGTATTCCTTTTTGTAATGATACCCAATTCAACATTTGAATAGAAATAATTGTGTAAATCATCAATTTTGGAATGACTGGCAATTATTCAATCTCAGGCTTTAATCAGGTAACATCTGAAATATTTTAGTGTACTCAATCTAGATGCTTGAAAGTATGCAGATTTTGGTTCTAAAATCTTAAACATAAAACATGTATTAAGTTGTACTATATATACTTTAATTTCATCTCCCCCGATGTTTTAGATATAAGAATCTTACATAAGCCCTTAATAAAGACATCTGATATATTATCTTTTGATCTCACGTCTAGTAGAGATATGATCCCCTAACTAGTGAGATAGGTCAACTAGGCATGTTTCATCAGTAGTTGTCTCCGCTTTCCATTGAACAAAATATTAGTTGCAATGACTTTTGTGGCTTAATTATCACAAGATATCGATATAGAGTTCATTTTTAGACTCGTCATTAAAATGTCCATTATCAGATCCCTAATCCACTCTGCTTCTTCTGCTGCTAAAGTTAGAGCATAAAGTTCTGATTCCATAAAGGATAGTGCAATGCACGCCTCTTAGACTTCCAAGCTACGACAGCTCCTCCTAGTGTAAACACAAAATCACTAGTGGATCTACTATCACCAATATCTAAGCACTAGGAGGCGTCAGAATACCCTTCAAGCACAAGAGGATATCCACTGTAACATAAATCATACTTTTAGTGTACTTTAAGTATCTCACTAGCCATTCTAAGGCGTCCAGTTGCCCTTTCCAGAGTTACTAGTGAATCTACTTAACATGTCATCCGTAAAGGCTGCAACATCCCAACTCTAAAATAGAGTCTAGCCGGTTCAGTTGAACCTTTGGAGGAGCTTAGGTCAGGTAATTTAGAGAAATGACTGTTTTGGGCAGCATTATTGTACAACCCTCATTCTCCGAGGGTAGGCCCATTCAAAGCCACGTAGGCTAAAGTCAAGGTCAAAAGGTCAGCACAGAAGCCGGCAGTCCAAGACACAAGGCAACTCAGCCAGCAGGAGCAAGGGGCGAGTATGGCGAGCAAGGGGCGAGTATGGCGAGCAAGAGGCGAGCTGGGCGAGCAAGGGGCGAGTATGGCGAGCAAGAGGCGAGCTGGGCGAGCAAGGGGCAAGTATGACGAGCAATGGGCGAGCAGAGGCGAGCTTGGGCGAGTATCTCGCGAGTATGGGCGAGTAGCCCTTGTAACTCGCGAGCAGAGGCAGTATCCTCGCCTGGACCCCCCCCCCCCCCCCCCCAGGATTTCTCTATAAATAGCCCCCCAGGGGTACTAGAAATGACACTTTTGGAAGTGGTCGAGGTCCCCCCAAGATGGATACTCGCCAAGTCCAAGCCCGTCTAGTACCTCACCCAGCTTTTGGTTGTGGAGGGGAAGTTTCTCCCAAACTTCCGGGTATGTGGTGGGACCTCCCTGCTGGAGCACCTGGGGTGTGCTTATAGTCATTTTTCTCTCTCCTATTTTAGCTATCTGAGCCGTGGAGTTGGACCGCAGGATCAGTAACCTCGGGCTGCATCGGTCCGAATCTTGAGGTTAGGATTTTCCTGGCGTCAACACTTTGGTGCGGTGAGCGTGGATCGTAGTCGGAGGAAGAAATTTTTGCGAGAAGGCTTCATGCTTAAGATGGCGAGATGGAGGCCAAAGGCAACAACTCGCGAGCATTCGACAAGTTAGGCGAGTTCTAGATGGCGGCATCCTGAAGGCGAGTTCCAGATGGCGACATCCTGAAGGCGAGTACTTGCAGGCGAGATCCAGAGATAAGTTCAGACCAGCGACTTTACTCGCAAGAGAGGCGAGTTTCCTGGGTAGTGGCGAGATCCTTCCTTACTCGCCCTCCTTACTTGCCCATAGGCGAGCTTCTTCAATACTCGGCCATTGGCGAGATCCTTCCTTACTCGCCCATAGGCGAGATCTCTACTCGCGAGGGTGAGTTCTCTACTCGCAAGGTGGTGAGAACCTGGTGCCTAGTTCAAGAGTGGCGAGTTCCTGAAGGGCGATTTCAAGGTCTGGCGAGTATGGATAGCGCCTCGGGAGAGAGTCCTCCTAAAACCAAGCCTCTACATTGACGGTCGAGATCAGCTCCCCCCTTGCACGTTGGACGAGTTACCCCCTGACTGCACTTCCCATCCGACTGGAGAAGTTATCAGAGGAGAGTCCGGACGCCAACCCCCCAACTTGACGAAGAGATGATCGATTTGACCAACCAGCATTATCCGCCTCTAGTTGAGCTCGGCTCCTAGAAGGTGTCGACCTTGTATCCGCCTCTAGTGAGCTCGGCTTCTAGAAGGTGTCGACCTCATATCCGCCTCGAGTTGAGCTCGGCTCCTAGAAGGTGTCGACCTTGTATCCGCTTCCAGTTGAGCTCGGCTCCTGCGAGGTGTCGACCTTATATCCGCCTCCAGTTGAGCTCGGCTCCTGCGAGGTGTCGACCTTGTATCCGCCTCTAGTTGAGCTCGGCTTCTAGAAGGTGTCGACCTCATATCCGCCTCGAGTTGAGCTCGGCTCCTAGAAGGTGTCGACCTTGTATCCGCTTCCAGTTGAGCTCGGCTCCTGCGAGGTGTCGACCTTATATCCGCCTCCAGTTTAGCTCGGCTCCTGCGAGGTGTCGACCTTCTCTCCACCTCTAGTTGAGCTCGGCTTCTAGAATGTGTCGACCTTGTATCCGCCTCTAAGTTGAGCACGACTCCTAGAAGGTGTCGACCTTGTATCCGCTTCCAGTTGAGCTCGGCTCCTGCGAGGTGTCGACCTTGTATCCGCCTCTTGTTGAGCTCGGCTTCTAGAAGGTGTCGACCTCATATCCGCCTCTAGTTGAGCTCGGCTCCTAGAAGGTGTCGACCTTGTATCCGCTTCCAGTTGAGCTCGGCTCCTGCGAGGTGTCGACCTTATATCCGCCTCCAGTTGAGCTCGGCTCCTGCGAGGTGTCGACCTTATCTCCACCTCTAGTTGAGCTCGGCTTCTAGAAGGTGTCGACCTTGTATCCGCCTCTAAGTTGAGCTCGGCTCCTAGAAGGTGTCGACCTTGTATCCGCTTCCAGTTGAGCTTGGCTCCTTCGAGGTGTCGACCTTATATCCGCCTCTAGTTGAGCTCAGCTCCTGCGAGGTGTCGACCTTCTCTCCGCCTCCAGTTGAGCTCGGCTCCTGCGAGGTGTCGACCATCTCTCCACCTCTAGTTGAGCTCGGCTTCTAGAAGGTGTCGACCTTGTATCCGCCTCTAAGTTGAGCTCGGCTCCTAGAAGGTGTCGACCTTGTATCCGCCTCTAGTTGAGCTCGGCTCCTAGAAGGTGTCGACCTTGTATCCGCTTCCAGTTGAGCTCGGCTCCTGCGAGGTGTCGACCTTATATCCGCCTCCAGTTGAGCTCGGCTCCTGCGAGGTGTCGACCTTCTCTCCGCCTCCAGTTGAGCTCGGCTCCTGCGAGGTGTCGACCTTCTCTCCACCTCTAGTTGAGCTCGGCTTCTAGAAGGTGTCGACCTCATATCCGCCTCTAGTTGAGCTCGGCTCCTAGAAGGTGTCGACCTTGTATCCACTTCCAGTTGAGCTCAGCTCCTGCGAGGTGTCAACCTTATATCCGCCTCCAATTGAGCTCGGCTCCTGCGAGGTGTCGACCTTCTCTCTACCTCTAGTTGAGCTCGGCTTCTAGAAGGTGTCGACCTCATATCCGCCTCTAGTTGAGCTCGGCTCCTAGAAGGTGTCGACCTTGTATCCCCCTCCAGTTGAGCTCGGCTCCTGCGAGGTGTCGACCTTATATCCGCCTCCAGTTGAGCTCGGCTCCTGAGATGTGTCGACCTTCTCTCCACCTCTAGTTGAGCTCAGCTTCTAGAAGGTGTCGACCTCATATCCGCCTCTAGTTGAGCTCAGCTTCTAGAAGGTGTCGACCTCATATCCGCCTCTAGTTGAGCTCGGCTCCTAGAAGGTGTCGACCTTGTATCCGCTTCCAGTTGAGCTCAGCTCCTGCGAGGTGTCGACCTTATATCCGCCTCCAGTTGAGCTCGGCTCCTGCGAGGTGTCGACCTTCTCTCCACCTCTAGTTGAGCTCGGCTCCTAGAAGGTGTCGACCTCATATCCGCCTCTAGTTGAGCTCGGCTCCTAGAAGGTGTCGACCTTGTATCCGCTTCCAGTTGAGCTCGGCTCCTAGAATGTGTCGACCTTGTTTCCGCCTCTAGTTGAGCTCGGCTCCTAGAGGGTGTCGAATCTTCTCCACCTCCAGTTGAGCTCGCTCGTCTAGCGAATGGCCTGGAGGGTGTCGACTCTTCTCCACCTCCAGTTGAGCTCGCTCGTCTAGCGAATGGCCTGGAGGGTGTTGAATCTTCTCCACCTCCAGTTGAGCTCGCTCGTCTAGCGAATGGCCTGGAGGGTGTCGAATCTTCTCCACCTCCAGTTGAGCTCGCTCGTCTAGCGAATGGCCTGGATGGTGTCGACTCTTCTCCACCTCCAGTTGAGCTCGCTCGTCTAGCGAATGGCCTGGAGGGTGTCGACTCTTCTCCATCTCCAGTTGAGCTCGCTCGTCTAGCGAATGTCCTGGAGGGTGTCGAATCTTCTCCACCTCCAGTTGAGCTCGCTCGTCTAGCGAATGACCTGGAGGGTGTCGACTCTTCTCCACCTCCAGTTGAGCTCGCTCGTCTAGCGAATGGCCTGGAGGGTGTCGACTCTTCTACATCTCCAGTTGAGCTCGCTCGTCTAACGAATGGCCTGGAGGGTGTCGAATCTTCTCCACCTCCAGTTGATCTCGCTCGTCTAGCGAATGGCCTGGAGGGTGTCGAATCTTCTCCACCTCCAGTTGAGCTCGCTCGTCTAGCGAATGGCCTGGAGGGTGTCGACTCTTCTCCATCTCCAGTTGAGCTCGCTCGTCTAGCGAATGGCCTGGAGGGTGTCGAATCTTCTCCACCTCCAGTTGAGCTCGCTCTTCTAGCGAATGGCCTGGAGGGTGTCGAATCTTCTCCACCTCCAGTTGAGCTCGCTCGTCTAGCGAATGGCCTGGAGGGTGTCGACTCTTCTCCATCTTCAGTTGAGCTCGCTCGTCTAGCGAATGGCCTGGAGGGTGTCGAATCTTCTCCACCTCCAGTTGAGCCTCGCTCCTGGAAGATGTCGACTCTTCTCTACCTCCAGTTGAGCTCGGCTCCTAGAAGGTGTCAACTTTCTATCCGCTTCCAGTTGAGCTCGGCTCCTGTGAAGTGTCGACCTCTCTTCCGCTTGCAGTTGAGCTCGACTCCTGTGAGGTGTCGACCTTTTCTGGAGGCGAGGAAGTCCTCAAGCTCTGCGACTGCGCGAGCAGGCGTACGAAAAGGCGACAGCAAGCCCAGGAGGTCGGCCATGCCAACAGCAGCTTCCTCGGCAATACTACGCGACATCTTGAAGCGAGATGCCGACTATAGACCAAATACTCGCCAGAAAGACAGCTCGTTGAATAAGGGTTGGATGATTCTTTCCGAGCAACTATGTTACTCGCAAAGAGCGGGGATTGTGTACAACCCTCATTCTCCGAGGGTAGGCCCATTCAAAGCCACGTAGGCTGAAGTCAAGGTCAAAAGGTCAGCATAGAAGCCGGCAGTCCAAGACACAAGACAACTCAGCCAGCAGGAGCAAGAGGCGAGTATGGCGAGCAAGGGGCGAGTATGGCGAGCAAGGGGCGAGTATGGTGAGCAAGGGGCGAGTATGGCGAGCAAGGGGCGAGTATGGAGAGCAAGAGGCGAGCTGGGCGAGCAAGGGGCGAGTATGGCGAGCAAGAGGCGAGCTGGGCGAGCAAGGGGTGAGTATGACGAGCAATGGGCGAGCAGAGGCAAGCTTGGGCGAGTATCTCGCGAGTATGGGCGAGTATCTCGCGAGTATGGGCGAGTATCTCGCGAGTATGGGCGAGTAGCCCTTGTAACTCGCGAGCAGAGGCAGTATTCTCGCCTGGACCCCCCCCCCCCCCCCCAGGATTTCTCTATAAATAGCCCCCCAGGGGTACTAGAAATGGCACTTTTGGAAGTGGTCGAGGTCCCCCCAAGCTGGATACTCGCCAAGTCTATGCCCGTCTAGTACCTCGCCCAGCTTTTGGTTGCAGAGGGGAAGTTTCTCCCAAACTTTCAGGTATGTGGTGGGACCTCCCTGCTGGAGCACCTGGGGTATGCTTATAGTCATTTCTCTCTCTCCTATTTTAGCTATCTGAGTGTGGAGTTGGACCGCAGGATCAGTAACCTCGGGCTGCATCGGTCCGAATCTTGAGGTCAGGATTTTCCTGGCGTCAACAATTATACTTCGCCACAACACCAAAGTAGTACAATGAGCATACGCGCTCCGAATTGACTTCCGTCAGTTGCGTTAGACTCGTATGGTTGATACAAGTGCAACGGAACTCGTTCCGTCCAAATCCGAGGTTATTTGGTGAAAATGACCGTTTTGAGTACCGTAGCGCGCCACGACGACGCTATTTTAGTATAGTGAGCATACGTTCTCTGAATTGACTTCCGTCAGTTGCGTTAGACTTGTATGGTCGATACGAGTGCAACAGAACTCGTTTCGTTCTAATTCGAGGTCATTTGGTGAAAATGACCGTTTTGAGTACCATAACGCGTCACGACGATGCTATTTTAGTATAGTGAGCATACGCGCTCCGAATTGACTTCCGTCAGTTGCATTCGACTCGTATGGTCAATACGAGTGCAACAGAACATACGAGTGCAACAGAATTCGTTTCATTCAAATCCGAGGTCATTTGGTGAAAATGTCCGCTTTGAGTATCATAACGCGTCATGACGACGGTATTTTAGTGATCATACGTGCTGTGAATTGACTTCTGTCAGTTGAGTTAGACTCGTATGGTTGATACAAGTGCAAAGAAACTCGTTTCGTTCCAATCCGAGGTCATTTGAAGAAAACGACTATTTTGAGTAACATTGAGCGTCACAACAACGCCACTTTAGAATATTGAGTGAACAAGCTCTGAATTGAAGTCTGGGAGTTGTGTTATACTCGTATGGTCGATACGAGTACAACCAAATTCGTTTCGCTTAATTCCGACGTTGTTTGATCTATTAAATAAAAATATTGCTCGTAAAATTATACGAAGCTTCGAGATACGTGAACGCTGGATTTCAACCCCGTCACATCAATGTTGACTCAACACTCGACGACTCAGACCCATATTGACTTTGACCATATGAGGGACCCACTTGTGGTTGGCTTTGGTCAACCTTCCTCAAAAGAGGGGTTTTTATAATCTTTAAACCTCTCCACCCCAAGTCCTCAACCCACCAAAGCCCTCCTCCTATGATGATAAGCACTAATCCCAAAGCACCCATAGAAGTGGGATGGGATATTTTCTTACCATGGGGGTTAGACCTAAGGACATGCCAAACCTAACCATAACCCTCCCCACTAAACCACTATCCCCATGCTTCACTTTGATTGGATATCAGCAATCCCAAGGCATCCACAAGATGATTGATAGCTGCCCACCCTCACCCCAACTAGGGTTGCCGACAACTCAACCCACCTCCACTCGGGTAAGAAAGAAGAAGGAGAGGGGGGGGGGGGGGGGGGGGGGGGGGGGGGGGGGGGGGGGGGGGGGGGGGCTCGACTGGCTATTTAATAAGCTCCCAGCCATGAAAAAAAGGAGAGGGAGCTCCACTCGACCCCAGCTGGACCCAACCCAGCCACCTCGAGACCTCGCCGGCACCAGAGTAGGAGGAAGGACCCCGAGCGCCACCTCCAACCACCATGATCGGGAAGGACTCCCGAGCTCATCTAAGGCGTCCGGGCAGTTCCACCTCGCCGGAGGAGGTTCATCATCTCCCTCCGACGAGTCTCCAGGCGGTGGCACCGCCGAGAAGAGAAGCCCCGGCGGTGCCCGAGGTGTTCTCCTTGAGGGGCCGTTTCCGGTGGCCTCCGACGGGGTCCGGCCACCGGAGGGAAGGTCGACCCCTGGCGCGCCGACCGGGGATGGAAGGCGTATGGGACACGTGTCAACGGAAGAGCAGGGCGGCATGACACCGTCGGGAGCAGGGACGGTCGCGCCACCCTGCTCTCAGTCTCTCGCTTTTTCCAGAAATGGTCGGCGGCGCCTGGCCACCGGACCGCCGCCGACTGAGTCACCGACCCCCAGCGAGTCGATCGGGGGCAGCACCGATGACTGGCGTTGGCCGGCCATCAGTAGCGGAGGCCACCGCCTCCCACACCCACGGGAACAACATCCACCGTCCGATTTTCATGCAGAAGTTCAGACGGCTGGGAAAACCTCGTTTCCCGCCCCATCTCAGCATTCGCGCCCCTACAGCGGATCTGTCCAGATCCGCTGTGGTCAGATCCGGATCCGCTGTGGGGGCTGAAGAACGGAGCGCGCTCCCTGCGGCTCCATCTCGGCCGCAGGATCTGGAACCAAGGACGGCTATCTGTACCCCCGACCCTTATTGAAGCAGAAATGTTTTTTTTGGGGCTTATTCTTAGATCAAAACGAAAAACTTTGAACATCAAAGTTTTATAACTCATCAATGTCTATCTCCAGTAATTTTTTGAGAATTTTCTGAGACCAATAACTATTTTTAATAATTAAAAAAATGGTAAAATTTTAGTGTTTAAATCAATGCAGGGCTTTAACACTAATGGAAAATTCTGAGAAAATTTGGGAAGCTTCCCACTACTGACCTACAGTCACTATAATTATTTAAGCATTGTTGGAAAAGTTTTGCTATTTTTAGATAATCAAAATCCCTATTTTAAATTAATAGAGAATCATTCTCTCTTTCAAAATGTCTCCAAAAATTATGGACAGTGTGAGGGCTTGGATCACACCCTCTGGAAAAGTTTGGGGATTTTTAAATTACCCTTGCTATATTTTGGAATTTATTTGACGGTTATGAGAGCCTAAATAAATTAGCAAAGGCTATTTATATCTCAAAAGGCCTTGAGAAAATTTATGATAGCTCGTTATGGATGTTATCAGTCTGGATAAAAGTTGGATGATTTTCGGATATAGTCTACTATTTTAACGACCTTAAAATAGAATAATAACTCAACGAGCTGCGTTTAGAATAATGCTCAAGACATTGGGAGCCGCCTCTCCGGAGGATTTAAGGAACTCATAATGTCGCTCCGCAAGTCCGCTTAAGCCATGCTTAAAGGTTGCAATTAAAACCCAAGGTCGGACTATAACAAAAGGCAGAATTTGGAAGAAGCTCATATGAACGGAGATAGAACATAACTTTCCTCCTATGAACGGAGAGGGAACTGAAGCCTCCTATATATGGCGTGAAGGACTACTAACCCTTTTATTCTATTACACTTTTTTTACTCCAGTCTCGTACTGGTCACGCTCCTTTCGTTTCAGTACCTTTCGTTCAGTTCATTTTCAGTACCACTCCAATCTCGTACTGGTCCAGTTCATTTCTGTGCTTTATTTCATTATAGCCTATAATTTAGAGTTGACGTGAAGATGGGGCATTCCTTTAGAGTCAACCCTAAATAGTGCCGAACTGGCCGCCGCTTGTAGAGCAGAGCGGACAGATCGATGTTTTGGCTTTTCCTTCTTTATTGCCTATAATTTAGAGTTGACGTGAAGATGGGACATTCCTTCAGAGTCAACCCTAAATAGTGCCGAACTGGCCGCCGCTTGTAGAGCAGAGTGGACAAATCGATGTTTTGGATTTTCCTTCTTTATTGCCTATAATTTAGAGTTGACGTGAAGATGAGACATTCCTTCAGAGTCAACCCTAAATAGTACCGAACTGGCCGCCGCTTGTATAGTAGAGAGGACAGATCGAGGTTTTGGCTTTTCCTTCTTTATTGCCTATAATTTAGAGTTGACGTGAAGATGAGACATTCCTTCAGAGTCAACCCTAAATAGTACCGAACTGGCCGCCGCTTGTATAGTAGAGAGGACAGATCGAGGTTTTGGCTTTTCCTTCTTTATTGCCTATAATTTAGAGTTGACGTGAATATGAGACAATCCTTCACAGTCAACCCTAAATAGTGTCGAACTTGCTGCCGCTTGTAGAGCAGAGCGGACAGATCGATGTTTTGACGTTTCCTTCTTTATTGCCTATAATTTAGAGTTGACATGAAGATGAGAGATTCCTTCAGAGTCAACCTTAAATAGTGCCGAACTGGCCGCCGCTTGTAGAGCAAAGCGGACAGATCGATGTGTTAGCTTTTCCTTCTTTATTGCCTATAATTTAGAGTTGGCGTGAAGATAGGACATTCCTTAATAGTCAACCATAAATAGTACCGATCTGTCCGCCTTTTGTAGAGCAGAGCGGGCAGATTGATGTTTTGGCTTTTCCTTCATTCTTGCCTATAATTTAGAGTTGACGTGAAGATGAGACATTCCTTCAGAGTCAACCCTAAATAGTGCTGAACTGACCGCCGTTTGTAGAGCAGCGCAGACGAATCGATGTTTTGGATTTTATTTCTGTATTGACTGTAATTTAGATTTGACGGGATACATTGTGTCTTCGAGAAATATTCCTACGGGAATATAGCGCGCCTTCGAGAAATATTCCTACGAGAATATATTGTGCCTTCGAGAAATATTCCTACGGGAATATATTGTTCCTTCGAGGAATATTCCTACGGGAATATATTGTGCCTTCGATATGTGTTCCTTCGGAAAATATATTCCGCCTTCTAGAAATATTCCTACAGGAATATATTGTGCCTTCAAGAAATATTTCTACGGGAATATATTGTGCCATCGAGAAATACTCCTACGGGAATATATTGTGCCTTCGAGAAATATCCGTGCGGGAATATATTGTGCCCTCGAGGAATATTCCTATGGGAATTAAATGTGCTATCGAGGAATATTCCTATGGGAATTAAATGTGCCTTCGGAAAATGTGTCTTGGGAGAATGTTGGATAGCCGGTGAGTTTTACTCTAAGGCAACCCGCACGATGGATGGTCTGGGAGGGCAACCTGTGCGAAACTAATAGAACTACGTGGGTCTGAGACTGTATGCAGGATGATACAGAGTACGTAGGCGGTGGTCGTGGGAAGACTGTCTCGGCCCAATAAGAGTCCAGATATCCCCTCCCTTATAAATGTTATATTATGTATGTTGTCAGTAGGGGTTAGATTCTGTTCGTGATTCTAATAACTTGTCTTTAGCACAGATGATATGTGCAGATGAGAAACAACACCCATGTGTGGATGAAGCCACAGAACAGGCTACGTTATGTACAAGTTATTAAGCCACATCCTCTTTTGTCGTGCCCTATCTCATGGTATACAGGTATATGCTTTGGCACTGGAGTCGTTTGAGCGGCGGGAAGGATAACATTACTCATGCAGGTCTTAAATATATGAGTTTTTGTGATGAATAATCTTCCGCTATAAATCATGTCTTCCGCTAAGTGATATGAAGTGCACTCTATAATAACGTCTTCCGCTAGAATAATGTTTCCTTACTCTGTTGGTGTGTAGTGACTTTCGCTTAACATCACCCCAATGCGTGACAACGGAGTGTTCAAGACAGAGAGTTGGAGAAGAAAGTACCTTCACCCGTCATGGTCGCTTCGACGTCATGCAAAAAAGGGTGGTGTGCGATAAGATCCCCTGGTCGGACCGCCGATTTGGGAGGGGAGGGGGGTCTTACAATGGCTATGTCAGGTCTAGTGCAGGTAGTAGCATACATGAGACTTTCTATAAGTTTGGAGTAATCCAACTAGTTGATAGGTGAACCATCATTAGGTTTCAGTCTATTATTATAATCGTATGGAGTCTCAATCTTTTTTTTTATCATAACCCCACTTTTCCAGTAGATTTTTGATATAGTGACTCTGACTTAGGGTAATACCCTTCTCAGTGAAGTTCATTTCCATTCCTAGGATGGTTTTCACCACGCCTAAGTCTGTCATGATAAATTGTTCCTTCAAGGTAACTTTTACGTCTTCCACCTTAAACGGATCAGTACTCAGAATTAGCATGTCACCAACGTACAAGTATATAATGGCCACAACATTTGAACTCATTTTTATATACAAACATTTATCTGATAGGCTTGATTTAAAACCACTGCCTTTTAACACAAGTGTCAAATTTCTCGTGCTACAACTTTGGTGCTTGTTTCAATCCGTAGAGTAACTTAATCAACTTACAGACCTTATTTTCTAGACCTTCTATGACAAACCCTTCAAGTTGGTGCATGTAGATCTCCTCAGTCAGATCTCCATTTAGAAATGCAGTCTTGACATCCATCTGATGAACGGTAAGATGTTCAATATATTCTATAGCGAGAAGGAGCCTGAAAGTGCACATTGTGTCTCTGAGAATCCTCTAGAGGGGGGTGAATAGAGATTTAAAATATTTCTATCATAACTGTGTAGACAATAAAACACACTAAGGAATTATGCTCACAAACAACGCACATGCAAAATAATTATTGCAGGAAATAAAAATGCTAAGAAGGAAAATTGGGACAGCACAGAAAAGCACAACACAAACACAAAAGATTTTATAGAGGTTCCCCAAAATGTGGGTAGTCCTCTCTTCTACCACCTGGTAGGAATGCACCACTTGTGCCTGAGTCTTTTGATAAGGAGACTCTTAGAACCAATGATCTTTTGATAAGGAGATCATGAACCAACCAGATCTTTTGATAAGGAGATCTTGAACCACTGAATCCTTTGGAAGAGGTATTCTAAAAACTCTTTTACAGGTGAAGAGAAAGTGAAGGGGGAAGGGAAAGAAAGAGGGAGAATTCTGTTCTCAGAATTCCGTGAAGGCTTGTGCTTCAGATTTCTCTTTTCAGGATCTGTGAATAATGAATCATTGCTTTTGATTGAGATGTTTTGCAAGGATTATGATGCTTCAGACCCTATCTGTTTTCTTTAATTCAAAATTGGCTGATGTATGGTAGTGATGAGAAGCAGCCTTTGTTCTTCTGATCCGAGAGAGAGAGAGAGAGAGCAGATCTTCTGTTTTCAATCTTTTAGGGTTCCAGCAGGAAGAAGAGGAAGAGCGGAAACCCTAAAATGACATCCGTGAGAAATTGTAATAATTGTTGTTCTATTTCTCTCTGCAATCTTCTTATTTATTGTCCCTCTATTTGGTTTGAATTCCTTTCCTCTTCTGGAATGTTCTGAACTTGCAAATCATTGGACAATAGCTCTTCCTTTCCTCTTTTAATTCTCGACCCGTCCACCAACTATAATGCCCCATTCCAAGAAACATTTTCTGTCTTCTTGAATGCTCCTTTCCATTTGAGGCAATAATTAAGCCGTTGGAGAACGATCTTGAGCACCGTGGGCCAGACAGAGAGAGATTCAAAATGACAGTTGAAAAGGTTTCATTTTCAGACTGTAATCGACGTAGCGTCGAATTCTCTTTCTCTCTTATCGACGCACCTTCGATTTCTTGTAAGAGCAGCTTCGAATTCATTCTTGCTCTGATTAAACTCTGCTTGTCGATGTTGCGTCGAAACCTTATCGACGTAACCGTCGAGTTGAAGGCTTGAGTCAGAACCTCATTATCTGCGTCGAAATGTAGTTGACATTGCGTCGACTTTAGATGGCTTCGACAAATACTTCATTCTACGTTGAGTTGAAGTAGAAGCTGCGTCGACTTCTCATGATACTTCGACATGACCATGGCTTCTACGTCGATATCCTTATGACGTAGCGTCGACTTGAATTACTTCGACAGAGGGTTGAGTTGCTTGGACTTCTAGTCTAAGTAACGTCGACATCCATTCGATGTTGCGTCGATTTCTTATTCGACGCATAAGATAACTTAACCCAAATACTGCTTGTCTTGAACTTGTCTTGTTATTCTAAGTTGAGAGGGATATCCTAAGACATCTAATGACCACATTACCCTCACTATACAATGGGTAATTCAACCTAAGAGATAAAATCATTTTTATATAATTTGTTAAGTTAAATCAAATGAGTTTTTCCCAACAGAGCCTAATCGTCGCAATGTGACAAACATGTGAGTATATATCAAAGTAGTCTATACCACTCACTTGAGTGTAGGCTTTGACAACTAGACGTTCTTTGTATTTGTCAATACTCTCATTGGGATTTAGTTTCTTCTTCAGAACTCACTTGTTCCCTATGGTTCTAGCCCCTTTGGGCAGGTCAACTGAAGTCCAAGTGTGATTTTGCATGAGAGTATTCATCTCATCATCAATGACTTTTTTCCATAATAGGGAATCCCTAGATTGCATCGCTACCTTATAGGTAAATGGATCAACTTCAACTTGGCAAGTCACAAAGTCTGTACTGAAGCTTTTAGGCATTCTTTCTCTATTAGATAACCTTGTTGGCTCCAAAACCCTAGTGTTTATCAGCTCAATGTTAGAGATTCTTGGTTCTGTCTCAACAAAAGTTGAAGGACTGGTAGCTGGCAGACCTGGAAGAGTCAGGTTTTAATCTTTAAGGAACTTATCCTCAAATAAAATCGCATCTCTAGATTCCGTGACTGTATTAGTTGAGAGATCTAGAAATTGTCTACATCACTATCCTTTGCACATCCTAGATAGACACAAGCTGGGTAAAAAGCGTAGTTTGAGTTAAACCAAGCCAATATAGTTTCCTCCAACATACAATTACACAAACCAAGCCATTATATAAAAAATTATTGATTATAAAATTTTTGAGAATATAATATCGCATCGGGGAACTTGCTTATGGGTTGTTCACTTAATAAGATATATCATGTGGTCATACACCTACAACCACTTGGTTTTGAGCCAATATGGCATTTAAAAACATACAAAAGGCTAAAGACCCTATATGTGAGAGGCCATGCTGAGAATATAGTCCTACATCGAAGAAATCGCACAGCCATGTGCACTGCGCGCTTAAATTGGTTTTGAATTAGAAGCATAGGCTCTTGTTATCTTGTAAATATGAGCTGAAAATGAGGGGAGTTGAAAAATGTTAAGAATGCCAAAGTAAGAAGAAAATAGAATTTGGTCAAGGAATGAAGACACTGATGGTGTTTTGGTACATAAGAAATTGAGAGAATTAACCCAATGAAACATAGATTATTGAAATAGATGAGGACAAAAAGAGCAGACTCAAAATTAGGGAACATGCATGGTAAACATGCAAACAGTTATCCTCTTGCCAGGGTTAAATTTTTGGGTCAACCGATGGGCATAATAGTAGGATTGGCGCTACGTGATAGCAATTAGAACAATAGTATATTGCTTTTTAATAGAAATCATGATATAATCGTGTGAGGTATTCTCGTGTGATCGCGCAAGGTCAACATGGATCCTCTACGGGACTTTTCCCTCCTTCCTCGGCGAACAATATCTCAGACGAAAGCTTGTAACATAATGTTCTCTCATTTATGCTTATTATAGTATTTCACCTCTTGAGTGTTGAACTTAATGAAGCAGGTCGCAAGAGAGCGGCACCCCCGAAAAGAGTTAGATGAAGTCCTCGAGAGTGTTGTTGTCGTAGTACGGGCCCCTACACGAGCTCCTCTCATGCATGTCAGCTACTTGCCCCATCGAGTGAGTCAAAAACTTTGAGAGACTTATCGTAGTTAGGGCCCCTACACAAGCTCCTCTCCTGCAAGCCGAATACTTGCCCCCTAGAGTGAGTCCAAAACCTCGAGAGCGTTGTTGTCGTAGTTCGGGACCCTGCACGAGCTCCTCTCCTGCATGGTGGCTACTTGCCCCCTCCAGTGAGTCAAATACCCCGAGAGCGTTGTTGTCGTAGTCTGAGCCCCTACACGAGCCCCTCTCCTGCATGCCGACTACTTGCCCCATCTAGTAAGTCCAAAACCTCGAGAGCGTTGTCGCCGTCACCGTCGCATGTCGGCGCCACCGCTGCATGTCGCCGCCGCCGCATGTCGCTGCCGCCGCCGCATGTTGCCGCCCCATCTGCCGCCGCATGTCGACACCGCCGTCACATGTCTCCGCCCTCGTCCCAGCTATGTTATTATTAAACCTCCTCTTGTGACAAAACTTTTGTAATTACAAATATCGGAATGTATTAACTATAGTAACTATGTGCTCCTAGAAACCTGACTAAAAGGTGTTCTAGTTATCTTGGTTTGAGCACAAATCTCATATTTATCAAATTTGATTGTTGTGTCTAAGAGAATATTATGAGTTTTAGCTAGCATGAGTAGTTTTCTATAGTTCACATGTCCTAGTCTTGCATGTAAAGTCTTATGATCTATCATATTTGAACTAACTGCATGAACAACTTCATTTGATAGACTCAATCTATACATCCTGTTTAAGACATATGCACAAGCAAAGTAATTTGAGTTAACCATTGAAGTTACTTTACCACCACTAATGTTAAAAGACATACCAACATCTCATAACATGCTAATTGAAACTAAATTAGCAGCTAATGTAGGTATAAATTTAACCTTCTTTAAAATTAAATGCGTACCTGAAGAGAGTAGCAAATCTGCAGTCCCAGTCTGGAGTACCTGAGCAGTGGCTTCATTTGCAGCAGTCGCCGTTTCATTCGCTGCAGTGAGATCCTTCAGAAGAGCCGAATTGTTGCAGACATGTCATGTGGCACCTGAATTTAGCCACCACTCTGTACTGGCCTGACCTTTCCCCACCATGGCAACAAAGTGGGTAGACGTAGTCTCATGAAGCATATTTGCTATGTTATCAGTCTTGGGTGTGCTGGATTCTCCTTTCTTAGGTTTTCTGCACTCGGAAGCATAGTGACCCCACTTGTTGCAATTGTAACACTTGTCTTTGAATTTTTTGATCTTTTTGCTGGTGTCCACAATTGCGGGTGCACTGGTCCGCGGTTTAAACTTCTCAGGTTGAGGCTTGCGCTTAGGATGCGTGACCATGTTGGCAGCAAAGTTCTGCTTACTAACTGTCTTTAAGGTATGCCTAGTCCGGTTCTCATCCTCAGTGCAGATAAACTGCTTCAAGTCTTTGAGACTGACCTGAAACTTCTTCTGACACATCTCAGTCTTGAATGAATACCACGCCGAGGGGAGCTTGAAAAAAAAAATGGCTCCGGTAACGAACCCATCTGGCAGAGGGACGTTCTCACTGTTGAACTTTACCACCAGAATCTCAAGATCTGCAACCTGTGACAGAATCTCTCTGTCTTTAGAGAAGGTGAACGTCATGAATTTGTCCACCAGGTGCATCTTGGACATATTCTCTTCTTCCTTGAACTGTTCTTCCAGAGTGACTCAGATCTCCTTTGCAGTCTTCAGTTTGTCATAGGTCACTGTCAGTGTGTTGGAAAGACAGTTGAGGAGGTAATCACGACAAAAATCTTCGTCGCTGATCCACTGAGCCTTATCTCCTCCTCCTTCATAATCTGCAAAATGGTACTGCAGTGTATAGAAAATATTCAAATACTTCATGTCGAACTGGGTGTTCCGTTTTCAGGCGCTGAATTCAGAATTTGAGAACTTCTCCAGTTTGATCATCGACATAGGAGAGGAAAGATTGTTTCCCTTCAACATCGTGAAACGCCATTCAAAATCCTTTGCAAAAAACTGGCTGCTTGTGGTCGGCAACCAACTTTTCTCCACAAGAGGAGATCCGACCTGGAACAGGAAAACGACAACGGCGAAAACAGATCTGGAGCGACAGCGGCGCGCGCAAACAGGATCGTATCTACGATTGGTTATTCGATAGTATATATTATCGTATATACGATCGTATAAACTGCGGGATCAGGCTGTAGTGGCGTCGTGATCAACGAACGAGATCAGATCCGACTGTGCAAAAGGAGAGGAAGACGGACAGCGACTGGGACCTCCTTTGATGCCGAGAAGACGATGACGGGAGAGATCGTCGGCGAGTGGAACTTCCTCTGTCGTCGGGAACGACGCTGGTTGGCATAGAAGACAAGAGGAATAGGCGGCAGACTTGTGTCCCGAGTGATGGAGACGGCGAGCGAAGAGATCGTCGGCGACTGGATGAGATCGACAACGATGTCTACCTCTTCTCTATCACGACAGTGAAGAAGGGTCGACGACGAGCGATGGGAAGATCCGCCTGGAGCTCAATCGGGACGCACGAAACTGGGCGGCGGCTCCTTACGGGAGTGGAGGCTAGGGCACACCAACGAAAGAACTTCGAGAATGTTGGAGTGCTCGAAGCATCCCGTGTGGCTGTCTAGTTTGGAACGGTCTACACGTTACCCCCAGCAAGGGTATTTATAAGGCGAAACCCTAAATTCCCGACGACCCGTTATGAACCCGATACCATATATAAATATATTTCTTAACAATACATACACAGCAGAACACAAGAGAAATGCAAGCATCTCTCTCTCCTGCTCTAGCCATTATAGTTGTGGCGTTCGACCACGAGATCAATGACCTTAGGCTACACTTAGATTCGAAAATTTGGAGTCGTAATTTTCCTGGTTTCAACACTATGGTTTGCTTGGGAAGATTTCGATAGCATGAGTTACTCTCTCCCGTGGCGAAGAGGACGACCAAAGTTCTTTTGTTTTTAAATTTTCTTTAAGCCTCATCCGTGCCAAAAGACGATCCCAATTCAACTAAATAATTAAGGTCTGTTAGTTGGGCGTTGGGAGTGGGAGCGATGTGAATGAGAGCGGTGAGAGATGGAGGGATGTGCATGCGGTCTCAATATAGGGCCAAAACGAAGTTACCAAATCAGTTTATCCTGTGAAATGATTCCTCTACTGTGTGAAATCAATCTTAAGTTGTGCTCATCATAAGATGACAACTCGGATTTCAAATTTAAGGAATACTATCTGTCAATTTTTGTTCAAAACTAGTTTTATTTGTGAGCTGTCCTCTAAGAATTAATTTCATTCACTTTTATGTTCAAAACTAGTTTTATTTTCTTGGTGGTGGTCATAGCCGCTGTCATGACAAACATAGATTCAACGACGGTAACTTTTTTGTCCAAATTCATCGGAGCAAAAACACCGGAGCTTAAATAGCTTAAAATTAAAAAAAAAAACAAATAATAAGAACGGTGATAGCATATAATAATTGCACGTACAACGAAAGTTTTGTACTTTTCCATAAATTCAGCTCAAAGCCCTTGTATATATCTATTTCAAATAAAAAATTAAATCAAAGCAAAAACTGATCCATTTGTCAGTTTCCTCATGTAAAAGAGTTCGGCGGTTCAAGCCTAGGCCTCAACAGCCAACAGTTCATATATATATATATATATGTATGCATACTCACAGTGCAGAACGGCGCAAGAGAAATGGAAGCGGGCGGCAGCGAGAATAGGGGTGAAATGATGACGAAGGACGGGTCTGTGGATCTACAAGGAAGACCTGTATTAAGAAGTCAGCGCGGTGGATGGAGTGCCTGCTACTTCATCGTTGGTAATTATGATGAATTTTATTACAACCATATATATATGTATATATATATATATGATTAGGAGGGCTATAAAGATTCTCTCTATATCTCCATTCTTATCTCTCTCTCATGTAGGTTTAGGAGGGCTATAAAGATTCTCTCTTCCTCTCTCCTCTCTCTCTTCATTGTAAGAATGAGATCAAAAGTTTACCTCATTTTGAATGGTTAAGATTTTTTATAACCACTCCAAAGTACTTATTTATAGTAGTTAAAGATATATATATATATATAGAGAGAGAGAGAGTGAGTGTGTGGTTTTAAAGACACATAAAAAAATGCTATATGCACACCAGTGATAAATGCACACCAAAAAATTATTAAGTCTTTTTCTCTTAAAGTTGATTCGCATATAACACATTAAGGTCTTTTTTTTCTCTTAAAATTGGTGTGCATATAGCGCTTTTTGGTGTGCTTTTAACACCACTATATATTTTAATATATAAATTATATAATATAGAGAGGTGAGTTTATGAAATCATGTGTTTACAGTGTACGAGGTGTTTGAGAGGATGGCTTTCTACGGGGTAGCGTCGAATCTGGTGGTGTATTTGACGACAGAGCTCCGGCAAGGCACTGTGGCTTCGTCCAACAACGTCACCAACTGGATGGGCACCAGCTTCGTCTGTTCCGTCGGCGGCGCCTATATCGCCGATGCTCTTTTTGGTCGATTCTGGACCTTCACCGCCGCCTCCCTCGTCTATTTTCTGGTACTTGTCACAATCTCTACGCTAATACTACGGTATCTTCTTCTTCTTTGTATACTCTGTAATGCTTATTTATGGCGATTGATAATTATATATTTTTTTTGGCTATTTGCAACTCATTGTTATTCGCACATTACACAATTATAATTGTATCCCACATCACTCTTCTTACCCCAAAATAAAAAATTTAAAATTGTTTTTATAGATAGAACTAGACATATATGGTGAAACATCTTCCCCTAAAAATAAAGTTGTTCCAAAAAAACATTGAAATGCATATAGCCTACGTGGTCGAAACGGGTTAAGGAGGGCAAGGAGAGAAAATGTAAAGAGAACTCACCGGAAGGCAACGAGAGAGCCTACGTCGTCGAAACGGCGAAAAAAGGGACTTGCCGGCTGGAAATCAGGAAGGAGGCGGCGCGAGGGGGGAGGTCGGGCGGCGGCTTCCTGTTTGCGAAACTGAGGGGGCGGGTTTCAAAAGTGAGCGAGAAAGAAGAGGGCCGGGTACGTTTATGTTTTTTAGAGGCTCTGATAATATCTTATTTTATATAAGATAAATGTGGCACAAATATGCAGAGAGAGGGTTTATGTTATTTGTTACATTATTTTAAATAAATCTTTTTTGTACAAATTGTTTATATATATAGAGAGAAAATATGTTTATATTTTAAATGATTTTTTTTATTGAGGATTTCTTGAATTGATATAATTTCTTTTAAATATAATAATCTTAGTAAACTCACACTAATGGCACAACCACCCCAGGGAATGTGCTTGCTAACAGCAAGTGTATCATTTTCATCACTGAAGCCACCGCCCTGCAACACACAAGACATTCTTGATGCAAGAAACTGCAAGCCCGCGACAAATTTTCAGCTCGGCATATTCTTCAGCGCGCTGTACATTCTTGCGCTGGGCACTGGAGGAACCAAGCCGAACATTTCGACCATCGGCGCCGATCAGTTCGATGAGTTCGATCCCAAAGAGAGGGCTCAAAAGATCTCCTTCTTCAATTGGTGGATCTTCAGCGTCTTCGTCGGCACCCTTTTTGCAAACTTGATCATCGTTTATGTTCAGGTGGGTGTGTCAACACGTATGTACTGTTGATTCATGATTCACAGTTGACTCATTTGAATCCTTGACTATAAGCGCAGGACAACATTAGTTGGTCTCTGGGGTATGGAATCCCTACAATTGGCCTTGGGATCTCACTGTTGATCTTCTACTCCGGGGTTTCCTTTTACAGGCACAAGAAGCCTGAGGGGAGTCCCTTAACAAAAATGGCCAGAGTTTTGGTGGCCGCGGTTAGAAACTATAGAGTGCCTCTGCCAAAGGATCCACTGCACCTTTATGAACTCGAGTTAAGTGATTACACAAAGAAAAATAAGTTCAGAATCACATCAACAGATTCCATGAGGTTAGTGTCCTACATTTTAAGGAACATAAAATGCCCCCCCCCCCCCCCCCCCCCCCCCTGTTTACATTTCATAACGCTGGATGATTTACTCCAAGGTCCGGGGTACTTTTGTACATGAATACTATGAAATGTAAACATTGAGAGGAGCTTTTGTAATTTAGAAAGTTAGAGGGGCGCAAGTTGTAATTATGCAAACTTCGAGGGGAGGTCCCGGTAAATAACCCTTTATATTAATGAAGAAATCTTAATATCGTCGGCCCTCGCCCATGGATCATCAAGTTGTAATAAATTCATTATCAGTACTTACTGTTCAGGTTTCTGAACAAAGCAGCAGTTCTGGTGGGTGAAAATAAAAAAGCATGGAAACTATGTCCTGTAACTCATATAGAGGAAACAAAGCAGATGATGAGGTTGTTGCCAGTCCTATTCTCCTTGTTCATCCCAGACATAATGGCCGCACAGGTGTGACCCTAAACCCTCGTATACTTAAATTTATTAAGTTAAAAAATTAATGGATGAATCACATTTTATTCAGATATATACTTAAATTAGCTAGTGGAAGTGTTATATTATTCCTCATGTGCTAAGTAAACTATATATACTGATGATCGCATGTTCAGATATACACACTCTTCATCAAGCAAGGCACCACCCTCAACCGCCACATCGGCCCTAACTTTCAAATCCCTCCGGCCAGCCTCACCGCCTTCAACACCGTCACAATGCTCATCGGCATCTTCCTGTACGACCGCTACTTCGTCGGAATCATGAGAACTTGGACAAAGAACCCGAGAGGCATCTCTCTTCTCCAAAGGCTGGGGGTTGGGTATGTCATTGAGACCATAGCAATGTTTGTTGCTTCGCTGACAGAGATGAAGAGGTTGAGTTTTGCGGGAGAGCATGGAAGCGGTCGTGGAGGTCAAGTCCCACTCACCATATTCGTTCTGCTTCCTCAGTTTGTGCTCATGGGAGTGGGCGAAGCTTTTCTGGTTGTGGGGAAGATGGATTTTTTTTACCATCAGGCTCCAGAGAACATGAAGAGCCTGGGGACTTCATTGGCGCTCTTCTCTCACGGATTTGGGAGCTTCCTGAGCAGCTTTCTGCTGTCTGCGACGGAGAGCATCACGCAGCGAAACGGAGGAAAGGGATGGATTCATAACGATCTGAATGCCTCCCACCTTGATTACTACTATGGGTTTCTGTCCATCTTGTGCTTATGCAACGTCTTCTACTTCTTCATTGTGTGTATGTTTTATGTTTATAAGGCTGAGGTGTTTGAATCGCTGGAAGAGGAGAAGAAAGATGATGACAAGTTACAGAGTACTGTAGATAACATGGGATGATCCTTGTAGGATGAAAGAAGCCTCCTATTCATGTAATAAACCGTGAAATCATCTATTCTGAAATGATTTTGTCCCTCTTTATGCCAGACAGTCTTTTGTATTCCCTCATGCAGTAACCAAAAGCAAAACATATTAATGAAATGCAGTGAATTGCTTGTTTTTCTTCACCCTGTTTTTCATTTCAGCTTGTCCAAGTTTTGATTCTGCTCTAATATTGTTCGAGTTTATGAGCTAATAGTTGTGTGTGAGTGGGTATTAGTCCCACATTGTCTATCCATTTTAAGTGTCCATGTATGTCCTATATAATACACCTAAGTCGATGAATATATTGCATAAAGTATTTCCCTCTTTACTTTCCAACAAATATAATGGCATCAACATCTACCAGCAAAACATTCCCACATTCTCGCATTCACCCGTTCCCATTTTTAGTGAAAAATACCAGCATTGGTGTGTACAAATGCGCTCGCTGTTTATCTCACAAGGCTAATGAGATTTAGATCAAAATGGTCTCGTGTTTCCACCAATCGGCAAGAAAACTGAAGAAATGTATGCAAAATTCTAGAATGACAATTGTTAGAAATTCTCGGCTCACAAAATGAATTCAAGACTATTTTGCAAACTAAAACTTATTCCAGCTTTTATTAAAGCGATGGATTTCTACAAACAGAGCAAGGGGTATTTATAGCCCCTTGAGATTACGGAGCATATAGGATATATATGCAAGTCTAAGTCTCCGTTTGGGGGGACTTATTTTCACCGGTCAAGCGGTTACGACCGCATGAACCGGACCTTAATTAAGATCCGGTTCATGCGATCGTAACAGCTTGACCGGTGAAAATAAGTCCCACCAAACGGAGCCTAAGACATCATTATCTTATCTTGAATAAGTACAAAAGAGAAGACTGTCTTGTCTTTTATCCAGGTGCGACTTTTTCTTTCTTCGCGCTGGAGGATGCTAGAGCTGCTTCTTTTCTGGAAGCTTATGTTCATCCCACTTGTTGGAAGGTTCCTGTGACCTGCCCCTTTTTGTTCTTCTTGCTGGAACGATACTGCTCCCTGATTTTCACCAACACTCCCCCTAAATCAGGGATGCGGTTGTGTTTTGCTTTCTTCTGTGTCTTCCGCCGTCTCAACTAGTCGTAATGTGTGAAAAAGTTCCCATTTTAGGGCTTTGGTAAGACCGTCAGCTAACTGTTCTTCAGTACTGCAGGGTTTGAGCAGGATCTGGTTGTTTTCAACTACTTCGCGTATGAAGTGATACCTTAACTCTATATGTTTACTCCTATTGTGAAAAATAGGTTTTTTTTTAAAGTGCAATCGCAGAGAGATTGTCACAATATAGAGTTATTGGCGGTATGTTCTTCATCTCCTTTGTGTGTCCCTCTAGGAAGTTGATAACTTGCATTAACCATAGGGCTTAAGTAGCAGGCCAAACCTAATAGAATAAATAAAACCGGTCTAAATGTAATAGATAGCCATCACCACATTTTGTATCAGCCGCTTAAGTCTTGTTCGTTGTTTATTGTTGAATGTGTCTAAGCCTACAAGCACGACAAAGTTATCTTCTTCCTCATTGCTCTGCACCTCTTAACAATCCCGTCAATTTCCACCATGATTCCACCGACATCTGGTATCAGAAGGAGGTTCAACCAATGTGCAGAGTTTCATCATCAGAAGAATAATGACAGCCTCATCTTTGAGTGCAAGAGCTTTCTCTTACTCCCATCACTCGACTCTCATCTTTGATGGAGAGAGTTATGAATTCTGGAGGGTCCAAATGAGGACACTTTTTTTCTCTCAGGGTTCGTGGGAACTTGTTTTCAATGGACCCAAGCGCCAGCTATGGCAAAGAAAAGGAAGGGGAGTTTAAGAAAAAAATAATAAAAGAAATAAGAATGAAGGATGCCCGAGCCTTGTTGTTAATCCAACAAGGAGTGTCCAAATCTGTCTTCCCTCGAATTATGGCGGCACAAAATGCAAAGCAAGCATGGGACACTTCAACAATTGAATACCAGGGCTCCTCCAGGGTAATGACCTTAAAACTTCTAACCCTCTGGATGGACTTTGAAATTCTCTCAATGAAAGCCAATGAAAGTATACATGAATTTCTGGCTAGAACTGTTACTCTTATTAATCAAATAAGAAACCTTGGAGACACAATCAAAGACAAGAAAATTGTTCCAAAGGTTCTCAGAAGCCTGCCTCCATCCTTTGATCCGGCCGTGATAGCTATCAAGGAATCAAAAGATCTGTCAATTCTTTCCTTAACAGAGCTAATCGGATCAATCAAATCTCATGAAGAATGATTGAGGAGAGCAAATCCAACATTAGAAAATCCACTGCAATAAAAAATATACCTCAATAAGCATCAACAAAATGACCAATGAAGGGGAGAACCTCAATACAAATCTTCTACTCCCTTGAAAGAAGGCAGTGCATTAAAGTGGAGACAGACACCAAAGATTACAACAACACTCAAGCATTTATCCCACTATAGTGGGGTCGGCTATATGGATCCTTTGTCGCCATTGCACCCTGTCACAACCCACATTTTCTCGACATTTTATATGTTGTCAGAGTAAGAGAAATATATGCGTTGTGATGTCACGCCGTACAGGGGACAACTGCAGACGCTCAGGCAAAACAAACGTTCATTTATTTATTTATTTTATTAAAAGACATACTTTATGTTTTAAAAACATAATTCAAATTTAGTGCTTAAGAAACTGTGTCCCTCGGTTCAGTGGATCAATTAGTCCACAAGTAAGAAAATATAATCACAGCGGAAAATATTGAAATTTCTTCTTTCCATCATCCTACATGAGCAGGAGGACCCCACAAACATGCTAATGATGCACAAGCTCCTAATTTAGTATAAGTAAAACAAAAGAGTTTTATAATCCTTAAAGTAGAGTGACAATTAGTTGAAAGAGATGTCATGAATCTAAACTAGAATGCAGCTTTTATATTTTAAAATATATAATATGCATCCTAACATAAAACCTTTCCAGAGAGCATTTGTATAAAATAGGTAAGTAGCAGCAACAGGAAAACCAGCAATTAGTCTAACACCAGCAAACAAAAGCTATGGGCATCAACAACCTGATACGAACTCATAGAAACAAAACACAAGTCTGATCTGAGACGAAAAAAACAAATTCTACCTCACACAGTGAGGGGAGAGCAGTCAGCTGCAACCTCAAAAAAAAGCCTGGAGTCACGAACTCCAACAACCCAAGCCGCTACTGCTCTGAGCCCAAGGCATTCAAAGAAAAGAGAATGCCTCAGCATAAATGCGCAAGAGGCGGTTAAACAAAAAAATTCATAATTCCCTTCATTAAAAGAAATTCTCCCATCATAATTAGCTTTTATACAAAGAATACTTATAGTTCAGATAAGTAACAGACACCTTTAGTCCAATTATGAATAACCATCAGGAAATCTCGCTCTAAGTGCAATAAAAATTCAATCCTAAAGTTTTGATAGATGGAGAAGAATAATAATTCACCAACAGGCACTGTGGTGGTGGCACATTCCACTAGCCCACAGTCCAACAAATCATGAGCAGGCACTGTGACGGTGGCTCATTCCACCAACGCTCACAGTCCATCGAAACACAAGCAGGCACTGTGACGGTGGCTTATTCCACTAACGCTCACAACCCAACATTTATATATATATACATATATTTGATTAAAAAAAACGTATATCTGCTTTAGCCAACAAAATTTAGAATAGCATTCACCCTACAAACATTAACGGTTTCAGTTTACTGGCACCACACGAGGTTTGGCTGCTAACACTATCGCTGAAGTCAACAAAACGCTACAGTCGACAGACGAGTTTGAGGTATGCAGTCGACAAAGTGATTTTGAACGAAGCAGAGGACAAAAGTGCTTGAACCATGCGGTTAACAAATATGAACTGAACTATGCAGTTAACTAAATAAGTTGAATTATGCAGGTAACAGAATGAGTTTCAAGAGGTAGAAAAGTATTGATCCATACTCAAAGCTAGTTAATTCTTAGGGAGAGGGAGCAGCTTGATAAATTTCAAGAGATAGAAAAAAAAAAACGTTTCGCCAAAAGTTACGGCACATAGATTATTTGTTTATAAAAAAGTAAGGAAAAGAACTTGCAGTTAAGCCCTAACATGAAACACATAGGGATTAAGAAATTTTAAGGGAGAGATAACACCACTTGCCTTGACTCTTAAATCACCAGATTTTTTTTATTTCGGCCTTCCAAGCGCTCCACGCAGAGAATCAGCCCAAACTAAGGCTCGACAAGGAGATCTGGGAAGATTTGGCAAGGAACAACGGTTAGGGTCGCTTACCCTAACGCTAAAACTCCACGAAATAGAAAATATTTACCACACACGCGAAGAACTCGGCGAGTTATTTCCAAATCTAGGCTCCGGCAAAGATTTTGTGCAGCGGAGCACCTTGGCGGCGGTCGGAAGTCTGCCGGAAACAGCGAACTCCCTCTCTCTCGCGAGTGTTCGGTTTGCGGCTGGGAAAAGAAATGGAAATTGGGAAAACATAGGGGCTTGGCTCGGTTTTACACGTAATAGTTGGGAAAAAGAGATAATAATAATAATAATAATAAATATTATTATATTATATAAATACATATAACTTAGGCTTTATTTGTTTAGGCCGTGGCGGGCGGAAACAGCGGGTGGAGAAGCAGCTTTGGGACCGGAGGGGGGGAGGCGGGGATCGAAACGGAGGTTTCGGGGAGCTTTTCCTCTCTCCGGCGGGTGCAAACGGAGCAAACGCCGCTGGCGCCCATTTGGTTACCCGCTGTCCGGCGGCGTTTGCTCCAAACGCTCGGCGAAAACGCCGAAACAAATGAAGCCTTAGATTTTCAATTAGCGCTAAGCATCTAAAATCTTCTCTGTTTCCGTGAAAAACGCCCCAAAAGTAAACACCGGTGCTACGAAGCCAACAGCGAAGTCGAATTCAGCGTTCGACGCGTCGTTCAAGAGCTAAAATTTTTCGAAGTTTACAGCAAACGTTAATTCTTTAAATCCTTGGAAAAAATAAACGAGATAATCACGAAGCCTCAAATATAGCTCGGATCGCAACGAAACTCGACGATCAACATTAGAATAAATTAATTAAATTTTCTAAAGTCTAAAATCTAAATTCTGGCATGATCGAAATTTGGTCGACTTAACCAAACAGACACGAAAATGCATTAACGGCGGCGCACCGTTAACTCCGCATTAACGTAATGCCCTTACGTCATTATCACGCCAATAAGAAGATCAAAATTAATTATCGAAAATTCAGGGGTGTTACACACCCTATCTTTAATCATAGCATCACTAATGCCTAAGTACATCATATCTTTCCTTATAGTTTCATTCCAAGTTTTTTTGGTCTACCCCTCCCCCGTTTAACATGTCTAGTGACTAAACTCTCACAAAGCCTAACATGTGCCTCTAATGGTCTCATATGTACATGTCCGAACCATCTTAATCGAGCTTCTCGCATCTTCTCAACAATTGGTGTCACTCCTAAAAGTTCTAAAGAGAAAGAGACACCAAAGACTAAATGGAAAAAAATATTTCATCACCAGTCTCCTAAAAGATCTAAATAATGTATCATCTGTAACAAAACAACAAACGACTCTGGAGAATGCTATTCAAAATGTAAACGATTTTGCATTCCAAATCATTCAAAAAAGAATTGATGACATAATACTGAGGAAGCCAAGTTCACAGAGAAAGAGAACGTCATATTAAACGAACATATTGGCGGTATGTTCTTCATCTCCTTTGTGTGTCCCTCTTGTGTGTCCCTCTAGGTTCGGTCAGGACCCCATGCCATATTAAACGAACAGAAGAGCGTGTTACTTAATTAGTTTCAAATAGTTTATAAAAAAACTATTCCAGCACACAGAGTCACACAACGGAAGCATTTATTAAATAAGGTAAAATCAGTTCACAACTTATCCACTGTAATAACTAGGAATGAAAATACAACAAAGTTCTTTACAAGGTTTGTTTACAACAAAAGTGGCTTCCAAACATCGGCGCGCAAGCCGGCCACACATGAAAAATGGTAAACAAAATACTTCGGCCTTCGAGGGCTAGCAAAACTCAGCAGTTGGCCAGATGCCAACCCGCAATTTCCCGCTCGTCTCGCCAGGACCTGTAAGTGACAATCCACCGAGCGGTGGGAAAACGAGTAACCGGTCAGCTTTAGCTGACCCAGATTATAACGACCACACCCCATGCTCGAGGCGACGGTGCTCCTTCCCTGCAAGCAAGCAATAAGATCATATATATTCCACAGGTGCGTCTAAGCACCGCACAGAAATATTCACCACATGTTGGCTCCAAGCCACACGTCTTGTGCACTCAAGGCACGACATCCGCAAGTCCTTTTTCAACTTGGACGTTCAATATGAGCTAGAGGTCAAGATTCAACTATGCCTGGCCCGGGTTCGGTTCAGCTTGTGCCTGCGCTCATAAATGTCAGGATTCAACTAAGCCTGACACGGGTCCGGCTTCCCCTTGTGCCCGTTCAAAAGACAACCTCCCAGGGTCATCACCTCAATACAGCCTCAGGGGCTATTTTCAAACACACCACAGGATATCAAATATCATTGGTTCCGACGTTAGCTCTAACGCCCGACGTTAACTAACAGAACAGATTTATGTCCTTTCTTTCGGGTATTTTCTGGAGGTAACCTCCAGAACTCCCTACAGCACAGCACATAGAAACCCGAAAATAAGCATACATACACGGAGTCTTCTCCGGAGTGCAATATAGCATATAATCATCACCAATCCAGACCAACCTGTCCAGATGGGCTTCACACAGCATGCCTATGTCCGTACTTCAATTCTGAACTCTATATGCAATTTCTACGGGGATAATCCATATTGACCCGTTGGAAGAAACCTATCCACTAATTAGTGGAAATTTTCCTACTACTATGCAAATCAAAGGACTAGCATGTCCAGAGATTAAGGAAGAGAATCGTTACCCTCGGTGCTCGTTTCGGTGCCATAGAACTGAGAGAGAACCGGTTGGATTTTGTCGAATCAGCTTTCTCTCCACGAAGTCGACGATGGCACAAGCACGAAGGAATCTCCTTCGCAGATTTGCCCTCAGCTCAACGAACGGCTAGCCCACAAAGAACCTTCTTCTTCCTGCCTTCTGCTTCCTTGCCTTAGGAGAGAGAGAGAACCAAAGTAGGAAATGAGAAGAGAACCATGATTTTTGCCTCTATATATATATTAGAGCTAACGTCGGCGTTAGTTTCTTAACGTCGGGCGTTAGCCCAAAGGCAGTGGCTGAACTTATCCACAACCGCTTAAAGAAATCGACGGGAAAGTTAACGCTGGCGTTATCGCTAACGCCAATCGACCTACGGTCCCGTCGATCGGGCTGCGGTACCGTCGATCGGGCTGCGGTCCCGTCGATCGGGCTACGGTCCCGTCGACTCGTCGATCGATCTTCGATCCTGTCAATCGGCCTTCGATCCCGTCGAAATGCCTAAGTCCTTTCGAACTCTAACGCCTGGCGTTATCCCTAACGTCTGGCGATAGCTTTCAGACTTCACTACATTTTGACTTTAGTACACTTAAAAACTGGGTTCTTACAATTCTCTCCCCCCTTAGTGAAATTTCGTCCTCAAATTTGTACAGTGCAAAGAAACATAAAGATACAAAACATAACTTGTACCTCAACGGAACTATTCAGGGAACTCGTCACGCATGGTTTGCTCACGCTCCCATGAAAGCTCCTCACGACCGCAATTGTCACAGCGGACTTTGACCATCTTGATCAGTTTATTCCGCAACTGCTTGACATTAGTGTCTTCGATGTAAATAGGCGTGATCATCGCCTTCAGTCCATCATCGACCGACACTTGATTCGCCACAAGCACTTGGATAGGCTCTGGTACAGCTTTCCTCAGCACAGAGATGTGAAACACATCGTGCAAACCGCTCAGCTCCGTCGAAAGAGCGAGCCGATAGGCAGCATCACTAACACGCTCTAGTATCTCAAACGGGCCAAGGTATCGCGGACTCAGCTTTTTCAAGCGTCGAATCCTTGATACACCCTTGAAAGGCTTGATCTTGAGATACACCCAGTTGTACAACCCGTATTCGCCGAGTGGGTCCCTCAAGCCAACTGGCGAGACCTGGGTCAGCCGGATCATTCGCCCAGGCTAAGGAAGGTGGAGAGATCCCCGGGTTAGTGGGGGTACGCTGCAGGGAGAAGAAGTTCGGCGAGTGGTGCCCTCACGGACCACTCGCTCAGTAGCATGGGCACTCGCCCAGCTGAGCGGGAGATCGGCGAGTGGTGCCCTCACGGACCGCTCGCTCAGTAGCATGGGCACTCGCCCAGCTGAGCGGGAGATCGGCGAGTGGTGCCCTCACGGACCGCTCGCTCAGTAGCATGGGCACTCGCCCAGCTGAGCAGGAGATCGGCGAGTGGTGCCCTCACGGACCACTCGCCCCAAAGGTTTTGAGGGGAAAAAAGACCATAATATCCATGGTGGGCTGCAAATAATCCTCCAGAACAGTGGAGTTAGGCTATTAGCAGACCAATTTGGGGTGCGATTAGTAAAATTAAAAGGCGGATTCAGGCTATTTACAGACCAGCCTAGGAAAACTATAAATAGACCCTTAAGGGCACCTTGGAGGAGATCCGTTTTTAGAGAATCCTCTCCTCCAGGCTAGTTTTTGGTCGGCTGCTAGTGCCCTCCAAGGTGCCCGGTTGAGCTCTAGTTTGGGAGGGGGAGCTCTCTAAGATCTTCCGGGTGTGTGGCGGGACCTCCTCGCTTCAGCCTTGGGTCTTTTCTTATTCTCACATCCACCGTCAGGAGAATCTAGTGAGGGAGAAGTAAGCATCGGCTGCACCCCCAGTGGGTCCGAACTCAAGAGGCCTGTTGCAGGTTTCAACATTTTTGGTGCGGTGAGCGTGGACCGTAGCCAGTGAAGGAAAATCCCAAACTAGGCTCGATGACAGGAGATGGAGGGAATGGTTCTGACTCAGGCCACTTGCAGCCGCCAGCAACAGGGGAGTGGCTGGAGATGTTTGAGCGAGAAGTCCTGCAGACAGTTCTCGCTGGGCGGAGCGAGTGCGAGACCCCGGTAGTCCCCGTGGTTCCGCCCCTGCAGATCGGCGAGAACGCACCGGGGCAGCGGCCGGGGAAGGAGGTGCCAGCAGAAGGAAGTGCGCGAGATCTCCCCGGGCGGCAGCTGTTCAGCTGCCCGGCGAGTGCTGAGGTGTGCGAGCTGGCCCCGCGCGAGAGGACCATTCGCCGAGCAGGGGAAGGGAGCCCCTTTTGCGAGATGATCCTCTCGGACCCAGTGCCAGAGGGGTTTCGTGGGCCGGAGATGTCCTACTACACCGGCAAGGAGGATCCAATCGTGCACCTGCAGTGGTTTGAGGGCATGACATCAATCCTTCCCATGTCTGATGCTTTTCAATGCCGACTCTTCGCAACCACCCTGAAGGAGAAAGCAAGGGACTGGTTCCACCAGCCTTCCGCGGGTTCCATCTACACATTTGATGATCTGCGCCGAGGCTTTCGGCTGCGCTTCTCGGCCCCAGTGCCAGAGGGGTTTCGTGGGCCGGAGATGTCCTACTACACCGGCAAGGAGGATCCAGTCGTGCACCTGCAGTGGTTTGAGGACATGACATCAAAAAAGAGGAAGAAGGATGCAGAGGCTCTCTTCAAGATCAGGCAGAGGGAGGGGGAATCCCTGGCAAATTACGTGGATAGGTTCCAGGAGGAGATACACCTTGTGCAGGAGGTGCCGGTATTCGCCCTCAAGATGGCATTCATCATAGGGTTGCGAGACGGGTTCTTCAAGATGGACCTGAAAAGAAGGTCTCCTTCATCCTTTGAGGAATTGATGGAGCGAGCAGCAGAGGAGATTGAAGGGGAGGCGGCCAACCCGGAGTTCTACAGGAGGTTGGCAAAGATGAGCGAGCCCGAGGTGAGACAGCAAGAAGGAAGAAGGCGAGATGAACCCAGGGGTCAGGGGTTCGAAAGACCGCCTTGGAATTGGAGGAATCAAGAGCCCAACAACAGGTTGGGCTGGAGGCACCAGGAAGGACCGGCGAGAGGTCAGGAAGAGGGGTACCAAGGAAGAGAGGCGGGAGGAATGAATCCGGGGTGGAGGCAAGGTCCCAGACCCCCTCACCCCCCAAGGAAGCAAGTTATGGCAGTAGGCCGAGGAAGAGGAGGTAGAGGAGCAAGAAGAGGGAGAGGAAGAGCAGGAAGAGGGGACAGGGTGGCGTTGCCTTATTGTGACTTTCACCAGGAAGAAGGTCACGCGACTTCCACCTGCCCAGAATTCTTGGAGATGAGAGGGAGAGATCAGCCACGGCGGCAGCAGGCCAGGATCGAGGAAGTGCTCCCAGAGGCGGAAGAGGATCGATGCGAGGATAGGGCGGATACAGGAACCAGGGGGGAATCGGGGTGATTCATGGTGGGGTTGGGATAGAGGCCTCTCGCAAGAGGAGATTCCAGGCGATGTTCCGAAGGGACGTCGCGTCGACTTCCCAAACCCCACCCCCCTCGGAGAAGCTCACCTTCTCCTCGGAAGACATGCCAGATTATGAGGATCCATTCTGCGACGCCCTGGTGATCCAGACGGCGATAGAAAACTTCACGGTCTCCCGGATCCTGGTGGATAACGGGAGCTCCGTGAATGTTATCTTCAAGAAGGCCTTCGACGCGATGGAGGTGGAGAAGAAGAGGGTGCAGGCCTCCGACGGACCACTGTTTGGTTTCTCAGGGGAGCGAAAGGAGGTCGAGGGAGGCGTGGGTCTCCAAGTGACGTTAGGAGGGGTCCCAAGGAACTGTCGGTTCATCATCGTTGACGCTCCGAGCAGCTACAATGCTATCTTCGGACGCCCTCTCATTAGTGCTTTCCGGTGCGTGCACTCATCGTACCACCAGTGCCTGAAGCTCCATAGTGGAGGAGTCCAGGTCCGGATCCGAGGAGATGCTAAGGTGGCGAGGCAGTGCTATGTGACTGCCGTCAACACCATCTCTTGGATGGCGGAGGCTGAGAGGATGGATAAGGAGATGACGAGGCCGGAGGGGCCAGGAGAAGAAGTGGAGAAGAGAGGAGTAGAGGAAGAGGGCGGTGCCCGAGAGGAGAATATGGAGGTCGCTCAGGAGGATAAGGAGATGACGAGGCCGGAGGGGCCAGGAGAAGAAGTGGAGAAGAGAGGAGTAGAGGAAGAGGGCGGTGCCCGAGAGGAGAATATGGAGGTCGCTCAGGGGGAGCAGGAGATCGAGCCGATGGAGGCGGAAGGAGCCGCAGAGGAAGAGGCCCGGGAGGAGGGGCGAGAAGCAAAGGGCCAATGGAAAGAGACAACCCGGCTCGAGGCGGCAGAAGAGGTGGTAGAGATGGAGGTCATCACCCATGAGGGAAGAGTGAAAGAGGTGCGGATCAGCGGGGGTCTCGGCCCGGAGGACAGGGTGAAGATGCTGGAGTGCATCCAGAACAACGTGGATGTCTTCGCATGGAGCGCAGCTGATATACCAGGCATCGAGGCGGACGTGGCTTGCCATCGTCTCAACCTCGATCCAGAAGCCCGCCCCATCCGGCAGAAGAGAAGGACCTTCGCCAGCAAGCTCGAAGAACCAATCCGCGGGGAGGTGGCCAAGCTCCTCGAAGCAGGTTTTGTATCGGAGATCCAGTACCCAGGCTGGGTCTCCAACGTCGTAATGGTAAAAAAGACCGATGGCCGCTGGCGTATGTGTGTGGATTTTTCATTGTTAAATAAGGCCTGCCCTAAGGATTGTTATCCCCTGCCTCGGATCGACGCGCTGATTGACTCAGCCGTCGGTTTTTTTGTGATGAGTTTTTTGGATGCTTTTTCAGGTTATCACCAGATCAGGATGCACCCCCCGGACGTCAAAGACGTCTCGTTCATCACCAGGGAGGGATGCTACTGCTATAAGATGATGCCCTTCGGGCTGAAAAATGCAGGAGCAACCTACCAGAAGATGATGAACCGGGTATTTAGGGAGCAAAGGGGAAGGAACCTGGAGGTCTACGTGGATGACCTTATGGTGAAGAGCAAGTGCGTGAACTCTCACATCCAGGACCTCGAGGAGACCTTCGCCACCCTACGCAAGTACAAGATGCGCTTGAACCCCCTGAAGTGTGTGTTCGGGGCCAGTAAGGGGAAATTCCTGGGGAACCTTCTCATCCCTTGGGGGGTAGAACCTAACCCGGACAAGGTTAAGGCCATAATGGAGCTGGGGTCGCCGCGGAACGCCAAGGAAGTTCAGCGCTTGACCAGAAGACTCGCGGGGCTGAGCAGGTTTCTCTCCCGAGCCGGGGAGAAATGCTCCCCCTTCTTCAAAACATTACGAGGTAACCAGAAGTTTGAGTGGACAAAGGAATGCGAGGAGGCCTTCCAGGCCTTGAAGAGCCAACTCACCAAAGCTCCGCTACTCCAAGGTCCCAGAGAGGGGGAGGATCTATATCTATATCTCGGGGTCGGGGCAGAGGCTGTAAGCTCCGTCCTGGTTCGGGAGGAAGGCAAGAAGCAGTTGCCCGTCTACTACGTGAGCAGGGTCCTGAGGGAAGTGGAGCTCAGATACCCGATTTTGGACAAGTTGGCCTTTGCTCTGGTTGTCGCAGCAAGGAAGCTCAGGCCATACTTCTAGGCCCACTCAATTCAAGTAGTGACGGACCACCCTCTCCGCCAGATCTTTGAAGGAGTGGAGCATTCGGGAAGGCTCGCAAAATGGTCGATAGAGCTAAGTGAATTCAACATTACCTTCGTCCCTCGACTATCCATGAAGGCGCAGGTGGTGGCTGATTTCATGGCAGATTATGTGGCCGAGATGAAGGAAGATGGAGCCCCTCGTCATGTTCCGTGGAAGCTGCTGGTGGACGGGGCTTCGGGCAAGAATTCTCTCGGAGGAGGGGTGGTGCTGGAGAGTCCCCACGGAGTAAAGATCGAGCAGACACTAGTGATACACTTCCCAATCACCAACAACCAGGCGGAGTATGAGGCGGTGATCGCCGGTCTACGGTTGGCCCAGGAGCTCAGAGTCCATGACGTGGAGGTCCTCACCGACTCGATGGTAATAGCCTCTCAGATTAGGGGAGAGTTCAAGACGAGGGAACCTGCGCTCATAAGGTACTTGGCCAAAGTGAGAGGTCTCGTGGGAACGTTCAAAACTTTCTCCATCTGGCACGTCCCTCGGGAGGAGAGCACCCCGGCGGATCGGTTGGCCAAATCCGGTCCTCGAGCCGGGGGGACCCTGATAGACCTATTCCGCCCTTCGATCGAGGAGGGAGAACTCATGGAAGTAGAGCAGCGGCCCTCCTGGAAGGATCCCTTCGTCACCTTCCTTGCAACGGGAAAGTTTCCGGAGGAGGTTCCAGACCAGAGGCGCTTCCGATATAAGTCTGCCTACTACGTGCTCCATGAGGGGGACTTGTATCGGAAGACCCTCTCGGGCCTCCTGGCCTGATGCATTTCAGAGGAGGAGGTCCCAAGGATCTTGGAAGAAGTTCACTCCGGCGAGTGCGGCAGCCACTCGGGGAGCAGGATGTTGGAGGCAAGAATAATGAGGCAGGGGTACTTCTGGCCAACCCTAAGTAAAGACGCGGCAGCCTTCGCCAAGAGGTGCCAGAAGTGCCAAATGTTCACCCCGCTTCAGCTCATGCCAGCTCAGAGGCTAAAGAGTATCACGGCGCCCTAGCCATTCGTCATATGGGGGATGGACCTGGTAGGACCCTTCCCCTAGGCTAGTGGGCAGAGGAGGTTTCTCCTAGTCATGATTGACTACTTCTCAAAGTGGTTAGAGGTCAAGACGTTGGCTAAGGTCACCTCCCAGGTAATCCGCAACTTCGTATGGGGGGAGATCATTTGTCGACATGGGCTTCCACAGGCCATAATCACGGATAATGGTCCGCAGTTCGCAAGCGAGGAATTCATCAGCTACTGTGGCCAGCTGGGGATAGACCTCAGGTTTGCATCCGTTCACCGTCCCAGGAGCAACGGGCAGGTGGAGGTGGCAAACAAGGTCATCGTGAACCTGCTCAAGAAGAAGGTGGAAAATCTGAAGGGCAATTGGGTGGAACAGCTTCCATCGGTCCTGTGAGCCCTAAGAACTACCCCCAACACCGCCACGGGAGAGACCCCTTTCAAGCTCTCTCACGGCTGCGAGACCGTCATCCCCATAGAGTTCGAGGTTATGACACCACGGGTAAAGGCCGCCGCAAGTGGAGAGGAAGATTGGAGAGCCGAGAACGAGGAGGAGCTGCGGCTCTCCCTCGACCTCATCGAAGAAGCTCGGGACCTAGCAACCATTCGCCAAGAAGAGGTCAAGCGGCGGATGGCCAAGTACTTCGACAAGCACGTCAGGGTCAAGCAGTTCGAGAAGGGAGATCTGGTGCTCAAGAAGGTCGACGCGGCTGGGAGGTCCGCCGCGGTGGGAAAACTTAACCTTAACTGGGAAGGCCCCTATGTCGTGGAAGAGGCACTAAAGTCTGGGGGGTATCGCCTTCAGAATGTGGAGGCCCAACCTCTCAGCCACACATGGAGTGACGACGACCTTAAACGCTTCTATCCCTAGCAGTATGTAGTAAAAGTGTTTTTGAATAAGAATATTTTGTTTAAACTATGTGTATGAGAGTGATGGTGCAGCTTGTAGGAAAGACTCTGAAAGCTCCAAAAATGGCCCCGAGCAGACCCACTGTCCAGGCTCTCATCTAGCTGGCAGGTCCGAAGGCTCACTCGGTGGCAGGCTCCAAGGTGTTGAGAAAATGGCCCCGAGCAGACCCGCTGTCCAGGCTCTCATCTAGCTGGCAGGTCCGAAGGCTCACTCGGTGGCAGGCTCCAAGGTGTTGAGAAAATGGCCCTGAGCAGACCCGCTGTCCAGGCTCTCATCTAGCTGGCAGGTCCGAAGGCTCACTCGGTGGCAGGCTCCAAGGTGTTGAGAAAATGGCCCCGAGCAGACCCGCTGTCCAGGCTCTCATCTAGCTGGCAGGTCCGAATGCTCACTCGGTGGCAGGTTCCAAGGTGTTGAGAAAATGGCCCCGAGCAGACCCGCTGTCCAGGCTCTCATCTAGCTAGCAGGTCCGAAGGCTCACTCGGTGGCAGGTTCCAAGGTGTTGAGAAAATGGCCCCGAGCAGACCCGCTGTCCAGGCTCTCATCTAGCTGGCAGGTCCGAAGGCCCACTCGGTGGCAGGCTCCAAGGTGTTGAGAAATGGCCCCGAGCAGACCCGCTGTCCAGGCTCTCATCTAGCTGGCAGGTCTGAAGGCTCACTCGGTGGCAGGTTCCAAGGTGTTGAGAAAATGGCCCCGAGTAGACCCGCTGTCCAGGCTCTCATCTAGCTGGCAGGTCCAAAGGCTCACTCGGTGGCAGGCTCACTCGGTGGCAGGTTCCAAGGTGTTGAGAAAATGGCCCCGAGCAGACCCGCTGTCCAGGCTCTCATCTAGCTGACAGGTCCGAAGGCTCACTCGATGGCAGGCTCCAAGGTGTTGAGAAAATGGCCCCGAGCAGACCCGCTGTCCAGGCTCTCATCTAGCTGGCAGGTCCGAAGGCTCACTCGGTGGCAGGTTCCAAGGTGTTGAGAAAATGGCCCCGAGCAGACCCGCTGTCCAGGCTCTCATCTAGTTGGCAGGTCCGAAGGCTCACTCGGTGGCAGGTTCCAAAGTGTTGAGAAAATGGCCCCGAGCAGACCCGTTGTCCAGGCTCTCATCTAGCTGGCAGGTCCGAAGGCTCACTCGGTGGCAGGCTCCAAGGTGTTGAGAAAATCGCCCCGAGCAGACCCGCTGTCCAGGCTCTCATCTAGCTGGCAGGTCCGAAGGCTCACTCGGTGGCAGGCTCCAAGGTGTTGAGAAAATCGCCCCGAGCAGACCCGGTGTCCAGGCTCTCATCTAGCTGGCAGGTCCGAAGGCTCACTCGGTGGCAGGTTCCAAGGTGTTGAGAAAATGGCCCCGAGCAGACCCGCTGTCCAGGCTCTCATCTAGATGGCAGGTCTGAAGGCTCACTCGGTGGCAGGCTCCAAGGTGTTGAGAAAATGGCCCCGAGCAGACCCGCTGTCCAGGCTCTCATCTAGCTGGCAGGTCCGAAGGCTCACTCGGTGGCAGATTCCAAGGTGTTGAGAAAATGGCCCCGAGCAGACCCGATGTCCAGGCTCTCATCTAGCTGGCAGGTCCGAAGGCTCACTCGGTGGCAGGTTCCAAGGTGTTGAGAAAATGGCCCCGAGCAGACCCGCTGTCCAGGCTCTCATCTAGCTGGCAGGTCCGAAGGCTCACTCGGTGGCAGGTTCCAAGGTGTTGAGAAAATGGCCCCGAGCAGACCCGCTGTCCAGGCTCTCATCTAGCTGGCAGGTCCAAAGGCTCACTCGGTGGCAGGCTCCAAGGTGTTGAGAAAATGGCCCCGAGCAGACCCGCTGTCCAGGCTCTCATCTAGCTGGCAGGTCCGAAGGCTCCCTCGGTGGCAGGCTCCAAGGTGTTGAGAAAATGGTCCCGAGCAGACCCGCTGTCCAGGCTCTCATCTAGCTGGCAGATCCGAAGGCTCACTCGGTGGCAGGTTCCAAGGTGTTGAGAAAATGACCCCGAACAGACCCGCTGTCCATACTCTCATCTAGCTGGCAGGTCCGAAGGCTCACTCGGTGGCAGGTTCCAAGGTGTTGAGAAAATGGCCCCGAGCAGACCCGCTGTCCAGGCTCTCATCTAGCTGGCAGGTCCGAAGGCTCACTCGGTGGCAGGCTCCAAGGTGTTGAGAAAATGGCCCCGAGCAGACCCGTTGTCCAGACTCTCATCTAGCTGGCAGGTCCGAAGGCTCACTCGGTGGCAGGATCCAAGGTGTTGAGAAAATGGCCCCGAGCAGACCCGCTGTCCAGGCTCTCATCTAGCTGGCAGGTCCGAAGGCTCACTCGGTGGCAGGTTCCAAGGTGTTGAGAAAATGGCCCCGAGCAGACCCGCTGTCTAGGCTCTCATCTAGCTGGCAGGTCCGAAGGCTCACTCGGTGGCAGGCTCCAAGGTGTTGAGAAAATGGCCCCGAGCAGACCCGCTGTCCAGGCTCTCATCTAGCTGGCAGGTCCGAAGGCTCACTCGGTGGCAGGTTCCAAGGTGTTGAGAAAATGGCCCCGAGCAGACCCGCTGTCCAGGCTCTCATCTAGCTGACAGGTCCGAAGGCTCACTCGGTGGCAGGTTCCAAGGTGTTGAGAAAATGGCCCCGAGCAGACCCGCTGTCCAGGCTCTCATCTAGCTGGCAGGTCCGAAGGCTCCCTCGGTGGCAGGCTCCAAGGTGTTGAGAAAATGGCCCCGAGCAGACTCGCTGTCCAGGCTCTCATCTAGCTGGCAGATCCGAAGGCTCACTCTGTGGCAGGTTCCAAGGTGTTGAGAAAATGGCCCCGAGCAGACCCGCTGTCCAGGCTCTCATCTAGCTGGCAGGTCCGAAGGCTCACTCGGTGGCAGGTTCCAAGGTGTTGAGAAAATGGCCCCGAGCAGACCCGCTGTCCAGGCTCTCATCTAGCTGGCAGGTCCGAAGGCTCACTCGGTGGCAGACTCCAAGGTGTTGAGAAAATGGCCCCGAGCAAACCCGCTGTCTAGGCTCTCATCTAGCTGGCAGGTCCGAAGGCTCACTCGGTGGCAGGTTCCAAGGTATTGAGAAAATGGCCCCGAGCAGACCCGCTGTCTAGGCTCTCATCTAGCTGGCAGGTCCGAAGGCTCACTGGTGGCAGGGTCCAAGGTGTTGAGAAAATGGCCCCGAGCAGACCCGCTGTCCAGGCTCTCATCTAGCTGGCAGGTCCGAAGGCTCACTCGGTGGCAGGCTCCAAGGTGTTGAGAAAATGGCCCCGAGCAGACCCGCTGTCCAGGCTCTCATCTAGCTGGCAGGTCCGAAGGCTCACTCGGTGGCAGGTTTCAAGGTGTTGAGAAAATGGCCCCGAGCAGACCCGCTGTCCAGGCTCTCATCTAGCTGGCAGGTCCGAAGGCTCACTCGGTGGCAGGTTCCAAGGTGTTGAGAAAATGGCCCCGAGCAGACCCGCTGTCCAGGCTCTTATCTAGCTGGCAGGTCCGAAGGCTCACTCGGTGGCAGGTTCTATGTTGAAGGAAAAATGGCCCCGAGCAGACCCGCTGTCCAGGCTCTCATCTAGCTGGCAGGTCCGAAGGCTCACTCGGTGACAGGTTCTATGTTGAAGGAAAAATGACCCCGAGCAGACCCGCTGTCCAGACTCTCATCTAGCTGGCAGGTCCGAAGGCTGACTCGGTGGCAGGTTCTAAATTCTCAAGGAGTGACCTCAAGAGCACTCGCATAGACCACGCGCCGGAACGGTGATCTCACCTCCCTTTCATAACTACCTAAACGCAGCCCCGTGATGCGCAAATGGTCCAAAGGCTCACTCGGTAGCGGGAAGTCGAAAAGGGGCAGCACACCTAATTCATCCTCGAGCATTCGCTGGGTGGCCAGGACAGTCACACTACGACCTAGCGTCCTGATGAGCCTAGCGAGATATAGCGGCGAATGAGAAAGAATTAACGTCCTAATGAGCCCAGCGAGATATATCGGCGAATGAGAGGAAAGTTGAGATAACACAAAAATTGTAGTCAATATATATATCTTTTAAGGGCACTCGCCCCGTTCATGATTACATTCAAAATGGTAGGTACAAAAAAGCGAAAAAATACAAAGGGCCCTTCTCAAGGGTCGGCAGATTCCTCGCTTGGAGATCCTTCGCTCTCGCCCGAATCCGGGATGAGGGCGTCTTCCCGCGGCTCGCCGTTATCGTCCTCCGGGAAGGGGATTGGAATGTAGAGCTCGGGAACGACTTGGCGAGCGGAAAGGCATTCGGCCTCCGCCTTCAGATATCCAGCTCGCCGCAACACCTGCAGCGCATGCTTAACGGCGCTTTGCGCATTCTCCTGCATCAGTTGCTCTAGCTCGTGATGGGGGAAAAAGTGCCCCCCACTTCCCGGGTCGAGTGCCGACGCGCCGGCTTCTCGCAACCGTTGGACTTCGGCTTTGGCCAGGCGGACTTCCTCTTCAAGGTCGACCACCCGCGCACGAAGCATCCCGACGCTTGTAGAATCCTGAAGAAATGAAATAAAACCTGAGATAAAAGTGCGACAATCAGCAATGGTCATTCGCAGGGGTGAGAGAAAGTATACCTCTACAACCGGGCGGCGGGCGAGAAGCGCTTCTGCGGCTTCCAGCTTCACTCTGAGCTCAGTCGCCTCCCCAGAGATGATAGCCCTGACCTCCTCGACCCCAGCCAGATTCCGTGCCAAGTTGATGCTCCGACGAGAAGACATGTGCGAGAGCTCAAGGGCCCGCAACATGGCTCGGGCGGCCTCGTGGGCGAGAACTTGCGTCTTCTCGGCATCGAAGACCTCGGCATCCTCACGGCCATAGAGGGCATACGCAATGGCGTACGCCTCGCCGTTGGCGACGTCGCTCTCTATCCAGGTTGGATGAAGGGTGGAGAGCGAGACCCTGTTCGTGTTTCTGTCCCACTTGACCAGGGGAGCCCCTGAGGGATCCACATACTTCTCGCCGTTCGGGAAGTTGCGGTGGTCCCTGGGCAGCGGAGGCGGCGGCAGCGACGATATCGCCTGGACCACCGTCCCATCTGGCACACCCGACCCCAAGGTTGGGGCCGGCACTTCGGTCCCCAGGGTTTGGGCCGGGACCTCCGTCCCTAGGGTTTGGGTTTGAGCTTTCGCTCCAGAGGTCTCGCCCACAACCCCCTTCCCTTTGGTGGAAGGAGGGCATCGCGACTTGCTGGGGGGAGAGGAAGGAGTCGCCGCGGGTTTTCTCTTTCGGCTGCTGGGCTTGGAGGAGGAAGGCCCCTCCCGGCAGGCATCCGCGGCAGCTTGCGCGAGAGGCACGCAAAACCCAGGAGGCCGCGGCGGATGAATGGGGAGGCTACGCACGCCTACATAATATTGCGAATGGTTTTAGCGGATGGTGTAAGAATCATAAGGCCAAAACGAATGAAGTCTCGAAAACTTACCCTCGCCCTGCGGAATGAGCGGGAGCGAGTTGACGTTTCGCCGGAGATAGACGAGGTCCATCCCGTGCTCCAGAATATATTGGTGGAGTTTGGCCTCGTGCCCCCCTAGGGTCGGGGGGCGGAAGGTTGACTCCTCCTCCTGCACCGGGGCGAGAAGGGTGTTTCCCAGGCTCCCGCTGACGAAGATGAAGCGCCGAACCCAGTCATGGTTTTTGTTCGGGAGCCCGTAGTGCTTGAGTGGGTTGAGACCCGAGAAGAAGGAGATGTCGTTGGTGCAGCGGAAGGTGTAGAGTTTGCGGAAGACGGGCAGCGAGAACTCGATCCCCTCTTCTCGCAGATAGCTCGCGCACCCGACCAGCATGGCGATGGAGTTGGGGTTGAGCTGGCCGGGCACGACCCCTTAGTACTTGAAGGTCTGGCGGAGTTCCGGCCAGATGGGAAGGCGAAACCCCACCTCGAAGTGCTCTAGCGGGATCGCGTGAGCACAGGGCGAGATGGAGTTTAGGCGCTCGTCCGGCCTGGGCTTTCGTGCCTCGAACCCCGGCGGGATGTAGTCCGCGACAGCAGTCAAGTAAGCCTCTTCGGAGAGGTCGCAGGAGTCGAAAGTATGGTTGATGAACGCGCTGACGCACCTGGCCCTACCTTCCGCATCACCACCCATCTCGCGAATGCCGAAGGATAAGGGAGCAGCAGAGAAGTGAGAAGCGCGAGTGCTAGCGCGAGGAAAGAGGGGGAGCGGATGGTAAGGTATTTAATACGGTGGTTGAAAGATCTATTTATAGAGGGACTAAACGGCGTTTGGGCTTTCGAGGTAACGGGTGTGCGGATAGCAATCGCGCCTTCCCGACACCTCGAAACCCGGGCCGATCCCTCTCGCCCATTAATGGCGAATGCCCCGTGGCTATTCGCTCGACGACTACACGAAAGAGCTAAGAAAACATTCGACAATGGCATATCATTCGGCAATACCCAGGCAAAGCTACGAGAAAAACAAAAAACGAGAAATGGAGCATTCGCAAAGCGTAGAGTATAAAATTATTACAGACAAATATAAAAGTCCAGCATCCGCAACACAGAAAACGAGGAAAGAAATAACAGGAAGGGTGAATGTCGACTAGACCAGAACTCCTCCCAGACCCACCGACCTCGCCTTCGCGACCCAGCTTCCAGGGGCATTCGCGGGCGGTAGTACGCGAGCATGTTGGTGATCTCATGGGAAGCCAGTTGGAGTTGGTCCAGGGCTCGCGCGGCGTGTCTTCCGGGAGACAACTCCCCTCCTTCACCCCCCAGGCGCTCCACCGTCGCGAGAAGGCGCGAATAGTCCCGCCGAAGGACCTTTAGCTCACGTGCGACTCCCAGCCGCACATCATCCACCTGGCCGGCGTTGTTTCGCTGGATGTGGATGAGCTTCCCCAAGACCTCTGTGATCCGCTCCTTCAGGGTCGCGTGATCTGAGGAGTCGCCCAGGAAGTCAGCGAGATCCCAAGGGGAGGGGAGAGGCGAGAGCATCCCCTCTTCCCCCTCGTTGTAGGAATCAAGGGGGGAGGCTTCCCGATGGCCTGCGAAATCACAACTAGGTCAGTTGCGGTAAAATATGTGAGTACGATAGGGGCAGGTGAGTAAACTGACCTGGGACGGGTTCCCTATGACCTGAAGGGCGAGGCGAATAGGGGAGGACCCCAGACAAGCCTGCGGAAGGTGGTAGAACCTTCCCTTTCCCGGGGCGGTAAAGCGGAGGAGCAGGAGCCGGTGCATTCGTACGATCATCAGCACGGAGGTGCTGACCCAGTTCCCGCTCAGGGGAGACCCTCCGTTCATTCGCGGTAACAGAGGGGTTCTGCTGGGCAGGGGAACTTTGAGGAATGCAGTCCCGCAGCGGGACGTCAGGGTTGAGGGCTGCGAAAAGGTAATGGTCAGTAACAAGCAGCATGAAAGGAAAATTGAGAGGGCTCACAACTTACTGGATTGAAGTATAGTCTCGCCCGGAGGGGGTGGAGGAGCAAGGTCCAGATCTGGATGAGGTATCTCGTCCGCGGGAGGTGGCACCACAACACTGTTCAAAACGGCCCCGTGGCCGTCCTTAGGCACCAAAATCCCCTGCGAATGGTCGGAGCGATTGCAGAATAAGGAGGCAGAAACTAAAAAGAAAGGCAGGAGGAATCTTCATACCAGAGTCCCGGGGTCCGGAAGAGTATTCGTCGGAGAGTCCGAGGCGGTCTCGCCTTTTTGGCGATTCATCCGAATCGCTTTGGCTCGCCGCGAGACATATGGGGCGCTCGAGGCCCGCTTGGATGTGAGCCAGGGAGCAAATCTGGCAGTTTTGGGGGCGGTTGCAGTCTGGGCCGCAGCCAGGCGTTCGATCATTTCTTGCGAGAGGGGTCTCGTGGAAGGCTTGTGGAAAGACATTGGAAGTGGCGAAAGGTCCAAGGAGGAAAAACTCCGGGCCGAGATATAAAAATGGTCCAGAAAAGTCTGACATGAGGAGGTATATATAGGATGACGGTGGGACCCACAAAGTCTTATGGGTCCAGTCAGCAAGCACTCACCGAATACATGGTTGGACTGTTCTTTCCGAGCGTAGGAACCGCTCGCAAAGAGCGAGGATTGTGTACAACCCGTATTCGCCGAGTGGGTCCCTCAAGCCAACTGGCGAGACCTGGGTCAGCCGGATCATTCGCCCAGGCTAAGGAAGGTGGAGAGATCCCCGGGTTAGTGGGGGTACGCTGCAGGGAGAAGAAGTTCGGCGAGTGGTGCCCTCACGGACTACTCGCTCAACAGCATGGGCACTTGCCCAGCTGAGCGGGAGATCGGCGAGTGGTGCCCTCACGGACCGCTCGCTCAGTAGCATGGGCACTCGCCCAGCTGAGCGGGAGATCGGCGAGTGGTGCCCTCACGGACTGCTCGCTCAGTAGCATGGGCACTCGCCCAGCTGAGCGGGAGATCGGCGAGTGGTTCCCTCACGGACCACTCGCCCCAAAGGTTTTGAGGGGAAAAAAGACCATAATATCCCTGGTGGGCTGCAAATAACCCTCCAGAACAGCGGAGTTAGGCTATTAGCAGACCAATTTGGGTGCGATTAGTAAAATTAAAAGGCGGATTCAGGCTATTTACAGACCAGCCTAGGAAAACTATAAATAGACCCTTAAGGGCACCTTGGAGGAGATCCGTTTTTAGAGAATCCTCTCCTCCAGGCTAGTTTTTGGTCGGCTGCTAGTGCCCTCCAAGGTGCCCGGTTGAGCTCTGGTTTGAAAGGGGGAGCTCTCTAAGATCTTCCGGGTGTGTGGCGGGACCTCCTCGCTTCAGCCTTGGGTCTTTTCTTATTCTCACATCCACCGTCAGGAGAATCTAGTGAGGGAGAAGTAAGCATCGGCTGCACCCCCAGTGGGTCCGAACTCAAGAGGCCTGTTACAGGTTTCAACACCAGTCGCTCATGGCGAACTCAACATTTCTGTGCTTGGCATTGTAGTATTTTGCCTGCCTATCTTGTGCCACCAACAATCGCTCCTGGATTGTTCGGATAGTCGAATTCGCATCTTCGACTTCCTTCCGCTTAAACAGCTTCGTCTCGCCTGTCTCCGCCCAAGCCAAGGGAGTACGACAAGCTCTACCATAGAGAGCCTCGAAGGACGCCATCTTTATGCTTACTTGATAGCTGTTATTATAAGCGAATTTGATCATGAACAAATGATCTTCCCACTTCTTATCGAAGTCTAGGACGCACATGCGAAGCATATCCTCCAAAGTTCTGTTAGTACGTTCAGTCTGTCCATCCGTTTGAGGGTGAAAGGCAGTACTAAACTTTAACTTTGTACCCAACAACTGGTGGATTAGTCTCCAATCTTTCGAAGTAAAGCGCCAATCTCGGTCACTTACGATGCTACAGGGCACACAGTACAATCGTACAATGTTATCAACGTATAGCTTTGCTAATCGTTTCACTGAATCGTCCCGCCGGTTCGAAATAAAGTGGGTTACCTTCGTCAAGCGATCCACGATGACCCAAACAACATCATTCCCACCCTGCGATCTCAGCAAACCGTGCACGAAATCGCAGCAGACGAAGAAGCACTCGCACCACCCAAGGCTGTGAGATTAAAAAACATGTCATATGACACTCATTTTTCAATAAATTTAGGAGTAAAATCGTAATATCATGTTGTAGGGTACTCTACACCTTCATAGTTTTAGGTCACCCCCTAATAAGTTTAAGAGACCAATGAAAAAGTGGAGAGAGAGGGAGCGGTTTGATCCAACGGCTGATGAAATATCATGTCAGATTCAACGATCGTAATCATTTCAACGGCTTTAAAATTCATGAGTTTGATATTTCTTTATGTATGGTAAAGATAAAAGATTAAAAAAAAATGATGTGACCTGCGAATAGCAAGCACAAAAATCCTCATAAAATAAAGGAACACTCACGCGCGCCGCATCGTCCTTCCCGATCTCCCCTCTCACATTCCCGATCGCAGATCATTTTCGTTCTCCTCTGCTCACCCTAACACCTTCGGTGTCGACGCAAGAAACCCTCGCTCCTCATCGTCAGTCCGTATCCCGCCGCCTCCTCGCCATTGCTATTCCGCTCCAACAGCACCGTCGCCACAAGCATCTAGGGCATCGTCCAACATACATCTCTTCCTGCTCTCCTCCTTGCGGTGGCCTCTGTCAGGAACCGATCTCGCACCTTGCCGCAGCCTACTACATCCCTACTTTTCAGGTACGCTCTGCTCTTATGGATTCCGTAAATTTCTTTCTTTCTTCCTAATAACTCCTCTCTTAATCTGTTTTCCAGTGTTCCTCCGTAAACTTCCAACCTCTGCAATGGTGCGCAGCTGCTTGACCTCCAATCCCCCTCACAATCAGCCACTGTCTTCGTTACTAGATTTTACCAGCAGCGATTGGTTTGCCATCCGATTCCATCTTCTTCAGTTATTATAAATAAGTATTAGTATAAATAAGTAGCGCCTAGGGCAACCGCAGCTCACGGGTAGTTTTCGAACCTTGCGCTTCTTCTTCTCCTCATATTTTTGTAGGTTTTTTCTGCGTTTCTTCTCCTTCGGTTTCTTCCGCCGGCATCTTACAAGATTGCTTGGAAATGGTGAGATATCTGAACAGTTGATTTCAAGTTTTATCTTATAAGTGCGAATCCGAGCCGTTTTCTTCTTTCCATCGCAAGGAAAAGGAACAAGATTGTTCGGTAAGAGGAGGAATAAAACCCATACACTGTGCATAAGGTGCGGACGCAGAAGTTTTCACCTTCAGAAAAGCACCTGTTCGTCCTGTGGCTATACGGCTGCTCGCATCAGGAAGTGTAAGAACTGATTCAATCCTATTTTCTTCTTAAAATCCAAAACATGCACTGCGTATTCTCTAATTTTCTCCATTAAATGGGAAGAGCTGTAGGTCTTGTGAGTAAAATGGCCGTATAAGCAACGGAATTCATCAGATTCCTTTTTTCTAGATTAGGATAAATCCATATGTCTGGGTTCGTATTACCTCAGAACTGCATTTTCTTATTGTTGCTTGAAAAAATTGTATGTTTTTTTTTCTTCTATTGAACCATAAAATTATCCATATCTACGGCTCCGTTTGGGGCGGAGGTGGCGGTCGTGAACGTGGTGGTTATGAACCATCGTTCAGGAACGCCCAACCTCACATAAGAGCAACTCCAATGGGGAGCTCTATATTTAGAGCTCTCCATTGTACCATGTTCTCTAAATATAGAGAACATGGTTAGAGCAACTCCAACCATGTTCTCTATATTTAGAGAACATGATGTATATTAATATTTTTTTTGTATATTTTAGGTAGGTTTTATGTATATTTTATGTATTTTGTATTTATATGATATGTATATATGTACGTATATATTTATATTATTATAATTATTATTATTTTTGTATTATATTATATTATTATATTCTTTTATGAAATTAAAAAAAAATAAGCGTTACGTAATTAAAAGTTACGAGTACATAATTAAAATAAAATAAGCGTTACGTAATTAAAAGTTACGAGTACATAATTAAAATAAAATAAGCATTACATAATTCAAAAAAAATATTACATCTGCAATTAAAACTAAAATTCTGGGAGGTCATCGTTAGGTTCGCCGTGTTGTTCTCCTTCGTATCTTGGTACGCCATAGTCGCTTCCTCCATATTGGCTTCCTCCATGCTGGTCTCCTCCGAACTGAGGTCCTCCAAATTGGCTTCCACCGTACTGGCTTTCTCGGTATTGACTTTTTCGATACTGGCTTTCTCGGTACGGACTTCCTCCTAATGGAGGCCCTCCAAATTGAGGTCCGTCAAACTGAGGTCCGCCAAATTGTGGCCCTCCAAATTGAGGTCCTCCAAATTGAGGTCCTCCAAATTGTGACCCTCCAAATTGAGGTCCTCCATGTGAGTCACGTTCATACTGGCTTCCTCTATATTGGCTTCCTCCGTAACCACTGCCTCCATATACGCCGCCTCCATATTCAGTTCGCTCGACTGATGAAGAACTGCCAACAGCATGGGCAGGCCAATATTCAGGACGCCATGGTGGACCAACAATCATACTCGAGGCAGTATCATCATATGACTTGTGGATATGGCATGCATATTTTGGCTTGCCGGGCTCTAACAATGATATCAATGTTCTGCAGTCGTCCCATTTATTTGCCAATTTAGCCGAAGGTATTACGCCGCCTACTCATTACACAATGTTGGAGAAAAATTATGATGTTGGTTATTACTTAGCCGACGGAATATATCCGAAATGGTCAACACTGGTTCAAACTATTTCACACACACAAGATAAAAAAAAACAATACTTCGCAATGATGCAAGAAGCATGCCGAAAAGATGTAGAGCGAGCCTTTGGAGTTCTTCAATCACGTTTTGCAATTATTAAGGGGCCGTGTCGTTTTTGGGATAAACATGTGTTACATGATATCATGACAGCTTGCATTATAATGCACAATATGATTGTCAAAGACGAACGAGATGAAAATGAAGATGTCGATATTTCTGCGCCGCCACCGACCCAGAATGTGGAAGAGATGGACACAAGTGAAGCCGAAAGATTTCGTCAATTCCTAAGCCGACACAAGAAGATCAAAGACAGAGATGCACATTTTGCACTTCGAGATGCACTGATTGAACATTTGTGGGAACGACATGGCAATGAGGCAATGTAGTTTTCAAAATATTATGCATTTTAAAGTTAATGTATTTTGGTGTATGCGCAATTTTAAGTAGTAAAATATCTTATTCTGCTCTCTGCATGATCAATAATATTTAGAAAATATTCAATATTAGTCTCATTTTGTAGGTAACGGAAAGACAATTTTTTTGATATATTATATGTAAAATTTGGAGAAATATATTAGCGGCTACGGGCGTTATAAAATTATACGCAAAGTTAAAATAATACAACATTTATTTTAATTTAAAAAAAAAATACAAAAAAAAAGAAAATAGAGGAGCGGCATTTCCGCTCCTCCTCCTTCCGCTCCCTCCAAAAATGGAGCGCCAAATGGCGCTCCATTGGAGCCAACCGGACTCCATTTTCCGGAAAATGGAGTCCGGTTGGAGATGCTCTAAGGAATTTCATCTAATTTTATGTTCAAAACTAGTTTTCTGTTTTGACGACGGTCGTAACCGTTGTCATATCAAACATACGTTGTCATATCAAACATACGTTGTCATATCAAACATACGTTGTCATATCAAACATACGTTGTCATATCAAACATACGTTGTCATATCAAACATACGTTGTCATATCAAACATACGTTGTCATATCAAACATACGTTGTCATATCAAACATACGTTGTCATATCAAACATACGTTGTCATATCAAACATACGTTGTCATATCAAACATACGTTGTCATATCAAACATACGTTGTCATATCAAACATACGTTGTCATATCAAACATACGTTGTCATATCAAACATACGTTGTCATATCAAACATACGTTGTCATATCAAACATACGTTGTCATATCAAACATACGTTGTCATATCAAACATACGTTGTCATATCAAACATACGTTGTCATATCAAACATACGTTGTCATATCAAACATACGTTGTCATATCAAACATACGTTGTCATATCAAACATACGTTGTCATATCAAACATACGTTGTCATATCAAACATACGTTGTCATATCAAACATACGTTGTCATATCAAACATACGTTGTCATATCAAACATACGTTGTCATATCAAACATACGTTGTCATATCAAACATACGTTGTCATATCAAACATACGTTGTCATATCAAACATACGTTGTCATATCAAACATACGTTGTCATATCAAACATACGTTGTCATATCAAACATACGTTGTCATATCAAACATACGTTGTCATATCAAACATACGTTGTCATATCAAACATACGTTGTCATATCAAACATACGTTGTCATATCAAACATACGTTGTCATATCAAACATACGTTGTCATATCAAACATACGTTGTCATATCAAACATACGTTGTCATATCAAACATACGTTGTCATATCAAACATACGTTGTCATATCAAACATACGTTGTCATATCAAACATACGTTGTCATATCAAACATACGTTGTCATATCAAACATACGTTGTCATATCAAACATACGTTGTCATATCAAACATACATTCTATGACGGCGACGTTTTTGTCCAAACTCACCAGAGTAAAAAAGCCACGCCAAACGAAGCCTAGATCTTCAGATTAAAATCAGTGTTCATCTTTGTACCACTACTTTGTGGGGAGTGTAGTTTTCTATGAATTTTCCTTTCCCTGCAAAGAGGAAACATGTAACCACAGTGATCGTATTCAATGGCCAGGATATTCATAGCTCAAGACTTGCCGTAGTACAAACAACATCGATTAAACATGCATAGAACCCATAGTTCAAGAAAAATATAGCTGGCTTACTTTTATCGTTTAGTATGTATTCTAATATTCTTCTTTTCCTCTTAAATGACATTGGGGGTTATTTAATACCAGTATTGTTAGTATTAAACGATAAGTTTTATTTTAATTACTCCCTCGTCTTCTCCCACCTATTTCATCTCCCTCAACCCCAAACACCCTCTTGTCTTTTCATCCAGTTCGAGGGCCTAACATTTGATGCTCTCATTGATCTATGTCCTTTCCCACATAATGCACAAAAACATTTGTTCAAAGGAGTTGATCAACCAAATTCAAGAACTACGCACGACACTGACGAACGAACGCTATACAAAGGAATCTTAAGATCAAGATGCACATAACAAGACCTAGTTAGAGCAGCAGAATCGTGAAACGTATTCTACCAACAAATCCAGGATACATGGAAAGAACTCTTTAGTGAAACTAAGAAATTGACAGATCAAATGGCAACACTACGACACAAAATAGAAACACATTTTGCAACAATACTACGCTAACTGACTGATCTAGGACATCTTCTGATCACACCAATGCTTTATTTGGGAACTTTATTCTCCTCAATTATGGTTCTTGGCCAGTTGCCCACCACACCTGCATACCAGGTTGTTTCATGCCACCCCTTAATCTTGTAGGGCTTGTTTGGATGGAATTGGGTGGTGGGAATTGGAATTGCCTCAATTCCAACTCCCACAGAAATTGGAACTGAGCCAATTCCAATTCTGTCGTTCGGCTCCAAATCATGAATTTGTTAGGTCGGAATTGGAATTATCAATTCTTCACACAAACTGTGGTAGCTTTACGATTTTCCATCATTCTCCATGATATTAGAATTGAGCCAACTGCAAGTGTAAGAAAAACTAGTTTTGAGTGTGGATTTTTCAGTAACGTAATGTAAACCTGGAAAAACTAGTGATTTGGATTTTTTGCTATCATGGCCCATATGATGATAATCTAATTCCATTGATTCTAAAATACAATTTTTAAGAAAAATAATTGGCATGTTACCTTGCAAGTTCTTGACTAGCGGTGACAATGTGAGGAGGTCGACGACGAAGATGTGATGCAGTAGCTAGCGAGTTTTTTGTCGTAGTTTCCAGGAACTGGCGGCGCTCGACACAAAGATTTGGGAATCGGTTCTCTGGAGGTAGATTTGGGCCTTCAACAGATAAATGCGTCCCTGCGAGGAGTGACAAGCTCCAGCGAGGTGGACAAAGAAGGTTTTGCGGGGGGAAGTGATGTTAGGTCGTTGACGCAGATGAGGACCTGCCTCGAGGCCTGGCGAGGAGTGACAAGCTCCGGCATTGTGAACAAAGAGGGTGTCGCCATCAGAACTGGAGAGGAGGACGAGGAATCAGAGATGCGTGCACAGAATCCTGCGGGGGTCGGCCTGGGAAGGAGTAGCGGGAGAAAACCTGGAATCGTGAAGTCCGACCTAAAGAGGGGTCGAACTTGGTGGCTAGAGAAAATATTCTAAAAGAAATTCTCATGGAATTGGGGGGGGGGGGGATTCCAAATCCATCCCATTATGAGGCTCACCGAACAACGGAATTGGAATTGAGGGGTCAATTCCAATTCCTACCCCCAATTCCGTCCAAACGAACGGACCCGTAAATGTTTCTTGTTCAAAATTTTCTGATAATGACCCCACTGATTGGGTGTATGATTTGCAATTGTATTTTAATTATCTTCGCATCACTACTTCTCGATGCATTATATATTTTTTAGACCTATCTATGGTAATTATCATAATGTATGATTTGCAGTTTAAGTTAGTTTTAATGCATTTATGGGCACACCTCTGTCACACTCTATTCTCTTACCGGATTAGTTGGAAACCAAACTCTTGAATTCTTGGTAGTTGGGGGAAGTATATAGAATTTATATCTGTTAGAGTTATTAAGTTTTAAGTATTTTAATATTGTTGGAGTTTAGTCCCACACCGCCTATCGGTGTTGGGAGTCCTATTGTAGTTCCTATATAATGCCCCCTTGTGGATGAATAAGATTGCACTAGTTTTATTTTCCCTTCTTTCAACATGGTATCAGAGCCAACGATTCTGAAAACCTAAAGTTTTTTTTCGCTTCCGTCACATCCCGACCTAGAACCCCCCTGACCTGTTCGTCTCCCCTTCCGTCTGCTGGGGCTTCGGCGGCACCCTCTTCCCCTCGCTCCCGTCAATGGGATCGTATTTTGATTCCAGAGACGGGAGCGGGGCCATCTCCCGTCGCAATCGATGCGTCGTCCTCCCGTCGCTGACGATCCCTGCTTCCTCTTCATCGACGGCTGCTTCATCTTCCATCGACGGCACGAGCCATCTTCATCGACGACGCGGCTGCTTCATCTCCCATCGACGATGCCGACCCCGTCTTCCATCGACGATGCTACCCTCTTCCATCGACGATGTCGATCCCGTCGTTCTCCTGCCATCGACGACGGCTGCTACTACCTCTTCTCCAGATCTGCCATCGACTCCTTCCCCCTGCGACATCGACGAAATCAGCGGCTTCTTCCTCTGCTCCGTCGACCTGCTGCTGCGGCTTCTTCTCCTCCGGCGGCTTCTTCCTCTGCCGATCGACGATCCCGTCGAGCCTTCTGCTCCGGGCTTCCTCTTCTCAATCGACGACTGCTTCCCCTCTTCCAGATCTGTCGGTACCCCTCTTCCAGCCGCTGCTGCTTCTCCCACTGCTGCTGTTATCGATCTGCCGCTGCTGTGCCGCTGCTGTCTCTGTCTGCCGCTTATGCCTGCAACCATCTATGCCCGGGCTTCTACCTGATGTTGTTGCGCCTGATGCGCTCTCTTCCGAGCCGGTTCTTGCTGCTGGTCTCTCAAGAATGCTGAAGTTATGTGTTTATTTTTTTTGCTGTTTTTTATGTGTGGTGTTTGATGCGTGTCTTTGCCTATATGCACGTGTTATCCACGTGAGGGGGAGTGTTGGGATGAAGGCGACTCGGATGATCTTTCCCGACTTTTCGCCTTCGTTCCACACGGCCTCTAGGCTTGTTGTATGTGTGTATGTGTCTCCCCATTTGTCTTTCGATTGGTCATGTGTTAGGAAGCGATTATGTTGGTGTTCTTGTCTCATCGAGTTGTGTCGTGTGGGACTGTGTCGTGTGGGACTGTATCGTGTGGGACCGCCCTTCTTGCGGATTATCCCCGACAGATTATCCCCGGCGGATTATCCCCGATCACTCGTTTGATGATTTGCTCCACATTTTTCGTTCTCTGTCGCATGTTGTGTGTGTTGGTGATGTTGGTTGACACGTTTCCAGTGAGTCTGCGTCGTGTGTGGGTCCTGCGTTGTGTGTGGGTCAGTGTCGTGTGTGGCTATGTCCCCGACTTGATTCCCCGGTTTGGTATTTCCCCCGGTGGCTCATCTGATGTTTTGTCCCACATCATCCACCTCCATTGCCGTTTTTTTGATGTGTCCAAGCTGAAGGGTCCCCCTTCAGCTTGAGGGGGAGTGTTAGAGTTATTAAGTTTTAAGTATTTTAATATTGTTGGAGTTTAGTCCCACACCGCCTATCGGTGTTGGGAGTCCTATTGTAGTTCCTATATAATGCCCCCTTGTGGATGAATAAGATTGCACTAGTTTTATTTTCCCTTCTTTCAACAATATCTACCCACAACATCTTTTTAAGACGTACCTTTTTTATTTATTTGTCCCTTTCCTGTTTTTGTTGGGAGCAGAGCATCCATCGCTTGTGAGGGAAAATGTTTAATGTTACACTGTCCATTCAAACCCGTTCATACACACTTTTTACCTATTTGTTCTTGACTTGCAATGTAAAAAAACATCAACTTCGGAGTTTCTTTGTTAAAGAGTCTTGGACTGGTCACCACAGATTACTCATTCATCATCGCTGTTTCTACGATTATTTTATTGCAGCCCACAACAATGTAATTTTTTTTTTGTATTTGTGATTCTAAGCCAACCCCAACACTTCCAACATTTCATAATGACGCCGTGACTAGTTATCCCCAACCTTTCAAACAATTATTGCTATCCTTCCAGGATTTTTCTGAACCCAGTGGTTTATAACCCCAGTTTCTTTGATCACAAGATATCACTACCAATTTCCGCTCCTACAAACAATAAATCATTTCGGTACCCTCACTTTCAGGAATTGAAATAAAACATTTGATTAAAGAAATCTTACATTTGATTATTATTATTATATTTTTTGTCAATTTTCGGGCATTTTGACAAAAGTTTGTAGTTATATTTTTTGATGATATTTTGATATACAACACCTTTTCTAATGTTATTGTATTACGGCTACACAGTTTTACCAATACACATATGCATCACCTGTTTATTTAATTTTTCAACTAAGTTGAATTTTTGGGACGCACTATTTCAAAAAACAAAGTATACCCTAACAAACATTATTTGGAATATATTACTGCATACCCAACTCCAACATCACATAAGGACATTAGTGACTTTTTGGGATTAAGCAACTATTATCACATGTTTTTTGAAAATTACGCTACCATGACGATGTCTCTTATCGCTATGTTGCACGAATGTGGCTTCCAATGGTTTAAAAAAGCACAAAAGTCTTTCAATCAACTATGGATTTATTAATGACCTCCAGCTCTACTTTATAGGACTTTACTAAATCATTTATTGTTGAGAGACACTTTTAGGACACGAGTATGGTTGTTCTCATGCAAAATTGGGAGCCAATATCATCTTTTAATGAAAAACTGTCTCCCTTAATGCAAAGTAAGTCAGCATATATTCGAGGAATGTTTGCCTTAAGCACAACAATAACAAAATGACGTCACTATTTGCTAGGCTACCCTTTTACGTTACTTACAGATCATGAAAGTTGATGCATCCTGGGTCACATCGTATTTTATTTCCCGTATTTTATTTTGTGAGTCGCGCATGTTTTAGCGCACATTTTTTTGTTATTGTCGCGCGTGTCACTAGCGCATGTATCTTGTTACGCGCATGTATCTTGTTACACGCATGTCATTCGCGCATGTTTGTTCGACTTATTGGAGTGACCGCCCAATAAGATCATGAATGAAACGGTCCGTCATATTAGGCTAAGTGATAATTAGGGCAAGCTATGAAATTATAATTGTATTAAGCTTTGAAAATATGTTTTTATTAAGTATTCTAAGTATTTTAAATTCTGAAATTAAACACATTAATTTTAGAAATTATAATTTTGAGGATAATAATTTTTAGGGAATACCAATGGAGGAGTTTTCTAGAGTTAATTCCCTTCATTTCATTAACTACTCCCTAATGATTTCTCTTTCTAAAACTTTGACCCCCCCCCCCCCCCCCCCCCCCCCCCACACACACACACACACACACACACACACTTTCATATCTGACAAAGTCTTTATTAAATAAAACTTCCTATTTCCCTTTATTTTAAAAACAACGGCCAATCATAGCCGTTGATTCCGGGTGCCCTTGTTGAAACCAGCAACTGGTCTCTTGAGTTCGGGCCCACTGGGGGTGTAGCCGATGCTTATTTCTCCCTCACTAGACTCTCTTGACGGTGGATGCTGGAAACGGAGTAGACCCAAGGCTGAAGCGAGGAGGTCCCGCCACACACCCGGAAGATCTTAGAGAGCTTCCCCTCCCAAACCAGAGCTCAACCGGGCACCTTGGAGGGCACTGGCTGCCAACCAAAACTAGCATAGAGGAGAGGATTCTCTAAAATCGGATCTCCTCCAAGGTGCCTTTAAGGGTCTATTTATAGATTTTTCTAGGCTGGTCTGCAAATAACATGAATCCGCCTTTTAATTTTACTAACAGCACCCCAAATTGGTCTGCTAACAGCCTAACTCCGCTGTTCCGAAGGGCTATTTGCAGCCCACCAGGGGTATTATGGTCATTTTCCCCTCACAGCCCTTTGGGCGAGTGGTCCGTGAGGGCACCATTCGCTGGGCACCCGCCTGGCTGGCCGAATGCCCACGCTTCTAGGCGAGTGGTCCGTGAGGGCACCATTCGCTGGACACCCGCCTGGCTGGGCGAATGCCCACGCTTCTGGGCGAGTGGTCCGTGAGGGCACCACTCGCCTAGCGCTTTCTCTCCTACAGCCTACCCCCACCAACACGGGGGCATTTCTACCTTCCTTGGCCTGGGCGACCCAGGTTTCGCCAGTTGGCTGGGGGGGTCCACTCGGCGAATACGGGTTGTACACAATCCCCGCTCTTTACGGGCGGTTCCTACGGTCGTAAAGAACAGTCCAACCCTGTATTCGGTGAGTGCTTGCTGACTGGATCCATAAGATTCCGTGGGTCCCACCGCCACCTTATATATACCTCCCCCTGTCAGATTTTTGCTGGACCACTTTCTTATCTCGGCTCGAAGTTTCTTCACTTCCTAATGTCTTTCCATAAACCTTCTGCGAAACCCCTCTCGCGAGAGATGATCGACCGCCTGACTGTGGCTCAAGCTGCAACGGCCCCCAGGGCATCCAAATTTGCTCCCTGACTGATGTCTAAACGGGATCCGAGCGCCCCCTATGTTTCGCGTCGAGCCAAGGCGATTCGGCTGAATCGTCAGAGAGGCGAGACTGCCTCGGAGTCTCCGGCGGATACTCCACCGGCGAACACGCTGGCGGATGCCCCTCCGGACCCTGCGATGCCGGTATGAGAATTCCTCCTGTCTTCATTTAGTTCCTATCCCTTACCCTGCGTTCATTCTGACCATTCGCAGGGGGCTTTGGTACCTGAGGACGGCCATGGGGCCGTTTTGAGCAGTGTGGTGGTGCCACCTCCCGCGGACGTGGTACCTCCTCCCGATCTGGGTCTTGCTCCTCCGCCTCCTCCTGGGGAGACTGTACCCCAATCCCGTGAGTTGTGAACCTTCTCGCTTTTTCGTTTTATGTTGTCGGCTACTAATCATTACCTTTGCGCAGCCCTCAACCCTGACGTCCCGCTGCGGGACTCCATTCCTCCCAGTCCCCCTGCTCAGGTGAACCCCTCTGTCACCGCGAATGAACGGAGGGTCTCCCCTGAGCGAGAGCTGGATCAGCATCTCCGTGCTGATGACCGTGCGGATGCTCCGGCTCCTTCTTCACAGCCTTACCGTCCAGGAAAGGGAAAGGTTTTACCTCCCGCCTGGCTGTTTGGGACGCACCCCCATTCGTCTCGTCCTTCGGGTCACCTGGACCCCACCCCAGGTCAGTTCACTCACCCGCCTCTATCGTACTCGCATATTTTATCACCACTAACCTAGTTGTGATTCCGCAGGCTATCGAGAAGCCTCCCCCTTCGACTCCTACTACGAGGGGGGAGAGGGGATGCTCTCGCCTCTCCCTTCCCCTGGGGATCTCGCTGACTTCCTGGGTGATTCCTCGGATCACGCGACCCTGAAGGATCGGATCTCGGAGGTCCTGGGGAAGCTCATCCATATCCAGCGAAACGTAGCCGGCCAGGTGGACGACGTGCGGCTGAGAGTCGCGCGTGAGTTGAAGGACCTTCGACGAAGTCACTCGCATCTTCTCGCGGAGGTGGAGTGGCTAGGGGGTGAGGGAGAGGAGTTGTCTCCTGAAAGGCATGCCGCGCGAGCCCGGGATCAACTCCACCTTGCTTCCCAGGAAATCACCAGTATACTCGCTTATTACCGCCCGCGAATGCCCATGGAAGCTGGGTCGCGAAAGCGAGGTCGGTGGATCTGGGAGGAGATTTGACCTACCCAACGTCCACCCCTCTTATTGTTTTCTTTTCTTACTTTATGCTGCGAATGTTGAACGTTATTTTTGTCTGTAATAATTTCTCTATGCTTTGCGAATGCTTCTTTATTCGTTTTTCGTATCTCATAGCTTTGCTTGGGTATTGCCGAGTGATAACTTATAGCCGGATGCTCTTCCAACCTCGTTGCGTAGCCGCGGAATGAATAGACATAGGGCATTTGCCATTAAAGGGCGAGAGGGACCGGCTCGGGCTTCGAGGTGTCGGGAAGGCGCGATGGCTATCCGCACACCCGTGGCCTCGAAAGTCCAAACGCCGTTTAGTCCCTCTATAAATAGGTCTTTCAACCACCGTATTAAATACCTAACCATCCGCTCTCTTTCCTTGCGCTAGCACTCGCGCTTCTTCCTTATCTGTTACTCCCCTTTCCCTCTTCATTCGTAAAAATGGGTGGCGATGCGGAAGGCAGGGCCAAGTGCGCCAGCGCATTCGCCAACCACGTCTTCGATTCCTGCGACCTCTCCGAGGAGGCCTACCTGACTGCCGTTGCCGACTACGTCCCGCCGGGTTTCGAGGCGCGATAGCCCAGGCCGGATGAGCGCCTGAATTCCATCTCGCCTTGTGCTCTCGCGATCCCGCTAGAGCATTTCGAGGTGGGGTTTCGCCTCCCGATCTGGCCGGAACTCCGCCAGACCTTCAGGTACTACGGGGTCGTGCCTGGCCAGCTCAACCCCAACTCCATCGCTATGTTGGTTGGGTACGCGAGCTACCTACGAGAGGAGGGAATCGAGTTCTCGTTGCCCGTATTCCGCAAGCTCTATACCTTCCGCTGCACCCATGGTATCTCGTTCTTCTCGGGACTGAGCCCCCTAAAGCACTACGGGCTCCCAAACAAGAACCATGACTGGGTTCGCCGCTTTATTTTCGTAAGCGGGAGCCTGGGGAACACTCTTCTCGCGCCGGTGCAGGAGGAGGAGTCAACCTTCCGCCCCCCGACCCTAGGGGGGCACGAGGCCAAACTTCACCAATACATCCTGGAGCACGGGATGGATCTCGTCCATCTCCGGCGAAACGTCAACTCGCTTCCACCCATTCCGCAGGGCGAGGGTAAGTGTTCGAGACTTCATTCGCTTTCGCTTTGTGATTTTTACATCATTCGCTAGAACCATTGGCTATATTATGCAGGTGTGCGCCACTTCCCCCTTCATCCGCCGCGTCCCTCCGGATCTACCCTCTCTCTCGCACAGGCCGCCGCGGATGCCTGTCGAGAGGAACCTTCTTCCTCCAAGCCTGGCGGAAAGAAGCGCAAGCCAGCGGTGCTGACCTCTTCCTCTTCCAAGAAGCCCCAAAACCCCCCTTCCGCCAAGGGGAAGGGGGTCCTGGACGAGACCCTCGGGGCGGATGCTCAGATCCAAGCCCCGGGGACGAGTGCGCCAGGAGAGACCACCCCTCGCGCGGGACTGTCGTTGCCGCCGCCCCCACTTCCCAGGGACCATCGGAACTTCCCCAGCGGCGAGAAGTACAGGGACCCCTCGGGGGCTCCCCTGGTCAAGTGGGACAGGAATGCTAACCGGGTCTCGCTCTCCACCCTCCATCCGTCGTGGATAGAGAGCGATCTCGCCAGCGGTGAGGCTTACGCAATCGCGTATGCCCTCTATGGCCGAGAAGACGCCGAAGTTTATGATGCCGAGACGACCCAGGTTCTCGCTCATGAGAGTGCCAGGGCCATGCTGCGGGCGCTCGAGCTCGCGCACATGTCTTCGCGCCGGAGCATCAAACTGGCGCGGGACTTGGCAGCGGTTGAGGAGTCCCGGTCCGTTGCTTCTACTGAGGTGATGGAGCTTAGGACTAAGCTGGCGGCTGCGGAGACTCTTCTCGCCAACCGCCCTGTCGCAGAGGTATGTTTTCTCCTTTCCCGCGAGTGACTTGTTGCCGATTGACAAACTTTATTCTTACTACCTTTGTTATTATTTTCAGGATACCACGGTTGCCGAGATGCTCCGCGCTCGGGTGGCCGGCCTTGAGGATGAAATCCGTCTGGCCAAAGCCGAAGTCCAGCGATTGCGAGAGGCTGGTGCGTCAGCACTCGACCCGGGGAGCGGGGGCCATTTTTATCCCCATCACGAGCTGGAGCAGCTGATGCAAGAGAACGCGCAGAATGCCGTCAAGCATGCGCTGCAGGTGCTGCGGCGAGCGGGATACCTGAAGGCGGAAGCCGAACGCCTTTCCGCTCGCCAAGTCGTCCCCGAGCTTTACATTCCAATCCCCTTTCCTGAGGACGACCACGTCGAGCCGCGAGAAGACGCCCTCATCCCAGACTCTGGCGAGAGCGACGGATCTTCAAGCGAGAAATCTGTTGATCCTTGAGAAGGGCCTCTTGTATTTTCTCTTTTTGCATTTATCTTTTTGACTGTAATCTTGAACGGGCGAGTGCCTTTAAAAGATGTATATATTGACTACAATTTGTGTTATTCTAAGCTTTCCTCTCATTCGCCGCTATATCTCGCTAGGCTCGCTAGGACGTTAACTGCGGCTACTTTGGCCACACAGCGAATGCCCGAGGATGACTTTGACATGCTTCCCCTCTTCGACTTCCCGCTTCCTGTTCCACTCGAAACTCCTTACCATTCGCTCGGGCCGGGGTTTCGCCTAGGAAGTTAGGAAGAAAGATGAGGCACACCTTGCTGGCCACGCCTCGTTAGGCTCATTAGGACGTTAGGTCGTGATGCGACTGCCTTCGCCACCCCGCGAATGCTCGAAGATGACTTAGGTCGGTCGTTCCCCTTCGATCTCTCGCTACCAAGTGAACCTTACCATTCGCGTATCACGGGGTTTCGCTTAGGTAGTCATGAGAGGGGTGTGATCCTCTCTCCGGCGCGTGGTCTATGCGAATGCTCTTGAGATCATCTCTGGAGAATTTAGAACCTGCCACCGGGTGAGCCTTCGGACCTGCCAGCTAGATGGGAGCCTGGACAGCGGGTCTGCTCGGGGCCAACCTCTGGAACATAGGACCTGCCACCGAGTGAGCCTTCGGACCTGCCAGCTAGATGAGAGCCTGGACAGCGGATCTGCTCGGGGCCAACCTCTGGAACATAGGACCTGCCACCGAGTGAGCCTTCGGACCTGCCAGCTAGATGAGAGCCTGGACAGCGGGTCTGCTCGGGGCCAACCTCTGGAACATAGAACCTGCCACCGAGTGAGCCTTCGGACCTGCCAGCTAGATGAGAGCCTGGACAGCGGGTTTGCTCGGGGCCAACCTCTGGAACATAGGACCTGCCACCGAGTGAGCCTTCGGACCTGCCAGCTAGATGAGAGCCTGGACAGCGGGTCTGCTCGGGGCCAACCTCTGGAACATAGAACCTGCCACCGAGTGAGCCTTCGGACCTGCCAGCTAGATGAGAGCCTGGACAGCGGGTCTGCTCGGGGCCAACCTCTGGAACATAGAACCTGCCACCGAGTGAGCCTTCGGACCTGCCAGCTAGATGAGAGCCTGGACAGCGGGTCTGCTCGGGGCCAACCTCTGGAACATCCAGGGTCTCTCCTGCGAGCTGTAGCATCATTTTCATACACACAGTTTAAACAAAATGTTTTCATTCAAAAAACCATTATTACTACATGGTACTAAGGATAAAAACGTTTAAGGTCGTCGCCACTCCATGTGTGGCTGAGGGGTTGACCCTCCACATTCTGAAGGCGATACCCCCCAGATTTTAGTGCTTCTTCCACGACATAGGGGCCTTCCCAGTTGGGGTTGAGTTTTCCTACCGCGGCGGACCTCCCAGCCGCGTCGACCTTCTTGAGTACCAGATCTCCCTTCTCGAACTGCTTGATCCTGACGTGCCTGTCGAAATACTTGGCCATCCGCCGCTTGACCTCTTCTTGATGGATGGCTGCTCGATCCCGGGCTTCTTCGATGAGGTCGAGGGAGAGCCGCAACTCCTCCTCGTTCTCGGCTCTCCAATCTTCCTCACCATTTGTGGCGACCTTTACCCGTGGTGTCATAACCTCGAACTCTATGGGGATGACGGCCTCGCAGCCGTGAGAGAGCTTGAAAGGGGTCTCTCCCGTGGCGGTGTTGGGGGTGGTTCTTAAAGCCCAAAGGACCGAGGGGAGCTGCTCCACCCAATTGCCCTTGAGATTTTCCACCTTCTTCTTGAGCAAGTTCACGATGACCTTGTTCGCCGCCTCCACCTGCCCGTTGCTCCTGGGATGGTGAACGGACGCAAACCCAAGGTCTATCCCCAACTGGCCACAGAAGCCGATGAATTCCTCGCTTGCGAACTGCGGTCCATTATCCGTGACTATGGCCTGCGGAAGCCCGTGTCGACAAATGATCTCCCCCCATACGAAGTTGCGGATTACCTGGGAGGTGACCTTAGCCAACGCCTTGACCTCCAACCACTTTGTGAAGTAGTCAATCATGACTAGGAGAAATCTCCTCTGTCCACTAGCCTGGGGGAAGGGTCCTACCAGGTCCATTCCCCATATGACGAATGGCCAGGGCGCCGTGATACTCTTTAGCCTCTGAGCTGGCATGAGCTGAAGCGGGGCGAACATTTGACACTTCTGGCATCTCTTGGCGAAGGCTGCCGCGTCTTTACTTAGGGTTGGCCAGAAGTACCCCTGCCTTATTATCCTTGCTTCCAACATCCTGCTCCCCGAGTGGCTGCCACACTCGCCGGAGTGAACTTCTTCCAAGATCCTTGGAACCTCTTCCTCCGAGATGCATCGGGCCAGGAGGCCCGAGAGGGTCTTCCGATACAAGTCACCTTCCTGGAGCACGTAGTAGGCAGACTTATACCGGAAGCGCCTCTGGTCCGTAATTTCTTCCGGAAATTTTCCCGTTGCAAGGAAGGTGACGAAGGGATCCTTCCAGGAGGGTCGCTGTTCTACTTCCATGAGCTCTCCTTCTTCGATCGAAGGACGGAATAGGTCCGTCAGGGTCCCCCCGGCTCGCGGACCAGATTTTGCCAACCGATCTGCCGGGGTGCTCTCCTCTCGAGGGACGTGTCGGATGGAGAAAGTTTTGAACGTCCCCACGAGACCTTTGACTTTTGCTAAGTACCTCATGAGCACAGGTTCCCTTGTTTCGAACTCTCCCCTTATCTGAGAAGCTATTATCATGGAGTCATTGAGGACCTCCACGTCATGGACCACGAGCTCCCGGGCCAACCGCAGGCCGACGATTACAGCCTCATACTCCGCCTGGTTGTTGGTGATTGGGAAGTGTATCACTAGCGTCTGCTCTATCTTTACTCCGTGGGGACTCTCCAGCACCACCCCTCCTCCGAGAGAATTCTTGCCCGAAGCCCCGTCCACCAGCAGCTTCCATGGAACGTGCCGAGGGGCTCCGTCTTCTTTCATCTCGGCCACGAAATCTGTCATGAAATCAGCCACCACCTGCGCCTTCATAGATAATCGAGGGACAAAGGTAATGTTGAATTCACTTAGCTCTATTGACCATTTTGCGAGTCTTCCTGAGTGCTCCACTCCTTCGAAGATCTGGCGGAGAGGATGATCCGTCACTACTTGGATCGAATGGGCCTGGAAGTATGACCTAAGCTTCCTTGCTGCGATGACCAGGGCAAAGGCCAACTTCTCTAAAATTGGGTACCTGAGCTCCGCTTCCCTCAGGACCCTGCTTACGTAGTAGACTGGCAGCTGCTTCTTGCCTTCCTCCCGAACCAGGACGGAGCTTACGGCCTCCGCCCCGACCCCGAGATATAGATGTAGATCCTCCCCCTCTTTGGGACTTTGTAGTAGCGGAGCCTTGGTGAGTTGGCTCTTCAAGGCCTGAAAGGCCTCCTCGCATTCTCTTGTCCACTCAAATTTCTGGTTGCCTCGTAGCGCTTTGAAGAAGGGGGAGCATCTTTCCCCGGCCCGAGAGAGAAACCTGTTCAGCCCGGCGAGTCTTCCGGTCAAGCGTTGAACTTCCTTGGCGTTCCGTGGCGACCCCAGCTCCATTATAGCCCTAACCTTGTCCGGGTTAGGTTCTACCCCCCAGGGGGTGAGAAGGTGCCCCAGGAACTTCCCTTTGCTGGCCCCGAACACACACTACAGGGGGTTCAGGCGCATCTTGTACTTGCGTAGGGTGGCGAAAGTCTCCTCGAGGTCCCGGATGTGAGAGTTCACACACTTGCTCTTTATCATAAGGTCATCCACGTAGACCTCCAGGTTCCTTCCCCTTTGCTTCTTAAATACTCGATCCATCATCTTCTGGTAGGTTGCTCCTGCATTTTTCAGCCCGAAGGGCATCATCTTATAGCAGTAGCATCCCTCCCTGGTGATGAACGAGACATCTCTGACGTCCGGGGGGTGCATTCTTATTTGGTGATAACCTGAAAAAGCATCCAAAAAACTCATCACGGAAAAACCGACGGCTGAGTCAACCAGCGCGTCGATCCGAGGCAAGGGATAACAATCCTTAGGGCAGACCTTATTTAACAATGAAAAGTCCACACACATACGCCAGCGGCCATCGGCCTTTTTTACCATTACGACATTGGAGACCCAGCCTGGATACTGGATCTCCGTTACAAAACCTGCTTCGAGGAGTTTCGCCACCTCCTCGCGGATCGGTCCTTCGAGCTTGTCAGCTATAGTCCTTCTCTTCTGCCGGATGGGGCGGGCTTCTGGATCGAGGTTGAGACGATGGCAAGCCACGTCCGCCTCGATGCCTGGCATGTCCGCTGCGCTCCATGCGAAGATGTCCACGTTCTTCTGGATGCACTCCAGCATCCTTCTTTGGTCCTCCGGGCCGAGGCCCCCGCTGATCCGCACCTTCTCCACCCTTCCTGCCTGGGTGGTAACCTCCATCTCTATCACCTCTTCTGCCGCCTCGAGCCGGGTTGGCTCTTCCCACTGGCCTTTTGCTTCTCGCCTCTCCTCCCGGGCCTTCTCCTCTGCAGCTCCTTCCGCCTTCACCGGCTCGACCTCCTGCTCCTCACGAGCGACCTCCATCAACTCGACCTCCTGCTCCTCACGAGCGACCTCCATCAACTCGACCTCCTGCTCCTCACGAGCGACCTCCATATCCTCCTCTCGGGCATCGCCCTCTCCCCCTACTTCTCTCTCCTCCACTTCTTCTCCTGGCACCTCCGGCCTCGCCATCTCTTCATCCATCTTCTCGGCATCCGCCATCCATGAAATGGTGTTGACGGAAGTCACATAGCACTGCCTCGCCACCTTAGCATCTCCTCGGACGCGGATCTGGACTCCTCCACTATGGAGCTTTAAGCACTGCTGGTACGATGAGGGCACGCACCGGAAGGCGCTGATGAGGGGTCGTCCGAAGATGGCGTTATAGCTGCTCGGAGCGTCCACAATGACGAACCGGCAGTTTCTTGGGACTCCTCCTAGCGTCACCTGGAGACCTACGCCTCCCTCGACCTCCTTCCGCTCTCCCGAGAAACCAAACAGTAGTCCGTCGGAGGCCTGCACCCTCTTCTTCTCTACCTCCATCGCGTCGAAAGCTTTTTTGAAGATCACATTCACCGAGCTCCCGTTGTCCACCAGGATCCGAGAGACCGTGAAGTTTTCTATCGCTGTCTGGATCACCAGGGCGTCGCAGAATGGGTCCTCGTAATCTGGCATATCTTCTGAGGAGAAGGTGAGCTTCTCAGAGGGGGGTGGGGTCTGGGAAGTCGACGCGACGTCCCTTCGGAACATGGCCTGGAAGCTTCTCTTGCGAGAGGCCTCTATCCCAACCCCACCGTGAATCACCCTGATTCCCCCCTGGTTCCTGTATCTGCCCTATCTTCGCACCGATCCTCTTCTGCCTCTGGGAGCACTTCCTCAATTCTGGCCTGCTGCCGCCGTGGCTGTCCTCTTTCCCTCATCTCCAAGAACTCCGGGCAGGTGGCGATTGCGTGATCTTCTTCCTGATGAAAGTCACAGTAAGGCAACGCCACCCTGTCCTCCCTTCCCGCTCTTCCTCTTCCTCCTCTCGCTCCTCTACCCCTTCTCCCTCGGCCTACCGCCATGGCTTGCTCCCTCGGGGGGTGAGGGGGTCTGGGACCCTGCCTCCACCCCTGATTCACTCCTCCTGCCTCCCTTCCTTGGTACCTTTCATCCTGACCTCGCGCCGGTCCTTCCTGGTTCCTCCAGCCCAACCTGTCGTTGGGCTCTTGGTTCCTCCAAACCCGAGGTGGTCTTTCGAACCCCTGGCCCCTGGGCTCATCTCGCCTTCTTCCCTCTGGCTGCCTCGCCTCGGGCTCGCTCATCCTCGCCAACCTTTTGTAGAATTCGGGGTTGGCTGCCTCCCCTTCAATCTCCTCCGCGGCTCTCTCCATCAACTCCTCGAAGGATACGGGAGGTCTTCTCTTCAGGTCCATCTTGAAGAACCCCTCTCGCAGCCCTACGATGAATGCCATCTGGAGGGCGAATCCCGGCACTTCCTGCACTAGGTGTATCTCCTCCTGGAACCTGTCCACGTATTTAGCCAGGGATTCCCCCTCCCTCTGTCTGATCTTGAAGAGAGCCTCCGCATCCTTCTTCCTCTTTTTTGACGTCGAGAAACGCAGTCGGAAGCTTCGGCGCAGATCATCGAACGCGTAGATGGAACCTGTGGGAAGCTGGTGGAACCAGTCCCTTGCTTTCTCCTTCAGGGTGGTCGCGAAGAGTCGGCATTGGAAAGAATCCGACATGGGAAGGATTGATGTCATGTCCTCGAACCACTGCAGGTGCACAACTGGATCCTCCTTGCCGGTGTAGTAGGACATCTCCGGCCCACGAAATCCTTCTGGCACTGGGGCCGAGAGGATCATCTCGCAAAAGGGGCTCCCTTCCCCTGCTCGGCGAGTGGTCCTCTCGCGCGGGACCAACTCACACACCTCAGCACTCGCCGGACTGCTGAACAGCTGCCGTCCAGGGAGATCTCGCGCGCTTCCTTCTGCTGGCACCTCCTTCCCTGACCGCTGCCCCGGTGCGTTCTCGCCGATCTGCAAAGGCGGGACCACTGGGACCGCCGGGGTCTCGCACTCGCTCCTTGCCGCGAGAACTGTCTGCAGAACCTCTCGCTTGAACTTCTCAAACATCTCCAGCCACTCCCCTGCCGCGGGTGGCTGCGAGTGACCTGAGTCAGAACCATTTCCTCCATCTCCCGTCATCGAAACTAGCTTGGGATTTTCTTTCACCGGCTACGGTCCACGCTCACCGCACCAAAAATGTTGAAACCAGCAACTGGTCTCTTGAGTTCGGACCCACTGGGGGTGTAGCCGATGCTTATTTCTCCTTCACTAGACTCTCTTGACGGTGGATGCTGGAAACGGAGTAGACCCAAGGCTGAAGCGAGGAGGTCCCGCCACACACCCGGAAGATCTTAGAGAGCTTCCCCTCCCAAACCAGAGCTCAACCGGGCACCTTGGAGGGCACTGGCTGCCAACCAAAACTAGCCTAGAGGAGAGGATTCTCTAAAATCGGATCTCCTCTAAGGTGCCCTTAAGGGTCTATTTATAGATTTTTCTAGGCTGGTCTGCAAATAACATGAATCCGCCTTTTAATTTTACTAACAGCACCCCAAATTGGTCTGCTAACAGCCTAACTCCGCTGTTCCGAAGGGCTATTTGCAGCCCACCAGGGGTATTATGGTCATTTTCCCCTCACAGCCCTTTGGCCGAGTGGTCCGTGAGGGCACCATTCGCTGGGCACCCGCCTGGCTGGCCGAATGCCCACGCTTCTGGGCGAGTGGTCCGTGAGGGCACCATTCGCTGGGCACCCGCCTGGCTGGGCGAATGCCCACGCTTCTGGGCGAGTGGTCCGCGAGGGCACCACTCGCCTAGCGCTTTCTCTCCTACAGCCTACCCCCACCAACACGGGGGCATTTCTACCTTCCTTGGCCTGGGCGAGTGACCCGGCGAATGATCTGGACGACCCAGGTTTCGCCAGTTGGCTGGGGGGGGGGGGTCCACTCGGCGAATACGGGTTGTACAGCCCTAATCTTATTTTCTTATAAATAAGAGATGTTAGGGATGCTGTAATTTTATTACTGAATGTATGAAGACTCTTCTTCTTTCATTCCGGTGATCTCCTCCGCGGTGCCGACTCCGTGGAACCCCTTGGTGAGTGGTGACGACTCCTTGGGTAAGTTATCTTTTCCTCTTTGTTCTCCTCTCCCTCCACCCATCCAAGTCGCCAGCCCCCCTACCAACAGCAGCCGCCCCCTGTCCAGCCTTCCCAGCAGCCGCACCTTCCAGCCTTCCCAGCAGCCGCACCCTCCAATACCTCCCAGCAGCCGCTGCCCCTGTATACCTAACAGCTACCCTAACAGCCCTCCGCCACTCCCTGCAGCCCCTCCCAGCCACCGCCGACCACCCTAGGCCCTTCCCAAATCCCGCCAGCCTGTTGTCCAGCAGTCCAGCAGCCCGCCGCCAATCTTCCAGCCGCCCCTCCCTGCAGCCTTCCTACAGTAATCCGCACCCTCCTCCTCCAGCCGCCCACCTCCCTGCTGCCCACCAGTCACCCACATCACCCCCTCCGCCTCTCTCCCATCCCGCCAACAGTCCCAACACCTAGATCTGTCCAGATCTCTGCGAATACTCCAGATCTGCCCAGATCTGGACATTTTAGTCCAGATCCAACATCTTACAACCCCGATCCAGCCACCTATCATCTCCCACGCGACTTTCCCTTACCCGAATCAGTCCACCACCACCCGGAACACCAAAATCTCTTCCAAACTTCAGTTTTACCTTAGAACTACAACAGTCCTAAGTTTCTTTCATATTATTTGTGTTGTACTTTGGATTGGTAATCGGTTTTAAAACATTGTTATTGTTTGGATTATGACATGCTTGTGGATGTTCATTTTATCATAGTTATTTGTGCCTGGATTAATCTAACTGCAGGAAGGAATTATTCGCCGCGCGCTCTAGCTTTGGCCCTCCACGCGGAGGAAAGCCTAAGCTTGCTTTGCCATAATAAATTATTTGTATCTTGCTGTGAATTTATCTGCGTGGGATGTTTTAATGTTTATTATTCAATTGTGATTTAATCCGTCGGGCTTTGCATAGCATGTAGGGTTAGGTCGCGGTTTATCCGCCGCCTATAGATTCGTCCTGCGTCAATTGGTATCAGAGCCAGGTTACGCGCTCTTTTTGATACGCAATCGTAGAGTCTATAGGTTTTTCATTATGTCTAGGTGTCACGATTATCACGATTATTCCTCCCCTCACTTTGGAGGTCTCGAGTCCACCAGCACCCGCTCTCACAGAGCCCCGTCAGGGAGATCTTCACGTTACTACGACGATTATTCGCGAAAGCAGTACACCACTTCCAGAGATCGTGTTGACCCACCGACACGAGACCACTACACTAGAGACGATCAGTATGATGATTATCGTCGTTCTTATCCGTACACGCGAGCGGATCGTGTCGATCCTTCGACACGACTCGGTTACCTTAGGAATGATTATTATGAGGATCGTCGTTCCGAGAGAGATCTTGAGAGTCAGTTTCGTACTGCTGCCCCTTCCTTTGACGGCTCATCAAGTCCCGAGTCTTTCAGTTATTGGCTCGTGGATATGGAGTATTATCTTGACCATTTTGAGGTATTCGGTGAGCGTCGCGTCAAGTTTGCGAAACTTAGACTTTTAGAACAGGCGAGGGCATATTGGGCTAGCGTTGAGAGGACATGCGAGCGAGACCGTCTACATCGCGTCACTAGTTGGGTGGACATGAAGCGTACATTGTGTCAGAGGTATCTGCCTTCGTCGTATCGGAGTCGCTTGCTCGACCAATTATTTTCCCTTCAGCAAGGATCCATGTCCGTCGCTGAGTACATGAATCGCTTTGATGAGTTAGTTGTGAGGAGCGATATCCGAGAGGACCCCGCCATGACCTCTTGCAGATTTCGGTCTGGCCTTCGATCAGACATTCGTACTGAGGTGGTTTATCATAGCTCGAAGTCCCTCGAGCAGACGTATCAGCTTGCCCTTCGTTACGAACAGTCTTTGAGATCCGCAAGAACTGGTCAGTTGGATCCTCACTTTGTCCTCTACAAGACCTCTACAGTACGAGCTCCTCCCACACCGTGGACACCACTCTGCCTACCATTGTTCCGTCAGGCATGGCAGAAGTGATACCTGATGCAGATTGCTCTTACCCCAGTGAGGTGCTTAGCCCAGTGAGTGACCTATCTCTTGTTTCTGACCCGTTTCCCGCGACCCCGACTGAGAGTGAGCCTGAGCGACCTCCTGAGCCTATAGTGTCGTGCCCCTCACCCACACCACCACCTTTGGCATGTCATGGGTTGATTAACACCCCTACCCTGGACTCACGTCTTGACACCGCACCCACAGACCCATTCTTGAGCGTAGATCTATGTTGCTCTCCCATTGTCATTACCCTGAGTCACATCACGACCGAGAGACCTGAGTCTGGTGTTGATCTCATAGTGGCTATGTCATCCATTCACGGGGACACTACCCCTCACGATGGTACTCACCTGGAGGACCATGACCTTAGTGACGAGTTCTACGACGAGCCCCCTATTGAGCCTCCTGATGAGCCACCACATCTTGGTGAGGATGCGATTCAGGTGAGCCCCGCATGTATGAGTATCGATTTATGGAAGCCTCTTCCATTATCGTCCCTGACCCCGCCCCAGAGGATGGATATTGTGAGGATCATCCAATATTTTGGGCACCACCTGCTGATACATCGCACTCTCGCTGATTTTTGGGATGCACCACCTGCTGACCCACCAGACGAGCTCTTTCTTTTCAGGGACACTCACTACACTATAGAGCCACGTCTTCTGGTCGGTGCACATGATTTTCACTTAGGCGGTCGTCGCATTCGCGATGACTTTTCTTACACACCTCCTGGTGATCCCCATGATGCGTCTCGTTCCCTGAGAGACACTTGGATCGTTATGAGCTCGTATTTGAGTATAGTTGTCTCTCACGATCATCTGAGCACTCGTCACACACGAGATGAGTTTTTCTACACTCCTCCGAGAGATCCTCCTGATAGGCCACCTCCGTTGGTAGATTTTCAAGTGGTTATTAGCCTTTCCCACAACGAGTATGTTGTGTCCGTCGTGTCTCATTTACATCATTTGCATGAGTCTGTTGAGTCATTTTGTCATCATTTTCATGAGTTTGTTGTGTTGTATGTTCATCGTTTGCATGTGTGTCATGAGTCGGTCCGACGAAGAATCCATAATGATAATAAATTTTGTAAATCACATGCTGATGTTCACTAGCAAGTGCAGGTACTTCATGAAGGCGAGCTGGTGATGGCGAGAATTTGCGTTGTGAGGCCCCGTGCGAGGCTTGCTAAAAGTTTGAGAGTTCGGCGAATGGGTCCTGACTCGGTCCTGAGACGCATCTGGACAAATACTTATGAGCTGGACATCCCCGCGAGCATGTGTACCCATACTGTGTTCAATGTCGAGGACCTGACACCCTACTTTGCACCTCATGAGTATTCGGCCCCACATCTTCGCGGCCCTCCCGAGCCTTTACCATCGTTTTTACCACCCACCACTCAGTCTACCCCCGATCCATTGCCACCATACTCATTGCCCCGTCCTCAGCCCACCTCTGACCTTTACTTACCCGGGATTTTGTCCCCAACGGCTTCACCATTGGCACCTCAGACCCCACCGGATCCTTCTACCAGTGTGTTGAGAGATGAGCTTGATCGATTCGCCCCCGGACTTCGACTTCAGTACGTCTGTCTCCACTCATCGGGGATGAAAATTTTTCAGTCCGGAGGTGTTAATTGGCGAGACCACTTTTCAGCGACGACACTTGGACGACCTCTGCCGGGCTTCTTCGAGTTTTACTGGCATGCGGCGAGAGAATTCTGACCCCTATTCATCGGGAGATGAATTCTTTCAAGCCGGGGAGATTGATGCGGAGCATAGGCGAGGACGAGCTTTGGGCCCATTCGGGGCTGATTTGGCGACTTACCATATATGGCGTGCCCGGATCGACGATCCGACTCCGTGGATGCGTCCGGATGCATGTTGCGAGTCAATTTCATATATAGCTTTGTATTATTCGGTTATTATTTTATGTAGTTTTGGCCCTGAAACCAACGGCCAATCATAGCCGTTGATTCCGGGTGCCCTAATCTTATTTTCTTATAAATAAGAGATGTTAGGGCTGCTGTAATTTTATTGCTGAATGTATGGAGACTCTTCTTCCTTCATTCCGGTGATCTCCTCCGCGGTGCCGACTCCGTGGAACCCCTTGGTGACGACTCCTTGGGTAAGTTATCTTTTCCTCTTTGTTCTCCTCTCCCTCCACCCATCCAAGCCGCCAGCCCCCCTACCAACAGCAACCGCCCCCTGTCCAGCCTTCCCAGCAGCCGCACCTTCCAGCCTTCCCAGCAGCCGCACCCTCCAATACCTCCCAGCAGCCGCTGCCCCTGTATACCTAACAGCTACCCTAACAGCCTTCCGCCACTCCCTGCAGCCCCTCCCAGCCAAGGTTGTCAGGATCGCGATCCGGATCGTAGAATCTTACGATCTTACGATCTCGATTTTGTAAATCGATCTGGATCTTACCTAGGATCTAAATCGGCACCTCTACGACTGGGATCACGATCCGGATCTTAGGATCTGTAGGATCGCGATCCCGACACGATTCTACCGATCCAGCCAAAGGGAACTAGAAACATGTCCAACCCTATCCCGACCCCATTCAACCGGTCCAACGCCTATAACCCATCGCTCAATCTTATCCCAATCCCACCCCCATACCCTATCACAGAATAACGTCATGCCGCTTTATCGTATCCCAAGTGTCAGTTGCCGACTACAAACGGAGGGAGGCTAAGGGCTACGTCTTTTGGTCACTTCCAGTCCAGACAACGTCTTCCTTTTCTTTCCATACCAGGTTCCATTTTAGGTGGTGTCGATGTCTTATCTTCTATTTCCATGTATGGAAATCCAATGGTCAGTAATCCAGTGGCTTCCTGCTTTCAGGCCGGCGTCTACTCTTCCTTTCTAGCGTACGAGCAATGTAGCGGTTAGAAATCTAGCATACGAGCAATCCAGTTTTCATGCTTCCAGCATACTAGCAATCCAACAGTCTGGGTTCGTCTTCCTGCTTCTAGGCTTCCACGAGTCCATCAGTCCAGATTTGTTATTACTGTTAGTAGACATTGAGTGTCTTACCTGAAACTGAAATTGAAGTTATTATGATATTATCTTTTTTTTTAGTTATTCAATTATTTTTTGATATAATTACTAATGATTTTTTTGTTAATTGAGCATGTAATTGGATGATTAGAAGTTCAATTTTATATTTTTAGTCTTAATTTATGAATGTTGTAGGATCTAGCGATCCTCGATCCGATCCTACGATCCGATCTGATCCAACTTCGAAACGATCTCACCTAGGATCTCGATCCTAACAACCTTGCTCCCAGCCACCGCCGACCACCCTAGGCCCTTCCCAAATCCCGCCAGCCTGCTGTCCAGCAGTCCAGCAGCCCGCCGCCAATCTTCCAGCCGCCCCTCCCTGCAGCCCTCCTACAGCAATCCGCACCCTCCTCCTCCAGCCGCCCACCTCCCTGCTGCCCACCAGTCACCCACATCACCCCCTCCGCCTCTCTCCCATCCCGCCAACAGTCCCAACACCTAGATCTGTCCAGATCTCTGCGAATACTCCAGATCTGCCCAGATCTGGACATTTTAGTCCAGATCCAACATCTTACAACCCCGATCCAGCCACCTATCATCTCCCACGCGACTTTCCCTTACCCGAATCAGTCCACCACCACCCGAAACACCAAAATCTCTTCCAAACTTCAGTTTTACCTTAGAACTACAACAATCCTAGTTTCTTTCATATTATTTGTGTTGTGCTTTGGATTGGTAATCGGTTGTAAAACATTGTTATTGTTTGGATTATGACATGCTTGTGGATGTTCATTTTATCATAGTTATTTGTGCCTGGATTAATCTCTAACTGCAGGAAGGAATTATTCGTCGCACGCTCTAGCTTTGGCCCTCCACGCGGAGGAAAGCCTAAGCTTGCTTTGCCATAATAAATTATTTGTATCTTGCTGTGAATTTATCTGCGTGGGATGTTTTAATGTTTATTATTCAATTGTGATTTAATCCGTCGGGCTTTGCATAGCATGTAGGGTTAGGTCACGGTTTATCCGCCGCCTATAAATTCGTCCTGCGTCAGACAACTTGGGAAAAAATTGGAAAACAGAGCAAACTCTCTGTTTTCCGGTTGCCCAGCCAAAAGCTTCTCTCTTGCAAAGCCGTTTCGTTCCTTCTCGCAGACGCCCCTCGCCAGAACTCGCCACCGCTGGCCGGTGCCACCTGCGGCTCCGGCGACCCTCCAAAACCTTTCTACAACAAGGACGACCCAGTGTTCGGGACCTGTTTCCAGCTGGCTGGTTCATCTTTGATCACTGTTTCTCTGTTGTCCAGCCTTCCACCACTAGTAAACAGCCCCTCCATCTCCCAATCCTCCGCAACTCTTCTTCGTTGAAGTCGAACCACCTTCTGGTCCTTCCAAACTGAAATCAGCGGAGGAGATCGGCAAAGACTTGTTGTTTCCGCACTCGGCTTGAGGTATACCATTGCCGCTCTCTTGCTTGGAAGGTGTTAGACTAATTTTACGCTTAATATTAATTTGACCTTAAATTCAGAGCTTGCCTAAAACTACCATTTTCTGTTTGTCGATAATTTACAAAATCCTTGTTCTTTTAATTCTTAAATATGCCTGTGGATGAACTTGTCGTATCGTTGAATGCGAACGAACGTTAGACATTTATGTGCAATTGCGAACGCTAGATCGGTTATCGCATGACTTTGCTCGTGAAATTCTAGCCTGCGGCGCAATATTTAAAAGGTCTTTTTTTAATATTTAAAATATAATCAGGGATAAGACAGGAGTGGTCTTTAGAAAAGAAGGGTTGTAGGTTGAGCAGGACAAAGACGAAGTATATAGAGCTTAAATTTAGTAGTGCAAGAGGGTCGGATGAGTCCGTCATTAAATTCGGTAACCAAGATATTTCTCGTAGTGAGTGCTTTAAATATCTGGGATCGATAATTCACAAAGATGGAGGTGTAGATAGAATCCAAGCAGGTTGGTTTAAGTGGAGAGACGCGTCTGGGATCTTATGTGATCGTAAAGTACCATTAAAACTTAATGGCAAGTTTTATCGTACTGCAATTAGACCTACAATGCTCTACGGTTCTGAGTGTTGGGCAGTGAATGGTGTACATGAGCAAAAAATGGGAGTTCCGGAGATGAGAATGCTTAGGTGGATGTGTGGTCACACGAGACTGGATACAATTAGGAATGAATGTATCAGGGATAAGACAGGAGTGGCGTCAGTTGTAGAGAAGATGCGAGAAGCTCGTTTAAGATGGTTCGGACATGTACATAGGAGACCATTAGAGGCACCTGTTAGGCGTTGTGAGAGTTTAGTCACTAGACATGTTAAACGGGGGAGGGGTAGACCAAAAAAGACTTGGAATGAAACTATAAGGAAAGACATAATGTACTTAGGCATTAGTGAGACTATGATTAAAGATAGGGCGCAATGACGACAGATGATCCATATAGCCGACCCCACTATGGTGGGATAAAGGCTTGAGTGTTGTTATTTAAAATATAATCTCCTCAATTTTAGTATACATCAAAAGTCTACATCACTTACTCAGCCAAAATTCAAACACACAAGAACAACAAACATTCCTCACCAAATTATTTGATTATACCATCGAATTAAGCCAAGCAAGACCAACCCAACTGTTGATTCATTATCCAGAGTGCATACACAACAGAATGGTACCCTGGAACCAATCCAACTGTTGATTCATTATCCAGAGTGCATACACAACGGAATGGTACCCTGGAACAATCGTAATCCAGAGTTCTCACAATCCACACTTCAGTTTTAGATGTTTCACAACAAGTTTTTTACATCGAACCATACAACATTAAAATTAAACATGACCTGGAAGATAATCCAGCATCACATGACAATGGCAGATTAATGAGACGACCGTCGTCGTAGCAGATCGAGAAATAAAAGTTAGAATATTAAGGGAAATTCACAAAACTTCTTAGGGGATTACTACAACCCCTACCACACTTCGGATAAACTATGGTCATACTTCATAATGGACTTTATTACCCACCAACTGGTTACAAATTCCTACTCAATTCTTTTGGTTGTGGATTGATACTCTAACACAACACATTCTACTCCTTTTAAATCACCTATAACTGCATTGATTGTGGCTACATTGTTCCGGGTTTACGTATGCAGAATTCATGGCTCCTCCAAATCTATTATTCTGATAGAAATGCTAATTTTGTTGCACAGATTTTGTACTGACATTTTCCAAATTCAAGGTTCTACATTAAAAGGTAGCTCAGCTTACCATCCTTAGACAAATGACTTAAGAAAACAAGTTGTTCGCCGTCTTAAACAATTTTTTACATATTTTCCACATTCTCAACCACACAGTTGGCCTAATACTAAGGGTTGGACTTTTCTTTTCGAGCGTAAAAAAACTCGCAAAGAGCGGGGATTGTGTACAACCCTGTATTCGTCGAGTGGGCCCCCAGGCCCCAGAACCCAAAGGATGAACAAAGCATCAGGGGGGCATTCGCCCAAGTCAGAGGGGCATTCGCCCGGGGTAGTGGAAGGGGGCGAGTGCACTCGCCCGCCAAGGAGTTCAGATACATGGGCCCTCCGACGAATGAGGGGCGGAGCCCCACTCGCCCGAGAGGCCAGGGGTCTAGCGAGTGGTGCCTTCACGGACCACTCGCATAGTAAGATCTCGCGAACCCGGGCTCGCAGGAAGTCTGGCGAGTGGTGCCTTTACGGACCACTTGCCCAGTGGGGTCCAGAGGTAAAATTACCTAGATACCCTTTGTGGGCTGTCAATAGCCCTTCAGAACAGAGGAGTTTGGCTGTTAGCAGACCAGTTTGGAGTGCGTTTAGTAAAACCAAAAGGCGGAATGAAGCTATTTGCAGACCAGACTAGAAAAACTATAAATAGACCCTTAAGGGCACCTTGGAGGAGATCCGATCTTTGGGCTCTCTCCTTCTCTGGTTAATTTTGGTTTTCTCTTAGTGCCCTCCAAGGTGCCCAGTTGAGCATTGGTTTGAGAGGGGAAGCTCTCTAAGATCTTCCGGGTGTGTGGCGGGACCTCCTCGCTACAACTTTGGGTCTATTCATTTTTCTTCGTCAATAGTCAAGTGAGCCGGTAAGGGAGAAGTAGGTGTAGGCTACAACCCATGTGGGTCCGAACTCTTCTAGAGACCAGTTGACGGTTTCAACAGGGAGTTCTTCAAATATCGTAATACACACATGGCAGCTTCATGATGTCGCAGACTGGGAGTATGCATGTATCTGTTAAAGATCCCAACAACATTTGTGATATATGGGTGAGTATGTGAGTGAGTATGTGAGAGATAGATCAACCTTCCCACCAGTCTTTGGTAGCTAGAGGAGTTCACATTCTCACCATCCTTGTCTTCATCAATCTTACAGTTAACTTCCATGGGAGAATTAGCAGGAGCACAACGAAACATCCTTGTTTCTTCTAAAAGATCTAGGACATATTTCCTCCGAGAAATGAAGATTCTATAATTATAGCATGCAACTTCTACTCTCAGAAATACTTCAACTTACCTAAATCTTTAACTTCAAACTCTTTACACAGGCACGCCTTAAGCCACGCGATTCCTGCAACATCATTTCCTGTGATGATTATGTCGTCGACATAAACAATGAGAATTATCACTTTCTCTGTTTTCCTTTTCAAGAAGAAAGATAAAATGGTATACATTTCCTAACAAACATTTGAGTGGAACTCAATATTAGTATATTACTGGATTGGGTATGAAGAACAAGCCTATCCTACAATCTGAAGCTTCAGATGATCATTATCACCGTTTAGGAATTAAAGCATTGCTCGGAAGAAAGTGCACGAAAATGAACGAAAATCTTTCTGCATAAATAAGCGCAAGAGAAGACTATACGTCAATCTAGAAATAGAGTGATATTTCCATTGGTACTAAGTACTTTGGCATCAGTCGTGAAAGATAAAATGGTATGCATTTCTTAACAAACATTTGAGTGGAATTCAATATTAGTATATTGCTGAATTTGGTATGAATAATAAGCCTATCCTGCAATCTGAACTTCAAATAATCATTATCGCAGTACATTTGGTTGCTTGAAATAAGTAAATATTTACATAAAACAGCTTATTTTGCTAAACATGTAATTTAGTTTGGTTGTAATTAAACACTAACAATTGAATTCAAAATCAAAAGGCCACCTTAACACTCACAATGGTAATTTTCAATTTACACATAATATAGGCTAAAATTTACAAGTTTCCAAGACATGATTTCTCGCTATAAGCAATCAAATGAGCCTTCAGAAGAAAATAATACATCTTTGAATGCATTGGTCACTTTAGATTTCAATTATTGCATCAACTAACCTTGTTGAGGCAATGAGTTATAGTTACTAAAATAGGCATAGGATCTGATAGAAAATTCTGCTCCACTTGTAGAACCGCTGACCTATAAATTGATAATATCTCCACCATCCCATTTGCGATGGCCCTGCGGTAGACACTTGCTTTCCCTAAGCTTTCTTTATGCGATTCTGGAGCATAGGGGTTTCCACTACGAAATGAATTCAATTGACGATGCTTAGTAGCAAAGTGATCTAGCTTTTTATAATAGAAGCCTAATGTTAGAAGCCTTTCAATAATGTCCCTGAACATAAATAGTTATAATGATTAATAAAATGTTAAAAGAGGCAAATGAACTGACATCCATCGTCAAAGTTCGATATAGAAGGAGATGACCCATGGAGAGACAACTTTAGGATAATAGTGAATTCTAAGGAAAATGCATCCAAACTTTAATCTCAAACATTAGTACATATGCAGATTTATGATTATTGACAACAAATTAAGCAACTAGTTCTATGAAGATTACATAAAGAATGTTATATAAATTAAAAAGCCATAATCATGCCTGAAAAATCTTCTGAGACATATTTAAGGGATTTTCATAGGCCTGTAAGAATCTACGAAGCACCGATACGCCGAAAACAGGCCCGTACCCGTACCGGGTATGTTTCCGGTACGGGTACGCTTTTGGTACGTGGAAATACGGTAGTATCGCGGTTTTAGGTTTTTTGCCGCTCGCTGTCGATCTCTGCTCCCCGTCCTGCGCTGTTACGCTTCCGCTGCTGCCGCTGTGTTTTGTCGCTCGCTGCTCCCCGTCTCTCGCTGTCGATCTCTGCTCCCCGTCTCTCGCTGTCGATCTCTGCTCCCCGTCTCTCGCTGTCGATCTCTGCTGTAAGTTTCTTCTTCTTCTTCTTCTTCTTCTTACAGAACCTGTAAATCTGTGGCCTGTGCAGAAATTCTGTACAGAACCTGTAAATCTGTAAATCGTTAAATCGTAAATTCCTGTTCCTGTGCCTGTGCAATCTGTACAGAAATTTCTGATACAGCAGAATGTGGGATATAGGAGGAGATGCATGGGCAAATCCTTTTGATGGAGTTGGCATGCTTACAATTGCCAACTTGTCTTTAGATGAGCCAGAAATTGAAGAAGCCTTGATCTCAAACTATACGGAGGAAGATGAAGAAAATGATTGATGAACATCGTTAAATTTGAATTGATTATGAATATTTCATGTCTAAGAACTTCATGTTATATTGCATTAGTTATGGACTTGTACTTCAATTAAATATTTATGTTTTATGTTTTATTGTTTTGAGAATTTATAATTGCATTTTTAATATATACATAGGCTTTTTGGCACTTTGCACCCCCGAATTACGGGGTTTTGGCACTTTGCACCCCGAAAGTTTAAAATTGGCGTTTTGCACCCCCGAAAATCTTTTTTCTGGCACTTTGCACCCCAATGCCGAAATATAAAGGGTATTTTCGTTCGGGCAGCCCCGAAAGTGCTCTTTTTGGCACTTTGCACCCCGAATTATTTTAAAAAATCTATTTGCAGCCCATATTTTGCTAAATTTTTGAAAAACTATAGGGCTAAACCAGCTACGTCAATTTTCTTTGTTCAACATCACGGAAGTACTGTCATCATAAGAGATGCAATGGATGGCTCCACTAATTATAATCAGCAAATGGCAAGAATGTGATGGCCATGCATATCAATGGAAGGAAACGGGTCATGTTAAAATGTGACCATGCATATTTTTTATTTGTCTTCAATCACACCTAAATTAACATACTAAAACTCACTTACAAAACACGCCATTATGTAGGTTCATAATGAACTCGAAATTCACATCATAAACAAACCCTAGCAATACGTGCAGCCTGCTGCTTTTTGATCCTCGGGATGGAGGAAGGCGAGTGCGAGAAACCTCAGGACTGACCTGCTCGGAGATCTTCAGGACGGGGAGAAGGCGAGTGCGAGAAACGACGAGTTTCAAGACTGACCGGCGAGGAAGATGGGGTGTGCGATTCGGCGAGTGCGAGAAACTTCAGGACCGGCGAGAAAGATGGGGAGTGCGTCGGCGAGTGCGAGAAACTTCAGGACTGACCGGCGAGAAAGATGGGGAGTGCAAAGTGAGGAGAAAAGAGAGTTAAACCTAAAATGAATAGAGCACAGACGAAAATACCCCTGATATTTCAGCATTGGGGTGCAAAGTGCCAGAAAAAAGATTTTCGGGGGTGCAAAACGCCAATTTTAAACTTTCGGGGTGCAAAGTGTCAAAACCCCATAATTCGGGGGTACAAAGTGCCAAAAAACCTATATACATATATATTTATTATATTTAATACAACGTATCCCGCCGTACCCGTATCCTTGTTTTTGAAATTTTGCCGTACCGCCGTACCGGATACGTATCGTATCCGGTACCCGTACCGGTGCTTCCTAGGGTTAGCCTAATTTCACTTTGACACCATTAGTTCAGCTATTGACACGACCCCATTTGAGGTGATATTCAGTTACCCACCCATGGTGGCATGGAATACTCTCCTATTATGTTGGTATCTCTAATAGCTAAGACGTGTACATAACTTTACAAACTATGGATACTATCTTACACCAGTTGAAAAAGAACCAACATGCATCACAGGACCGCATGAAAAAAACACAAATAAGCATAGAACTGATATGACACTACATCAACATGACTGTGTACTACTAAAATTACACCCATATAAGCAGCCATGCATGGGACAACAATCAGCAAGGAAGCTCAATTTAAAGTATTATGGGCCATTCAATATTTTGGAGCCAATATGGACAATGGATTATAATTAGACTTGCCACGAAACTCTAAGGGTCCGTTTGGCGCGCAGGTATTGGCTTTCTGGAATTGGTTTTGGATTCCAGAAAGCCAATCCGTAGTTCGGCGCGCAAGAATTGAGATGATATTGGCTTTGAGACCAAAAACCAATGGTTTTGATTTTAGCCTAAAAGCTAAAGGGCCGAATACTTGCCTCTTTTCCTTGGCTTTCCGCTGCTTTCTACGGTTTTGGCTTTCCGCTGCTTTCTACTCCTCCTGCGACGAAGCCGTCAACTGCTCCCGCGACGATGGCGTCAACTGCTCCCGCGAAGATGGCGTGGACTGCTCCCGCGACGATGGCGTCGACTGCTCCCGCGACGATGGCGTCGACTGCTCCCGCGACGATGGCGTCGACTGCTCCCGCGACGATGGCGTCGACTGCTCCCGTGACGATGGCCTCCTCTCCAGGTATCATCTTCCTCCTCCACCTCTTCTTCTTTTTCCTCTTTCTTTTCCTTTTCCTCTCCCATTGCTTGATTGTCCCAATCTCCAATCTCCATCTCGCAGTTTCTGAAGAGGAAGAACCAAAAATCTTTTTTTTTTCTCGAATTGATGTTGCTGGGCTTTACTGTTTCTTGAATCTGTATCCGATTCGTATGGTTTGGGTGGAAGAGATTGTATTTTTTGGCAAATCTTATAAAAAAGTTGGTGTCCATTTTCAGAATGAAGTTCCATTGCTGTCAATATAGGCATTGCACCAGTTACGTATTTGTTCTGGTGATCACACGTGTGTTTTTTGTGCTTACTATGGTCCTAGCTGGATTGAAGGTAAACTTGATTTTTGACTTTGTTTTTGAAATTATTGGATTCTGATTAAATATATTGTGTTGTGGTTAAATATATTGTGCTGTGGTTAAATATCGAAATTTGGTTAATCGTTCTCACTTAATTATGGTAATGTTTATTGAAATTAGCTATATATTTGACATCGTGTGAGATTGTAATGATTAATTTTCTTTTTTAAACTGGAGCGCAAAACCTTGGTATTCACAATTAGTGGCAATTCATATGGACACATTTCTGTTTTTATTTATTTATGTTCAATTTTAAGAATCATGAATTTTTAAAATTTCAATTCTAGAAAGCTAATTCCATCGTGCAATCGAACAACTTTTAGGTATCAATTCCAATTCTGTTCACTGATTTTCATTCTACAGCCGAACAACAAAATTGGTTTTCTGCACAAAGCCAATTCCTGCAGATATTGGTTTTCTGACCAAAACCAATTCCAGAAAGCCAATACTTACGAGCCGAACAGACCCTAAATTTCATCATGTTTTTCATATCTCCCTACTCAAGCCTTATGTCTAGAATGCAGTAATTGGTTGTCTGCTAACAAAATTGGTTGTCTGCTAACGAAGTCTTCTATTGCCTCTTACCTTCGTCTCAAATGAATAACCGACCAGTCCAACAAGCAGTAATCAATATTAGCGAAATTTTAATCTGCGGTCAACACAAAACACAAGCTTTTATCTAATGACAAGGATTAGCTCTAGAATGCAGACCATGCATGGATGCAGAAGTCCTTCCAGAAAGCTCGCACTTATCCAACCCAATTCTAGCAACTTTCAAAATCGTTATTGTAGAGAAATACTGAACCTTGTATATATTTCTTCAATAATGAAATACAGAGTATAAATACATATATATAGGAGGGAGACAAAGACAAGAATCATTATACAAGATGTGAGACTAAAAGAAAAGAGACTAAATGGGCCTTATCATGGGCCTTTACATGGTCTTTTCTAACACTCCCCCGCAAGCTGGAGCGTACAAGTCGTAGGCACCCAGCTTGAACAGGAACTGATAAAATATGGTACTTGATAGGGCTTTAGTGAGAAGATCAGCAACTTGGTCAGTGCCTGAAACATGCTTCAATTCTAGCTTCTTCATTTGAACTTTTTCCCTAATGAAGTGACAGTCCATTTCAACGTGTTTCGTTATTTTGTGGAATACTGGATTCTTAACTATGTATATCAGCTTGATTGTCACATAGTAAGATAGCAGGTGAGAGAAGTTTTACTCCTAGATCATCGAAGAGACTTTCAAGCGATGTAAGCTCAGAGACAACTGATGTCATCGACCGGTATTCAGCTTCAGCTGATGATCGAGCAACCACAACTTGTTTCTTACTGCGCCATGTCACAAGGTGACCTCCAAAGTAGATAAGAAAACCACTGGTAGACCGCCGATCGTCCAGGGAACCAACATAATCTGCATCTGAATATGCAACCAATGTTGGAGTAGAAGAAGAGGTTTTATATACCAACCCTTGACCAGGGGTTGTTTTTGGATATCTCAGGATGCGCTCGACAGCCTGTATATGAGATATCCGAGCAGAATGCATAAACCTGCTGACCACCCCAACTGCAAAGGATATGTCTGGTCTTGTGACTGTTAAGTAAATAAGCTTTCCAACGAGTCGTCGATAGTATTCTGGATTTGGAAGAGGAAGATCTTCACCAGAAGCATATGCACACATCTTGTGATTGACATCCATTGGGGTGTTAATCGGCTTGCATCCAGAATAGCCAACATCTTGAAGAAGGTCGAGACAATACTTTCGTTGAGAGAGGACAAGTCCATCAGGACGTCTTGCGATCTCCAGGCCAAGGAAGTATCGAAGGTTCCCCAGATTTTTTGTTTGAAAAACGGAACTAAGATGCTGTTTGACCGCTTGTATTCCCTTTGAATCATCTCCTATGATTAGGATGTCATCGACATATACCAAAAGAAGAACCGTGTCTGTAGTTCGATGTCGAGTGAATAGAGAGAAGTCTGCCGAGCTCCGGGTAAAGCCAACCTCCCGAACCGCCTTACTGAACTTATCAAACCATGCCCATGGAGATTGTTTGAGACCATAAATGGACTTCTTAAGGTGACACACTCGGGACTCCCCCGTGGTCTCAAACCCGGGAGGCTGTTGCATGTATACTGTTTCTTGTAGGTCACTATTTAAAAACGCATTCTTTATATCCAGCTGATGGAGAGGCCATTGACGATGCACAACTACGGAGAGAAGCACACGAACTATGTTGAGTTTGACCACTGGAGAGAACGTTTCCTCATAGTCAAGATCTTGTTGTTGAGTAAAACCACTAGCCACCAGTCGGGCTTTAAGAAGGCCAATTGTCCCATCAGGAGCATGCTTGATGACAAAGACCCATTTGCAACCAACAGTATGCTGACATGGAGGGCGAGGAATCAGATCCCATGTCTGGTTAGCCAAAGAGCTGTCATTTCCTCGTCCATTGCTGCCCGCCACCTCGGATGTTGGAGAGCCTCCTGCACGGAGTTAGGGACCGAAATAGAGGATAAAGAAGTAGCAAAGATGTGTAGCTGTGGGGAGAGGCGATGTAAAAATACATAATTCGCCATGGGATGAGCGGTGGAGGCCGGTGCCGGATCAGCAGGCCGCAGAGTGTCAGAAGTCGAAGCCGACTGCATTGGGGCGGCGGAGCGTGGAAGGCGATGAGTGTAGACACGAAGAAGAGAAGGCTTGTTGGGAACGGGGGCCGTGCGAGGAAGGAGAGATGGTGGAGAGGTAACTGGGATTACAGGTCTAGGTAAGGATTGTGGTGGAAGAGGGGGGTTTTGGTCGGAGAAGAATGGTTGATCATCCCGGAAGGTAACATCAACCGAGACCGTCACCTTGCGGGTAGTAGGAGAGTAACAGACATATCCTTTCTGAGTACGGGAGTAACCGACGAACATGTGTTTGACTGCCCGTGGTTCCAACTTGTCTGTGGACGGACCAAGTAAGTGAACGTAGCAAGTACATCCAAAGATGCGAGGGGTGAGAGAGAGTGGCGGAGTTGAGGGGAAGAGTAGACTGAACGGAGTAACATTTTGAAGGACGGAGGAAGGGAGACGGTTAATGAGGTAGCATGCTGTGGACATCGCAAAGTTCTAATAAGCCTTGGGTACTGCATTTGAATCATGAGGGAGCGAGCAACATCAAGAAGATGTCTATTTTTACGTTCAACAACGCCATTTTGTTGGGGGGTATAGGCACACGATGTTTGATGAATAATTCCACTTTCGGAGCAAAGGTTAGCAAATTCATGGCTAGTGTATTCGCGAGCGTTATCCGTTCGAAGAGTTTTTATTGGTGCGGAAAACTGTGTGCGAGTTTCAAGAACGAACGTCCGGAACACACGAGGAAGCTCAGAGCGATCACGAAGTAAGTATAGCAATGTCGTGCAAGAATAATCATCAATAAATGTGATAAAATAACGATAACCAGAGACACTCGTAATTTTGTAAGTGCCCAAAACATCAGAATGTACTAAAACAAAAGGAGCAGAGCTTTGAGTACAATGAGGGGGAAAAGAAGAGCGGTGTTGTTTGGCCAAAATACATGAATCGGAACTAAAAGCATGAAGAGAGATCTCTTGGAGAGCCTTCTGGAGGACTGGAAGAGGAGCATGTCCAAGACGCTGATGCCAATCAACGGAGGAGACTGAAGGATGGTAGGGGGAACATCAAGAAGGTAGAGCCCATTTTGCAGTCTTCCTTTACCAATGATACTCTGCGTCCGTCGATCCTGCATCAGAAAAGAAGAGGGGGTTAATGTGACAGAGCAATTCAAATCTGCAGTGAGGCGACTAACAGAAAGTAAATTAAACGGGGAGCCCGGGACATGAAGAGCCGAGCGGAGAGAGAAGAATTGGAAAGAATATCAGCAGAGCCGGAGACAGGAACGGTGTCGCCATTGGCTACTGTGATACATTTAGGATGCGGAGAGTGCAAGTATTGAGGTGGCTTCAGCGAGGTGATGTGGTGAGTAGCCCCTGAATCTACTATCCAGTGTGGAGTAGTGCATAGACAAGCGATACCTTCATTGGAGATGGAGGCAGTGGAGGCAACGAAGGCAGGCGGGCGGCTGAGCATGTCGTGGAGGTGCTGGAGCTGGAGGCGGACTTCTTCAAGATCAGCACGAGTGGTAGAAGGACCGTTGACAGCAACAGACGCAGTCAGACGAGGAAGAAGACCATGTTTACGATAGCAGGTCGCCTCGAGGTGTCCATCCTACTACAGAAGGAACACTTAGGACGTGGTCGACCACCACGACCCCTTCCCCGAGAGCCTGAACGTCCTCCACGAGCAGGAGGAGGGAGAGGTAGTAATGGTGCAGAAGATTGCTGAAGTAGGGCCAGTGAGGGAGGTCCAGTAGTATCAGGAGGCGGTGATACCTTTAACAGCATGGAACACACGTCAGAGAGTGTGGGAATAGCAGCAAATGAGAAGATCTGAGCCCGAATGCTCTGAAGATGTGGCGGGACACGAGCCATTATCATAGCAATACAAACTGCTTCCTTCTGAGCACGCTGGGCAGCGAGATCCGTAGTAGAGGGTTGATGTCGGATCCAGGCTTCGGCCAGAGTCTTAGCCTGAGCAACAAATGAGGTCATGTCAGCAGCACCGCCAGTGTCAAGAGTCTGAAGATCTGTCATGATGTCATATAGGTGCTGGAGACTGTCCTTGCCAGAGTATAGGGAATGAAGCTCATCCCACATCGCATTGGCCGTCTCGTGATACATGACCATTCTGTAAGGTTCGCCATCAAGGGAGTTGAGAAGCCAAGTCTGAACACGACCATCGTCACGAAGCCAGTCATCCGTGGGTGCAGAAGGAGGATCCTTAGTGAGATGTTGCAGAAGTCCCTTAGACTGGAGTACCCTTCGGACAGAATGCACCCATTCAACAAAGTTTTTCTTCCCAGTAAGGGAGATGGTTGTGATCCTCAACTCATCACGCACCTCCGGAGCAGGAACCAAGCGGACTGTAGAAGAGGGCGCGGGCTGTGCTGAAGGATCAATCGAGGACCCCATGTAGTCACAACGGCTAGAGCAGCACGCGACGACCGGAGAGAGAGACCGCGCGAGCAGGAGGTGCACGCTGCGAACAGACGAGCAGGCGGTAGAGGAGCTTGCAGCGGGCAGGAGAGTTCCAGGTGGTCTGGAGAGAGGGCGAGCTGGAGAGGTCGCGGCGAGCTGGAGAGGTCGCGGCGAGCTGGAGAGGTCGCGGCGAGCTGGAGAGGTCGCGGCGAGCTGGAGAGGTCGCGGCGAGCTGGAGAGGTCGCGGCGAACTGGAGAGGTCGCGGCGAGCTGAGGGAGACAACGGCGAACAGAGGGAGACAGCTTGAGATCAACGATAGTGATTGTATTCAATGATCGGGATATCAATAATTCAAGACTTGCTGTATTACAAACATCAACTATTAAACATGCATTGAACCCGTACATCAAGACAGACATATATGGCTTAATTTTACGTTAAAAATGTATTTTAATATCTCTTTTCCTCTTGAACGGCCGGCAAATGTCATATGAAGCATGAAAGATTATTTAATATGAAGTATGAAAGATTATTTAATACGTGCATTGTTTTGAATTTTGTATGAAGTGAAAAGTTTAGTTTTATTTACTCCCTTGCCTCCTCTCATCTACTTTGTCTTTCTCAACCTCTGACACCCTCTTGGTCCTTCATCTAGTTCAAGGGCCCTAACAAAACACCATTGACTTCTCTTTTGAGGATTATGTTATGGGTCTAGCCCTTAACACAGGTAGAGTTGACGGAGGATGTCCAGAGATGAGGATGACGCCGAATGATACAACAGAGCCGGAACCGCGACTGCCTAAGCAGGGCTTGCTCAAGGAAGAGAGAGAGAGCTTCCAAGATTTCTTTAGGGTTTAGGAAACAAACTTTTGTTCATTGATACCCATATACAAGACCCCAAGTGCCTCTTAAATAGAAGTTACATTGGCGTAAGCGTAAATAAAGACATCATAATAAAACTTAATGAATCTAAGACACTAACTATGACATACAATACAATAAAACATAAATAATAACAAACAACAATGATAATAATAAAATACCATAAAAGATAACTAGGCTCGGTGCCTGAGGCCAATACCATCTCTCCCGACATTTAAATTGAGCTTGTCCCCAAGTTTGAATGAGGCTTGCACAGCTGGATTGTCTGTCTCTTTAATTTCCTGCCAGAACTCGTGGAATCGTGTTGCAGTAGCGGAGGCTGCATCAAACGACATGAATTCAACTTGCTACCCGAAGGAAGAGAAGAGGGCGTTGAATGGGCGAAACGAGGCTGCCCGACAGTTACGGACAGTCGAAGGTGACATTAGCTCGGGCAAACAAGGAGCTGCGACGAGCAGGAATGGCGACGCCTACTTGGGTCGGTCGACAGAAGAAATGGATCCGGAGAGGCTGGCAGAGCAGGTGGCCGTAGAGGAGGCGGTGAGATGGTCAGAGGAGGTCGGCAGAGCAGGTGGCCTGAGACGAGGTTGCGATGGTGGTGCGACACGAACTGCAGAGAGCGGCGGAGCCTCTACGATCGACAGTGGGAGCGGCGACGACTTTAGAGAAATTTACGGTGGTGATAGTGGACGCTGCGACTGAAGGCGACTCACAGGATCTGGCAGATTCGTGGGTTGCATCGGCATAACTGACGCGCCGGGAGTTGTCAAAATTGGCCCTTTGGCGATGTCGTCTAGGCATGTGAACATGGTGACTTCTCCCGCGGTGTAAAACGTAAGTCAATTAAGAATTAATAAATTAAGTAATTAGGAGTGCCCTAATCTCGTAAACCCTGTGGTTTGGGGCTTGAGGAGAGATTGCACAGGGCTCGATGAAAAGCTGCGTGCGGGCGAGGGAACGAGGGGCTCGAGACGTCGGATTGTGATAGGAGAAATCGAAACGGCAGGCACGCGTGCAACGTCGTCTGCAGACGTTGGGAGTTTCGGTTGGTCGACGTGGAGATGGCTTCAGATGCTTCTTTCGTAAGGCTTCACAAGCCTAGCTTTCTCGCTGTCGCTGGAAACAGACGTGTGCAGATGCTGAGAAGCATGCGACGCAGGTGGTGGTGTCCTGTGAGTTGGTCGGAAAGTGGCTATGACTTCGGTTGCGGGATGACGTCGGATAGAGTTTTGGTCGGGAGCAGTCGTGGGGGCCAGCAATAAACCGGCGCCATTAATCCATGCAGCGGTCAACTACTTTTCTAAGAACGTCAATGCAGAAGGGTTGAGTAACTATAGCAGTTTTAATCTCCCCTTTCAATGTTGTTTGCGATAATTTCCTTTTAGAAATTCAATGTTGTTTTTTAATTGTTCTCTGGTGAGATTTAAGGATTCTAAATTCATTAGCTTTGTCTTTAGAGCATCTAGTGTGCGATAGTTTTAGTATCAGAGCATTTAGTGTGCACATTAATTAGGCTTGCTTGCTTGCTCATTTTTATATTGCTCGAGAACATGTTACAAGCTAAAGCTTTTGATATTTGATGGCATCATATCTACCCTTTGCTGAGGATCGCGACACACGTGTCTACATGACAATCAGAGCCGTCCATTTTGTATGCATCGACGGCCCATGTTTTTAGTTTTTTTAATGCATTTGAGGGCCGTCATGACTCATGAGTGAAGAATCATGACCGTCCATGACAGATCCTTAGTCTGAATAAAATGCTCATTTAGAAGGGATTGAAAGTTGATTGAAAAGTTCTCCTTTTGATCACTCACTGCTTAAGTTGGAACCCAAGTGTGAAGCTTCGCTGTTATCTTCCCCTCCCCTTCCCCTCATTAACCAGGCGCAGCGGCGGACCCAGGATTTTTGTCAAACCCGGGCACAAATGAAAATAAAATAGTAATTAAAAAATTCATTACAAATGACCAAAAATTTCAATTAGAAGAACAACAAATGTGATATTAGACAATGCATAAATAATAAAACTTGTAATATTGAGGTTTTCAAAAAAACTTACATGTCACCAAGCAACTTTCCGCGGACGCATATTCTGAAAACGCGTAATAATTTCTTCATTGGTAATTGTGTCCACAATATCTTTCTCAATATATGCTATTAGACAATCATTCATCCATTCATCCTCCATTCTATTTCTCAAACGGCTCTTTATAATCTTCATAGCAGAAAACATTCTTTCTACGCTTGCAGTTGCAACTGGTAGAAGACAAGCCAACTTTAAAAGTCGATAAACCAATTGGAAATGATCATGCTTTCTAAGCTCCACTAATTTTTCTAGAAGCCCACTGATACCTTTAACTTGTGAGAATGCCTCATTAGACCTCACGTCAAATATATATATATCTAGCTGGCCATCAAGTAACTGTAAGTCTAGTGGAGTAAAATCACATGGGTAAAACTTTGCAAGCTGAATCAACTTCTGCTTATCAAAATAACTGAACTGGTTACTTGGATCAAGACATGAAACACAAAGAAGTAACTCTGTATTTACTTCATTAAATCGGTCATTTAACTCCTTCAACATCCAATCAATCACAGTGTTATAAATCTCAACCCGAAAATGATGATAATTTGTAATGTCTCGTGCCGTGCGTCTTGATCTCCCAGCTGGATAAAATTTGTCATCCATGTTTGGAACATCAATATTTTGTTTCTCACAAAAGGATGATACTTCAATGATGAAAGTCTCCCACTGAACATCAACATTTCTCATGTTGAATAATAATTGTTTTGATATCTTAACAAAATTCATTGCATTTATGATGTCTTGATCATTTTTCTGGAGCGCTTGTGATAATTCATGTGTCTTTGACAAAATATTTTTCATCAGATGTAAGAGAAACATAAAATCAAAAGTCCGAATATTTTTCAAAAGACTACTTGCAGTTCCCCTTTGATTTCCATCAGCTCCGTCGCGGGTAATAATTTCAAGAACATGTACAATAGATACAAACATGCGAATGAAATTCAAAACTGTGCCATAATGTGAACTCCACCTTGTATCTCCTGCTCTCTTAATTTCAAGTGGTTGGTTGAGGCCTCTCCCACTCACTAACTCACCACAATTAATTTCCTGAGCAACTCTTTCAATTTCTAATGCTCTAAGACAATCACGTCTTTTACAAGAGCCCCCGACAACATTCAATACACTAGTAATGTATGAAAAAAGTTCTGCTATCTCAGGATGTCCCTCGGCCACTGCTACCAATACTAACTGTAGTTGGTGAGCAAAACAGTGAATATAAAAAGCAGAGCTATTATCCTTCATAATCAAGGTTTTTAAACCATTAAATTCACCTCGCATGTTGCTTGCTCCATCATAACCTTGTCCTCGTAGTCTTGAAAGACTTAAATTGTATTTTGAAAATAGCTTATCAATTGCAAGTTTTAGAGATAAAGCAGTGGTATCAGAAACATGAGCAAAACCAAATAGTCTTTCAATAATCTTACCTCTTTTGTCCACATATCTCAAAACAATAGACATTTGTTCTTTATTTGAGATATCACGAGATTCATCAACCAAGATTGTAAAACAATCTTGTCCAATGTCCTTAATTATTTCACATGTGGTAGCATTTGCAATTGCGGAAACAATATCTTTTTGTATCTTTGGAGCTGTTAACTGACAATTACTTGGAGCATTTTTCAAGACTACTGCTTTGACATCATTGTTATTTGAAGCAAGAAATTCCAAAAGTTCCAAAAAATTTCCTTTGTTTGTAGACTCATCGGACTCATCATGGCCACGAAAAGACAATCCTTGTCGCAATAAAAAATGAACACACTCGATGGAGGCGTTTAAACGTGCACGATATTCAACGGCTTGAGTTTCTTCTTGCTTTGCAAAAGCTATTTGAATACTCTGTTTCTGTTTCATCAAATTTTCACATAGTTTCTTAGAAGTATTATGATCACTATCATGTTTGCCAATGTGCTTTTCTAGAATAGCCTTATCCTTCCAATAACTGAACCCACGAGTAACAAATGTTGGATCACAACCATTCTGTGGAAATACGTAACAATAAAGACAAAATGCAGCATCTTTATGCTCACTATACTCCAACCAATCCTTGAATTCGAGGAACCAATTTCTGTTGAATCGCCGAGCTTTTGTTCCGAATTCAGTTTGTGGGAAATTATCTAACTGTGGTTGACAAGGGCCTTTTTGAAGATAATATCTTTTAATTCTATCATGATCGTTTACATCATAACTGGATATTGGCGGTCGTAAACCAGGATCAGAAATGAATTCCTCAACACAATTTAACCGGTGTCTCTTACTACATGAGGGAGGCTCTTCCACGTTTTGTGTTCGTTGACTCGATTGAACAACTTTTGAAAAAAATTTCTCCATAACAATAAATAGCCGAATTTCAGATCTGATAAGAAACAATAATCCCCAAAACACTACATTATATTCACATTCACATTCACATTATATTCACATTCACATTAATTAACTAAGGACTCTAAAATTTGAAAATAAATAATTAAGAACCTGGACCTGGGGATGAAGATCGCTGAAATTAAGAACCGGGGGAAGAAGTCCAGCAGAAATGGAGGACTGGAATCGGCGAATCGCTGAAATTTGTATGAAGAAACAGTCAGCCCCTGATCATAAAAACAATGGTATGAACTAAGAAGGAAATCGGGCAAAATGGTATGAATCGCTGGCAGTGGTATGAACTAAGATCGCTGAAATTAAGCAAAGATTGGGGACGAAATTGCTAAAACCTGGGAATGAAGATCGCTGAAAGCCTGAAATCGCTCAAAAAAATTTCCAAAAGCTTGGGGACGAAGATCGGAAGGAGGCAGTCACTGAGTCACGCACAGCATTCCAGTAAAATCGCTTAGGGCTCGCATAAGCATTCCAGCAAAAACGCAGAATAACTGCATAAGCATTCCAGGCTTTCCAGCGCCCGACCCCTGCAGCCCTGCTGCTGCTGGGATGCCGCCGCTGGTGCGTGAGTCCCGACGGCCGACGCTGCCTGCTGCCTGCTGCCCTGCTGGGATGCCGCCGATGGTGCGTGACCGCCGTCCGCCTGATCGTGTCTTCGCTGGGCTGTCGCCGTCAATACAGCGGAAGGCGGAAGCGGAAGGAGCAGCGGCTAGGAGCGAAGAGTTAGGGCAGAATCGAATAAGTATTCCAGCGGAAGGAGGCAGTCACGCACAGCGGCACAACAGTTTTGCGAAATTAATACCCGGGCACGTGCCCGGGTATGCCCAAAGGTGGGTCCGCCGATGACCAGGCGCCCACCTTTCCCCTCCACCATTAACCTGCAACCCACCTTCCCGTCCACCTCCATTACCCCCCCCCCCCCCCCCCCCACCCCCCCCCCCCCCCCCCCCCACCCCCTACCTTCTCTCTTTTCTAACCTCCATTAGTTGGTCACCCCTCCCCCACAAACGCACCTCCTAAAAATTCTGCCACCACCTAAATCCCCTCAATTTAAATTTTCGGCGATCGTCGCCACCACCTCCTACGACCGCCCATGGCCACCCCTCATTACTACATAACTCCCAAGCCACCTCCCACTACTCCACTACCTCACTCATAACCACCTCCTAAAAAAGACCAATACTCCTAAAATTACTCCGCCCCGCACACACACTCCACAACCAAACCAATTAATTCCCCTGAACTCACCCGATTAACAACCATCCGCAACAATTCGCCCAGCAGATTGCACGCCAATAACCTGCCACATTCAGTTGCAGAACATCCACCCACGATCTCTACTTGATGCAACCTGAGGCGCATATTTACTTTATTTACAGTATTTTGTTTTGTAACGCACGTCTTCGTGTTTGTTGCTTGTTTCCTTTTTTCGCGCATATTGTTAGCGCTTCATGTTTTGTTAAAGCTAACTCGCACTTATTCTTACGGCTTGTTGGTGTGACCGACCAACTAGACCTTAAATATAAAAGGCTCGTCAAATTAGGTGGTACGGTAGCTAGGGCAAGCATGAAAATAAAGATTTATTTTATTTAGCATATTTAATTTTAATTTCTGAAATTATAATTACATAATTTAATTTCTTAAATTAAATTAAATTTCTTAAATTTAATTTAATTTCAAAAATTTAGTTTTAAAGAGGAGTATTATGAGAGATAAACATCAATTGAATGTCAATTTGAAACATCCCCTACTTTTTGTGCAACCGGGCGGCCCACTCTTTTTGAAACCCCATCCGTTATTTAATATTCTTATATTAAATGAGGATTTGAAAACCCCCACCTTTATTACTTTATTAAAACATTTCTATCCAAATTCCCTTTCTCATGCCAGCCACCGAGTACCACCGCCCCAACTTCCTCACCACAGTTTGAGTCCGCTGGCCGACTCCCCCTTGGACTCCCGACGTTCCTTACTTTGTCTTCCTCCGGCGAGGGCGACGACTCCATGCACGCAGAATTGTTTCCAGCTCCCTGCTCTTCCTCTTGGCTGCCAGTCCCTCCTATAAGTGCTGGCGAACTCCCCTTCCCCTCCTGAAGTTTTCGAGGTAGCCGCAAGGACTTCCCGGCGACCTCTGGAAGAGCCCCGCCCCTTCGTCCCTGCTGGAGTTTCTCACCACCACTGTCGGGCCTCCAATAACTCCACCAATCTTTGGGCAATAATGAAGCTCTACTCTCCAAACTATCCGGCTCATTAAAAGCTTGACCAAGCCCCGTGAACCTAGAGAACTCATTGATTACTATATTCCTCTCCACCACATCAGGAAAGTATCTTCTTAAGCATTTATTTCTCTCCAAAGAAATCTCTTCATCTGTATTTGGAACAACTCTATTTGGCCCTCCATCAAGTCATTCTCGACTATAATACCTACAAATACAAGCATATAGTAAATTTACATATTTCTGCCAGATTTCTTAGAAAATTCTGTTGTCCAGATTTGTCCAGATTTCTCTAAGAAATTTGTCTAAATTTCTCTAAACAACAATCTAAAAAATTGATTACATCTAAACAACAATCTAAAAAACTGATTACAATCTAAATTTTTGAGAAGAACAAAACTGATTTCTGATTACAATCTAAATATCTGATTACATTTATTCAAAAATAACTAAGAAGAAGAAGAGGAAGAAGAAGAAGAAGAGGAAGAAGAAGAAGAGAGGAGCTTAATATAAAACGTATCACGACGTGTGGTACGCGTACCCGTACCGGGAACACCCCCGGTACGGGTACGGGCCTCTTTTTGGCGTATCCGTGCTTCCTAGCTTCACTCTGCAGAAAATGAGCGAGTGCTTCCTGATGCCATCGCTTGTTCCCTGCTCGATGATTCTCCTCACACATGCTCCCGTTTCAGAGACTCCCACCCCGCTGGATCTAGTCTCGTTGGGTTTGCTTTCGCTGGCTCTCTTGTGGAATTAAAAACGTTGACCCAAGGAAGAAGTTAGGGCAAGATGTTGAGTATGTAACTTGGTAGTGAGAGCTTTAATTCGCACACACATAAGGGTGAGGAGCAAAAACCGAAAACCGACAAAACCGATCGAACCGCACTGATTGTTAAACCGAGCCGCCCGGTTCGGTGTCGGTTCGGTTTGGGGCTTGTGAAAACCGAAGTCATTTCGGCTCGGGTCGGTTTTCAAGTTGTAAAAATTGGTCAAACCGAACCGAACCGACTAATATATAATAATTTTACGTCTCAGTTCCACTTAATAAATATAAGATGCGCCTCATTTCGACTTAATATAAATATATAATTTTAAGTGGCCAAACCGAAATGACAAATGACTAAATGAGCTAACTTTAAAATTATGTACAAGCCAGCTGACCTAGCTTCTATTTGCACTTAGCCACTTAATAAATATATAAAAAAAACTATTATTTCACGCAAGCCTCATTTCCGTGAAGCGGTGAAGGACAACTATGGTATTGTTGCATGTTTATAATTTCTATGGTTATAATGTTTATTTTGACAGTATGATTATAATATTTTTAAATATTGTTGCATGTATATTTATCATTTGTATATTATATTGATACAAATTTAAATATTTTGGTAACTGTATGATGAACGATTGTAACATTTGCTTCACTTAATGTACAAGAGCGTAAATGTGTAATTAGGGAAGTACAAAAACCGACACCGAATCGCCAAAAACCGATAAAAACCGAACCGACAACAAACCAAACCGTCGGGTTTGGTTCGGTTCGGACCTTTCGAAAACCGAAGCATGTTGGTTCGGTTTCGGTTTGGGTACAAACCAACCCAAACCGAACCGCTTGCAGGCCTACACACACATCACCCTCCTGCGCCCATGTTGTTGCAACAATCTCTCAATGTGCATGGCCTCCAGGGCCACGATTCAATCTATAAGAGCTTGGTGAGATGCATTCATTTTACTCTGATATCTGCGGTGAGAGGCATCCATTTCTACTCTCATAAGCATAGAAAAATGCGGAGATTCTGTCTACCTAGAGTATGAGGACAACTAGATCTTAGAGCATAATGAAGCTCATGGAAGAACTAGCAAGGTTCTTGCAAAACTCTCACATGGTCTCCGCGCTATCTAGTTGTCAAGTAATCGCCTAGTATGATGAGTCTTCAGTGCCAGGATATCTATCCCCCTATGGAAGTGCTCCTCCTAAACACATCCGTTGGCTTGGAGAATGCATGGGGAGTACTTGCGCATGTTTCGAGTATTCACATATCACTTATTGAGCGCCAAGGAGCCTTGACGCCTAAGAAACCCACATTCCCATATCAGAACCCCTTTTATAGTTATCGCAAGCACTCACTACCTCTCGCAACAACACAAATGGTACTCACATTTTTTGAGCCAGCTTCTAGACGCCACGTCATCAGTCCATGTGTAAATTTGTCTCTTTTTATCTTATTTGTAGCTCTTTATGTAACCTACCCGCACTTTTGTGTAGATGGTCAGTTATTTCATGCAGCAGGAACGCGGGCGCGAGGATGAATTAATGGAGAGAGTTGCAAGAGGAGATCCCACAAAATTGCATGAAACGTCGGCTGAGTTAGATAATGATCAAAGGTAAAGAACAGGTACGGCGGCTTCTCCCACTTCTGTTTTCATTTGAGTTACATGCATAATTAAGGTAAAAATCAATTTTTTTAATTCTCTTAAATCAGTCTTTAATTTTTTAAGTTTGCAAAATTACTATGCACACTCATCTATCTTTTGAAATTATAAAAATCTCCGTGGAAAATCCGGCCGAAGTATCTTTTATAATTACCATGTATCTTCCATTGATTTCTGCATGCACACAAACAAACTTTTCTTTTGTTCAGATGAGAACATTATTTGCGGTTTTGATCTGTTTCTGACCATGCTGTCTGTGGCTTTGCGTGGGATTATTTCCGCCCCAAAACAAGTCATCAGAAACTCCTCCGGCGGCGGCGAGCACTCTGGAGCCGCCCGAGCAGACGACGGATGGACGGGAAAGGGTTACAAAGACGAAGATTCAAATCACAGTGGAGCGGAGAGCACGAATGGAGGCAAACCGCTCCAAGGCTTTGGAAAGAGCCAAGCGGGCTCACGCTTCTCAGACTGCGCCTTAATTATTCAGTTGCCTTCAGCCTGTGGCATTGAGTCTATCTATTGAGAGTTCATAAATGCATCTTTTTTTATGAAAGCTTCTGATTATTCATAGCTTAAAAGTTAATTTTTCATTTTTAAATAATTAAACCTATAATAATTATTCGTAAGAAAGGTATCAATATTTAAAATATAGAAAATTTATAAATTTTTTAGTTAAATAACGTAAAACGTGGCTAATAATTGTCCATTAAAGCATTAGATGTTAATATGAAATTGCATATCTACTCTAACTATTAATATATTCAGTTTGCATTATGTTTATTATAATATTTATCACGCAATTTCATTAAAATGAATAAATATAATAAAATAAAATTTAATTAGATCTTCCTACAATTAGTCAACTGAACATATTACCGAAGGCTGCAATATTTTTAGGTGCTTTGTATAAGCAGCCCTTGTTTGGCTGTTGGCAGCCCTCATTTCTATTAGTTATAACGCGCCTTTTAAAAATATGCATTATACATGCATATTTAGGAAAAGTGTTCAACACGAAAGTTGTAGATCTCGATGAGATCTACAACTTTCGTGTTGAACACTTTTCCTAAATATGCACGCACAATGCCCTAAAATTGCCCTGATCGTAATTGTAGCAAATTTTTGACGCGCCTTTTGAAAATAAGCTTTATACATGCATTTTTAGGAAAAGTGTTCAACACGAAAGTTGTAGATCTCGATGAGATCTACAATTTTCGTGTTGAACACTTTTCCTAAATATGCATGTATAATGCATATTTTCAAAAGGCGCGTTATAACTCATAGAAATGGGGCTGCCAACAGCCAAACAAGGTCTGCTTATATAAATTCCCTATTTTTATTGCTGGGACCTATTTGGCATTTATTCTCTCATTTTCATATAACTAAATTTATTTGGTGTTATTTAAAAAGATTCTCCTAAATGTAATTAAGTTGGTTTAGCTGCTAATTCTTAAAATAATTTTAAATAAAAAAAATTAGTTTAAGCTAATTTTAGTAAATAAGCTCTAAAATGATCTCGCCAAGCAAACGCATATATCACGCCAAGCAAACGCATATATCACGCACGCAGGCCCAGTAATAGACCACAAAATTGGGCCAATAAAGGGCCATAATCCGGCCCAGTAGTGGCCCATAATCCGGCCCAGTAGTGGTCCATAATCCGGCTCAGTAGAAGCCCATAATCCAGCCCAGTAAAGGCCCATGATCAGATCCGGTAACGGACCATAACACGGCCCAATAGTAACCCATAATCAGGTCCAGTAACGGCCCATAATCAGGCCCAGCAACGGCCTACAATTTGGCCCAGTAAGGGCCCATCAGGCCCATTTATGGGCCATTATCGACAAAGAGGAGGCCCATTATCAGCCCCGTTGGCAATGATTTAGTGTAATTAAATATACCTGGCTAACTATTAATAAACTTAAAATTTTAGATATACTTTCTAATTTTTAATAAACTTAAAAAAATACTATGACAAACTTTTTAAGATAGTTAAAAATTTAAAATATACTTGTTGAGTTGGTAAGCCAACAGGCCGAATAAAGCACATGAGGACCAGCTTTTCAATGAACATTATTTATTTATTTTTAATAAACTTAAAAATACACGTTCGCTAATTTTTAATAAACTTAAAAAATAAAAATATACTTGTTACTTTTCTTAAGCCAGTGTGCGGACTAAGGCTTTGTTTGCAGGGCCGGATTACCCACCTGAGGAAAACCGTGTGGAGGCAACCATGACCGCGGTGGCCTTCGCGCGGTGTAAATTCACGAGAAATGGGGCGGATCCCCGCGAAACCCCTGGCGATGGCGGCCACACGATAGAACATTATTTTTTAATGAACATGAGAACCAGTTTTTCAATGAACATCTTGCATATATAAATAAAACATCAAAAAAATATGCACCACTGCTCTGTTCATAATCACCACAGCTCTTGTAAACTTGAGCTTAGCAATTCAGCAACAACTAAATCATACAGGTTCAAATCACATTAGAACAAAAGTACGATATCATCCGACTTTGTTGCGCTCAACTTCGCGACAAATTTAGCGGGCTCAAAGTACACAATTATGATGAAGATCAGCTGGTAACAAAGAATAGGTCTTGAGTCAATAAGCAGATGAAATGCCTTTGTAAGGGTCGTTAAAGACCTTAACATTGCCTGGGCGAGAAAAAACTATCTGCAAATCAAAATTGCGCAGAATTGATTTTAGAATGATATAAAACAGTTCAAACAAATGACTACGCCCATCCGTTTGGACGAAAATGAGGCCATGGAATTAGAATATGAGGTTGTTTTTTTGTGCTTAAGGCCCGAGGCCATGAAGTTAGAACAAAAGTACGATATCATCAGAATTTGAGGCCTCATTTTCATTCAATCGAACAGACAATTTATAACTTTTTTATGAGTTCATAACTTTATATAACACTAATTAAAAAAATGAATTTTTTGAACTATGCTTAATTAAGGAATCCTCGAGAACATGTAAATATGAAAAAACTGTGAGAATTGTGAAACAAAATTGAGGGCAAAACCTGATAATTCCCAAGATGTCGAGATTTGAAACCTGCTGCGCAATACACAAAGTAGTATTCCCAGGTGCGTATAAATCTCTCATCAAACCCAAGGACTAAAATCTCACTGCAGTAAAAAAAAGGGAAAACAAGCATAGTACTGATAAACTTACTGAATACGAATCACTATACAAACAAAACGGCAAGAAAGTACCAGAAAATCGAGGCAAATTTTTATATGGTTTGATGACAGAGATATGGATGAATCCACTAGATCAAAGTATAAAATTGTAAATATTTTATCTAGATACTACCTAGTTAATCGTGAGCATACTCGACTGCAATGGCCGTAGCCCCGCGGTAGTAGCCCCTCCATGCTCTCATTTGTTGGACACTACATGTTCATTGGTGTGGCGAAAATTTGCGAGGTGGAGAGAGGATGGAGATGAGAGATTGGACTCAAAAACAAGATTTCACTAAAATGAGAACCAGACACAATCAGGGAAGAATCCCCTCCAACTCTCGAGGTTCGTTCCCTGAAGAGCTTCCTCTTCAAGAGAGATACAAAACTAAGTGAACCAAAGATGTTTTCAACCATTACAAGCAAGGCTGCGGGATGTCGGATTCATTTCAATTTGGATTTGAAATGTTGAATGCCGCGGTACAACTGGAGGGAAATAATTTGATTCACAACCATCAGGGGAGGTTCCCGTTCATGTTCAGGGAGGATGTTGGGTTCATGGCAGCGGAACGTTGGAACCCGGGACGTGGAGGGACTCCCGCTTCCCAATTAGACTAAAAAACTCCTTTTTGTGGCAAGTATTTTTCCTGGCGCAGGGAATACAACCGCATACAAAATAATGACTTCGATAGAATGGAGCTTTTCCCGCCGCAACCATCCCAAATAGAGTCTTAATGGTGGATGTGTCCAACAAAGATGAAATACTCATCAATCACTACATGAGCAAGTCTGACGCGTCGAGAAAGAAGTGCACACTCACTCATAAGGATGAATGACACATTATATATTTGTTAATATGTATATTCTTATACATATAATGATAGATAATAATGTTTTAGATATAGATTCTTTCCCAAGAACGTTGACACTTAATTGTTCTATCTCCTCTGGAGACTAGTCTATGTGACGGGGTCTGAATAACCTATTTAATATATATAGGGTTATTTACCGGGACTACACCATCAGACGAGGGACCGCCCTACCAGTAAGATATGTATCTGAACCTAGTTATTTTATTTGTATACTCAAATGGGCTTTGATATGCTTTAAAGGCAACCAACATCTGCTTTACACACGGGTAGAACTGATCATGCTAACACGGCAAGGTGGAGCCTAGACTCCCAACTCGTAACATAACTACTCTCGACCCCCTTGTTTTTGCATGTAGCCAAAAACTACATGCAGACCCATGATATAAGCACACCGCCAAATTTTTCATGCATGCCAAATTTAATACATGTAGATGTTACGCCTCGGCCATCTCCACCTCCGGCTACTCTTCCGGCAACCTCCGAGTCGGACCCTAACAGTGGGCCAAACTTTCCTGGTGCCGAAAATGCTCGCCAAATTTAATAAATGTAGGCCAAAAGAACCGCTGTTCGCTTGGCTCCAGCCCGGATGAAAATAAGGAAGACGTGAAGAGAGAGTTGGACGAGGGAGAACCGTTGCCGGATGGATTTAAGGCAAGGAAGGCAGTGCAGCCGACAAAGGCTGCCATGAAGCCGTAGGCGGAGCTTTGTCCACCTCGTCTTCATAGTTGGCAAGATGCCTCATTTCTGTGGCCTCTTCACTCCTACGATCAAGAAGAAAGGGTGTATGAAAGAGAGAGGAGGGGAGAGAGAGGGGGACGAATAGGGAGGGAGAGGGAGAGGGAGGCTGCCAGTCAGTGAAATGAGGTCAAGAGAAATGTTGGTCCCACAATGGAAATTTGAGAGAAGGGTGGGGGAATGGGAGAGCAAGGGAGGAACTATATAGAGAAGAGAGAAGAGAGGGAGAGTCTTCCTGTTTCAAGCTCAATTATAAGAGCGATTGCGCTAAACTAGTTTCAATTCCTCTTCACCTCAAGCTCAAAAATAAGAGCGATTGCGCTAAACTAGTTTCAACTCCTCTTCACCTCAAGCTCAATTATTGACCCGAGCATTTTAGGGACTTACATGAACAAAGTCCACTGCTCAGCACAATTGACTCTTGTATCATTGAATGTACACGATATTGAGCTCAAGACGACTCATATATACAATTTATTGTCAACCATGACCGTTTTCAACATGCAGCAATGAGACATGTCTTTTAAAGTTGCTATTAATAAGGCCTTAATCGAGAATTGAGAATTATTCCTAAAATTAAGAGTGCTTAAAAAAAATTTAAGCTAAAACCAAGTAAATTATTTGTTTAAAAGAGTTAATTAACTAACATCATTATATACGTATATTAAATACATAGTGGTATACCGTAAAATTCACAATTTTCAAGTAGTATAATGGTGAAAAGCAAATTAATTAATGGCAAGCACAAGTGTTGAGGGTTCTTACTCCTTGTTAGCCATGAGCAGAGTCCTCCAGATCATTAATGCTTGGTAGTAATGTATGCCTATATTCTCCAGTTGTTGCACACTGCATTATGCAGTTCATAAGCATTGAAGTATGAGAAAATTGTTCCATAGAATTAAAATTTTCATTAATTACAAAAACTACTCTTACAGACCGCTGATGAGGTACTACTTAAAAGCACAGGAGAATCTGCGAGGGGAATAGGATGGCCCAACTATTTTAGCATCATATTGTGCATGTTTAATATAATTGTTTACTCACATGATGTTAAGTCTTATGAGGGGCATTTTGGCTATTTCTGATCTCTAATCCCTTATCTTACACTAGGCAAGGTGGTGGTAGAAACTATGCAAGAAATTACTCTTATCTATCCCTCACAATCTCTTCTCTCTCTTATCGGTCCACCTAAGGCACGCACAAGGCTTCCAGGTAGAGCTCGGCTCCCCCTTTCTCCTCCCTCCTTCCTTCCCCTCTGGGGAGCTCTCATCTCCATCATAGGGCCCTCTTGCTCTAGGAAGAAGAAATCCGATCTTCTCTGGAACTTCTCCCTCGGCCATATGCATACTCGATCTCAAACAGGAAGTCATAACAACTACTTTCAGTGCACATAAACGAAGTTATTTTTTAGTGAACTATTTTTTACCAGAGTTTAGTGGAAGCGGCCATGGCAGAAATTACTCTATTCAGGGAAGGAAGGCATCCACCAGGGAAAATAAACTCTGTCATAAAACCAGAAGTTCTTCTTTCTTTGTCATATTGTTGATCTGGGATTGAAGTAAACTGTAGAAAACACAACATTTTAGCTACATTTTATTTTTTATAAATTGAAGGAATAATACCCCTTGAAAAACAAAAAATTTGTAACATCTTCAAATTTATCATATTATTTATTGACTTAAAAATGACCTTAAGAATTTTTTTTAAATAAGGCTAGACGTTTCCTTCAATTTGAGCAATCCAATCTATTAAAACTGAACCGTCTTAACCTAATACTTTTCTCATGAATAACCTAACAAAACATGTACACTATTTTTAAGTCCAAAAAACATATTCAAATATGAGTTCTATATAAATATTATAGGGTCGTTTATCGAGACCTCCCCTGTGAGTAAGCTAAATTACAAATTTACTCTATTTTTTGAAATTACAAAAATCTCCCATAGAAGTTTGCTTTCATAACATGCATGTACAAACATATCCCCAAGAGGAGAGCCCCAGGAGGATATTTTTGTGCATACATGTTATGAAATGTGAACTCTCAAAGGAGATTTTTGTAATTTCAAAAGATAGAGGGGTACTACCCGTAATTATGCTAACTCCTAGAGAAAGTTTGGGTAATTAATAGGCTATATATATAAAATAAACCATGAGTAATAGTAAATGTCTGTTAAATACTTTCTAATGCAGAAACTACAAGATATTGTTTTCAGCAGACTTTGGCTTGAAAACAGTGCTTAAAAGGTTTAGGGCCTATGGTGGCCAAGAAATAGTGACTATAGTCTTATTACAATATATTCATGGCTGATAGACATAGGCACATGGTGGGCAGGGTTGAGTTTGGGTCAGCCAAGATCAGGTCTAAGATGGTCTTACTCTGCCCAAATGTGATCTGGCCTATTGACACATGTAGTCAGAGCTCATTAGATGATCAGGTTGCATCAGTCGGACGACCTAATTCCAATGAGATTTTAATTTTAAATATTATTGTCCTTCTAAATTTAGTTGTTGACGAGAATTTAGACTGTCAGATACTCCATTGATTCATTGATTTCCTCTCATACAAAATAAAAAAACACAAAATGGACTAAATTAATTGATGTGAGACAGTTACTTAAGTGGCGAATTGAGTTTTTTAAACTAAATCAATTGATTATGATCAGGATCAGATCAGATAACAATAACAATATAAGGTGAAGTAAAGTTTACATTAGTGGCTGAGCCAGAGTAAGAGAAAGTAAAAATCTTGAATGTATGAGCTTTAATAATTCATGAAAGATATCTTAATTGAAATATCTCATTCTATTCATACAATTCCATTCAATTTTATGTGAAATATCTAAATTCCTTCGGTAGTACAAATTTTTTTGTCCGTCTATAATGACTGATGAATCAAAAAATTTCAATTGGAATGAAACAAATTATTTCAATTAGTTGTTTCTTACTGTCGTATCTGGATTGAGATTTATGTAAATGTTTTATTCATATATGTAGTAAAAGAACATATCTAAATTAGCTCTTTCATGCCTACACAAACTAGTTATTTCGGTTTTTTACTGGCTCCTTCAACCCGTGCTCTATTTATAGGTTTGAACAAGATATAACTTAATTGAAAAGAAGGATATTCAACAAAAAAAAATTAAAAAATAAAAATCAAAGCCTCTACATATTTCATTTCAGGTATATTATGGTTACTTTCCACATCAATTGTCAATTCCTGTTCATTGAGATTCACGGATAATTCAAATTAATATATAGGGTAGATTTTATCTCTTTTTATTCCCGAAAACAAATTGAAATGATATAAGTTTTTCTATTTGGAATCTGTCTTAGGTTTAATCGCTATTACTTTAGCAAGATTATTTGTAATTGCATACTTACAATTCAGGCGCGGTGATCAATTGGACCTTTGATTCAAGTTGCAATTAGTTTTGGGTACAAAACCATGCCTTTAAACCGTCTGGGTCAACTGGTTTGGGCAGGAACCAGGCACATGCCCAGGCCTTAGTAATGATATACGTTTTAATTAATGAGACGGTTACGCATTTATAGAACGAACCTGCATAACGAGTAGACCATCCTTTGCCAAAAGTTTCTCACAACAGCTGAAATAATCATCCATGTATTCATGACCCACTGCTTCAATCATTTCACTGTAAGACAAATTCAGAATGTCAATAACACTCATGCAATATTTGAAACACAATATATAATAAAAAAACACATTTCGTACATTTTCATACCACTGGAGAAAGCATCTACAGTTATGTTTCTCTAGCTCCAGATTGCATACAAAATTCAGTACTATTACTTAATATCTGACCTTTGTATTATGTATCCACTATATTTTTCTTTAATAGTCATTCTATCTCTTTGATTTATTTGAGGGGAAAAAAACAATTTCAAACTTATAGCATTCATTTGCATGTTTATGCATGTATGTAATTAAGCGTGGACACTGTCTGTATAGGTTTGTATTTCTACTTGTACATCAATGAAGAATGTATATGTTTATGTTTCTATGTATGTATGGACACACATATATATATAGATGGATGGATAGATACATAGCGGATAAGATTTACTATATTTATGTAGGAATAATTACCAAAACTTCCCCTAGAAGTTAGCATAATTACAAGTTGCAACCCTCTTATTTTTGAAATTACAAAAACCTCCCTTGTAAGTTTACATTTCATACCATCCATGCACAAAAATACCTCCTTGGAGAAAATCTTTAGAGGGGGTCTTTTTATGCATGGATGTTATGAAATGTAAACTTACAGGAGAACTTTTTGAAATTTCAAAAGTAAAAGGGGTGCAACCTATAATTTAGTAAACTAAGAAGGGAGATTCCGGTAAATGCCCTTATATATGTATTAGCTATTAGTTGTATATAACTTTAGCTCCACATTAGGTAAGGAGCGGTACGAGACTCTCTATCCCATTCTATAAATACTTTAATATTGTACTCCTATTCAAGTGAAATAAGATTTTGAGCTCTTTCACATGGCATCAAAGCAGAGAAAGTCGTTCCCCTTTCGCCACTAAGTGGTGCATGTTGTTTCCTTCTCAACGGAGTCACCCAGGCCCTCATCGTCAGCAGTCCACTGGAGATCGAAAACTCGTTATTCCTTTCATCCTCAATCGGCGTGCTCTAGAGATCGCAAAATCAACCATTCTTAAGCCCGTCTCCCTGCTGCAGGCACTTGAACAAGGGCATGGCATCGAATGCTCCTCCAAGAGAGGCAAATTTTCTTTGGCTCCGTCTCCTTGCTGCAGGAATTATCAAACGCTCAACAATTTTCTTTGGCTCTACATATTGAACGCTTGACAATTTTCTTCTACTAATCTCCCCACTGCAGGAATTACCGAATGCTCAACAGTCTTCATTTTCTTTACAGATTAAACGTTTGACAGTTTTCTTCCACTAATATCCCCGCTGCAGGAATTAAAAGCTCATCTAGTATAGCTTAAGCATCAGTGCTTGCTTTTACTAAAGAGGTTTCTCACTTTCTTTGGGTGAGCATGCGAGCTTAGCTTGGGCCCTTGCTCACTATAGCTTGATCTTGGAATATGGCAACGACTTCTCACTCCTTATCATCCACCCACCTGATTTCATTTGTTTCTTCCCACAACAAGCCATGTGATGAACTCAACATTATGACTATCTTTTTTGTTGGGAAGAAGAGTTTTGTTGGATTGGTCCATTCGGTGCACCAAGTACTCCAAACTGAGAGTTTTCTTCATGTGATAAAAGAACCCCTAATATAGCCCACTAAGTTAGGGCGGCAGATGATCGTGGACTACAATAACTAAGACAACAACACAACACAAAAACTCCAGTGACACTTTAAAAAAATTGGAGAGGGCGCGGCATAGCAGCAACGACACAACAGCTCAGCAGAAGAGGGGCACGACACTGCAGATCTGGAGTAGAAAAGAAGCGCCGGAGAAGAAGAGCAGCGGCAGGACAGCAGCGGCACAGGGCGGCAGGGACGGAGAAGTAGCCGGAGAAGAAGAGCAGCGGCAGGACAGCTGCGACACAGGGCGGCAGGGCCGGAGAAGTAGCCGGAGAAGAAGAGTAGCGACAGGACAGCAGCGGCACAGGGCGGCAGGGCCGGAGAAGAAGAGCAGCGACAGGACAGCAGCGGCACAGGGCGGCAGGGCCGGAGAAGTAGCCGGAGAAGAAGAGCAGCGGCAGCAGATGGCTCGACGGAATCGATATCGTCGATGGAGCAGAGATCGACTGGATCGTCGGGGTCGAAGACGGAGGGCGATTGGTGGGATGGCTTCGTCGAAGAAGTAGTAGGACGAGAGTCCGCACGCAGACGACGGGAAACAGCCCCGCTCCCGTCGTCATTGGAATCAAGGAATGATCCCATCGACGGGAGCGAGGGGGGGGGGGGGGGGGGGGGGAAGAGCCGCAGGAGACCTAGCAGCGGGAGCGGAAGCGGAAAGAAGGGTCGGGGGCTTGGTCGCGGGATGAGCCCGAGCGGAAAAAAATTTAGGCTTTCAGATCGCAAGGCTCTGATACCATGTTAGAATAGATGAGAATGGAAATAGAAGATGTATTTTACTCATCCTCAAAGGGGAAATATATAACATTACAACAAGACACTAAACACCGATAAGCGGTGTGGGACTAAACCTCAATACTTAAATACTTAAATATAAATACTTCCAACACATATCAAGCATTATTTTATATGTCCCAAATAACAATCACGGCTCTAGGTTGAGCATCAAAGTAAAGGGGTTTATCATACAATATGAATGCAACCGTGTATTACCTAAGACACCCTAAGCACGTGTATGAGTCTAACAGACCATCAAACACAATCACCTCACATATCATAAAAAGGGGCAAGGCGGTAGTATAACCTAATACAGTCCCACGGTCACTACCTTTCTATCATATTATTTAAGCATATGCATAGGCATCAAGGGTAAAGACTCCTGGCCATCATGGCGGCAGTACCCAAGAATTCTCTCTCTATGCTATTATTATTTATCATACAATATGAATGCAACCATGTATTACCCACGACACCCGAAGCACGTGTATGAGTCTAACAGACCATCAAACACAATCACCTCACATATCATAAAAAGGGGCAAGGCAGTAGTCCTAATACAGTCCCACGGTCACTACCTTTCTATCATATTATTTAAGCATATGCATAGGCATCAAGGGTAAAGACTCTTGGCCATCATGGCGGCAATACCCAAGCATTCTCTCTCTATGCTATTATTAAATTAATGTGCGGCGACATCATGTGCAAAGACTCCAGGCCTTCTTGGCGGCATATAAACATGAATTCTCCCTCGTCTCTGGAACTCTATCCAATTTGCACATACGGTGGTATTGTGAGTAAAGGCTCATGGCCTATAAGGCGGCATTACTCACAAATTCTCCCTCGCTGTTACATTACCAATTTAAACAGTTTATAGTGCTGTCTGGGAGCTATCATCGACCACGGTAGCACTATCGCCTGGCGGTACATCCCAGAATTCAAGAACTCGCGTCTTAGCACTTCCATCAATTTCTTATTATGGCATATAAGCGTGAACATATTCCCTATTAACGTTTACACTGACTGGAAGTGCCCAACATAGGTAATCTGGGGCCAATCGTCGGCAGTAGCACTACTGCCCGGCGGCATCTCCCAAAAAACGTGGAATTTCAGTTTGAAGCCATCTCAAGGCCTTCCTACTTTATGTCCATGCAACCTAATGACACTAGGGTATCATGTGTCTCCCTAACAAACTCCCTCGGAAACGATTTCATATAAACATCACTAAAACGGGGCACATACCTCGGTTTTAGCTTCACACACAAAACAATCTAAGTGAAAATGCAAAGGAAGAATCAAGGAAAACAAACACGCATCCTATTGAATAGAAGGAAAGGGTTGTTACCTTAGGGTCGCTCCTGATCCTAATCTACACTACTCCATAATTGTACTTTAGACACTGATGGAAAAAGGATGGTACATACTGGAAGACATTGATAAGCGACCTCCCAAAGATGGCATTGTAGCACCTCGGAGCGTCCACAATGATAAACCGACAGTTTTTGGAGGTGCCCCCGAGGGTCACCAATAGTTCTACTCCTTCAACTTCTATCATCTCCCTTGAAAATCCGAATAACGGGTCATTTGAGGTCGTCACCCCACCAACCTCCACCGCTACCACATCGAATGACTTCTTAAAGACGACGTCGACCGGGCTTCCATTGTCCAACAGGCTCCGAGAAACGGTAAAGTTTTCGATCGCTGACTGGATGAAGACGACGTCGTGGAAAGGGTTCTTATTTCCTAACATGTCCTCCGAGAAGGTGATCTCTCCCACCGGGGGAGGTACTTGGGAGGTCGAAACGATACTCCGACGATAGATTACATGGAGACTTTCCTTTCGGGAGGCTCCCACTCCAGTTCCTCCGTGGATAAAGTCGATTCCTCCGCGCGTCCCAATATCCACTATGTCTTCACATCTCCCTGGCACGAGGCCTGAACCATCTCTGCTTCACCCGGAACTTGTTGTTGCTCCACTTCCTCCCATCCTCCTGGGGGTCTTCTTTCTCCGACTCTCCTTCTCGCCTCCAAGAACTCTGGACATCCCGCGGTGGCATGCCCCTCTACCTAGTGCAACACACAATAGAGAGGAACGTCCCTGCACAGGTTCCTTTGGTGATGATTCCTTCCTTGAGGCCTTTTCCTTGGTGGGTGATCACCATTGCCTCTCTAGGAGGGGATCTATTCTGCCTTCCGCCTCCATACTGCCTCTCAGGAGGATTAAAGCGAGTTTGTCGCTCCGGGGAGAACGTCTCAAGGGTCCCATGGGATGGGGCCTTCTTACTGGACTCCACGACGGCCTATTCATCGAGACCTGAAACCTCTTATCACATCCCCAATTCAACGGAGCCACGATCGGTCTCCTCATCTCCTACTTCATCGACTCTTCCTGCCTCCTCTGCTCTAGTCAGCTTTGTAAGCTTGGCTAAGAAACTGTTGTTTGTATTTTCTCCTTCTATGAACCGACCCGCAAGGTCGATCAAATCTTCAAAGGACATTGGAGGATTTCTGCTTACTTCAAGTTCGAAGAGACCCTCTTGCAAGCTGAAAGTGAGTGTCAGCTGCAAAGTAGAACTATCCACCTCTTGAATGTTCAAGACTCCCTTCTAAAAAACGGTAGATATAACTTCTCAAATTCTCTCTTGCGCCCTGCTTGAGATGGAAGAGAGAGATCGATCCCTTCTTACTCTTCTTTGAAGTGGCGAAGCACAACATCAGCCATCGGCACAAGTCCTCAAGACAGTAAATAAAGCTCGTCGACACCTGATGAAACCAATCCCTCGCCTTCCCCTAGAAGGTGACAACAAAGAATTTGCACTTGAAAGCGTCAGTCATGACTCAGATTGAGACATCATCATACCACTGCAAATGCTGAATGGATCATCTTTCCCCGTATAATAAATCAAATTGGGCTTCCTTGAACCCCTCCGGAATTGGGGCAGACGAGATTTGGTCGCAGAATGGACTTGCAGCTCTGAAGAGGCGAGTTGGAGGGTGGTGATCTTGCACTAGCTCACGGAAGCAAGCTCCGTGGGGACTCGATTTCGCGAAATTGAACCCCTTGAGAGCTCGTTGGGTGACCTCGCGACTGCCGAAGTCGCTCGGGCTCTTCATGGGCGACTTCCCTGCCAGGTCGCTGAGACGGCTCACCCTCTTCCGAAGAAGTAACATGGGGAGGCGAGGTCACCGTGACCTCGGCGCAAGGAGCGAGCAGAGCTCGCAACGTACCTTCCATCCTTCTGCTGAAAGCCGTGAAGTCGGCTCGCGTCACGAACTCGTCCTCAACTCGCGAGTTGTCAATGTCAATCTCCTGCTCGCCATTGTAAATCATGACGTCTTTCCGCACGTATTTATTCATCTATCTACGGTCCACGCTCACCGCACCAAAAATGTTAGAACCAAGAAACTGGTTCTCAAGAGTTTGGACCAAAGGGTGGCCTAAGGTTACTAATTATCTGTAGTCAAATACCACAGATCCAACGACCTGAGCAAGATAGAGAGAGATCGGACTGTCTACAAACACAACCCTAGTGCTATAGCGAGGAGGTCCCGCCACGTACTCGGAAGTTCCCCTCCAAACCCAAGAGCTGAGCTAGGCACAAGGAAGACACGGAGTTGGAAAGAGAGAAGCTTGGGGGGGTTTCAACGTGCATTTTCATGTACCCCTGGGGTCCTATTTATAGACAATCCAATGGGGGTATTGGTCTGCGAATAGCCTCCCCATAAATACCTGGTAGGTCTAGCGGGTGAGAGGACCTCAACGAGATGACCGGTACTACTCAATGGATCTCGCCACTGAAGAATTGATCTTGTGAGTTCATTATGTCGAGATATAAAGGATCATGTCCCTCGGTGAGGCAAGGAAGGACCTCATCTACGGGCGAGATCTAAGAGGAACTCGTGCATGGGCGAGTTCATGGGGAACTCGCCCCTCCACTTACTTTCTGATCTTCTTTGTCGGGGTTTCTTCCAACTTTAACTGTTACTTGTTTGTCACAGCTGGCTTGACTGGGCTGGGTCTACTCTTGGCGAATATGGGTTGTGCAATGGCGGTATCAGCTACCGCGGTGCGGTATCTCCCAGGTTTCACCCCTTTAACTTGTGGAAATTGGGATGTTACAGTGCACGCGTGCATGATGTGTGTGTGTGTGTGGTAGGGGGATACTGGTTTTCGAGATGGTGGAAGAAGAGATGGTTGTTATTGAGTTCGGGGTCTGACAACGATTTATAGTCCTCAGGGACAGATCACCTGTGTGTGCACTTAATATGGCCATCTAAATCCCATTAGAAGCATGGATTCCCTCTATAGCAAGCTCCCCGTCAAAGTATATACTCCTACAATTGACACTCCCATCATGTCCTTATGAATTGATGTGATGAGAGAAGAAATCAGAGTCTCTGTGGGATGATTACCCAGTCTTCATGGCCTTTCTCCACGGCCTCCAATGAAGGCATATCTTCTCTTTCTCATAGATCATCTTGGATAATATATTTTAGTCCACAAACCATATTATTTTTCCCAAATCCATTACCGTAGCCAATGGAGAAACCACCCTGGTTAGCAAATCTGGAGATGTACCGCTACCTCTACACTATCTCTTTGATCTATACGTTGTGCTCTTTCTTCACATTTTAATCTTATTTCTATTAGACGTCTTATTCATTATCACATCTGCTCAGTGGCATTTTCTTCTCTTTTGTGACTAAAGATTTTCAGAAGCAAAATATCATTGTTATCTAATGGACTCTATATTCTGGGCATTCCACCAACAGCTAGAACCATTGTCTTGTTCATGCACCTCTTATGATCCTCTGAAAGGCCCTTCCTCAGTATCAGTTTTCTGATTTTTCTTATGAATCGCATATCTATAGGGAGCAACGTATCTACTTTTCCACTCATAGTACTAGAAGCAATGCTCAAGTTTCTTTAGTGCATTTGAATATACGGGGTCCTTATAAAAGTGTGAATTTATTTGGCTATCACTCGCTAATTTTATTGATGATCATTCTTGGATGACTTGGTTTACTTGCTTCATGATTGTTCTGAGATTTTGATCGTCTTTTGGTACTTTGTCACGGAAAGTCACAACTCACAACCAGTTCTCCATTACTATCAAAATTATCAGGACTGACAATGCTCGTTAATATTTCAGTCGAGAGTTTCAAGAGACTTGCAATTCTTTAGGCATTATTCATCAAACTTCTTGCTTTTAAACACCACAGCAAATGTGTTTGAGTGGAAGAATCGTCACATTTTTGCAAAAGCTAGGTGTCTCATGTTTCAAATGCATGTTTCAAAAATTATTAGAATTATTATGTTATTGTTGTATGTTATTTACTCAATCGCGTGCATTCAAATATTCTTGGTTTTGTATCTTACTCCATTCACATTTCGTCTACATCACATAATGACGTTGTTGGACGCCATTATGTTGGACTAAGAATGAAGAAAGGATGTAAAATAAAGAATCAAGGATTGATAAGACTACAGATAGAGTCAAACTCATTCAGGAATGTACGAAGATGGCTAAGGATAGGCAAGCTTAATACTATGACCAAAGACACAAAATTGTGGAATTCGGTGTTGAAGACTGTCTATCTCAAGGTCAGACAGGTCAAACGCGCTTCTAGACTTAAACAGATGAAGAAGTTGAGTCCTTGATTCGTTAGTCCATTTGAAGTACTAGAATGTGTGGGTGAGATTGTATACAGGTTAGCCTCACCTAAGGAGTTGAGTGGTTTACATGATGTGCTCCATATCTCCTATCTAAGGAAAGCAGTCAGAGATCCTAGATAGGTGGTCGGTACTGAGGATGAGCCAGTCGAATCTAATCTAAATGTCAGTGTTAAGTCAGTCAGGATTATGGATTAGGGGATTCAGAAACTAAGAACAGAGAGATCCGTTTTGTGAAATTCCTTTAGATGAATTGTAGTAGACCAGAGTATATAAGTTATAAGAGAAAGAGAAGATGACCTTCGAAGCGGTGATGATTATGCCTTCTTATTGGTCAAGGTACGATTTGAAGGGGATCACTCATCACATGTGGGTCGCCGCCCAATGGGGCCCGCACAAGTTTATTCTTGCAGTAGGGGTTGATTGGATCATCGTCTGGATGATCCAAGTCCACATTCACGTTTGGAGTGTCATTTGGACATTTATGGTTTCTTTTTTTCATGTATTATTTAAGAGATCGGACATTTATCGTTTACGGTCAATCATAGTCGTCCATGATAGAGGCCCTAAGATGTTTTATTATAAATAACAGGGAAAGGGAGGAATTTCAATTTCATTGCAGATTTTGGAGGTTTCTTCCCCCGGAATTCGACGATCATTCAAGGTGCCGACTCCACGGAATCCTAAGGTGACGACTCCTTAGGTTTTACCTTTTATTTCATTATTCTCCCAGTCGTTGGTCGCCCTTAAAACCGTTTGCCTACAACAATCCTTGGTGTATTCCGTCCAGTCGAACCCCTCTAGTGCCTCCCAAGTCCTGCCAACCCTTCTTCCTCCCTCCCACCACCAACCAACCCCTCGCCGCCCACTGCCCTCCCATACTCCTCGTTGTTGTCCAACTATCCCAGGATAGCCGTCACAAGACCCCAATAACCACGTAATTGTTGATGCATCCTCCCATTGGCAAGCCACACCCTTGCCTTCCATTCCAACAGCCCTCTCCACTGATTCCAGTCCTCATCCATCATCTACCAGCCACCACAGCCACCGTCCAACCCCTCCTTCCCTTCGGGAAGCCTTCACCACCTCTACAATCATTGGATCTCCACTTTTCCAACAATGGGTTTCCTTTTCCTTATGAGTATTAGTCGGTTGGTGTTTTATCTCTTTATTATACGGATTGAGATTTCTCGTATGTTTTGGAATGATAGTTTGTTAGTGTGCTTGTTTACATCTTGCGGGACTTATTCGCTTCTTTAGCAATTGAAATTAAAGCAATCGCGCGGAAGAAAGCCATACTCGTTTGTTCATATAATTAATTTATTCATTTCCTTTTGGGATAATCTGCATGGTTTAATTTCTAATTACTATTTTAATCGGATATCAGTTAGTCTATTTATTGCATACATCATCTTAAGTTAGCTACAATATGATTTCCTCAGTACTGCACCGATGGTTGCATTGTTTAGGTCACATTGTCACAGCCTACCATGCGTCATGATTGCGGATGATGCATTGTTTAGGCTCCACATCACCAATTTCAGCATAGGTTGTTCAGGAGGATCAAAGTGTAAGCATCTTCCGCAACTATCTCCACCCTCCAACTCGATCCTACACACCAACTAGTGAGAACTTGGCACTAGACAAGATCCAAAAAGCCCCATGGAGGCCATGTTTAAGCGGACGCACAAATTGATGATGGAATAATTCCCCAACTACCTTTACCGACCTCCCGGTCTATCTAGAGGGCCTCATTCCACCTCGTGGGGCAGCGCCTGCAACGATCCAGCCCCCATGATATCAAAAGTATTATCCGTTTTGGTTCATCACATCTCGTACTAAGCTAAACATTGCCCTTTTACATATGTGGCCTACAAACGCTTCCCAAGAGGTCACCCATCTCAGGAGTATTCCCTCCAGAGCACGCTTAACTACAGAGTTTCCAACACAACTCCACAACGTGCTTTGAAAAAGCGTCTCTGATAATTAAGGTTTTGAATTATTACTTAAGTCCAACAATTTTTCCTCCAATTCGATGTGAGATTTGGTTAATTTCTACAACTCTTTTCAAGTAGAAGACTGCTAGGAGCAGCTTTGTCTAGGTTGAACTTCCCCCAAATACTCTCCGCCCTCATCTGATTTCCCTCATTGGATTTAGTATGTTACAGGCCAACCAACTTCCACATGATTCATCCCTAAACCACACATCGTACAATAAGAGATTTGACTGATACCATTCGTAACGACCCATCTCCCGCAATATTAGAAGTATTGTTCGTTTTGATTCTTCTTAGCCCATACTAAGTTGAACTACATGTTTTTGCCCTTTTCCATATGTGATCTACGATCACCTTCCCAGAAGGCCACCTATCCTAAGACTAGTCTCACTGAAGCACATTTTACTACAAAGTTTTCAACACAACTCCACCACTTGCCCCGAAGAGGCGTCTCTAATAATTAAGGTACTGAATTATTACTTAAGCTCAACAAATTTTCCAGCAATTTCGATGCGAGATTCGATTCATTCTTGCACATCCTTTCACTTAGAAGTCTGTCATATTAAAATACTGACATGAGATACTTTGTCTGGGTTTCACTACCTCCAAAGACACAATCTGCACTCATCGGATCACCCTCATCGGATTCAGAATGTTACGTCAACTTTCTCCATGACATGACTGGAAATAGTTTTTCATAGAGGATCCCCCTCCCAAGAACATCGAGATTGCTACCATGGAGGGCGTTATGAGAACAAACTCCCACAACGATATGTCAAACTGGAGTTTTCGTTGTATAATGGCAAGAGTGACCCGCTGGGGTGGTTGACCCGATACTAGTAGTTTTTTTAACCAGAAAAATCGGTCATTTAGTGGATTTCATTGGCCACCTATCACTTAATAGGGGCTGACCAGATGTGGTACCTGCGTCTTGACATGGAGAAGCCCCACATGACATGGGACGACTTCAAACAATATTGTCACATGTGCTTTGGTCCACCAAGGTGAAGCAATCCCATGGGGGATTTGATCTCCCTCAAGCATAGTAGCGCTATCAACGACTACCCGGAGAAATTTCAGACACTACTCACGCATGTGCAAAACAACCGGCCTGAGCAACAGGTTGTCATCTTCACTATCGGGCTTCAAGAGTGCATGCATCTGGATGTTGAGTTTAGAGACCCTCTAAATCTCCACAATATAATGAGCCTAGCTCGTTTTTATGAGCATCGCCTTCAACTAAACCGGGTTAACCATAAAACGACAACCACTTTCTCCCAAGCACTAGCACCCAAACCGACGAGAACTGCACCCTGGGGTGGACGAGGGCACATTTGTCGCCCCACCCTCGTTCATCAACCATCTAACTATGACGAAGATGGTGGAACGTCACGCAAAGGGGCTTCGCTTCAATTGTCGCAAGATCTACCAAGCTGGATATCATTTTGGCAAGAGCTAAAGGAGACAGTGGCGTCAGACCATGGGATGAATTCGAGAAGGTGTGCCTCAATGGAGAGCTTGAGGAGAAGCTTGATCATAAGAAGGGGGAATGATGTCACGGGATCAGCTGCGGGACTAGGAGGCAGTGCGACGACGGGGAATTGGACATGTCGTAATCTATCACATTTATTGTATTTCACATTTTTTTTGTTTTAATTATGTCGCATTTATTTTGGGTCCCAGGTTAGTCCGAAATTTGCATTACGAGTTATTTTGTATTTCGCTATTTATACATAGGTTGGCTTGTGGGCTAGGACATGCTGAATAATTTTCGATGTTTCTCGTCATCTAAAAGATTAGGGCTCGCTCTTTTGTATCTACTAAAAGCCCCTTCCCATTTCCCCTCATGCGTGCGAGACAGAACTAGGAACAATTGGCACAACTCTCGTTTATCAAGAGCGGCTACAGGAACCGAGTAGAGCCAACGTAAGAGCCCATGGTAACAACATTGATGCCTTCTAAGAGGCGTGTAAACAAGTACCGCCTCTCCCGAAGAGAGGGTTTCGTGCCCGAAATCTCACCCACAGAGCAACCAACGCTACTCTGAGACGGAACAAAGTAATCGGGCAGCTTTGTATTTCTCGATAATAGCCAAGCCACAGGGGCCGGCGGCTACCAGACCTCTCAGTATTTACCGTTTCACCATGATTGACACCGTCGCTCATCCTCCGACGTCCCCACCTAGGTAGTTGCGGAATGGCTTCGCAGTATCTCCAACGTACTTCTCCTTCACCTCCAACCGGCTCTAGGATGCAACCCTCTAAGGTTGAGATCCCCCCGAATCTACTGCCACCACAACATGCTAGTGAATCCCAACAGAAGGTTCACAACAGAGATTGTACATCTATTTCAGCATTGGTCGCCCATGAGGATCAAACAGGAAACATCATTCGCAACAATATCTCCCTCCACCGCCGCAATGTGTCTAGTCTAGTAACCCGATCTTATGCACGGACTTGTGACAAACTTATTGCTGAAAACACTGAAGTTGAAGGGCTGCAATTGCCCAAATTTACTGTGTAATGTATCAAAAAAAAATTTAGTCTGATTTTCAATGCAACAAACCACTCATAAATTGGAGCTTATCAAGGAAATTGTGGCTAATTGAGTACTGAGAGTTCATTTTCTAACAGAGAAAAATAAAATGTCTCTTTTAGCTTTGAGTATGTACAACTCTAAGTAAATATCATTAGATGTTCTTAACTTATACTATAGTTTTTGTTGAGTATTAAATAAATAGAGTAGTGTATTCCCCTCTCATTTCCTCTTCCATTGTGCATTTTTCTCTTCTAAGTTTCGAGCATATGCGATCTCCCACCCCATAACAAATCTTGATGTTCATTAATTTCTAGCAACTCATATTGATAATATCAATAACCACATGACAATGAATAAACAACATTTAACTACATTTCAGATCAATTTGTTTAATTTGGTAGAAGATACATCAATAGGAGTATATATGAAGATATTTTCCTAACAGCACATACCAAGATATAATGCGGTCATATTTTCTGGAGCATGATAGTTGGCGATAATCACATAACAACAATGTTATCTTGTCCTGAGAGAAAGAACATTTAAAACCATCTCATCAATTATTTTCAAATTATGTTAACGAAATAAATCACATGAAATACATAAATAGGGCAAAGTATGCTCAACCTCTCTGAAAATAATTTCAAGCATGATTGTGAAATTTTTACACCAGTAGTATACTATGAAACTTACATACTCCTGCCATGAAAGGAATCATTTCAAAGTGTAAGATTGAATGAAAAGGAGCTTTTCTATGCCAAGAAACTTGCATGCACCATGCACACAGTATCATGCAAGTGTCTTGGAGGAAGAAGTATGGGGAAACAACAATTTGCCACGGGGAGAAGACAAGAGACTTTCCGCCACTTCTTTGGATAAAAATAACTCATCACAACTTCGGGGAACACCGGATGATAATAAGAAGAAACAAGCATCTAAGGCTAAGGCCCACGGAGCGGTAAGGCTCAGGGATGCAACTAGAACTCAAACTAGAACTAATCTGTATATCATCCAGTAAGAGTTCTTTACCCGTGCTATCCTATACTCTAAGAGTTCTGAAATAGGAACTCCCGTGCTATCCTATGAGCAAATGAAGATCTAGAGCGAGTCTTCTGATCTACGACCACACCCGAGCCGAGATAGAAGGAGAGGAGCAAGGCTCTAATCAATAGGTCATCATCAAATGGGGATTAGTAGAGCTAGGAATCCTAGAAGCTCAAAGAGTGAAGGCAATGAGAATCGGGTTCGTTGAGGTCTGACAGAGCCACGGGCTGCAGACTAGCTTTTTCTCCTTGAGTCAGTTCAGATATTTCGATGAGCGCAAGGAGGTCAATGGATCCAGTTTGTGCAAAATACACGATGAAACATCTCGTACAGGAGTAAATATCACAAAACAAGTCTTAAAACTAGTGGACCCCACATAGTTACAATGCATAGTAAAAGAAACAAATGGTCCAACTGATCAACAAATAAAACCATATTGGGTTGCACATAGAAATAAGAAACGCGGTCTCCCTCCCATGTATCGACGATGCCTGCAAGTTGGGGTAAAGGTCATTGAAAAGGATTTTTATCCATGAAGAGAAGTCCACTTTCGTGGAGATGCAAGAAATGGTCTCAACTAGATGGGAGGAGCTTAAGCAAATGCGGGAATAAGGTGTTGTAATATAAACTTCGTAACAAGCAAAGGGAATAAGCCCTAAATGGGATGTAGAGAAGAGGAGGAGAAGAAGCGAGAGAAACTAGATGAATATTTGATGGATTGGATGGAAAATATGACGGTTGAACAACCAGTTCCTTTATTTCCCAACAAAAGATCTCTTTGTAGGTGATGTCCGGATATCGGGGCATACACTTTGCAAACCTGTCCGCATACTCGAAATATTCACAAAAAATACCAAAAGACAATGATGTAATCCAAACTGATAATTTGATTTTAAATAATGAATTTGAGATTATTTTAGATTTAATAACGAAGCTCGACTCCACACGCGACAAATTCAGTTAACTAAATCAAAAGTCGCATAAGACGCACACAAGGGCCTAGCCATCGAACATAACTAGAACATGAAATAAATTATTCACAGCGTAAGAGAAGACGAACAATAGAGTTTGTCAAATTTACGACAAATATGTAAGAGTGAAAATTAGGGCAAGTACGCTCTGAAATTTCAGATCAACTAAATAAAACATAAATTTAGTTAATAACAATAAGTAAATGAGAGGAGTATGTCATCAGCTCGTAGAAGCAGGGGACGAATTTGTAGGGATTCGGGATACAGGAAAGGTGGCTCAGAGGGTTGTGGAGCCAATGTATTTTCTATTTGGCAATGGAGGGAGTGGAATCAAATGTTGTCGTCGAACTTGATACGGGCTAGTCATATAGAGATCGAAAATAAGGAGCACAAACTTGCATTGAAAGTAAATATGGATACGCTCGAGAGACAAGCTCTCGCCAAGCACCCTGAGGCTGGGTCCTCCAAGACAGTCCCCTCTCCAAAGAGAAACCAAAAGACAAATTGTCAAAAGATAACAAGACTCCTAACCTAAGGGCTCCTTATGTAGATGGAGCCCTTGTCACAAGACAAAGGCACTAAAGGACGAAACCTAATTAACACAATGTTAATACAAAAGTAAATACGACATGAGAGACTCTTGTGAGGTGAGGCCGATCGTCTGAGCGCCGCGTGTGATAAATTTGCAATGTGTATACGTATCAGAACTCTTGTAGGAAGGTTGGTGGGTTCTGACGAAAGATTCACCGAAAGCGACGGGAACGGAAGGAAATAAGTCGTCGGCACTCGTGGAGGTGGTCACCGACGGCGTTAGGTAGTCGAGGTGGAACGCTGGGTGGCTAGGAGGAGGAACGAAGCTTGCGCGGATGGAGATAGGGCTGGACTTCTGAAACAGAGAGAGATTTCTCTGTTTCGATTTGTCCAAGCTGTTTTGGGAGGGCTGAGGATTTCAAAGAATTTGCTTCCTTAATATTTCACACCATAAATAATTTCTGAAATTAGAACATAATTTATTTCAATATTAATTCAAGCATTGAAGGTAAATGATGCTTTGAAGAAGATGCAAAATGGAAAGGCGGTTGGGTCAGACAATATACCAATTGAAGTATGGAAATGCCTAGGGAATGAAAGAATTGTGTCTTACATGTTTCTTCAATAAGATACTGAAGACAAATAGGATGTCGGACCAATGGAGAGAAACTATTTTGGTATCTTTATATAAAAACAAAGGAGATATACAAAATTGTGTCAATTATAGAGAAATTTAATTAATGAGAAATGCCATGAAACTATGAGAACGAGTAATAGAGAGAAAAGTAAGACGAGAGACTCGCATCTCGGAGAATCAATTTGGATTTATGCCAGGCAGTCGACCATGGAAGCTATACACCTCTTGAGGAGACTCATTGACAACTATCGAAAAAAAATAAGATTTGCAAATGTTGTTTATCGATCTTAAGAAGGCTTATGATAAGGTTCCAATAGTGGTCTTATGGAAAGTTTTAGAAAAGAAAGGTGTAAATATATCATACATTGGTGTAATCAAAGATATGTATACAAATTCAGTGATGAGGGTGAGGACATCTGGAGGATTAGCACAGGAATTGTCTATCATTGTTGGCTTACATCAAGGGTCAGCTTTAAGCCCTTATCTCTTTACCCTTGTCTTAGATGAGCTTGTCGGACATATCCAACAAGTAATACCTTGGTGTTTATTGTTTGCAGATGATATTGTTTTGGTCGATAAGACGAGCGAAGGTGTAAATGCGAAACTTGAATCTTGGTGAGACACTTTAGAAAAGGGATTTTAGGTTGAGCAGACCAAAAATAGAGTATATGAAGCCTAAATTTAGTAGTGCAAGAAGGACAGATGACTCCGACATTAAGTTAGGTGACCAAGATATTTCCCGCAATGAGTGCTTTAAATATCCGGGGTCGATAATTCAAAAAGATGGAGGTGTAGATAAAGATGTGATACATAGAATCCAAGCAGGCTGGTTGAAGTGGAGAGGCGCGTCTGGGATCTTATGTGATCGTAAAGTACCGTTAAAACTTAAAGGCAAGTTTTATTGTACTGCAATTAGACCAGCGATGCTCTACGGTTCTGAGTGTTGGGCAGTGAATTATGTACATGAGCAAAAAAACGGGAGTTACGAAGATGAGAATGCTTAGGTGGATGTGTGGGCACACGAGACTGGATAAAATTATGAATGAATGTATCAGGAATAAGACAGAAGTGACACCAATTGTAAAGAAAATGCGAGAAGCTCGATTAAGATTGTTCAGACACGTACAAAAAAAACTTGGAATGGCGACAAATGGTCCATATAGAAGCATATGTTAGGCGTTGTGAGAGTTTAGTCAATAGACATGTTAAACAGGGGAGGGGTAGACCAAAAAAGACTTGGAATGAAACTATAAGAAAAGGCATGATGTACTTAGGCATTAGTGAGATTATGACTAAAGATAAGGCGCAATGGTGACAAATTATCCATATAACTGACCCCACTATGGTGGGATAAAGGTTTGAGTGTTGGTGTTGTATACTTCATTTTAATTGATCTTTTTTTGGTGTTTTGCTTTAATTAATATATTACCTAATTTGACGGATCATAATAAGCCTTAACAACGATCGTGAAATAAAATAAAATAAAGATGCGCGAAAAGCATGCACAATACATATGAATAACATAAAATTAAAATGCGGTGAAGGTTGCATCACATAAAATAATCAAAATCACAAAATAACATAAGAGTAGACTTACAACACCTAACTTGGCCAATAATCAAAACCCATGGGATTCCTAACAAAATAACATAAAGGTAGACTAATGAGTAATGTTCCACCATTTCTTCAATTTGAGCTTGTCTTTAAGCAATGAAGGTAACTCTAACAATTAAAGCATTTGGTTCCTTACTTCCCGCTAAAAGAGCTCCTTGTAGTGATGCCCTGATGTCGAGGTGTCTCGACAAAATAGGTACAATCCTTTTGCCCTGGTGGGCTAGTAAATTCGACCATTGTGAGATACTCATTATTTGTGCAGACAGGGAAGCATTGATATAAAAAATTGGTGGAGAGCTCAGGTTCTTGGGGACATAAATCGTTGGCTCAAGAAAGGTGGAAGAGGGATTCGTCAGATGAGAACGTCGGGGTCGACTGTTGCAGTGTCCGATGGATGGTAACAATCGGGCTCTTCGGTGGAAGTGCTTATTGAGTGGGGACAACGATGGCGGGAAAGTGATCCTTGCTAACTCAAAAAGACAGTGTGGCACACAAGGGCTAGTAGAGTGCTCTGGTAGTTGTAAGTCGGCTCGTGCTCTTTGGCCCGTTAAGGTGGGGTTACGGGGGCCACCATCTCAATGCTAAGGCAGGTGAGGGTTGTCATTTGACATGCATCATCTCTAAGTGTTATGCCTTGGTGAGTACCTCCTCCGCAATGATCTGGTCCATCTTTTAAAGTCATTTTTATGTCAACTCGATGGTGTTGCTCAAAGAGTCTTGAGGTTTTGAGGGTGGCAGCTAGTTGCTGGTGGTGCATAGGAAATTTTATGGAGTGGGGGGAAGAAATGAGGTGAGATTCAATTGTGGGCCATAAGAAAGTTCATTAGGGCGAACGGGCGGGAAGGTAGGAGAGAAAGCTGGCAAGAGGTACAACAAATAACCAATTGGCCGGATTGCAACAAAAATTGAGCCCGTGGTGAAGGAAATGGCATTGGGTTGTGGAGGTAGTGCAAAAATGGGGTGTCGACAATCCATATAGATCAATAATTGTGTGAACAATGAGGGAATAGCTTGATAAAAGAAAGTGGTGTTACTAACTGGAATTAATAGAAGTGTCGACAGTTCTATTTCAGTGCAGTAAATTTGTAAGGATTGTTGATGATAAATAGGCGTAGTGTGGCATAAGTGCAGATGGTACGACTGGAAGAGCAGCAACTCAAAAGGGTTTAGGGATGGAACATGGTTGTTGTGTAGGTCATAGCGAAGGAGATAGGTGTGGACTGATTTTTATAGGAAAAAAGAACCATGGCTGGTTTTGAGAGAAGGTTGGAGGGGAAATGGTTGTTGCGGCAATGCTGTGGCATGAATTGAAACTTTGGATCGACGCCGCTGCTTTCTTCATTTTAATACTACCTCCATCCTTCTTTCATTGCTTCTACATCTTCCTTATCCATGATTATTTCCTTAACAGATATATCCTTCTCCGCTACATATTGTTTTTCGGCTAGGTTGAGTATTGGATTTCACTAGTTGTTAGCATGAATTCATGAGGCTATTTGAATCATGTCTTGGCTTACGCATTTATTTTAAGAAATTTTCTAGTTTCCATTGTACTTTTGTAGAGTGATCACTGTCGAAATTTTATATCCTGATGAAAGCCATCCTTATTTAATCAATGTCTCTAATTAATCCAAGATAGGAAGTCAATGGCATGAAATAACCGTGGAGAACTTTTAAACTTAAGAAAAACTCAAAATTGGTGAAAATTATGGTTTTGGAACAAGAAAAAGACAATTTTAAGGATATTGTAAATTATTCAATTCAATTAACATATTATAAATAAAGAATCAAACAACTTAATTTTTGCAAATGAACTTGAGCTCAAAAAAGAACAAGTGTTAGAACTTGTGAGAAAGCAACCTCTAAACCAGCTTCCTCAACTCTTCTTTTGGAAAATTGTAGTTGCTCTATAGACAATGTGATGCCAGTATATTTGCAGCCTGTAATTTTTACAACTTCTATGGCTAGACTTCCCCAACCACATCCAATCTCCAGAATTTCATGCCCTGTAACAATGTTTGCCTTGATATTTTTTGGAGAAAAAATATACTATTAGAAAGAAAGAACAAAGGCCAAAAAATTTAAATATACTAATATATATGAGTTTGTAGCAAACCTTGTTAATTAAGACATGCATTTTATGAAGTTGTGCATCTTTTAAGTCTTCATTTGCATTCTACAAAATAAAGTTGACATCAAGGAGAATTAGATAAGTTGAACAGAGTTATGCATATTATGTTTTACACCTCATTGAGGCTTGTGAAGCAATGCTAGCACAATGATAATGAGCACCTTAAAAATTGGACAAGAATATTGCATTGTCTCATCTAGGAATATAGAGAAGAAGTCATTTCCCTGAAAAAGAAAAGAATGGTCTGCGTCAGTTTAAGTTTTTTCCAAATCATAAAACTAGCCATAAATGATAAATACCCACCAAAACAATATAAATAATACAACTAACTAATCTAGCATGGAATGTTAAGCATAGTTGCTGAAGAGTTAAGTATGGATGATTATGATCAAAGAGAATACAAGAGAGACTAGCTCAAATAATTTTGTTGAATATATTGACCAGGGTCTGTAGTAATAATTTGAGAAAACCTTAGTAGCAAGACCAAGGTTGCAGATGTCGGATGTCAGGGACATTGGTTTAGGTTTTTCATGTCGGTTTAAATATGTCAGGGGATATATCGAAGATATTTCATATGTCGGGTTTTAGTAATTCATTATGTCGGGATATATTTTATGCGGGACTTTTTTGTAAGATTTCTAGTCATATTGCTTTTACCTACAATTTTTTTGACCCACTAATTCTATCTTATGGTGTTGTAATCCTAGCCAGATTCTTTGTGATACAATCAACCTAGATGCTTGTGTCACTTAGAGAACGATCAAGATAAATATTGCAAACTACAAAATCAATTTGAAATAAAATATTAACTCGAGTAATGGCACCCAGAAATTAGTAAAACATGATATAAAACTAAATAGAAGATAAGGAAAGGCAAACACTTGACGGAGTAATACATTTAAAGATATTTAGGCCTTCAGACTCAATCAATCTAGAAATTAAGAAGAAACAATAATTAAATTGAGATGTGTGTCCCACCAAATGCTGAAAATCTTAAACAATAATCACGCCAAAAAGGCCAATGAAGACCTGAGAACTTCACAAATAAATACCCAAAATCAGCACTAAGGCGCATCTTAAGCAATTATATTTTTTTGGAATTAAACCCCAATTTCCTACACTCCAAAGATTTGGCTCTCCTCCTCTCTCACTTACTTAATTCCACGGTTACCTCTTGTGAGTTCAAAAACTACATTGTGAGATCTATACCTAGATCATTTCTTCTACCACCATTGGTGTTGGAGCCAAAAGTGTCCCCAACCTTCACGCTAAACTACGAAGTACGAACTGCAAAAAAACAGGGGAAACCGGGAGCTGCAAGTCACCAACTACTATTCGCAAAAGGGTCGGAGAGAAAATAAGGGGCGAGAGGAGAAGGTTTCCGAGATCGGCTACACCAAGCTTCCCGCAACTGCAAGTCTTAGTTGCGGGTGATCTTAAACGAGATCCGTTACAGAATGATTATGTTACGCCCGGCGTCATTACCAGGTTATTCGGGTATTGGGCATGACGACCAAAGGAGAAGGCGGAGGAAGACCGGGCTGAACCATCCGGTTCAGCCCGCCAGTATTAATATAAGGAGCACCGGGGCTGAACCGCACCGGTTCAGCCCCTATGGGGGCCGGCCGGCCCTAGGGGTTGGGTGGGCATAAATACCCAACCCCCCCTCCTTGGTTCATGATGAAGATTATTATCAAGGTATTTTCCCCTCTCTTCTTCCTCAAACCCTAGCCTCAAGCCCTAGTTTCCTCTAGTTTTCCCTCTTCCTCTAGTTAGATCATAACATTTGGTATCAGAGGCTCTTCCCTCCAACCATGGTGACACACACCGAAGCCGAGAATGCGCGCTTGACCGCCATCGAAGAAAACTACGTCGCCTAGGTAGAGTTGGTGGTCGGGATCGAAGAACGAGTCAAAACCTCCACAAAAAATCTGGAGGAACGCATGGAAGGACGCATGGATGAACTAAAGGCACTGTTAACACAAACCCTACGAGAAAAAACGACTGAACGAGGAGATCACGCGGGAGAATCTTCATGTGCGACACCTTCAGCCACCGGAGGCACCACGGGGGGCTCGGGTATGATGCCCTACAGCGGCACCAACCCGGAACAAGGTCGGACAGCCGGCCACAGTGCGGCGTCGGCACAGTCGAGCCCTACGGGGCCGACGACGCAGCTTCCGCCGATCCCAGGAGCGGGCATTCCTGCCGCCGGGATTTGGGTCGGACCGGGACCATACCCCCACCAGCAGGTCGCCGGGGAGTGGACCGGCCCAGGAGGGGTGGCCGCCGGCGGTGGAGTCGCCGGAGTGGCTGCCGACCGCTTTTTCGGAGCCCAGGAGCAGTTTTTTCGGCCGCCGCCGCACATGGGGGGTCCAAATGGAGTTGGAGATGGGATCCTTCCCAGGCCGCCGGTACTAGGGGCTCCGGTGGGGATGGGGCAAGGCGAACACTGGCGGGGACATCCTCCCAGGCATGTTTTCGACGAGGAGGGCCCTCCTATGGGAGGGGGATACGGCGGAGGACATTATCAAGACTATTATGGGCGGCCGAATCTCGTGGCGGGACCAATCAGACCAGCTGGGCTAGATCCAGAATATGGTAGGAATGGAGGAGCGAACCATCGGGCCTTTATGCAGCCAAAACGAACGCGGATGAATTTTTCTAGGTTCCGAGGAGGCGGGGACGCGTTGGAATGGGTGCAAAAGGCGGAGTTATTCTTCAATTACCAGGAAACCGGAGGGGCAATGAGTGCAGTTAGCGGCCTTCCATCTGGAAGACGACGCTTACCAATGGACAAAGTGGTTTCTGCGGGGCCGCAATTACGCACCCTGGGAGGAGTTTGTGGAGTCCTTCTCGGCTCGCTTCGGGCCTCTGGAGTACGAAGATGTAGAGGCTATATTACAGAAGTTGCGACAAAATGGATCAGTCACAGAGTACCGGACAGAGTTCGAACGGCTGGCCAACCGGGTCAATTGGGAGGCGAGGACGATGCTGAGCTGTTTCGTATCCGGATTGAAGGACCACTTGAGAGACGAAGTGCACGCCTACATGCCACGCAGTTTGAGTCATGCCATCAGCCTGGCCAGGATACAGGAGGAGCGATACAATCGACAGAGGACTCGGACGACAGGTCGGGCACCTACGGTTGCAGATGTACCCAAGAAGGAACCAACGACCGGGGACCGTCCTACTGTGACGAGGTTGACGTGGCAGGAGCTTCAGGCCAGAAAGGACAAGGGGTTATGTTTCAACTGTGATGAGAAGTACACCCGAGGGCACGCGTGCCAGAAGGTCCAGGTATTCATGTTGCAGGAGGAAGCGAAAGATGTTCCTCGCACTGAAGAGGAGCTAGTGTTGGCTATTGACAACTTTAGTGTATCCATCCAGGCCCTGGAGGGGGGTGCCCCATCTCCGACCTTACACCTGGCTGGGAGGGTCGGCGGGGAGACGGTGACGATCTTGATGGACAGCGGGAGCACTCACAACTTCATCCAACCCGGTGTGGCCCAGAAGACGGGGTGTGTCATAGATCGCAGCGCGGCTTTCCACGTCAGGGTAGCGGATGAACGTATACTGCAGTGCGAGGGAGTGCTGAAAGGAGTGGAGCTCCAGATACAGGGGTACACAGAGCATATTGATGTTTACTTATTGCCAATCCGGAGTTCCGACATGGTGTTGGGTGCAACATGGCTGCAGCAACTTCGGCGGGTGACTTTCGATCTGTGTCGTGTGGTTAAATTTCTGTTGATTGCCCGACAGCGACTCCAGAAATATGACACACTCCTTTCACATTTGAAACTAGCAATAGATTTTGCATGCTTTTAGGCAAGCACACCTATCATTGAGTATAGGAGTTTTAATTATATCAAGGTTCACATTTATAATTCTCCATGGGGTTCGATCCTTATTTAACCTACTTCTACTCTCTCTCATTATCTTACTAAGTTTATCTGTGAAAAATAGTTTTTATAATAATTAAAATCACTTTATAATAAATTACTAACTAATATAGGATAACCAGTATTCTTAATCTTTGGAAAGTATGTGGTTATGTAGAATTATTACAAAATAAAGGTTCGTTTTAAGAAAGAGAAGTAATGATTGAATTAGATCTACTCCGCAGAATTCTATATAACTCTGGTCTCCCTGGGAGAGATGGCACCGAAGCACTGATTGTAGAGAGGCCTACCTAAGATTTGGACTATGGGTATGGGCCCCTAAAGTCGCTTTACCATTCTTTGAATCTGGATCAAGGCAGAAGAATCATTGTTCCCTATTCTTTCAAGGAGCAATCACCTCTCTTTATATTATACTTGACTTAATCCATTTACTACCAAAATCGTATGGAAGATACAAATTTCATAGATCACAATAAAGTTGTGCTAGCAATAAAGTTTTGAGCCTTGAAAGACATAGTATAAAATAAGATTAATTAAATCATAAAAGATAGTGATAAAGTACTTCTCAATTCTTAAGAGAACACATAGTGATAAAGCAGACAATACTTCTGATATTATAATGGTTGGGTCGTTACATTTATCTCACAAAAAAAGAATAGAAAAAGGCTCTATAACTTGTCGGATCCATCGTAGAAGTAGTAGTCAAGCTACTGGAGGTTGACTTCATTCCAAAAATGCAATATCCCCAGTAGATATGAAATACTACAATGGTATTTATCTTCAACATTAAGGCGGGCTATAACTTATTGTTTCTTGCTCCTTCAAGGGACCAAGTACCAGCAAAGACATAATAGACAGACGTGGATGGTTTATTTGAAGATGATGCAATTTATTGTTTCTTGCTCCTCCAAGGGACCAAGTACCAACAACGACATAATAGACATGCGTGGATGGTCTATTAGAAGATGATGCAACCAATTTTGTTATCCAAACTCTAAAATGACTCGATCGGATTAAAAAGAATCAATTATACTTAAAAGTCTAATTTAGTAATGTTTATTCATCTTCATTTATGTATTCCGCAATTTATTTTCTCAAAAAGACTTATTTGTTTCTCTAACCCAAGCTATATAATGTCTAAGGATTTTATGCTGGAAGTTACTTTGGTTCAATTGAAAATTTTAATGAATTTTATCTCTCGTCTCTCCCTGAGTCCCTTCCACCAATAGAAGATGACCCAAAACAAACATCCACAAATCAGAAAAACCCAACAGTCAATGAGCGTTTTACCTAAGAACTTTCCCTGGATGAACCTTAATATACATAAATATAATGTAAATAGCATCCAAATGACTAGAGAGGAGCTTGCATAAACTGTGATACCATGCTCACAACAAAACAATATTTGGAGCATTGATGGTTGAGTAAAGCAACTTCTCAACCAGTCTCCTTTACTTATGAACATCACTCAAAAGGTCTTCCTCATCTGCAGTAGTCAAAAGCTGAGGATCCATGGGTGTTTGTAAGGGTTTGCTTCCCAACATACTTGCATCTGAAAGAAGACCTAAGATTGAACACCCACCGACAACGCGACAAGTAATAGTCTTCTTTGCAAGGGGTACCAGTACAAATATTCAAGTATGATTATGAATAAGACTACATCTGTTACCGATCTGTAGGCAGAAGAACCGCCGTGACAAGTTTATACGCGAAGGCCGCGTGAGCCAGAGATGACTCGCGGCGCAGGCGAACTGGGCGGTTCGGCGGAAGGGGCTCACGACGCAAAAGGAATTGAACCGAGCGGTTCAGGCTGAAATGTAGTATTTTGTTTTATTTCAAGTCTTTATTTTAATGTTGTATTTGACTCATCATTATAAGAGGGTAAACTCTGGCTTGGGTTTTTATCTTTGGATCAATTGAATTAGTTAGGGGTTGCTCCTCCTTTCATCTCTGATGTAAATCCAAATAAGGGTTACGAGAAAAAATTATTTTTTTGGAGTAGGGATTGCAATTTTGAAAAACAAGGCCGAGCGGGCCAAGCCGAATCTTGCGCGCACTAGCCTCCTTCGTCATTTTGAACTTTACGAGATTCGTTAATTTCACTCGGAGCGACCTCTCATGTATTCGTTCGGTTCAAATCTTTCACGATAAAATAAACATCATCACAAGCATATATCAAGTAATAATCTTGAAAATAAAATAAAAGGAGCGCAGTAATTAAGTAGTGAGAACGCACGGCAAGCCCAAAGATTATTTAAGTGAACACATAAAACTAAGCTAATTCAAAGGAGCGAGATACGAATGAGTTACCGAGGGGAAGGATAGGACATTCCCAAATTCGTCGTGTACAGGAATTCTCGCAATCGGATGGCAGAAACTTGTCGAGGTCGACGCCGTCCGATTCGCCTGGGCGCCGGATCCAGTGGATGCGGCTGATGGCATAACTGCGGCTGATGGCGTAACTGCGGCTAGGCAGAGTGGTGACCTGGCGGAGGAGTACAGTCGGTGTCGACGCCAGAGACGTGAGCGTCGGTGAGTCGCGCGTCTGGAATAGAGCGTGGCGGTCGGTTTGATGGAGTTGGCCGGCGAGCGCTGGGAGGAATAGAATGGAGGTTGCGGTCGGTACTGTGGAAGAACGAGAAGCTCGCTCTCTACAATCTGGTCTGTCTTTCTCTTCCCTGAACGATGATATAAATAGGGATGGGGGGGATTTTTGTGGAGGATTTCCAAAGGAGGACTTTCTAAACTAGGCCACCCGAAAATGGAAGATTCAAAATTAATTCCTACGAGGGTTTTCGGATGGGAGGGATTTTCTGGAGGATTTCTAAATGACGACATTCTAATTGAGGGCATCCGATATTGGAAGTTTCAAAATCAATTCCTAGGTGGATTTCCAAATGCGGGCATCCATTATTTGGAATTTCTTTTATGGAGGATGTGGGTTACAAGGGATTTTGAATTTATTATAAGCTTATGTGTCTCCTGCAAATTTTAAGCTTGTCGTTAGCGCACTAACTCCTAAAATTACCAGACCATTTATTTAAGGTCTTATCGGGTGGTCAGACCGATAAGCCGCAAATTACATATCGGTGCGTGAACAAGAAGTACATAAAAAAAATATGCGTGAACAAGAGGTACATAAAATAAATAATATGCGTAAGTAAAAGATCGATGCATCGCAGAATGCATCAATCTCTCCCTAACCCTAATCTTCCTCTCACTCTCTCTCTCTCTCTATCTCTCATTATCTCTTCCTCTACCCGACGGCCTGCTACCTCCATCGTCGCCAATCTCCCTAGGCGGTAATAACTGGTCCGACCTGCCTCTCTGAATGCCCTAGCGCCGCCGGAACCTCCTTGCTTGCTTCCCGATGGCTCCGAACATCCGCCTCCACGCCGTCGACGCCCTTGATGGGACGAACGACACCAGCGCCAAGCCGGACCACCATGACAACCGGTTGCACAGCCTCCAGTCCTTCGTCGACGCCCTCCTCGCCGGACAATCGCTCATCCTCAGCCGCCTCGACGCCCTTACGACACCGGCTTCCCACACGTCACCAACGGGGTCAACGTCATCTCCGGACACGGGCTCCATTTTGGGGACGCCGCCGCAGCTGCTTCCCACCGCACCCACATCGCCGCTCGGGCGTGCCGTCCCTACCTTGGACGTCCCCTCCTTCTCCGGTGTCGACCCAATGGGCTAGATCGCGCGCACAGAGCAAATTTTCGATCTCCACCTCACCCCGCCGGCAGATAGAGTCAACACCTCCGTGGTCGGTCTCGACGGCTCGGCTCTTCACTGGTTGGTTCCGCCAAGTTCAGCCCGCGATCACGTGGAGCGAGTTCAAGCAAGAGATGATAAGTCGTTATGATTCACGTTACACCGGCTCCGCCATCGAGCGCCTCTGCAATGCCCGCCAAACGACCATCGTGGATAGTTACATTGATGAGTTCGTAGCGCTCGTGACACAGTTCCGGGCCTTCCACCCGACCACTACTTTGGGTTCTTCCTTCAGGAGTTACTACCTAATATTCGCTCCCGCATCCGGACACATCATCCTCGAACGGTATCCGAGGCTTTGGAGCTTGCCCGTGCGGTGGAAGCGGATCTCGGTACCCGCCACCTTCAACCCAGGGGCCACATCGTCCCCTGCACCCAGGCCACCCGGGACATGGCTCCACGGCCACCGTCGGCTGGGGGCGTACGACCGGGCGCTCCGACCCCCCCCCCCCCCCCCCCCACACACACCATTTCTCCAATCAAGAATACAACGAACTTCGTCGCAAGGGATTGTGCTTCCGTTACCGCCAACCCTATTCACCGCACCATGTGTGTGCGGTCAAAGAGTTTCACGCCCTCTTTGGCGATTATGACCCAGAAATCACCATGGCAGATTTCGACGACCTCGCTATCCATGAGGATGCCATTCCACCGGAGCTCGACAGCGCGGCCCTCAATGTGTTGGACCTTCCGTTCTATTCCGTGGGCGGCCTTACCGGGCCCCGGATGATGAAGATGACCGGAGTGATTCTCGATCAGCCCGTGATTGTGATGGTCGATAGCGGCGCCAGCCACAATTTCATTTCGACACAATTGGTACGTGACCTCGTCCTTCCGTTCTCACCTTCCCCGGATTTTTCCGTTTGCTTGGGCGATGGCCGCCGGCGGCCGACCTTGGGGAAGTGCTTGGGTGTAACTCTCTCCGTCGGGCCGTGCACCCTCACGACAAATTTCTATGTGTTCGACTTGGGCGACATCGACGTTATCTTGGGGGTGGCGTGACTTCAAACCTTGGGGGATGTCCGTGTGAATTGGGCCTCTATGACTATGCTTTTTCAGCACGAGGGCCGCCTTTGCCATCTGGTGGGCGATTTAGCTCTTCTACGATCACCGGTCTCTTTTCGAGCCCTCACCCGGGAAACGGACGTGGCTTTTTCAGCCTGGCTATGGCCCCTACAGACGGAGTCCACCGTTTCCTTACCGCTAGCCGCGGATTTTCAGCACCTCGAGGATTTTCCGAATATTTTTGTTGCTCCCCAGGGCCTTCCACCGGTACGACCGACCGATCACCCGATTGTGCTTCATCCAGATGCGGCGGCTGTTTCTGTCCGCCCCTACTGTTACGGGCATGCCCAGAAAGACGAGATCGAACGCCTTGTGCGGGAGACGTTGTTGGGTGGCCTCATTTGACCCAGCGCTAGCCCGTTCTCCAGCCCGGTTCTATTGGTGAGCAAGAAGGACGGGAGTTGGCGTTTTTGTGTAGACTACAGAGAGCTCAACAAAGTCACGGTTCCGGATAAGTATCTCATTCCGGTAATTCAGGGGCTCTTGGATGAGCTCCACGGCGCCGCCTACTTCACGAAGCTGGATCTCCGGGCAAGATACCATCAAATCCGGGTCCGACCGGACGACGTTCCCAAGACCGCTTTCCGGATGCATGATGGTCACTTCGAGTTTCTGGTTATGCCGTTCGGGCTTACCAACACATCGGCTACCTTTCAAGCAACAATGAATGATATCTTTCGATCGGTACTACGTAAGCATGTGCTCATTTCTTTTTTATGACATCTTGGTGTTTAGTAGATCTTGGCATGAACACCTACACCATGTCTGTCGTACCTTCTTGACGCTTCGGCAGCACCATCTCGCCGTCAACCGCAAGAAGTGCGCTTTTGGCACGACGGCAGTGAGTTACTTGGGCCACACCATTTCGGTCGACGACGTAGCCATGGATGAAGACAAGATTCAGGCGGTTCTCCGCTGGCCAACACCCACGTCCCTTCGGGAGGTTCGCGGGTTCCTCGGCCTCACAGGGTTCTATCGACGATTCATCAAAGATTACGGCAGGTTGGCCCGTCCCCTCTGTTAAATGTCAAGTAACCCCCTCACCGGGTGGTGAGAATAAGGGTGGCTAAGCCTAAACCGGCGGTTCTCCTTCGAGATATAAGTGGATGGTTGATTGCACGAGAGTAGGATGCGTGAATCAACGATAGAACCCTAAGGTTCGTTTCTCCTCTTCTCTTCGTTTCAACATGGTATCAGAGGGGTTCGTCCCGTCGACCTGAAGGCCCGTCGTGCCGATCCCGTCAATCGTCCCTTCTGCTGTTTCCGTCATCGCTCGGGCCGCTGCTGCCGTTAGTCGCTCGAGCCGCTGCTGCCGACCCCGTCGAGTGCCGCAGTTGCCGTTCCCGTCAATCATTCCCGCCGCCCCTGTCGATCCTGTCGATTGTTCCTGCTCCTGCGATCGTTCCTGTGCCGTGATTCCGATCGTTCCTGTCCTGCGATCGTTCATGTGCCGTGATTCCGATCGTTCCTGTGCCGTGATTCCGCTCGTTCCTATGCCGTGTTTCCGCTGCGCCTGCTGCTGCCGTGACCTGAAGGTCCGGCTCTGCCGTTGTCCCGCTGTCGTGGTTCCGACCTGAAGGTCCCCCCGCTGCTGCTGCTAGTTTTCCGTCTATTTCCTGAAGGTCCTCCGGCTTGTGTGCCCGTATGGATGACAACTTGAAAAGTGCAAGTGCCTCTGAAGGGGCCGCTAACCAACCCACACACTACAGTAGAGGGAGTCCTAACATGGACTTCAGTCAAGGTGTTACTCACATTAAACTCAATGGAAGGAATTACCTCCTATGGGCTCAGTCCATGAGGATTTTCATTGGGAGCCGTCGAAGACTGGGTTTTCTCACAGGATCCAAGCCGGCTCCAAACAAGACCGATCCCAAATACGAGGAATGGGAAGGTGAGAATCTCACAGTAATTAATTGGCTTGTCAATTCTATGGAACCCAAGATTGCAAGCCACTTTCTATTCTGTGAAACTGCAAAAGAAATGTGGGAACAGATCGAACGAAATTACTCAAAAAGGAAAGACTTAGCCAGAATATATCAACTCCAAACTGAACAGACCCACATGGCTGGAATGGGGGACTTCGAAGAATATTATGGCAAGTTGACCCATAAGTGGGCTGAAATTGATCAGTATTCTGCTATTCAGACTATTGAAGACTACAAGACTGAACTCATGCAACGGAGAGTATTTGAGATGCTCTCTGGTCTCCCTCCTGAACTTGAATTCCAGAGGGTTCAGATGTTGGGTCGTGATTCTGTGCCTGATCTAGAGACTGTGGCTCACTATATTAGGGGGGAAGCTAGTCGTATAAACTCCTTTCGTTCAGGTACTCATGTGGGTCATGAGGTGTCTGCCCTTGCTGCTGAACAGAAGAAATGGCATCCTAGAAATATGAGGCAAGAAGACAAGAGTAAAATGAAGTGCCCTCACTGTGGGAAGAAGGGTCATGGGAAAGAGAAATGTTGGGATCTTCATCCTCATTTAATCCCTCCAGGATGGATTCGGGGTTCTGATGGGAAATATGTGAGGCCTCCTACTGCTATGTATGGCCACCTTGATAATTCTGGGCACCTTCAGGCAGAAAATGAAGGTTGATTAGAGAACTCAAGGCTCTGAAACCCAACTCTGCTGGTGATTTGGCAGGTACGGCCGCTCATGCTCGCTCTACTACTGTGTCCTCTAAAGACCTATCCACCCCTTGGATTATTGACTCGGGGGCTTCCGATCACATGACCGGATCTTCTATGGGAGTCTCCTCTATTTTTCCTACCTCTGGCAGTGTGAAACTCGCTGATGGATCCTCGGCGTCTGTTACTGGTAAAGGGGATATTCATCTTCCTCCCTCTGTCTCTCTCAAGTCTGTGATTATTGTTCCCTCATTTCCTACGAATCTCTTGTCTGTTAGCAGTTTAACTAAACAACTTAACTGCTCTATCACTTTTTTCTCCTCTCATTGTGTGTTTCAGGATCTGGCGAGTGGGAAGACGATTGGTGGTGGACATGAGTCAGGTGGAGTGTATGTCATGGACAACTGTCAGGCTTTTAGCTCTCAGAATATTACCGACCAGGATCAGTTGAGGCTGTGGCACAAGAGATTTGGGCATGCTCGGTTGAAGACCTTGAAAGCTATTTTTCCGCATTTGCTTAATGTTAAAACTGTTACTTTTGATTGTCAGTCTTGTGAATTTTCTAAGCATTGTAGGACCAACTATGCTCCTAGTTTGAGTCGAAGTTTGAAATGTTTTGATTTGATACATTCCGATGTCTTGACATCTCCTATTTGTTCTGTGAATGGTTTTCAATATTTTGTTTCGTTTATTGATGATCACTCACCCTTTACCTGGGTGTACCTCATGAAAAGGAAGGATGAAGTCTCAAAAATATTTCAGTTGTTCTATCATTATGTGCAGACACAATTTGGAACTGTAATTAAAATTCTTAGGAGTGACAATGGAGGCGAATATACGTGCAGTGACCTTCAGTTGTTTCTGAGAGATCATGGGATTATTTTCCAATCTTCCTACCCGGGGACTCCTCACAGAATGGGGTTGCCGAAAGAAAGAATCGTCATATCTTGGAGACCACTCGATGCTTGTTGCAAGAGATGTTTGTCCCTAAGGGACTATGGGATGGAGGAGTTCTCACATCCGTCTATCTTATTAATAGGATGGCCACTGATACTTTGGGAGGAAAGTACCCCCTTCAGATTCTATGCCCAAATATGCCTCTATTCAACCTTCCTCCTAAGGTGTTTGGGTGCGTCGCCTTTGTTCACATCGTGGGGCCTCATAAGGACAAATTAGGGCCACAATCTGTAAAATGTGTCTTTGTGGGATATGCTGCCAACCAAAAGGGATATAAGTGTTATTCTCCTACTCTCTGGAGAAGGTTTATATCAAAAGATGTTACTTTTTTCGAGAACACTCCTTATTATTCCAATGAGGGCAAACTCATCTCGTTTCAGAAAGAAAGCAATGAAGAAAGTGACATGTTGCCACCTCTTCCTGTTCTTGTTGATGTGACTGCTCCAGAAAGTGTTGATATCCCTGTTATAAAGGAAACCCCAACGAGTGATCTTCGTGTTTACAGAAGAAAAGGGGATCTTCAAGTACATCAAAGAAGGAAAAACATCAAGGCTGGACAAGAATGTCACACTCATGCTCCACCACCTACCACCACTCCGCCAGATCCAAACTACAACACCACTTAAGAGATCCCTTCTGCTCTTCAGTTTCCGAGTGGTCGTACTAGATATCCTATGGATAAATATGTTGGGTATCACTCTATCTCTCACTCATTACAAGTATATCTTGCTTCTGTTTCCTCTATTCCTATTCCTAACAGTTTTTCAGAAGCTAGCTCAAATTTCCACTGGGTAAAAGCTATGGAGGAGGAGATGAATGCTCTCCAACGTCAAAAGACTTGGGACATTGTTCCTATTCCTCATGGGCGCCATCTAGTCGGATGCAAATGGATTTATACTACTAAATTTCTACAAGATGGTACTCTTGATAGGTACAAAGCGAGATTGGTAGCTAAAGGTTTTACTCAGGTTGATGGTGTTGACTTCCAAGAGACCTTTGCTCCGGTAGCTAAATTGAACTCCGTCAGAATTCTCCTATCTATTGCTGCTCATAAGTCTTGGACTCTACATCAACTCGATGTTAAAAATGCATTCCTACATGGTGAATTGGAGGATGAAATCTATATGACTCCACCTCCTGGTATGGATGTTCCTGAAGGACATGTGTCGCCTCAAGAAAGCCCTATATGGCCTCAAACAGTCTCCACGTGCCTGGTTTGCCAAGCTAAGTGATAAACTTGTTCATCTGAATTTCAATCGATGTACTTCAGATCATTCTGTCTTTGTCTACAAAGGGGAGGGATGCACTACTATTCTCGTAGTCTATGTGGATGATATCATTATTACAGGAACGGATGACCTCCACATTGCTCGGGTTAAGGAGGAATTAGCGTCCGCTTTTGAAATAAAGGATTTGGGTCTCCTTCGGTACTTTCTTGGGATTGAGATTGTGCGTTCTGCCGGGAAGATTATGATCTCCCAGCGAAAATATGTCTTGGACCTTCTCAATGATGTTGGATACTTGGGAGTCAAACCTGTGGATAGTCCTGTGGACCCTGGTTATGATATTCATAAGGAGACCTCTCCAGATCTTAAGAGGAAGTCTGATTTTCAACGAATTGTAGGGAAATTGATTTATTTGACAATCACCAGACCTGATATCTCCTTCGCTGTTGGGTTGGTTAGTCAATTCATGCACAACCCAAAAGTTCATCACTATCAAGCTGTTCTGCGGATTCTGAAATATTTAAAAAAAGACCCTGGAACAGGCATTATCTATCAAAATCATGGTCATCTTAAGGTCCATGGGTACTGCGATGCTGATTGGGCAGGCTCTTCCGTGGACAGAAGATCTACTAGTGGATATACAATCTTTGTTGGTGGCAACCTCATTTCCTGGAGAAGTAAAAAACAAAATGTTGTGGCTCGTTCCTCCACTGAAGCAGAGTACCGTGCCATTGTTGTTACTGCGTGTGAACTGGTTTGGGTTAAATCTATCTGGGGGAAATGGGATTTCCTGTCATTGAGGCTATGCAACTCCATTGTGATAATCAAGCTGCAATTCATATATCTAACAACCCTGTCTTTCACGAGAGAACAAAGCATATTGAAATTGATTGTCATTTTGTGCGGGACAAAATTCAGGATCAAACTGTGACTATGGTGTTCGTGCCCTCTGAAGATCAACTGACTGACATGCTCACTAAAGCAGTCTCTGGCAAATCCCTCCATTCTTACTCTCTTAAGCTCGGAATGCTGGATGCTTATGGGGTTAGCTTGAGGGGGGGTGTTAAATGTCAAGTAACCCCCTCACCGGGTGGTGAGAATAAGGGTGGCTAAGCCTAAACCGGCGGTTCTCCTTCGAGATATAAGTGGATGGTTGATTGCACGAGAGTAGGATGCGTGAATCAACGATAGAACCCTAAGGTTCGTTTCTCCTCTTCTCTTCGTTTCAACACCCTCACCCAGTTATTGAAGCTTTCGGAGGACGGCCCCTTCTCGTGGCCACCCGCCGCCATGGACGCTTTCGCGACGCTCCAAGCAGCCCATGTTCAAGGGCCGGTGTTGTCCATGCCGGATTTTCAGCAACCCTTCCTTGTGGAATGTGACGTCTCCGCCACGGGCGTCGGCGTCGTTCTGATGCAGTTCGGGCGGCCTATTGCTTACTACAGTTGCGCTTTCTAGACGGCAATCCGGAGTCGCTCGGCTTACGAGAATGAACTAATGGCCCTCGCTCTCGCAGTCCAGCATTGGCGCCCCTATCTTTTGGGTCGCCCCTTCGTGGTTCGTACCGACCATCACAGTCTGTGTTACCTACTTCAACAAAAGATAGCGAATCTGGCATAACAACTTTGGGTGGCCAAATTGTTGGGTTATAACTTCACCATTGAGTTCCGCCCCGGTAGGGCAAATCGGGCGGCGAACGTTCTATCTCGACAACCGCAAGCAGTGGAGCTAGCCGCCATTTCTCGGATGGTGTGGGACGATGGGGCTTCCATCCAGCAGGACGTCGAGCGGGATCCCCACCTTGCGGCCATCCGGACGACCCTCTTGGCGAACCCAGAAGCTCACCCGCCGTACGCGCTTATTGGAGGTCGCCTATTTCATCGGGGCCTCCTAGTGCTTTCGGCCGCCTCGTCCAGTATACCGCGTCTATTAGACGAGTTCCACTCCACTCCGTCTGGCGGCCATGCGGGTGCTTTCCGCACCTATCGGCGATTGGAGGCATCCCTTTATTGGCCACAGATGCTTCGCCGGGTTAAGGCCTACGTGGTCGCTTGTCTTCCTTGTCAGAAAGCAAAGTACGAGGTCATGTTCCCCAACAGCCTACTTCAGCCCCTTCCGATTCCGAAGCGCATATGGGAGGATATCACCATGAATTTTATCACCCGGCTGCGCCGTTGAAGCGGGTTCAATCGCATCTTGGTGGTTCTGGACCGTCTCACGAAGTATGCACACTTCATTCCTCTTCGCCACCCTTACACGGCAGCCACCTTGGCCGACTGTTTCATCGCCGAGATCGTGCGTCTACATGAATTTCCTTGATCCATCGTGAGAGACCGTGACCCTCTATTCCTCAGCAGTTTTTGGACCTCCCTTTTTCGGCTACAGGGCACGTGTCTCCGTATGAGTACGGCCCATCACCCGCAGTCAGACGGGCAATCCGAGGTGCTCAACCGATGTTCAGAGACGTATTTTCGTTGTTTCACCGGCGAGCGGCCAGGCACGTGGGCCAAAAGGCTGTGTTGGGCAGAGTACTCTTACAACACAGCTTATCATCATGCGGCAAATACATCACCGTTCGAGGCAGTTTATGGCCGCTCGCCACCTTCGGTGGTCCGACACCTCCCGGGGGAATGCCCCATGGCCAGTTTGGCTGACCATCTCCAGGATCGCGACATCATCCTCGACAGTTTGAAGCACCATCTCCAACGGGCCCAGGCAAAGATGGTATCCTTTGCCAACCGGAAGCGTCGGGATCTATCCTTCCAGTGGGGGAGAAGGTCTTTCTCAAGCTCCATCCATACCGCCAGCTCACCGTCGCGCGGCGTCCGTGCCCGAAGTTGGCACCACATTTTTACGGGCCTTTCGAAGTCATCAACCGCATCGGGGCCGTGGCGTACTGGCTTCGTTTGCCCAGCAGCAGCCGCATCCACCCGGTTTTTCATGTCTCGCAGCTTCGGCGAGTGGTAGGTGACCCGGGGATATGGGAGGTCATATTCCGCCGACCTCGACTATTCCGATTCCGAACCGTTGTACCATGAGGCCATCCTCGGTCATCGGCATCATTTACCCGGGGACGCCACCCTGGAAGAGATCCGCGCCGCACGGCGCCACCGTCCGACCAACGACGCCACATGGCTCCTTCGGGATGATTTTCACCGACAGTTTTCGGACTACTGCCATGAAGACAAGACCAATTTTCCAGATGACGGTATTGTTACCGATCTGCAGGCGGAAGAACCGTCATGGCAAGTTTACACGCGAAGGCCGCGTGAGCTGGAGATGACTAGCGGCGCAGGCGAACCGGGCGGTTCGGCGGAAGGGGCTCACGACACAGAAGGAATTGAACCGAGCGGTTCAGGCTGAAATGTAGTATTTGGTTTTATTTCAAGTCTTTATTTTAATGTTGAATTTGACCCCTCACTATAAGAGGGTAAACTCTGGCTTGAGTTTTTATCTTTGGATCAATTGAATTAGTTGGGGGCTCCTCCTCCTTTCATCTCTCCCTAACCCTAATCTTCCTCTCTCTCTCTCTCTCTCTCTCTCTCTCTCTCTATCTGTCCTTATCTCTTCCTCTACCCGACGGCCGGCTACCTCCATCGCCGCCAATCTCCCTAGGCGGTAATAACATCACTTCCGAGATATCATCCTTCCATTTTGGATGTGAAAAGGCAAAGTCAATATGCCGAGATACGGCATATAGGAGTTGTATCAACAGAAGAGAGAATGCAGTTGCATAAAAAGGATGGCCCTAGTAAAACCTTTGTAATAGGATGACTAGTAACACACCAGCAAGAGTCCTTACAAATGGTAGTAGGGAGCTGCAAGGAAGAATCATCGTGAGAGACTAACTCAATGATTTAACGTTTTTTTCCTTTCATGTACTCCTGGTGATTTATTTTGTAAAAAATAATAAATAGGAATATCTTATGGGCCTAGCCCGTCACGTCGTTGGAGGTGGCGGTGGAGGCGGAGATACAATGGGAGCCGAGCTCAACACGCGGAGAATGCGAGGGGAGAAAAAAAAGGGGAGCCTTGCTCAACCCTAACCCTAAAAATGGGAAGAGGAGAAAAGAACTAGAGAGAGAGAAATAGAACCTTCATAATTTCATTCATAATTATTCATGGCCCCATGGGGTCCCTAGATAGATATTACAGGACCCCGACAATTTACCAAAAGATCCCTACATGAAAATAGAAGGCACGAACATCGCAATAACTCTAAAGAGCGACACTAATAATGACGACACTAACATGACAAATTAAGGCCTCATTTGGTTGGACTTATCGAAAAGCCCGTTTCAGAAAAACGCAACCGCCGCCGCTCCAATCCATTTGTTTTTCCGCCATCGACTCCACCCGCTGACGTTTCACAGCTTCAGAAATTTCGGCTTTTGCAACCGGCGGCCCCGACCTCCAGTCCATCGCGTTTTCAGCGATGGTTCACCATATGCTCCAGTGCTCCGCCAAGCTCCAGATGCCCAGTCGCCTCCGCCAACCTCCAGTGCTCCGCCAACCTCACGGCCCTGCCACCTCCTCCTCCTCCGCCGTGCCTCCTCCAAGCTGTAGCTGATTCCGCCTCCTCCAGGCTCTGCCTCAAGCTACAACAGCCTCCGCCTCCTCCAGGCTCGCCGCCTTCTCTCCTCCGTTGCACGGGAGGGCGGCACAGCGGGGCACGGGAGGGAGGCACGGCGGGGCACGGGAGAGAGGCACGGCGGGGCACGGGAGGGCGGGGCACGGCGAGGCACGGAGGTACAGCACTGGAGAGGCAGTGCTGCACGGCGGAGGGAGGCGGAGGGAGGCGGGGGCATGGCAACAGAGGCGGGGGTGGCGGAGGCGGGCGGAGGAATGGAGGAGATAAACAGTACCATTAATATATATAAGTTATATAGTTTTATACAGTTAAATTTTATTCTAATAAAATAATTTAAAATAAATATATTATTATAATATATATATTATAATATATGTATTATAATATATGTTTTTTATAAATATATTAAAGATAGGGCGCAATGGCGACAGAGGATCCATATAGCCGACCCCACTATGGTGGGATAAAGGCTTGAGTGTTGTTGTTGTTGTTGTTGTATATATAACAGATTATATATATATAATATAAAGTTTTTAAAAAATTAATTTATATATATATAATATAACAAATTTTTAATATATATATATTATATAATAATATATAATTTCTAATAAAAAAATTATAAAACGCCACCGCCATTTCGCCAAATGAATTTCAGTTCTGAACAGCTCTGCAAACACAGATTATCCAAACAGAACTCCGTTTTCATCTCTCAGTTTCCACCAGCTCCATTTACAAACCTCCCATTGCAACAGCTCCCTTTACAACCGCAACCGCTAAACCAAATGAAGCCTAATAATATATATATAATTAACTAATAACGAGAATTATTTTGGGACCATATCATCACATTCATCCTTCAAATCAAGCTTGTCCTCAAGTGTGAACAAGGCTTGCACGGCTTGATCATCTAGCTCCTTAATTTCCCGTGAAAACAGTGACAGATAGCGCGTCGCTGTAGCGGAGACTGCATCGAGCACAAATTGTAGGGATTATTGTGGAGGCATCACCACGGGGAGTGGAGGCAGAGGCTGCAAAATGGAGACCGCGGGGACTAATGACAGCATCACAAATTGTGGAGGCATCACCGCGGGGCGTGGAGGCGACGATGACAGTTGTGTGAACTACGGGGAGGGAACAACTGGAAGTGATGGTCGAGCGTCAAGAACTGCGAAGAGCGATGGACCTCTTCGAGCGGCAAATGGGATCGATGACTATTGTAGTGGGATCAGTGGCGGCTCCGGTGGGATCAAACCCCTGAAGCATCATTCAATGTCGGCAGTGAGTCGCAAAAGCGCGGTGTCATATGACGCTGACATCTCCAATAACTTCTAGAACATCGAAAGGAGAGCAGCTTGCTCGTCATGGTTCATCTCCACACCCAAGTAATTAATTAATCAATTAATTTTAATGAAAAAATAATTAAGAAATTAATTTGTCATCCTGATTTTTTAATTTAAATAATTAATCAAATTGATCAATCAATTAAATGGATACGGCCTGGGTTGTTGGCGTCAAGAGGTACAGGCGTAAGGACGAAGGAGAAGATGGCGTGAGGAGGCACAAGCATAAGGATGAAGGAGAAGCTAGTGTTGGGATTGATGCTCACTGCATGGCTTGGGCCCATAACCCACGGGTCCGATGTTAGGGCTAAGGAAATGAGAGAGAGGAAAAGAGGGAAAATCCAGAAATTCCAAATATCATCAACCATGCCAAAATACAATAGGTCTCCTGCTTATATACTCGTCGGGGTCCGTAACATCCGAGGATCAAAACCTAGCTCTGATACCAAGATGTTATAGGCCTAGCCCGTCATGTCATCGGAGGTGGCAGTGGAGGCGTAGATACAAGGGGAGCTGAACTCAACCCGTGGAGAATGTGAGGGGAGAGGAAGAAGAGGAGAGTTGCTCAACCCTAACCTTAGAAATGGGAAGAGGAGAAAAGAACTAGAGAGAGAAATAGAACCTTCATAGTTTCATTCATAATGATTCATGGACCCATGGGGTCCCTTAAATAGATATTATAAGACTCCGACGATTTACCAAAAGACCCTACATGAAAATAGAAGACCTGAATATCGCAATAACTCTAAAGAGCGTCACTAATAATGACGATACTAATATAACAAATTAATAATACATATATAAAATTAACTCATAACGAGGACTATTGTGAGCCCATATCAAAATAATGCTTTAAATCTTTGAACTTGTTAAGTCCATTTACAACTTCATTTCTTTAAATGAAATATATACAGTCTGGCAGTAAATAAGAACATTAATCAGCTTATTTAGAAAAACACGAATGGAAATTCATGGTCCATTATACAACTTGCAATTCTTTTTTAGCTTGCAACAATCTAATGGTAGATTATCATCATTAGCCTTATCCCACTATGCAAGTTTGGCCATAGATTTCCCATTATCCATTTGTTCTTACTGAATGCAGCATGAGGTGTTGAGTCTATTCTGTGCACATGCTATCTTCAGGCTATCATTTTTTCTTCCTAATTACATTATAGCAATTTTAGCTAATTAATGCAGCTCCAACCTTTTGTTAAAATAGAAATCTTCTCTCTTTTGTCGCATATGCTCAAACCACTTTAATTTATTGTCAACTGCATCATCTTCAATATACACCACTCACACAATGATACCGCTAGGGTATCGGACGGCCGGCAGCGGGGACGACAGCGGCGGTGTCTTGTCGTTGGTGAGGTCGTCGGGCGGTGGGAATGGCGATACCAGGCGAGAGAGATAGAGGGAGGGAGGGTTAGACGGAAGAGGGAGAGATAGAGAGAGATAGGAGAGAGAAAGGGGAGCATCCCCACTTTTCATAAATGATCCAAAGATACAAAACTAGGTTTCAACATAACCTCTTATACTATGAGGTCCCAAACCAAGTCCCCAAAATACCCCCTGCCCTACACCATAAATACTAAAATTTCCCCAAGCCTTCACGCGCGCCAATCTCGTTGTCGCCCACGGTGTTGCCATCCCTAACGCCGGACGATACCGTCGTGTCCGCTGCTTCTTTGTTGCCCGATCCGCGCGGTCGCCGTGTGTGCACCCGCCATGGCGGTTCTTCCTCCTGCAAGTCGGTAACAACACCTCCGTCTGGAACATTTGCCTTGTCCTCAAGGCAATAATCTGGAAACTGCCGGCGGAAGTCATCACGTAGCATCCAAGTGGCGGCGGTGATAGGGCGGTCGCGCCAAGCGACACGAATCTCCTCTGGGGCGAGATCTCCGGAAGCATGGTAGCGGCGATCCACAATTTTGGTCGGGTACAAGGGTGTAGAGTCGGAGTGGGCAACATCAGCCGGTATGTGGTCGGTTACGGGGTGGTCGCCAATCACCCGACGGAGCTGAGAGACATGGAACACCGGGTGTATGCGGCAAATATCCGGGAGGCGAAGGCGGTAGGCGACGACGTCGATGCGGCTGATAATCTCGAAGGGCCCGTAAAAACGGGGAGCCAGCTTGGGGCAGGTGCGGCGTGCGACTGTGAGCTGGCGGTAAGGGTGAAGCTTGATGAACACGCGCTCGCCCACCTGAAAGGAGAGGTCGCGGCGCTTCCGGTTGGCGAATGAAGTCATCTTGGCTTGAGCTCGCCGAAGGTGATGTTTCAAGCTATCCAGTATCACGTCCCTGTCATAGAGGTGGTCGGCCAGACTAGCCACGGGGCATTCACCCGGAAGGTGCCGGAGGATGGAGGGGGGAGGCCGGCCATACACGGTCTCAAAGGGGGAGGTATTGGCGGCGTGATGATAAGCTGTGTTGTAGGAGTACTCGGCCCAGCATAGCCATTTCGCCCAAGAGCCGGGCCTCTCGCCGATGAAACACCTCAAGTACGTCTCAAGACAACGGTTCAACACCTCGGACTGCCCGTCCGACTAGGGGTGGTACGTGGTACTCATCCGTAGGCGCGTGCCCTGTAGACGAAACAAGGTGGTCCAAAAACTGCTGAGGAAAAGCGGGTCCCGGTCACTCACAATCGAGCGGGGAAATCCATGGAGACGCACGATCTCCGAGATGAAGCTGTCCGCTACGGTCGCGGTCGTATAAGGGTGTCGGAGAGGAACGAAGTGGGCGTACTTCGTCAAATGGTCAACGACCACCAAAATACAGTCAAACCCGTTGGAGCGCGGAAGGCGGGTGATGAAATCCATGGCGATGTCTTCCCAGACACGCTCGGGAATCGGCAGAGGCTGGAGCAGGCCGCTAGGAAACATGGTCTCGTATTTGGCCTTCTGACAGGCAGGCAGGCCGCTACGTAGGCCTTCACCTGTCGGAGCATGTGCGGATAGTAGAGAGAGGCGGCTAGCCGCCGATAAGTACGGAAAGCTCCGGCGTGGCCCCCGGAAGGTGTGGCGTGAAACTCCGCTAGAAGCAGCGGAATGCGGGAGGAAGACGCCGACAGAACAAGGCGGACACGATGGAATAACCGACCGCCAATGAGGGAGTACGGTGGGCGAGCCGCCGGGTCGGCGAGTAAGGCAGTGCGGATGGCTATCAGGTGGGGGTCGGCATCTGCCTCCTGTTGGAGGATGTAGGCATCCTCCCAAATGGGCCGCGAGATGGCGGCTAACTCTGGAGCGTGGGGATGGCGGGAGAGTGCGTCGGCCGCCCGGTTGGTCTTGCCCGACCGAAACTCGATGGTGAAATCGTATCCGAGGAGCTTAGCGACCCAAAGCTGCTGAGTCGGGGTGGCGATCTTCTGTTGAAGCAGGTAGCGCCGTAGCGTAAGCTGTGGTGGTCGGTGCGGATCACGAATGGCCGGCTGAGTAAATACGATCGTCGGTGCTGAACTGCTAATACCAAGGCCATGAGCTCATTCTCATAGGCCGATCAGCTGCGCACAGCCGTAGAGAATGCCCGGCTGAAATAGGCTATGGGTCGCCCGTCCTGCATCAGGACAGCGCCAACGCCGGAGCCAGAAGCATCACATTCCACGACGAAGGTTTGTTGGAAGTCGGGCATGGCCAAGACCGGCCCCTGAACTAGAGCGGACTGAAGGGCGGCAAACGCCGCCATGGCGGCCGGTGGCCACGAGAATGGTCCCTCCTCGGACGTCTTCAGCAACTGGGTGAGGGGGCGGGCCAACCCGCCGTAGTCCCGGATGAAGCGTCGATAGTAGCCGGTCAGGCCGAGAAAGGCTCGTACGTCTTGAATCGAAGACGGTGTCGGCCATCGCGTCACCGCTTCAATCTTGTCCTGATCCATAGCCACGCCTTGGGCTGAGATGGTGTGCACCAAATAGCTCACCGTCGTCCCGCCGAAAGTGCACTTCTTCCAGTTGGCTGTGAGGTGGTGTCGCCTGAGAGTAGTACACGTGTCCCGCACGTGCAAGAGGTGTTCCTGCCAAGAGGTGCTAAACACAAGTATATCATCAAAGAAAACAAGCACGTGCTTACGGAGGACCGGACGAAAGATATCGTTCATTGTCGCCTGAAAGGTGGCCGGTGCGTTGGTGAGCCCAAACGGCATCACTAGGAACTCAAAATGGCCGTCATGAGTCCGGAAAGCCGTCTTCGGCACGTCCTCCGGCCGAACCCGGATTTGGTGATAACCGACTCGAAGATCGATCTTCGTGAAAAAGGCCGCACCATGCAGCTCATCCAACAGCTCCTGAATGACCGGGATGGGGTATTTGTCGGGTACCGTTGCCTTGTTCAGCTCCCGGTAATCCACACAAAACCTCCAACTGTCGTCCTTCTTGCGCACCAAAAGGACCGGACTGGAAAACGGGCTAGCACTCGGTCGGATCAGGCCACCCAGCAGCATTTCCCGCACAAGCTTTTCGATCTCATCCTTCTGCGTATGTCCATAAAGGTAGGGCCGGACGGACACCGCCGCCGAACCTGGCTGTAGAACAATGGCATGGTCGGTCGGCAGTGGCGGTGGGAGGCCGGGTGGTGTATCAAAGATCTCTGGGAAATCGGCGAGCACGGCGTCCATATCGGTCGGAAGCGGTGCGACCGGCGTCGGGGGCATGGCCTAGAGCGTCCATAGCCAGGCGGCGAAGTCGATGTCGGTGATGCGTGTCATCGCCCGGAAAGAGACCGGCGAGCGGAGGAGAGTGGAGTCGCCGACCAAGCGGCAAGGCTGGCCCTGGTGGAGGAATGACATGCTCATGGAGGCCCAATTGACGCGCACGTCGCCCAATGTCTGCAGCCACACCACACCCAAAATGGCGTCGATGCCCCCAAGCTCAAACATGTAGAAATCAGTCGTGACTGTGCATGGGCCCAAGGATAGAGTGACCCCCTCACAGTGTCCCAAAGTGGGGCGGCGGCGGCCATCTCCCAAGCAAACGGAGAAAGCGGGTAAGGGGCCGTAGGGAAGCGCCAAATCCTGCGCGAGCTGAGCCGACAAGAAATTGTGGCTAGCACCGTTGTCGATCATAACGATCACGGAACGGTCATGTAACAATCCAGCCAGCTTCATCGTGCTGGGGCCCGTCAAACCGCCCACGGAATAAAAGGGTAGCTCCAGCACGTTGAGTGGCACCCCCTCGGAGTCCTGGGGCAATTGGTCTGGTAGAGCGGCGGACTGAAGGCCATCCTCAGCCATGGGGTCGTCGTCGTCATCGATGAAAAGAGCATGGAACTCCTTGACCGGGCACACGTGCTGCGGGGAGTAAGGTTGGCGGCAGCGGAAACATAAACCGCGGCGGCGTAGGTCGTTGTAGACGTCGTTGGAGACACGGTGCGGCCCGTCCGTGCGTGTCGGCCGGCCGTGTGGCAAGGTGGCCGGTCAGGGGCCAGTGTCCCGCGGTGGATGGTGACGGACAGGGGCGGGGTTGTCTTGTCGGGGGCCGATATCCGCCTCCACCGCACGGGCGAGGTCGAGAGCTTCCGAGACGGTGCGAGGGTGATGGGTCCGAATGCGGGAGCGGATATTAGGCATGAGGCCTTGCAGGAAGAAACCCAGGTAATGGTCCAGCGGGAGTCCCGGGACTTGTGTGACGAGAGCCACAAACTCGTCGATATATGCATCCACTGTCGTCGATTAGCGGACTGAGCAGAGCCGCTCGATCGCGGAGCCGGTGTAACGGGAATCATAGCGAGTAATCATTTCGTGCTTGAACTCGTGCCACGGGATGAGCGGTTGTACCTGGCGGAGCCATCGTGCCCAATGGAGGGCTGACCCGTCCAAACCGACCATGGTTGTACCAACGCGGTCCGCCGGGGGCGTGCCATTGAGATCGAAATATTGTTCTGCCTGGGCGATCCACCCCATGGGATCCGTCCCGAAAAAGGGGGGCACGTCCAGCGCGAGTTGGGGGCGGAAGGGTGCGAGAGGCGGAAATGTCAGCCCAAGTGGAAACTGGGCCGGCACGCGGTAGACGGGCGCTAACGGGGAGAGCGGCGTGCCGAGCACCGAGGCGGTGTCGATCGGCGCTGTCGCCGTGGGTGGTAGTGGTGGCGAGCTCGACGTTGGCTGCATGGACTCGAGCCGGGCGAGGATGGCAAGCTGGGTCGCCGCGATCGAGTCAACCGAGGACTGGAGGGTCGCGAGGTGGCTGTCGTGGAGCGCGAGGCGATCTGCGGTGGTGACGGCGTCGTCGGATGCGGAAGCGTCGGCGGCATTCAGGCGGGTGGTCACCGCCATGAGGGATTCCGGCGGAGTGGAGGGCGGGCGGAGCGGCAGGTCGGACCAATGATACCGCTAGGGTATCGGACGGCCGGCAGCGGGGACGACAGCGGCGGTGTCTTGCCGTTGGTGATGTCGTCGGGCGGTGGGAATGGCGATACCAGGCGAGAGAGATAGAGGGAGGGAGGGTTAGACGGAAGAGGGAGAGATAGAGAGAGATAGAGAGAGATAAGAGAGAGAAAGGGGAGCAGCCCCACTTTTCATAAATGATCCAAAGATACAAAACTAGGTTTCAACATAACCTCTTATACTATGAGGTCCCAAACCAAGTCCCCAAAATACCCCCTACCCTACACCATAAATACTTAAATTGCCCCAAGCCTTCACGCGCGCCAATCTCGCTGTCGCCCACGGTGTCGCCATCCCTAACGCCGGACGATACCGTCGTGTCCGCTGCTTCCTTGTTGCCCGATCCGCGCGGTCGCCGTGCGTACACCCGCCATGGCGGTTCTTCCTCCTGCAAGTCGGTAACACACAATCCCTTCCATATAATCACAGATTCAAGCTAAAGCTCATCAAACTTTCACCAGATGTCATATGTAGATTAATGAAAAAACTAATAGCGAAAAAAATGAAGGCATGGAATAAACAAAATGTTGAAAGAGAAGGATAAAAAGCAATTAACCACATCATAGTGTTGAGATATATTGCGGCGGGCTTGCGAAACAGTATTTTTCCTTGACATTTGCCTGAAAAAATATGCCGCAGACGCAACCCCAGCTGTCAAAAGTAATGGTGTCCACCAACCCCTGACATATACATGAAAGTCCATATAAATAAGATTGCTCGAAGTGAAAATCTAACTTATTTCTGGAACAGACCTTTTATTTTGATTGTTGCTTGAAGCATTTCTCAATTCTCTGTTAGCAATAAGTAACTAGGCAAGAAAAAATTTTGTTTTAGGTATGCTAACAGATTAGAAGAAGAAATAATGATCAAATATGAGATAAATTTTACCAAAAGTAGATCAAGAAGACCTTTCTGATTCACAAAAGAAAAATAGCCATTTATGTAAGCATCTGCAAGGCCTATATCAGCTTCAGCAGCAATCTGACAAATTTAGTTGTTTATAAGTTCATCGCTAAGTTTCATTATTAGTTAGACAACATTAATGGAACAAGTTAAACCTTCCAGTAAAATAATGGACTATGCACTTTAATGACAGATTTCAAATCACTGGGCTTATTGGTATCTCCAAAGGCAGCAGGACTGCTCCCATCTTCCAGTAATCTGAATAATTCAATTCCATTGTTCAAATAAAAATAATATGCAAATATAACTGTAACTCAACAATAAAATTAAAGAATGGAACTTATAGCAAATAATTACACAACGGTGTATTAAATTTCCTTCTGAACACTAGTGTGCTAGTTTCAACCGCCAACAAGAAAATCACCTTGATATGGATATCACGAATATACACTAATTACCATTACCTTGGAATTAGATTTTATATGCTCAATAACACAATAGTGAAACAACAAAATCATAAGCTTACAAAAAATAGCCTGTTCACATGATCCAAATAGAAGACGGTCCTATAGCACACAGAGAATCATAGAAATGGTCAATGCCAGGCATCCATATCTTCTTTTTCTGCTTCGAGGATCAACTTTTTTTCATCCACATCTATTATTTTCTTATGTCGTATAGCCTGTATTACGAGATCTTACCAAAAAAGGCAACTTCTTGTCCCAGAAGCTTCCATCAAGTCTTAAAAACATCTAATAAGAATGATTTGTCAAGTTACCCATGAGCTTAATAAAATACCATAGAAAATAAAAAATTGCACTATTTTTTGATGACTAGTTACTATAGATAAATTAGAATCAAAATGAAGGACAAAGTCAATATTTTGAATTCTAACAAACAGCATAAAATAAAGGGAAGACGATATATGACTTTCAATCTAAATGTCGGAATCATAAGTTGACGTTATGTTATATAATATTATCAAGTCATGGTTTTATGTCATATATGTATAATCCGTTAAGGGTAAGTCATGGTTTTATGTCATATATGTATAATCCGTTAAGGGTAAGTCATGGTTTTATGTCATATATGTATAATCCGCTAAGGGTATTTTGTTATATGGGTTCTTTTCCTCCACTCATGTATATGTATGAGTATGAGTTTTTGTTATTCACAAGCTAAAAATATTTGTGTTTTTCATTTTCCACTTGGTATCATAGCACTCTCGTGCCCTAATCTGAGCGCTCGAGTTCGCCGCATCCCCGCTTCACGCCGCCAACTGAGCTCCCGTGTTTTTGTTCGATCATAGCAAGGTTGCCCCTCACCCCTCTCCCACGAGTCGCCTGTGGTGTTTTGCAGGTTCGGGACTGATGTTGATCCTATGAATGTCATAGGCGGGTGAATCCAGATGCCGATCTCATGCGCTTCAATCGATCCTTCCAGTTCGATCCTTCGTCGCAGAGCTCGACATTCTCTACTGCTAATGTAACGCCCCGGTCTACCGTGGGTGCGCTACAGGTCTGCAGACCAGCGACCCCAACCCATCTCTAAGAGGCCCGGGGTTCAAGCTCCGGCCTCAACAACCTGTCATTGGAATTAGCAGCTGCGGCCAATCAGATCTGTGGAGATGGGTAGGGGTCGTTGGTCTGCAGACCTGTAGCGCACCCACAGTAGACCGGGGCGTTACAGCTAAGAAACCCGCGGGTTCGCCCTTCCAGTTGATGATCGGAGCTCATAACTGTTGTCGGCACATTTGCATGTGTTTCTACACGCCGAGCTCGTCGTTCGTCCTTCCAGTCAATCCAATTCCATTGATCACGCTTCGGACGATCCATCCCACACGGAAGAATCTATGTGCTCGCACGAATGTCCATTTTTGGAAGTAATAAGATGTCCATGATCCAGTGATTACTCTTTCGTTTAGTTTGTTTGGTTTTGGGAGGACATTTCTGTTCCCACCAAGTTGTGACAACATGTGTGATTCTTCCGTCTCTACGCCAAGTGTCTTAATGCCACAGTTAAGTGAACCACAAAGAACTCATGGTCACGCTGACTCGTTGATGATCAGCATCGTGCCACTTGATGGGGAGAATAACCTCGAATGGTACTATGCAGTCCAACCGTAGCCACCAGATGTTTGGATACATAAATGGAATTGAAGTGGAGCCGCCCAGGACCGATCCATCCTGGAAGCGTTGGGAATCAGAAAATTACCTAATTGTCTCCTGGCTCCTCCATTTCATGTTTCCAAACGTGTATTGGAGCTATATGTTTATGGACTCAGCCTATGAGATCTAGACTCAGGCCCGTGAAACCTACTCACAGATTGGCAGCTCCGCCCAGGTATATGAGCTTACTCGTCAAGTTTTGGAACTGCGACGGGTATTTATGAATGTCTCCTCATATTTTTCTGAGTTTGAGAGACTCTTTCAGGAATTGGACTATTTTGAGCATTTCACCCATTCATATACTACTGATGCGGTTCAGTTGCAGAAAAAAGAGGAACGCAGTCGATTTCATGTCTTCATGATGGGGCTGAACATGGAGTCAGATATGGTTCAGACTCACATCATCCATCGCTCACCTTTCCCTTCCTATCAGGAGTCATTCAGTATGATTCAGGGGACGAATGGCGTCGAAAGTCTCTCAGCACGAGTGCACAAACTGATCAGTCTGCCTTGGCTAGCTTTGCTCGGAGCAACATCAGCACTTTTATCCATACATGTGGGCGTAGAGGCCATGTTAGGGAGGCGTGCTTCAAACTCCATAATCATCTTGCTCCTCCTGGTCGTGGTTGCGGACGTGGACATATTTGTGCCCCATGTCGAGGGGGTTCTCTCTCGCTGGGTTTAAGGCCTCTGACGTTGTTTATTCCTCGGAGGTTTACGAAGAGCCTCCTATGTATGCCTCTTTGTCGGGCCCTCTACATGCTTCCTCCTTCGAGGCCTTCACAACGGATGAATTTGACTCCCTCAGACGACTGCTCCACAATCATACTGACATGAATTCTAGTGTTTCTGCCTCCTTTACCACAACAGTAATATGCAGTACGCATGTTGCTACCACCACATCGTCTAATTGGATCATCGACTCAGGGACCACGGATCATATAACATGTCTTCCTCAGGTTTTGTTTCCTACACTCTGTTGTCTGATAAGGACAAGATCATCTCTGTCAATGACAACTTATCCTCCATTGCTGGCAAAGGCCACATCTCATGCTCTCCGTCCACTTTCCTTTCCTCTAAAGACAACTTACAAAACAAATGCCAGTATGGATAGCTAATAAAGATGGATTTACTTACCCTTATTACGATAGCTCATTTAGTTTCTTGAGATAGCAGGCATGATTATGATGATTTTGTTCATCCATTTTTTTGTGAAAATCAATCTTTACATGTGTAGTATTATATTTGTATATATGTGTAAAAATCAACATTTTCTATGTAATTTATTTTTTTCTTAGTTCTATATGTGTGCGCGCGTGGGTACATATATTCCATTTGATACTAATTAGATAGTTATATTCTCCACATGATATCGGAGCTTGGAAATTAACCCTAGCCACCTCTCCGAACTCTGCTTTCGACGTCTGCTCAATCGCTCGCACCCGTCTGGTCGATCGAAGCTCTCGACGATTGGGGCCAACTCTGCTTAATTGTATCGGATTTGTCTCACCAGCGAATGATTGGTTCAGCGCACAAATTTCCCGATAAATCGGTGCTCAACACCACGTAACCCGTCGTATCAACACTCAAAGGGTACTTCTCCCATTGGCTCGACACTCGATGAGCACCTTTCTCGTAGGATCAACGCTTGAAGCTAGTATTCCCACATTCCGGGCATGCGGATCTTTGTTCCAAGTTCTCGAGCACCTCTAGCTGCAGGAACCATTCTCCCAAGCTCTCGACAGCCCTGGCCGCAAACACCTATATTGTCAATCCCTGCATTCTCCTCAATCGATTACTTGTATCTACAGCACCTCCGTATGGCTGAAAAAATCTACGTCAACTCCTCATCCTCAGAATGATTTCAAGATGGATTTGCACCTCACCAGTATTTCTCTCATAGGCCTCACTAACTACTTTGCTTAGGCTAATGCGGTAAAGAAATACCTCAACAGTAAAGGTCTTCATCACCATTTGACAGGCACACCACTGAATACCAAGGATGCCACATATGATGGTTAATTCAAAAAAGACAACAAGATGATAGTGTGGCTATCAAATTCTATGGACACCAGATGCTAAACATATGTTATATCTCTACAAACTACTCAGAAAATGTGGTCTCACCTTCGATCTTTGTACTTCTCTGAAGACAACTGGTAGAAATTTTATGTCATATTTCAATAACTCATGTTGGGCTCTCCTACTAATGATATGCAGGACTTCAGTGTCTTCTTCAGTGGATTACTTCAACAACGGAATGTTTTTCAATCGATTTCTACAGATCCCTCAGTTACTCAACTCCATAGAGAAGGTTTCACTGTTATTATATTTATTGCGCGCCTAATTAGTTTGTATGATGTCACTCTCTCCCTTGTACTCTCCCGACACAATTCACCACCATTGACAACAAAGTTGTCTACGAATTATCATATTGTCTCGTCATCTACTGTGACTAAATTTATGTCTTCTAGTCTTGTTGCACGTAGATGAGGACACTTTGAGTTTTCTATTCGAGATAATCCTATGGCGGTCGGGCATCTACTCAGAATCGAGGACTATTGCAAGTTTGCAACAACTTCATTGTTGTAGACTTGTAGTAGGGGCTGATGTAACACCCCCTAAACAATTCATGTAATTAAATAAAATTTCATTTACATAAAAAATAAAATAATCCCCTATGATGAAAAATAAATGTCATTGTCGACATGTCGTCGCATCATTTTTGAAATATTTACGCAATCTTTACGATGGACATTTTTACGATGAATTTCATGCGCCTAGGTTCATATTTATTTGGGCTGAATTGGGTATTTAAATTGGCCATGTTCTAAGAAATTGATATGGTGCCAGCTGAGTTGGGTTTAATATTAATCATGGCAGAGTTAAGTTGGAAGGTTAAGTTACTCAACAAATCGAGAAACTTCTACAAGGTTAAGTTACTCGACAAGTCGAGAAACATCTACAAGGTTAAGTTACTCAACAAGTCAAGAAACATCTACGCATTTTCTACCTAAACCGCACTACCCCTCATTCCTCTCTCGCTCTCGTCCAAGGCTTTTAAGGAAGGTATCTCTCTCTCTCTCTCTCTCTCTCTCTCTCTCTCTCTCTCTCTCTCTCTCTCTCTCTCTCTCTCTCCGGGATCCTTCTTCCTTGACAGCACCTGCGCCGGATCTTCCATCCCGCATCGACGATTCCTTCCCTACTGTCGACATCGACTGGGTGTTGCAGTGCCGATTCTGTGTGGACTGAACCCTTCTTCTTTCTCGTGTAAGCTCCCTCTTCCCTTCTCCTCTCTTCTTTCTATTTTCATTTGCCGGGATGTTGAAGCTCTGGATATGGCTTCTTTCTATTTATGTTTATCTGGATATTGAGGTTCTGGATGTGGAAAGTTTTGAAGTAAAAACATATTAGATTTTAATTATTTCTCTGTTGCTGGACGGATGAGGTTTATTTGATATTATTTATCTTGGTAAGTTTGTGTTATGGGCTTCAGTTCATTAAATAAGGCCAGCTGCTACTTTAAATTAGGGATTTTTAGGGGCTATGACCTGGAGAAAGGTAATTTTGCTTGCCTTCATTATTCTACCTGAAGCATAGATTCACTAAGGATTATGAATGGTTAGCTTACAGCTTTCATAGTTATTTACATATTTCACCTATTCAATGGATTATGGTGGGAGTTTAAATGTTAATGTGATAGGTTTGGATTACAAATTTTTATTAGGTCAGCCTAATGTGATGATTTAATTAGAAGCATGTATATTAAAAGGGGACAAGGGATTTTGGGGAAAATGTTTTTCTCAAAGGTGATCTCTCTGAGACTACTCTACGATGACATCAAGGCTGCAATTCACATTACTGAAAATTTAGTATCCCACGAAAGGACTAAATACGTTGAATAGATTATCATTTTATCAGGAACAAAGTGAAATAAAAAAATGTAATCTTCCAATTTTGTCATCTATAAGACAGATTGAAAATATCCTCACAAAGTTTCTCTTTCGAATAGTCTTCACAATTTTATATCCAAGATACGCATGATCAATTTATATGCTCCAGCTTGCGAGAGAGTGTAAACTTATATTTGCATATATGTAATTAGTCGCGCATGCTTGTATAATTTAACTCCGTCCAAGGTCTTTAAATAAAAATATATACATGTATTCCAGTTGATGATAGTAAGACAATTCTATTCTCCACAGCATGCAAGGTGTTTTTAAAAACCTATGTTTATTTCTAACTACATTCAGCCAAATGGCAACTAAGAAACTAGAGAGTTATTAAAAAATTGTTTTCTAAATTCAACCGAGTAAATAAGCACAAATAGAAAATAAAAGATGCAAAGTAGTTGGTATTTTGAACAATATGTTCACTCCAAATTCAACACATCATTCTATCTCTCGATAAAGTACCTAGTATCAAGAAAATTTAGAAATCTGACTTACATCAAAGAACCTATTGAGATGAAATGTTGAAGAAATTTAGTAACCACCAGCCTCGCTCCTGTTTCCATCAGAGAAGGTGACATATGATTTGTATTCTTAAGAAGCTTTACGCCCTTTCTGAGTAAACTTTGTGCAACAACTATTCCAACCTGAAAACGAGAGAGACCGGTCTTTAAAAGAAAACTAAGGAAGAAAAGGATGAAGTGAAAATTAGCACTAACATATACTTCATACAGGTGTCACGTAAACCAAGAACTCAAGCAACATTAGGAATTATTACATTACCTTTATCCCATCCTCTTGGAAGCCATATCCTGGACAAAATCATACTAGTATTAGTTGGAATAAATTTAAAGAAATTAAGTGAAACCAAATTGTTAGGCAAGCTGCTTGACTTAAGATTAACTAAATTCATTTGATCCAATCTCAACCTGAGCAGGCTTATCTATTTCGGCTTGATCCACTATCGATTCAATGGATCATTGATTCTAATAAGAGCTCGATTCGAACAAAATGTTGGTTTCCGTTTTAATTGTTTTTCTATCTTTTATGCTAAATTTTTAATTCAACACATTAACCAATTCATGCATAGATACATATAGATATATACACATATCTATATTCTATAATCTAAATATAAACATACAAATATGAAATATATATATATAGACATGTACTGATACGCATATAATTTTTGACCAATCCAAAGAAGATTGTCAATGGCATAATTCGCAGACTCGCTCTACAAAGAATTGTTTGAATTTTATTCAGGATTTGTCCAACTCAAACAATTCTTTATAGAGTGATTCCACAATTATGCTAGAAGACTTGCTATAACCGAGCAAAAATTTTGAGAGATCTTCCTGTCAAAATTCACTTCCCAACTCACAACATTGCAACAAGGCTACATATACTCCAAACATCTGAAGTCAATCTATTTATTGTCAAATGAAGCTATTTGACTTGCTACTCATGTACTACAAACATGACGCAGAGGCAGGCTAGGGTTGGGGAGCTAGACACACTACTTGGCGAATAAAGGTGCAGAAAACCAACACGACGCAAGCTTCACAAATCCAGGCGGTTTTAAAATTAATTTTCTTTTATGATGAGTTAACTTAAGCTTTTGCGGATTCCACAAGAATGATTATCGTAATAGAAAAGGCACACAAGAGTGGCTCCAAATCGGAGAGCGCAAATAACAAATGATAAGCGGATACACCCTGCAGGTTAGCACAAACTCAAGCAACCCAAATGATATGAAATGATAAACAAAAGCAAATAGCAAACTAGCAAAATAAACAATGTTCAGATCTGAAATCCAAGTGCAACTTACAATCAAAATGAGGAGCCAATCGGACGGGGGCGCCAAATGCGGAGAGGAATGGATCCGGGTCTTTGGTGGCCAGTGGCGGTGGGGTATGGTGGCTGCGCGGAGGGAGGAAGGAGTGGTGGAGGGCTGGAAGTAGGGCTAGCGGGAAGGAGGAGGGATCTGGGATGGCCGACGGGGTAGAGGGAAGGCTGGAGGGTGGTCGACGGGGTAGGGGGAAGGCTGGAGGGTGGTCGACGGGGTAGGGGGGAAGCTGGGGGAAGGTCGACTGGTTGTGGGGAGGCTGGGGAGTGGTCGACCGGCTGCTGGGAGGCCGGGAGAAGCTTGGTGGGGGAGGAAGAAAGGCTGGCGGTGGGCGTCGGGATGGAAGGAAGGGAAAGGGAGGCTCGCCGGTGCTGTGAGGGGCAGGGGACAGGCCGACGGGGTGGAGATAGGGGCGGTAGAAGCCTAACCGGGGGAAGACGGGATGTCGGAAGTGAGGAAGGGGCGAACGGCAGAGATCGGGAACCCTAGGCGTCGCACCTGGGGGATGTTGGCGTCGCACCAACGGACCGGCTGCAGAGTCTCTCAAACATACGGTGCCTAAACCCTCCTCTTGGCTCCATATAAATAGAAAATAAAAGTTAGGGCATCCGGAATCAAGGGCTCAGATCGCCCGATCTTTCGGGTGCCAAAATAACGCCAAAACTTGTCCGAATAAGATAAAACAAAATACAAAATATACTCTCGTCGACCTTCCGGACGCATCCACGGGCTCGGATCGTCCGGAAGGGCTCTCAAAGTGCAGGATCATAAAATCACGCCCGCTTGCGGCGGGAATATACGTGCGTGGGCCATCATCGCTGTCGATCTCCATCAACTCCCCCCGACTTAGAAGCATTCATCTCCGAGGAATGGAGGTGATCATACTCTTGGCGTAGCTCGGGGGCAATCCTCGCAAGTTCTCCAGGGGCGATCCAAGTGTCGTCAAAGCTGGGACGGCCCCTCCAGTGGACCAAGTATCGCAAAGTGCTCGGATCTGCTGCTGTCATGTAGTCATGGGCTAAGATGCCCTCAATGGTCTCCAGGTTGGTATCCGTCTCCGCAGGTGGTGGCTCACTCTCTAATGAACTCTCCGGTGGTGGCGCAGCCGGTGGTGCTGCCAGGTCCCCAGGCGGTATCGCTGTGGGCTGGGACTGAGAGGGGAACGGTGACAACTGGGGAAGTGGTGGCTTCAATGGCGGCTCTGAGGGAAGGGGTGCGAAAGGATCCTCATAAGCTTGCTCGTCGTAGTATGGAGTCAAGTCTTCCACATTGAATACCCTGCTGATCCCCATGTGCCATGGAATATCAATCTCATAAGCATTTGGCCCTATCCTTTGCACCACCGTATAAGGGCCCATCCGTCTAGCATTTAGTTTCTTTGCAGTTCCTGAGGGGAACCTCTCAGCACGAAGACGAACCAACACCTGTGTGCCAATCTCAAAACTCCTTTCCTTCCTGTGTACATCCGCATAGGCTTTATAATTATCATTACTTGTTGCGATTTTCTTTCGGATGGACTCGTGAAGCTCATGCATGTGCTGGATAAAGGATTCGGCCGACTCGCTAGGACGGGTCTCAAGTGGGAGGGGAACTAGGTCGATCGACTTCCTGGGTTCGTACCCTAACAGGATGTGGAAGGGGCTAAGACCAGTAGTCCTATTCACCGAGCTATTGTACGCGAACTCTGCTAGGGGCAACACTGAATCCCAAGTACACACATGCTCACCAACAAGACAACGTAGGAGGGAGCCTAAACTCATGTTGACTACCTCAGTTTGTCCATCCGTCTGTGGGTGGTAGGCGGTGGAAAACTTGAGGGTGGTGCCAGTCTTCATCCATAGTGTCTTCCAGAAATATCTCATGAATCGGACATCACGATCAGACACTATGGAGGATGGTAACCCGTGATATTTAAAAACTTCCCTAAAGAATAGGGCGGCAACCAGGGAGGCATCGGCCGTCTTGCGACATGGAATGAAGTGGGCCATCTTCGAGAAACGGTGCACGACAACATAAATAGAGTCATGTTTCTTGGGCGTACGGGGTAGCCCAAGAACAAAGTCCATGCTAATGTCAACCCAAGGCCTGTGAGGAATGGGTAACGGGGAGTACAGGCCACTGGGTTGGCGTGAACCTTTTGCCACTTGGCATGTCCTACAGTGCCTCGTCACACGCGCCACGTCCCTCTTCAGTGAGGGCCAATAAAAATGATCCTCCACTAAGGCAGTAGTCTTGTCACGCCCAAAATGTCCCGCGGCACCTCCTGCGTGCATCTCCCAGATCAGAAAGTCGCGAAGGGAAGTGGAGGGGATGCAGAGTCGGGTGCCGAAGAACAGGTATCCCTCAGAAACAGTAAATCCCTCGATCGTATCAGGTGGGTCTCTAGTGAGGGACCTATAGATATCCCCAAAATCAGAACACTCAGCGTACTCTACGACAAGGCGCTCAAACCCAGTGACACGCGTGCTCATCGTCTGCAAGAGACTAATCCGGCGACTCAAGGCGTCGGCGGGCTTGTTATCAACACCTGCGCGGTGTTTGATAACATAGTGATAGCTCTGCAGGAACTCTACCCACTTAGCGTGCCTATGGCTAAGCTTCGACTGGGACTCTAGATAACGTAAGGCCTGATGGTCAGAATACAGCACGAACTCCTTGTGTAGGAGATAGTGCCGCCGGTACCGCAGGGTCTGGACTATCGCGTAAAACTCCCGGTCATATGTAGAATATCGTTGGCGGGCCTCGTTCAGCTTCTCGCTGAAATAAGCAATGGGGTGGCCCTCCTGACTAAGTACTCCTCCAATCCCCAGTCCTGAAGCGTCACATGCGACCTCAAAGGCGAGGCTGAAATCTGGTAATCTAAGGACAGGGGCAGACGCTAGCCGATTCTTGATCTCTTCGAATGCTCTAGTGGCGGCCGGGGTCCACACGAAATCTCCTTTACGTAGGCAGCTCGTAAAGGGGGCCATAAGAGCACTAAACCCGCGGACGAACCTCCTATAGAAGGTGGCTAGTCCATGGAAACTCCTGGCCTCATGGATGGTGGTGGGAATGGGCCACTCACGGGTAGCTCTCACCTTGTCGGGATCTACGGAGATGCCCGACGCAGAAATAATGTACCCAAGGAAGTGCACCGACTCAGCTAGAAAATCGCACTTCTTCATGTTGATAAACAGATGCTCCCTCCTAAGGATGTCGAACACCAAACGGACGTGATGTAGGTGGTCAGTACGCTCCTGGCTGTAAATAAGAATGTCGTCGAAGTACACAACTAGGAACTTGCCCATGTAGGGCCGCAGGACCTGGGTCATCACCCGCATGAACGTACTGGGGGCGTTCGACAATCCGAAGGGCATCACTAGCCACTCGAATAGGCCATCCTTCGTCTTGAAGGCCGTCTTCCATTCATCTCCCTCACGGACTCTAATCTGGTGATACCCGCTCCTAAGGTCGATCTTCGTGAAAATACGGGCACCAGCCATAGCGTCAAGTAAGTCGTCGAGGCGAGGAATCGGGAAACGGTATTTCACTGTGATCTTATTGATGGCTCTACTGTCAACGCACATGCGCCAACTCCCGTCCTTCGGGGTGAGAAGGGCTGGGACTGCGCATGGGCTCAAGCTCTCGCGCACAAAACCCTTCCTAAGTAACTCATCGACCTGCCGCTTCAGCTCGGCATGCTCGGTCGGACTCATACGATAGTGTGGGAGGTTGGGCAAAGATGCCCCAGGCACGAGGTCGATCGCGTGCTGGATATCTCTCAGGGGAGGAAGTTCATCGGGAAGCTCCTCGGGTGTGATATCCGTATAATCTCTCAACAGTCGCTGTGCATCAGGGTCGGTGGGGATGGCACCTCCACTAGGAGTGTCGGGAGCCAAGGTGGCCGCTACAATGAATACAATCCCCGAGTCTAGGCCCTCTCTCATAAAATCATGCATCCTCAGTATGTGCAGGTCAGTTGGTGATAAGGCCTGTTAGGAGTGGTTCTTATCAAGGAGGTCTGGGGATCGAGCCCCAGCCTCAACAACCCGCCGCGCTGAGAACAGGCGTGGAGACGGGTTGGGGTGCCTGGACTGCAGTCCTTCTGGCAGGCGTGCTTGGCCGTGGTCCGCTAGCTGGTGTGACGCCACGGGGTGCGGCGGGGCCCCGACGTCCTGCATCAAAAAAGTGCACTTTTTTGATGCAGGACGTCGGGGCCCCGCCGCACCTCGTGGCGTCACACCAGCTAGCGGACCACGGCCAAGCACGCCTGCCAGAAGGACTGCAGTCCAGGCACCCCAACCCTAAACCCTAAACCACTCCTAACAGGCCTTATCACCAACTGACCTGCAGGTCAGTTGGTGATAAGGCCTGTTAGGAGTGGTTCTTATCAAGGAGGTCTGGGGATCGAGCCCCAGCCTCAACAACCCACCGCGCTGAGAACGGGCGCGGAGACGGGTTGGGGTGCCTGGACTGCAGTCCTTCTGGCAGGCGTGCTTGGCCGTGGTCCGCTAGCTGGTGTGATGCCACGGGGTGCGGCGGGGCCCCGTCGTCCTGCATCAAAACATCTTGTGTGTATGTTGTTAAAATACAAACTAATACCCCCTCACCGGGTGGTGAGTGTATCCAAGGAGGTGGCTGAATGATTAAAGTGATCGGGCCCTGGAGGATTTACGACAAGTTGGAAAACCCTAAGGTATGTTCTCTCTCGCTCTCAACATGGTATCAGAGCGCTTCTTCCCGTCGACCTGAAGGTTCGACGTGTCGATCCCGTCAATCGTTGCCTGCCGCCGTTTCCGTCGTCGCCTCGAGCCGATCCCGCCAGTGATCGGTTGGAGCCTGCTTTCGACGCTGTGACCTGTCGTCGTCCTGGAGCCCCGTCCCTGCCGCCGTGTCCTGCTGCTGGCGTGATTCTGCTGTTGCTGCCGCTGCCGTGACCTGAAGGTCCTGCTCTGCCGCTGTCCTGCTGCCGTGGTTCTGACCTGAAGGTCCTCCTGCTGCTGCTGCTGGTATTCCGTCTGCTTCCCTTTGTTCTGTTGTTGCTGCCGCTGCCGTGACCTGAAGGTCCTGCTCCTGCCGCTGTCCTGCTGCCGTGGTTCTGACCTGAAGGTCCTCCTGCTGCTGCTGCTGGTATTCCGTCTGCTTCCCAAAGGTCCACCGGCTTGTGTGCCCGTATGGAGGACAACTTGAAAAGTGCAAATGCCTTTGAAGGGGTCGTTAACGAACCCAGACACTACAGTGGAGGGAGCTCTAACATGGACTTCAATCAAGGGGTCACTCACATCAAGCTCAATGGGAGAAACTATCTCCTATGGGCTCAATCTATGCGGATATTCATTGGGAGTCGTCGAAGACTTGGATTTATCACCGGATCCAAGCCGGCCCCAAGCAAGATTGATCCTCTATATGAGGACTGGGAAGGTGAGAATCTTACTGTGATAAACTGGCTTGTCAATTTTATGGAACCCAAGATTGCAAGTCACTTCCTGTTCTGTCAAACTGCAAAAGAAATGTGGGAGTTAATCGAGCGAAATTACTCAAAAAAGAAGGACTTGGCTAGAATATATCAACTCCAGACTGAGCAGATTCACATGGCAGGGATGAATGATTTTGAGGAATATTATAGCAAACTGACTCATAAGTGGGCAGAACTTGATCAATATTCTGCTATCCAGACTGTAGAAGATTACAAGATGGAACTTATGCAACGGAGGGTGTTCGAAATGCTTTCCGGTCTCCCTCCTGAACTTGAATTTCAGAGAGTTCAGATGCTAGGAAGAGATTATGTGCCTGATCTGGAAACCGTGGCCCACTATATTCGAGGGGAGACAAGCCGCATAAACTCCACTCGCTCAGATGTTCATATTGGCCATGAGAAATCTGCCCTTGTTGCTGAGCAGAAGAGGTGGCAATCAAGAAATATGAGACAAGATGATAAGAGTCGAATGAAGTGTCCTCACTATGGAAAGAAAGGACATGGGAAAGAGAAATGCTGGGATCCTCATCCTCACCTGGTTCCTTCAGGATGGACCCGTGGTTCTGATGGGAAATATGTGAGACCTCAAAGGCTCAAACAGCTATGTATAGCAACCTGGAGAATACAGGGTATCTCCTGGCAGAAAATGAGAATTTGACGAGGGAACTCGAGGCCCTAAAAGCCAATACTGCTGGAAGAACTGGTTCTGGAAGACCTTTTTCTGGTGATTTAGCGGGCACTGCTGCCCATGTTCACACTAGTTCTGTGTCCTCAAAAGGACCCTCTACTCCTTGGATCATTGACTCGGGGGCCTCCGACCATATGACTGGGTCTTCTCTGGGGGTTTCTTCTATTTCTCCTGCATCTGGCAGCGTGAAACTCGCTGATGGATCCTCGGCTTCTGTGACTGGTAAAGGGGTTATTCATCTCTCCCCCTCTATGTCTCTCAAATCTGTGGTTATTGTTCCCTCATTTCCTACAAATCTGTTATCCGTGAGTAGTTTAACCAAACAACTCAACTGTTCCATTACTTTTTTCTCTTCTCATTGTGTTTTTCAGGATTTGGCGAGTGGGAAGACGATTGGTGGTGGACATGAGTCGGGTGGTGTGTATATCATGGACAACCGCCAAGCTTTTGGTGCACAGTTGCCAACCAATCATGATCAGTTGATGTTGTGGCACAAGAAATTTGGACATGCTAGTTTGAAGACTCTAAAGGCTATCTTTCCGCATTTTGTTGATGTTAAAAAAACTCCTCTTAATTGTCAGTCTTGTGAATTAGCTAAGCACTGTAGAACCATCTATGCTCCTAGCCGGAGTCGAAGTGTGAAATGATTTGATTTGATACATTCAGATGTCTGGACATCTCCTGTTTACTCTGTGAATGGATTTCAATATTTTGTCTCTTTTATTGATGATCATTCTCGCTTTACTTGGGTGTATCTTATGAAGAGAAAAAATGAGGTTTCAGAAATTTTTCAGTTATTTTATCATCATGTGCTGACCCAGTTTGAAACTAAAATTGAAGTCCTCAGAAGTGACAATGGAGGTGAATATATAAGTAAGTGATCTTCAGAGATTCCTGGGAGACCATGGCATTACTTTCCAATCTTCCTGTCCGGGGACCCCTCAGCAGAATGGGATTGCCGAGAGAAAAAATCGGCATATCATGGAGACTACTCGTTGCCTATTGCAAGAGATGCATGTCCCAAAGGGTCTATGGGATGAAGGTGTTCTCACATCTGTTTATCTAATTAATCGGATGGCCACTGGCACTTTGGAGGGAAAGTATCCTCTACAGCTTCTTTGCCCAGATATGCCTCTATTCAATCTTCCTCCTAAAATATTTGGCTGTGTTGCCTTTGTCCACCTTGTGGGTCCTCATAGAGATAAACTAGGCCCTCAAGCGACAAAATGTATCTTTGTGGGATATGCTGCTAATCAAAAGGGGTATAAGTGTTATTCTCCTACTCTTCGAAGGAAGTTTATATCAAAAGATGTCACCTTTTTCGAAAATACCCCATATTACTCCGATGAGGGCAAAATTGTTACCATTCAGGAAAAGAGTAAAGAGGAGGGTGATTCGATCCCTCCCTTACCTGTGCTGGTTGATGTGATTGCTCCTGGCAGTATGGATATTCCTGCCAGGAAGGAAGGAACCACCAATGACCTTCAGGTGTACAGGAGGAGGAAGGATCTTCAAGTCTACAAAAGAAGACCAAAAAATTATGGGCAAGAATGTCACACTCATGCTCCACCACCCACCACCACTCCGTCAGATCCAAGAACTAACACCACTCAGGAGACCACTCCAGCCCTTCAAATTCATAGTGGTCATACCAGATACCCTATTGAGAAGTATGTTGGGTATCACTCTCTCTCTCTCTCCTTGAAAGCTTACCTTGCTTCTGTTTTCTCTATTTCTATTCCTAACAGTTTTTTAGAAGCTAGCATGAACCCTCATTGGCTGAAAGCTATGGAGGAGGAGATGGGTGCCCTCCAACGTCAAAAGACTTGGGAAATTGTTCCTATCCCTCATGGGTGTCACCCTGTTGGATGCAAATGGATATATACTACTAAATTTCTTCAGGATGGAACTCTTGATAGATATAAAGCGAGACTGGTGGCGAAAGGCTTCACTCAGATCGAGGGAGTTGATTTCCAAGAGACATTTGCTCCTGTTGCTAAACTGAACTCTGTGAGGATTTTGTTGTCAATTGCAGTTCATAAGTCCTGGACGCTGCACCAACTCGATGTAAAAAATGTCTTCCTCCATGGTGAATTGGAGGAAGAAATCTATATGATGCCTCCTCCTGGCATGGATGTTCCTAAAGGCTATGGGTGTCGCCTCAAGAAAGCTTTGTATGACCTCAAGCAGTCTCCTCGTGCCTGGTTTGCCAAGCTAAGTAACAAACTCTTGGAGTTAAACTTCACTCGGTGTATCTCTGATCATTCAGTCTTTGTCTACAAAAAGGGGGAATGTATCACTATTCTCATAGTTTATGTGGATGATATCATAATTACTGGAAATGATGACTACCACATTACTCAAGTGAAACGGAAATTAGCGTCTGCATTTGAAATCAAGGATTTGGGCCTCCTTCGATACTTTCTTGGAATTGAGATTGCTCGACCCGCCGGGAAGATTATGATCTCTCAGCGTAAATATGTCCTCGACCTTCTCAGTGAAGTTGGATATTTGGGAGTCAAACCTGTGGATAGTCTAGTGGATCCTAATTATGACATTCACAAGGAGACATCTCCAGATCTTGAGAGGAAGTTAGAATTTCAACGTATTGTGGGAAAGTTGATTTATCTGACTATCACCCGACCTGATATCTCCTTTGCCGTTAGCCTGGTCAGTCAATTCATGCATAGTCCTAAAGTTCATCATCATCAAGCTGTCCTTCGGATCCTCAAATACTTAAAAAAGGAACCCGGCAAAGGTATTCTCTTTCATGATCATGGCCACCTTAAGGTCCATGGATACTGCGACGCCGATTGGGTTGGTTCTTCTCTGGACATAAGATCTACGAGTGGTTACTCTATCTTTGTTGGTGGCAACCTCATCTCCCGGAGAAGTAAAAAACAAAATGTCGTTGCTCGTTCCTCCACTGAAGTCGAGTATCGTGTCATTGCTGTCACTACCTGTGAACTCAGCTGGGTTAAATCTATCTTGGGAGAAATGGGCTTCTCAGTTCTTGAAGCCATGCATCTTCACTGTGATAATCAAGCTGCGATTCATATTGCCAACAATCCGGTCTTCCATGAGAGGACAAAACACATTGAAATTGATTGCCACTTTGTGCGGAACAAAATCCAGGACCAGTCTATTTCGATGGTGTTTGTGCCTTCTGAAGATCAACTTGCAGACATGTTCACCAAAGCTGTTTCTGGCAAATCACTTCATTCATACTCTCTCAGGCTTGGGATGATGGATGCTTATGGTATTAGCTTGAGGGGGGGTGTTAAAATACAAACTAATACCCCCTCACCGGGTGGTGAGTGTATCCAAGGAGGTGGCTGAATGATTAAAGTGATCGGGCCCCGGAGGATTTACGACAAGTTGGAAAGCCCTAAGGTATGTTCTCTCTCGCTCTCAACATATGTGTCTGTGTATCATAGTAACATCGTCACCATCTTAATAAAAATGCAAGAAAGTGATTGTAACTTACTAGTGTTACAGAAAATTGAAATGGACTTTAGGGTTAACTCCGACATTATAAAAGATAACTGTACTATCCAGCAGGAGGAAGAAAAGTGAAAGAAGTTAATTTCAAGAAACATGAAAACAAGAATATAATAAGATCTGGTATTTCAACTTTAGCTAAGGACACTGTTTGCTCATAACAATTGTATGTTCTTACCTTACTATCACCGGTAGCAACTTTTGACAAGCAATAAAAATAAACCCCCGCTGCTAAAAATGCAGTACTTTACTTTTTTTTTAGAGTTGCAAAAGAAGGGGATAATGATAACGTTTATACATGTTCATACTATCAATACTTACGAATTTTTTATGGAGCGCCGATTAGTTTTAACACCTTTATTATGCTATTTAAAAAGTAAGAGAGGAGTATTACCTTTTTCTAGTGAAGAATTTACCCACTTATTTCAACTATATCTTAACTCTTAAGGAACCAAAAGAGATTCAGGTGAAGGCATCACCACAAAAATTTGGAGGTATATCTTAAATCAACAAAAAAGACTAGCAAGGAATTGGCTGCTTTTGGTACAAAAATGTTTTGATTTACAAGAGAAATGTTACAGACAATCTTCAATCTTCTCAAAGATTTTCCCTGTATATGGATCATCTTGTAACTCTATGTTAGCATATGATGATTTTGTTTCGTATAAGGCATCCAAATTATAGCATTAGTACGGTTAAACCAGAAGTCCTTCGCTAGACTGATGTAGAAGTTATTTTTCGTTTTTACTTGCTCAATCAAACAAATATATGGCAAACCTTGATAAGACCCACAGAACCAGATTCCTCTTCTTCCCTGAATATTGTCCAGCTCAAGAGAGGCTTTTGAAGCTGCTACAGAGGGGAGAGGATAGCTAGTGGTCCACTCAAGCATCTTGCTCTTGGGAACAAAAGGAGGATTTAGAGTTACAAGAAATGTTCGGCCAGTAGATCCCAGATTCTGGAAACATCTTTTAACATCAAACTTTCTAATCAAAATATCATTAACCATAGTACACTAAAATCATACGAAAATGCAGAGATATTTCACAAATCACCTGAATTGCATTCAACCAATATGTAAGGCATGTGCTATTGATCTTACTCCCAAGAAAATTTCTAGCACTCCACGCTGATTGGTTTTGAGGCATGAGACTTCCATCGCAATGAAGATATATATTACTGTAAGTTGAAAAATAAATCTAAACTTCCGGTTTTCAAGGACCATAATTGATTAGGAAAATAAGGTTCTGACTCTTTTAGCTGGCCTAAACCATTCAACCATTGTTTGTCATTAGTAAAACCCAGAATATAATTGTTTATGATAGTTCAACTATTCAAGAGGGGCTCTGATACTATCAAGAAAATAAAAAATATTTAATATTTCTGATAAGCTATACTCAGTCATCTGCTAAATGAAGCATATGATAAACTTATTTAGAAAACAAGCTCATACCTCCTTTACCTATTGAAGTTTTCTAAAATCATATCTCAAGTAAATGATAAAGTCCAAAAAATTTACATTAACTGTAACCTATGCAGTTTCAGAAAAGTGAGTCATGTAGAATTTGATTCCTTTGATTGCTTAAACTTGAAGTTGCAGCATGCAAATGCAATGTGTTATGGTCAAGGAATGAGACAAATGACTTGAAATAAATAGATCGTGGTCAAGTTTTTTAGCATTCGATTTTGACCGAATGACCAAATATGCTAAGGAAAACTTTAAATGGTAAGATTTAATTTGTTAACCCAAATCCTGCGAATGGAGCCTGTGCTCTTCGTGCCGGTCACGGTGGTCCGAGCGCACACCCCAGCAGTGCCCGCGGACGCCCTCCCAGTGGATCCATGCTTCTCCTCAGCCAAGGTCCTAGGCGGATACCTCAGCAGTGCCCACAGACTCTTTCCAAGTAGGTGGGTAGTCTCCTCAGCAAAGGCGTGCGTTCGGCTCCTCCCCAAAATGTCCGCACCTTCCAGCAAGCAGCATCAGCTTCCCAGAGAGGTCGTGGCGGGTGCCTTCTAGAGCCCGCCTGGGTCCCTCTCTCCCCCTCTCTCCCTTTGCCAGCAGTAGTGTGTGCGGTTATGGTCTGTCATGCTCGCGCGCTCCCTTTTCTCTCTTCCACGACTGACGTTTCCGTTCCCTTAGATTGTGGAGCATTTATTATAGCATTAAATGCTCCACACCGGCCAAGCAGTCTACCCTCAAATATAAATAAGGGGTCAGGGGTGCTTGGAAGGGAGATGGAACTTGGACCAAAGTCTACCATGTTGTAGGTGCGGTTACAATTGTTCGTCATTCGGTTGCCTTCTATTTTCAGCGCATACTCCTGTAATAGCTTGTAATAGACCTTTGTGAAATATCAATAGCCCGCAGCAAGAAGAGGCATTAGCCGTTGCGGGCCAGTCTGGTGTCTGACGCTGCTAGCGGCGCCCTCTTCTTTGTGCTTTGTTCGCCAAGCCCCCGCGGGCCGGTAACCGGTTGATTGTGGTTCTCGATCTCCTCGTCGGACTCCCCGTACCAGTTGTTGAGCGTGGAAAGTGGGGTGACAAATTTTGCACCAACAGTTTGAACACATGACCTTCAAATCAAACAACCGGTGAAATCACCTGACGTGCAGACGCAAGAAGCAGAGTCCGCCCGAAGTTTCTGAGAAAGCAGATGCAGACGAGTACTCCTCAAGATGAGCGGACATCGGTGAAGCAGTCATGAGTGTGCCTGCGCGGTTAGCCGCACAGACAGATGGAACCCATTTGGAGCCCTCCTAGGAAGTTCAGTAGGTCAAAGTCCCAGGAGATGAAGGGAACAGGACCGTCTCCATAAACGCATAACTAAAAGAAGAAGACAAGGCAGGGCTCATTCAGTGTCTCCTAGATAATATTGATATCTTCGCATGGTCCGCTTCGGACATGCCCGGGATCAGCCCGGACATCGCCTGTCATCGCCTCAACATCAGCCCCAACTTCAGGCATGTGAAGCAGAAGAAGCGAGTTGTAGCCACAACGCTCGTCGAACCCATTCGGGAGGAAGTCTCTAAACTGCTCGAAGCAAACTTCGTCAGGGAAATCCAGTATCCGGATTGGATTTCCAATGTTGTGATGGTTCGTAAAACCAGCAACAAGTGAAGAATGTGTGTAGAATTCAACAGGCTCAACAAGGCGTGTCCCAAAGACTGTTACCCTCTGCCCCGGATAGACTCTCTTGTCGATTCCGCCATGGGTTTTTCAGTGATGAGTTTCATGGACGCCTTCTCAGGATATCAGATTCGAATGCATGTACCCGACATCCCTCATACGTCTTTCATCACGAATGACGGTTGTTATTGTTATCGGGTTATGCCTTTTGGTTTGGAGAATGTTGGTGCTACGTACCAGAGGATGATGGATCATGTGTTCAAGCATCAAAAGGGTCGTAACTTGGAAGTTTATGTCGACGACCTCCTCATCAAAAGTCACGAGCTAACAGATCATATCTAAGATTTGACTGAGACGTTTGCAACCCTCTGTAAGTACAACATGAGATTGAATCCAACCAAGTGTATTTTCGGGGCTAGTAAAGGAAAGTTCCTTGGTCATCTACTCACCCCTCAGGGGCTGGAGCCTAATTCATACAAGGTGAAAGTCGTCCTCAAAATGCAGCCTCCAAAGAGTCCGAAAGAAGTCCAACAGTTGGCAGGGAGGATAGCGGGGCTCAACCGCTTCATCTCTCGTTCAGGAGATAAGTGTGCACATTTCTTCAAGACCCTCCGAGGGGGAGCTAAGTTCGAGCGGACCGAAGAGTGTAGCCAAGCGCTCGAGGAGTAGAAGCGTCAGCTGACTACGACTCCTCTCCTTCAGAGCCCTCGTCAATCAGAAGATTTGTTCATGTACCTTGGGATTGGCACTGAAGCCATTAGTTCAGTGCTAGTCCGGGAGGAAGGTAAGAGACAATTTCCAATCCATTACGTCAACCACGTATTGAAGAGCGTTGGGACACCGCTACCCCGTCCTGGAGAAGCTTGTCATGGCCTTAGTAATATCCTCTTGAAGGCTTCACCCCTACTTCCAGGCCCATTCAGTCAAGGTAGTTACCGATCATCCGTTAAGAGCCGTCCTTGAAAAGTCGGAGCACTCAGGACGACTAGCGAAATGGTCCATAGAGCTCAGCGAGTTTGAAATATCTTATGCGTTGAGAACCGCCATCAAGGCACAAGTGTTGGCCGACTTCCTCACAGATTTCATTGATGACGGCGTCGCTAAGCGGGAAACCTCGTCTCCGCTATGCTGGAAGATGTACGTGGGCGGTGCTTCCGGGAAGAACTATGTCGGAGCAGGGATCGTCCTAATTAGCCCCAGTGACATCAGAATTGAGCAAGCAGTTAAGCTTTATTTTCCTACGACTAACAATCAAGTAGAATATGAAGTGTTGATAGCTGGGCTGAATTTGTCCCGAGAGATCAACATCGATGACTTGGAAGTGAGGACAGATTCTCTGGTGATGACGTCACAGATAAATGGTACTTTCGAAACTAGGTAGCCCTCCTCCAGAAATACCTAGCCCTCGTTAAGCAGCATATTGGACGCTTCCATACTTTTAGCATTCAGCATATACCAAGGGAAGAAAACACCGAGGCTGACGAATTGGCAAAGTATGGGCTCCTAGCTGGGGGGATTCTCATGGAGTTGTTCCACCCTGCAAATGAAGAAGCGAATGTCATGGAGATAGATCGGTGTCCATCTTGGATAGATCCTTTTGTCCATTACTTCACCGCAGGAGAAGTCCATTCTTCAGTTACTGACAGAAGAAGGTTCAAGATCAAGGTGGCGCACTATTCCCTGATCTCCGGAGTTCTCTACCGAAGGACTTTTCTGTCACCCCTGGCAAGGTGCATGACAGAGGAAGAAATTCCCAGAATTTTGCAAGAAGTGCACGCAGGGGAATGCGGCAGCTCAGGAGCCAAAACCCTCGAGAGAAGTATCCTCGATCAAGGCTACTTCTGGCCAACTCTTGCGAAAGATTGTGAAGAATGTGCAAACAAGTGCTTCAAATGCCAAAAGTTTGCCCCTCTTCAAACTCAGCCAGCGCAGCAGTTGAGAAGCATCTCTGTCCCATGGCTGCTCGCTGTCTGGGGGATGGACTTGGTGGGTCCATTACCGATGGCCAGCGGGCAACGGTGCTTCATTTTGGTGATGATTGACCATTTCAGCAAAAGGACAGAGGCAATGGCACTAGCCAGAACAACAACCCAGGTAGTCAAGAACATCATATGGGGAGAGATCGTCTGCCGGCATGGGATCCCCATAGCCATCGTCACTGACAATAGTCCTCAGTTTGCAAGTTCAGAACTCGAAGATTTCTGTTAGCAGGTTGGAATAGTGCTTCGGTTCTCGTCAGTTCACCATCCACGCAGTAACGAGCAGGTAGAAGCAGCAAATAGGCAAATCCTGAATTTACTTAAGAAGAAAGTAGAGAACACTCGTGGCAATTGGGCAGAGCAGCTTCCAGCAGTGTTGTGGACTCTAAGAACCACTCCTTAGTCGGCCACCGGGGAGACACCTTTCAAACAGGCACACGGTTCTGAGGCGCTCATCCCAGTGGAGTTTGATATCATGAGCCTCAGAGTTCTCCTCTCCAAGCAAGGTGGAGAGCAGTGGATAGAAAGCAACGACGAGGAGATGAGATGCAGTCTCGACCTCATCGAGGAGCTCAGAGATCAATCTGTCGTAAGGTAAGCGAAGGCCAACGAAGAATGGTCAAACATTTCGATAAACACATCAGAGTCAAGCAAATCCCCGAGGGCGATCTCGTGATGTAAAAGGTAGATGCAGCAGGAAGAGCCACCTCAGTTGGAAACTCAATCCAAACTGAGAGGGTCCTTTCATCGTTAAGGAGGCACTTAGACACGGTGCTTATCGGTTGCAATCCCACGAGGGGGAAGGGGTGTCGAACACCTGGAGTGGCGACGATTTGAAAAGATATTACTCTTAGGTTGAAGTATCCCCCGCTTTTCTCATTTCAATTTATGATTTAAGTCTCTTATGTTTTGTTGAGGCACAATGCCTAAAGCAATCCATCTATGCATCACTAACATTTCTATTGTCAAGGGGTTCCTGAGATTCTTTCAGCCCTCTCTGCCGGTGCGGGCTACTTTCTCCACCCTAAGACCACCATAATTTCCCTCGCTCGAACAATTCGCGACAGGCATACGTGGCAGGTCAGGAACGTGATAGTCTGTCATGTATCGACAGAGGTATCTCTATGACAGTAGTCCATACGACCTGTCTGCTCATTTTCTTCTTCACTCTTGTCCGGGTCGCCACCAGACCTTGCTTGGACCCCCTCGAACATATCCGGACGTCTCTTGCGGAGGTCATCAAGTTCCTGACCCTCTCTGTCGGCATGGACTACTTACTCCGCCCTAAGACCATCACAATTGCCCTCGCTCAAAGAATTCGCGATTGGCATACGTGGCAGGTCAGGAAAGTGATAGCCTGTCGCGCATCAACATAGGCGTTACAATCGTTACTGGTGCCTTTCTGAGGACACGCTCCGACTCACAGGTGCTTCATACCCCATGGACGTATCCGAACGTTACTTGCGTAGGAGAACCCTGCGGAAGTGATGCAAACTTGCTCGACCAACCCGAAAATTCGGGGGGCGAAACTTTGGCACAACCCTAATTTCAGCGCGCAATCACAACAAGAGCTCCGAATTTCAAAGGGAGCGAGTGACAAATTAATAAGAAATAACCGGCGCACGCCTTAGTAAAGAACACGAACAAACTCCGCAGACAGAGCTCGCAACAACGACAAAGAAGCAAAGCAGAGCAAAGAAAAAAAAGGCACGACACGGCGAGATACGATGCGAAAAAATGCTATCTTCCAAATAAAGTCTTAAAGTTGCTACTCGTCCAATAATATTCAACCAAACAGCCAGGAAATAGAGTAAAGTAAGGAAAGATCTCACCTCGAGGATTCGCAAGCCCTATCAGATACGATCCAAGTGGCGAGTGGCTGGTCGGTTCGCTGATGGAGGAAATACGGAGGCTGAAGGCTCACCGGACAGCTGATTCCTCGCAGAAGGAGGCGGCGATCACTCCGGCGGGCGGTAAGAGGAGGGACCGGCTACAAGGAAGTCGTCGACCTCCTGATAATGGTTGCACGAACAGCAATGAAAGAGAGGAGAGCCGATCGGATCTGCAGGTGGCTCCACGGAACGAAAAAAGAGAGGGGAAGTTTGATCGGGTCGACTGGTGGCTCCACGGGAAAGGGGAGTGACGCGGAAGGAGGTCTGGTGGTCGACGGGGGTTCCACGAGGCCCGGAGTGGCGGAGGGATGGAGGTCTGCCGGCCGGGGAGGGCTCCACAAGGATCGGCGGATGGGGGGGGGATTGCGGGTTTGTTGTGGGAACAGGGGAACGGGATCGGGAAGACAACGGCTCAGGGCACCGTGAGAAATGCTTTCTCACAATACCAGCCGCCCCCCAGGGCTTCCTCATTTCCTATTTATAACGTGGTTAGGCTGAATAATAATGGGCATTAATATTTTAGTAATTTCTTTAAATTGGAAGAGTAACACTCACCTCACCGCCTCTCGTCACACCGGGCCGATTCATTCAGGATCACGTGAGTTGGCCGGGCTCACATGCCGGATACAAAATTTGCGTGGCGCGCTACAACGAAGTCAAAATAACAAACAACATCAAATAAAATTGCGCGGCGCGCTACATCGAAGTCAAAATAAAATACCAACAAAACTAAATTGTGTGACGAACATAAAAAGACAATAATTGGAAAATTAAGACGTCGTCGGGGTTGCACCAATTCCCCCGGGGTTGAGAGAGCTCGACCCCGGCGAGACTGGGTAAATGGGGGCGACGGAGAGGTCCGGGCGGCGGCGCTGAAGCTCCTGGGCGCTGATCCACGTACTGTCCAAAAGGTCACGTTCGCGCCATGCCACTAAGTATCGTTGGTAGGTGCCATGGCGGGTCTGGAATTTGCGAACGTCCAAGATGTGCTTTATCTCCTCGACTGTAGGGGTGAAAGTAGACTGGAAGCATGTCTCTGATCCGGGTCCCAGTGACGGAGGTGGTATCGGACTGGTGGGTGGTGGGTCATGAAACGGAACTAGATCCGACACATTGAAAATCGGAGAAGTGTCGAATTCCAACGGTAGGTCTATAAGGTGGGCGTTCTCGCCCAGCTGCTTCCTCACCTGAAAGAGTCCAAAATGGCGTTGTTGAAGCTTGTGATACGACCCGGTGGGAAACCTTTCCTTCCGAAAGTGGACCAACACCCAATCTCCTGCCGAAAATACAGTTCACGTCGGTGGGTGTCCGCCGCGAGCTTGTATTTTTCGGAAGTTGCCTGCAATTGTTTATTAATAGACTTGTGTAGCAACTTCAAATCATCAATGAAAGTGGTAGCATCGAAAGAAATACGCTCGTGGAATGGAAGGGAGTGGCGATCCAGGAAGTGTGGGATGGGAAATTCGTAAACAATTTCGAATGGAGATTTTTGGGTGGAAACGATTCACGAAACTGTTGTAAGCAAACTCGGCCTGGGAAATAGTCATGTCTCATTGCTTAGGGTGCTCACCGGATAAACATCTCAATAGGTCACTCAAACTCCGGTTGACCACTTCGGTCTGCCCGTTTGTTTGGGGGTGATAAGCGCTGCTGAATTTTAGTTTTGTGTCAAGCTTGCCCCAAAGAGTCTTCCAAAAATACCCCATGAAACGTGTGTCCCTATCAGACAAGAATACTCGCGGGACCCCGTGAAGTCTAACTACCTCCCTAAAGAACAACTCAGCGAACGGGTCTGGGTCCCCGGGTGTCGTGGTCTTCAAGCCTAGTACAACGGGCAGCACAACCAGTATGCCCGGCGCGCTCTTGTTCGCGGGGGTCAGCATCGACGTCTCCGCACCTTTGCCCGGCTCCTGCAAGATCTTCGCCTCCACTGACACGACGGGCATACCCGCCTTCTCTACCTTCGTCCGACCGACACCCTTGATCGTCCACGTCTTGGCACGCTTTAGTTTCGGTACCTTCGAGGATGAATCCGCCCGCCAGGAAGAAGCAGTATCCACGACCGCGGGCGCACCACCCGTGAACACTTTGTCTAAGGGGTTCAAGCTGAGATCGGGGAAGTTCTTAATTTGATCTTCCAGCTCGACAACGGTCAGGGTGGCCTCCGAAGTCGCCCGCCGCGCAGCAAGGACCTATTCTTCAGCCTTGGCGGTCACAGCGGGATTGGTAGAAGACTCGATCACAAGCGGTGGCACGGGTGAGCTGCCCGGTTTTCTGAGGGGCTTACCCGGCCCAGCCACCACCACCACATAACCACCGTAACTACCTCCCCCACTATTCCACTAACTCCACCCTTCCTGAAATTTAGGCATCACTCCTAAATTAACTCCACTCCTCCCACACCTCCACTCTTCCATTAATTCCTCTTAATTCCTCGCGTGGAACCACCTCCCCAACCAAGCCCCACTCAACTTTCAACAGCCAGCCTCCACCTCCTCACCCAACCCCTCTCCACATCCAAAAACCGAGCCAGTTCCTCCCTTTCCAAGCAGACGGTAACCCCATCGTAGCCTCCCAGCCTCCCTTCCACCGCCCAGGTCCACTCCATCCACCTAGGAATCCTCTTATCAGCCCCTGGAATTACCTGCCACGGTCCAGGAGCCCACCAAACGTATACCCAACTGCTGAAGAACCATTCCAGCAACATGGAATCACTGTCCCCATATTTGCATCCATAACTCTCATCCAACTCTGGAAACCTGTACCAGGAAGCACATACTGCACTCCCTTACTGTTTACAACCTTCCAGACTCTTGAAACTGCCCCGTCCACCCTACTCACTGATGTCCACATCCATCCATACCTTACAGCCTCCAGGTCTAACAGATCTTCCAAGAGGCCCTCATTTAGTCATTGGCCTGCAATCTAGCCGCTTGAAGTTGATCAGAAACCCACTCAGCCCTCTACCATCTAATTGTGAGTTTTCTAGTTTGCAGTCGTTCCCGGTAAATTATTGTGTTGAATAGTGTGCTAATTTTCTACTTGAGGAATACCTGTTTATATTCATTGTTTTCAAGGTTTGAGATGTTGTACGTTCCCATTTACTAGTTATTTTATTTCGAGCTATCTTGCATTTACACAACTTCTCATGTTTCCTTGTTTGTACGATTTATCTGTAACATCCGTAATTTAATGCGAACGAAAATTTAAACTGCAGGGCCCAATGTTGAGCAGATTTGACCAAGTCGGTGTCGTCTCGAGGTACACACCTTCTTACGATCATTAGAGGCGTGCCAGTTAATTAAGTAACCGAAATAATTGGATTTTTATTCGACACGTCTCGATTGTTTTATGCGAGGGCATAATGCGTAGACATAGCGGTTATTAAGATTTGGCAGACGTATTTGCTTTGTGATTTAAAAGGTCAGATTTTCCTCCCAAGGAGTTCAGGATTTAACCCCCTTAATTTTCATTCCACGGTTTTAATTAGGAAACCGCAACCCATCCCCACGATTTGTGTAACCGCTCAATTTACGCGTCCTTCTTAAATCGAATAGACGCACCTTGGCGATTTGTCGCTCGTTCTTCGCCCTCTCGACTCCCCTGATCCCGTGCGTTAAGAGCTAGGGCTTCCCAGTTAGGCGTGGATTGAAACCGCAGCAGAGCTTCTCGTGGGCTCTCGTATTTCTCTCCTAAACAGCCGGCGTGTTCTCTCCCTCGTCTGGGAGTTCGCAGGCAGCAGCCCAGGAAGGAATCGAGGCCTCCTCCTCTGTCGATAGGGGACGCAGGTGAGATCGTCGACTCTTTTCCGTTAGTCCAGAGGTCCCTGCGACGGCTATCATCGATCCCGCCTGGGATCGTTCATCCTCTTCGTCGTTTTGAGGAGCCAGTCGAAATGGAAATTTTAGTTAGCGATTTCTTTCGTGTTGTCGTAGGTTTGATCCCTAGCTGAAGACCGCCGAACTCTCCATCCCTGTCCAGTAGGATCGGTTGATCCCATTTCTTTTGGTTGTTGATCCGTCGGCCTCATCGTTGCTCATACGTTTGAAAAGAGGTGAGAAGAAGAAGAACAACTGTGTAAAAGTTTCAGTTTAAATCGGAAGAAATTATGCCGCCGCGCCTGGTGTACGAACGTCGTAACCCCAATGTAAGAAAATCTATTTCTTTTGGCTAGACATATCACTTAGTAGCGCATTAATAATTTAGTGTAGATGAACAATTTACCAGAAATATGTACTCATGTATCGTAATTCGCAGTTGGTAGTACGAGTAAATAACTACATCGGACATTCAAGTACATTAGTAGCACATTCAGTTGAATGTGTGCCTAGGGCGGCAACAAGTAAAGGTTTCGACCTCAGACATCTAGTAGAGTATGACATTAAAATCCAAATATTAACAGGAACTAGTTAGGAGGCACGAATGATATTTTCGCTCGTGATAGATTGAGGCGCACAATCTTACTCATAGGGCGTAGTAGTCCCTTTGAGCCTCAACTTTTGGGGGAAAATACACCCTCTTATAGTTTAGTAGATACGAGTCCAAGTCCGTGAGACATAGAACGTGATGCGTTCGTTAGTAAGGACTCGGATCGTTAGATTGCGCATAAGATGCAACACCAAGATTTAGGTGTACGTCACGGTTTAGAAACCCCCTCTGAGTTATTGTGATTTTCTTTGTAAATAGAAAAAAATACACGATCAAATTACGGCAGAATAGTCATTTATGTGTGTGACACTTTGTTAGAAAAGCATGCGTAACAATAAAGTATAATTATTTATTTAGTACAAAATAATTATTTATGTATTTGACACGCACTCATGTTTTCTTAATTATTTACATTTTTAGTGTCACTAGGGGAAATGGTTTTTCTTACTCTTCAGTTGGGCTGACCCATTTTTGGGCTTCTCATTACAGGAGTCACTGGTGGGGTGTTGCGCCTAGGATGAGCTTGTTTGCAGATCGCTCTCCTTTTAGTTTGTTTCCTTTCTGTAGTGTGCATTTTTGTACTGTTCTGTATTGTTGGACATGTATCAGGGTTTTCTAATGGTTCTTGTATCGGACTATATTTAAGATTACAGTTGTTCAAGCTTTGTGACTCATTCAATTTTAGTGGCTCTGTGAATTCAACTTTTGAGGTACAATTTTACCCTTAGCTTCTTTTATTACTTCCGCTGTAAGTACTCTTTAGCACTTTACATATTTGCCTGCTATGTACCATTTATATTACCACTACTTGGTTTGCTTTTTATCACGGGGCCCGGCCGGACTGCTGATTTGGGGTAAAACTAAGGTGGGGTGGTACATTATCTACGGTAGCATATCCAATATTTTGATTTATAAAAAAAATATTGCATGTTAAATTTGTTGGAAGTGTGTCTGCATATAGAAATTCTCATAACCGCACTAAGACCTTACCCTGTGTCAATTGGCTTACTAGAAATAGAAAAAATGGAAGATAAACGGATTCTTTGTGCACTAACAGGAAAAAGCCAATGCATGTTCAAAACTTTTGCGTATGTGAAATGATATATACCAGATGAGCATTGTGTATGAGAATTGTGGTGGACAATAAATAAAGACTACTGAAAAAGGTTGCAATAGTTACTCTGCATATCTACCTGCATACCATCTACTCAAAACAGATATTAGAGCAAGATGTAACGAAAACGTTACCTATAAGCATATTGAAAGGAACCAAGTATTCTTGATTCCTCATAAGTTTTCAGACTTCCAAGAATCTTTAAAGCAGCCGGTGCACTGGTGGTGATTATGCATTCATCATAGAGTTCTTCTAAAGCGCCTGATGCTATGACAGAGCAGCCTGCAGGAAACAAACTAATCAGCGCAATATCTAAATAAGCATGAAACATGTTCAAATCATACTTGAGAATAAACACCTGAATGTTTAGAACAAACATTTTATTTGTTCATGATCAAATACTAACTTATATTGTTAGCTCTGAAGATCTTAAGCTTTGAACACCAACTCTACTATTTAGTTATTAATTCATAAAATAAAATTGCATTAAACTACAAAGTTTTTAAGATAGTTAATTTTTTTTTTTTACTTTTTTTTTCATGAACCTCATTTAGAGATATATTTTATTTATTGCAATATTATATTCTTTTGGGGTTTATTGAGGTGGTTTTTGTTCTACCTTCTTCCTCATGATTTCCTTCTTAAGAAATGTTCTTCATTCTTGCTACCTCGTCCCTCCCTCAAAGTATACTTTAGGATTATTTCTTTTGTTCACCGATCGGCGCAGAGTCGGGGCAAGCGATAAGGATGAGTTTGCTTCTAAGGGTTTAACAGAGAAATAGCTCTAAACGAAGGAATGGTAGTGTCTTTCAACAAGGAAGAGGACTGACAGGAGGGGGTAATACCAGCATAATTCTTACATTTTTATAATTAGCATGGATTAACTACATTTTAAGATTCACTAGCATGGGTTAACTACATTTTAAGGGTTGAAGGAACAATCCAAGCAATTTTTAGAACACATTACAAAATAATTTTTGAAACTAGTTAGAATCATGATACTGCCAGTTAATCATAATTCACATTGGACTCCACTAATTAATCATCCAGACAAACGCCGATGAGAATTCGATGATTCTTTGCCAAATCTCATGCATAAGTCACAAACCAGAGATCAAGTGCAAAATTTATACATAAAATTTAGTCACATGTGTGCTTAAGACATGACTTCTTCTATTTTACCCCTTTCATCTTCGTATTTCTCTTGCTCTCCATATTTATTCGGTTCATCTATTTCCGACCATAATTTTTTTCCGTTTCTACTACCATGCTCTGAGTTAGTGTTGGCTGGACTTAGACTTGAGTCAATTGACCATTGGTATTAATAGAATAGTAAGTTTAATTATGTTGTCAATAGGGTTATCTTATTTAGTTTATTTTATCATTAATGAGGATAATCCCAGCTTAATACATTATAACATATGTTTCTTCAATTCTTTAGATAGATGAATGCAACACAAGCTTCATAGGTTGCCAACTCAAAAAAAACTTTCCCTTTTGGTAGTAGAGAATGACAAACCATGCACTCATAACATGACCGCTATGAATTTTTAGGTATGGCCTCCAATCTCCCTTTTGCCTCACCAATGCACTCTCCACCTTCCAGAGCTTGATGAACCTCATCTTTCCACAAACATCTGCAGAAATTCATACTGTAGCTCTTTAACGGCATCATGATTTATAGTTGACAAAACACCTCCATTACCTCTATTGTACCTTCAAAATACAGTATCATCTTTGTACAGAGGGTGGCTACTGATCCAGAGAAGACCCAAGATATGATCAACTGGATGGTTCCAACAAGTCAACAACACTCAAGAAATTGGTTCCAACAAGTCAACGACACTCAAGAAACTGGTTCCAACAACACTCAAGAAATTGTTTTTACTGTTATGGTTCTCTAACGAAACCACTAACTGAGGTCTTGAAAGGATCTCACCCTAAATGATCAATACTTGGGCAACCTTCGACAATTAAAAATCTCACTCAATACTTGTTCTATCTTAGCAATACCCGACTTATCAAAGAAGTTTGTGATCAAAATAGATGCTACAGAAAATCGAGTGGGTGCAGGTTGCACTAAGAAAGACACCGCATATTTTAGTAGGGCGTCGAATCTAAAAAATGCCAACTTTTTCAGCATTTGATAAAGAGATGTTCGTCATTTTTATGGTTGTCACAAAGTGGAAAGCTTACTTAGTGGGAAAACGCTTCACTATAAAACAGATCATCAAAGCTCGAAGCACCTAATGGAGCAGACAATCATCAAACCAAGAAGTTGTATGTCATAGAGCTCATGGGACTAGACAATTTAGTATAAAAAGGGTAAAGAGAACATCATTGTGGCGGCATTATTGTGTATGCATGAGGGTAGTATGTCATTACAAATGATAATCATGATATGTTCTGACCTCTGACGCCAAATTCGTGTCTCTTGGACCAAAAAAATGACATACATCAGTTAATTTATTGGAAGGAAAGTGGCCGGAACTCCCATCCACATTATATATAGACCAAGAATCACTTTTTCCCAAGTAGAAAGTTCGCTACCAGTAATGATGAAAGGGTGCAAAATTTGATCAGTTATCTCTATTATGACTAGGCAGTGCGAGTTTGTTAAGGGCTTCACGCTCAGTTATTATCGAGTGGGGTTTTATTATGTTGTCTTTTGTTTAAATTATGTTTTTATTAATTGTTGTCGTCTTTCATTTACTAGTTGTTCGGGTTAAAAGTTAGGAGTGTCATTATGAGTCTTATAAGCCTATTTAAGGCATATGGTGTGATATAAGGACATAGAGAAGTTCATTTGATTTCTGTCTTGTTAAGATATCTTGGTAGCTCTTTCTCTCCGAGCGCGCTCCGACTAAGGAGTCGCGGTTCCAGCTCCGTAGTATCCACCGCCTTCGTTATCTCCGGCCATCCTCCAGCATCTCTACCGACGTTCTACGGGGAGGCTGTAACAGAATCCACTCTAAAATGTGCTCAAATCTCCATCATTTCAAGAAGTATTTCTATAGAAGTGATTTAAGACATCTGTTCACAACTAAGTGCCTGATCTGTCGACAATGCAAAACAGACTATTCACGGCCCTCTCCACCCCCTATTAATTCTCGATGTGTGTAGAGAGCATTGATAGTTTGAGAAAGTACGCAAAATTTGTCGTTGTCCATTATCCTCACACTACCATGACTGTCGCACAGACCTTCCTCAACACTATTTTTCATCTGCAATGTATGAATACAATTATGGTTAGTAACCGTGACACAATGTTTGTTGAACCCGAAAACCACGGTTCAACGAGGAGTTCGGACCAAGGGTGTAGCTTGTACTTAATTCTCCTAAGTTGAGTCACTAGGCCAGGCTCTCGGAACAAAGAACCTCGCTCTTCTTCGTGGAAAACTAGAATAGACCCTCGAGCTGCAGCAAGGAGGTCCCGACACACACCCGGAAGATCTTAGAGAGTTTCCCCTCCCAAGCCAAAAGCTGAGTTGGATACCTTGGAGAGTGTTAGAGAGTTCCTTTCCACACACACGGAAACCACGGTGAGTAGTAAGCTAGAACTCTCTAACCAACCAAAGCTAGCCAAAGGAGAGAGAAGCTTCCCATCCTAAGGTGCCATTGGGGGTCTATTTATAGTTTTCTAAAAATGGCCTACGGATAGCGAGATCCCGCCTTTTGGTTTTTCTAAATGCAACATAAATTGGTCTGCCAACAACGGAATCTCAGTGTTTGGAAAGGCTAATTGCAGGCCAATATGATTGACTTAACTATAGGCGAGCCAAGGCAGTTCTTCTCAGCTCACCCAGATGTGGCGAGTACCCAGTGGGGTGAGCAACTCGCCTATCACCCATGACCATCGAGCGGGTGTTGGTTGCGCAACCCAGCCTGCGGGTCTCGCCACTCGTCCCGGGCATCGGGCGAATGTTGGCATGAAATGACCCACTCATCAGGTCGCTCATTCACGCCTTATCTTGGTCATTCGACCGCTCGGCAAATATGTGGTTGCACAATGTTCCTTGCAAATTTTGACAAGAGTTCTTCAAACTCCAACATGTTCAACTAAATGCCTTCACATTATATCACCCTAAATCCAATGACCAAATCCAGGTCATCAAAGGATGTGTTGGGAGCTATCTTTGTTGAATGACATTTGATAATGTAAATCAATGGATGAATGGGCTTCCCCCGGTGGAGTGGTGGTACAAGACCATGTTTCACAGCACAACCCACACTACGATGTATGAAATTCTATATGGGAAGAAACCTCCCTTGCAATTCCCCTACTTGGATCATTCATTAATCATGATCTCAGTGGATCGCTTCGTGCAAGCACATGAAAGGATGTTACTAACACTAAAACGACACGTATCCCAAGCGCAGAACATCATGATGCAAAAGGTAAATAAAAAGGAAGGATATAGAATGCCAAATTGGTTGTTTGGTATATGTTTGACTACAAACTTACAAGTAAAACAACTTGCACTCACAAGTGAATAAAAAACTAGCTCCTGCTATTTTGGCTATTTCAAATATTGCAATGTATAGGTCTGCGGTCACACCAATTACAACTTCCAGAAGACCGCAAAATCTATCACTTTCCATGTAACCCAAATGGAAGGCAACATCGATGACACATCCAACACACTCTTCCTTAGAAGCACCGTGATGGGAGAAGGGTATACTTTTGAAATCAGAATCAGTACTTATATGAAAGCACACAAGCGTCGAAGAAGCTACATGGGAGTACCTCTTTGATCTTCAATAATGTTACCCAAATTTTCAATCTCAAGACCAAGGGTACAACTGATGAGAACGCAAAGTTATTAATTTATTTACTTGTATGTACATGTAATAGTAATTACCCTATTACTAAGGGCATGAAAGTCTTTATCTCTTGGTATTAGGGTCATATACCATGGTGTGTGTGTGTGTTATATTTTTTAACGAATGAACCAATATCCAAATCCTCTCCTCAATACTCGGCACCTTGTCTTCTAAGAATTCTATAGGTTGTCTTCCTTAATATTAACTTATTTACTTATATGTACGTGTAATAGTAATTACCCTAGTAGTAAGGACATGAATATATTTATCTACTGTTATTATGGTTACATACCTTGGTGATTGTGTTATCTTTCTTAATGAATGAACTAATATTCAATTCCTCTCCTCAATATTCGATGCCTCCTCTTCTAACTATTCTACAGGTCCTCTTCCTCGAGGAGGACACCAATACTCCAACACAAGCAATGTTTATCGCAATGCCTGGTGGTGAGTCCCATTACCCCTCCCTCACAGGTTTGGACCAGATCAGTTATCTTAAATAAAGAACATCAGTCAACTTTTTCTCATGATGCCCTCTTCTAACAATTCTACAGGTCCTCTTTCTCGAGAAAGACACCAATACTCCAACACCAGCATTGCTTATCGCAATGCCTGGTGATGAGTCTCATTACCCCTCCCTCGCAGATTTGGACCAGATCAGTTATCTTCAATAAAGAACATCAGTCAACCTTTTCTCATGATGCCCTCTTCTAACAATTCTGCAGGTCCTCTTCCTTGAAGAAGACACTAATACTCCAACACAAGCATTGCTTATCGCAATGCCTGGTGGTGAGTCTCATTACCCCTCCCTCACAGGTTTGGACCAGATCAGTTATCTTCGATAAAGAACATCAGTCAACCTTTTCTCATGATGTCCAAGCTGACTTTCACCTCGAGCTCTATATTTCCTTTCCTTGAGTTGCATGCATCCATGTGCTTGACTTTCCTCAACCTTCCCACCTCTTCGCCTATGTGGGTATGCCTCGTTGAACCTCATGTATGTAGTGTCAGCCTCTACGGTCGTCCCCTTTTCACCAGCACAGAGTCGTATATTCGGACATTGTACACCTCCAAACTTAAGTTAACACACTATACATCCCTTGAGTTCATAGGGCTATTAAAGTATTTAGCATATTCTGTCATTAGTTGTACGACCTTTGTGCCCTTACTGAGAATATTCCCACAACACTCCTTAGCAAAAAAAAAACATCAAAGTTGATTCTTTGATTGGGATCAAGTGTTACATTCAGTTTGTAGACCTCATTAGTCTTATTGCAATGATCGAGTAGGATTTAAGAGTGCTTGAATCCCACATTATTACCATGTGGTTGAGTGGGTCATTTACATGACCCGTGATAATGTAGAAAACATTTTATTTGACGATGGGTGATGGTTTATCTAGATACTTATGTATATTATAAGAAGGGAATTTATTAACAAATAAAAGAGTATTGAATTTAATCCCACGTCAGATGGTGGAATAAGACAATGGAGTATAAACACTATCCACCCTCCCCACCCCCCTCTAGCCCCCTCGGGGGGATCCGCCGACCCGGCCGGAGTAACTCTATTGAAAACGCAATTTATGATTCTCTTCTGAGAAAAAATCGATCTTGCGATCTTTTTCCGGGTTTGAAGATCACTTCTAGATCTGGATCTTTTACTAGTTAGTCCCATTCAAGCCCCCAACCGACGTCTTTTTTTGAAACGAGGTCCTTGGCAACGAGAAATATAAAGGAAAGGCTCCTTTTTGATTCACTTTCATTTTCAAAAAATAAATGAATATTGATTGTTACACTCTTTGCAAGAGTACTGTCAAAATGGAGAATTAGGAAATGCATATATATCCCATATATATATATATGTATACATATATACGAGGGACAGTGCACGGGGGGGGCCCCGGGAGGGCTTCGCCCGCCCCCGGCGGCCTTCGCTCGTTCCCGCGATTCCCTCCAACCCTCTATGCGTATATAATATTATCCATGGTCAGTTGATATACTAAACATTAAATGGCTATTTGCATACCTTTTTTATTAAATCCAATTATATTATCCTTGGATAATGCATGGTCAGTTGATATATAATTATATTCGTTAATATACGCATAGAGGGTTGGAGGATAATGCATGTTTATTATATATATTCATTATATATATACGTATATATTTTATATAATAAAAATTTATATATAAAATTTATATATATATGTATATATTATATAATTTAATTCATATTGTATGTATTATATATTATATAAATTTTGTATAACTTTTTTTTTTCGCCCCCGTGATTCCCTCCGCCGCCGTCGGCCTGCCGGGAACCCACCGGCGAGGTCGCCGGACCCCGGTGAACCTGCCGGGGGAAGTCCGGCGGCGCTCCGGCAGGGCCACCGCCGGCGGTGGCCCTGACCGTGAGGCCCAGACGGTCAGGGCCACCGTCGGTGGTGGCCCTGCCGGAGCGCCGCCGGACTTCCCCCGGCAGGTCCGCCGGAGTCCGGCGAACCTGCCGGTGTGCTCCGGTCAGGCCGGTGGCGGCTCTGCCGGCGACGGCGGCGGATGGAATCGTGGGGATGGCTCGGTGAACAGTGCCGGTATCAGGCTTGGATCGGGAGGGAGGAAAGGGCATTTTCAGTAATTTTTTATATGCAGCCCAGATTTCGCTATTTGCAGTTCATATCTTTATGATCCAACGGCTGAGATTGCATCAGTGGTTCTATTTTGGCTTCAATTTGGGCCTGAATGTTTTCCTTTATATAATATAGATATATATATATATATATATATGTATATATATACATATATATATACAAAGAAATATTTTTAAGATTATAATGGTGTAACCGCATGTACCATCAAAGTTATCTAAATCGTCCGATCTCACTGAAATCAAATCTAACCGTCTGATTACCTACGTCTTTTTTACTATAGCTCCTACACCTACTATGATAGAGTGTATGATTATATTAAGGTGTAGTGTGTGTGTGTGCTATATGTACTCCATTTACTTTGAAGTGTCCCAATGGTGTCAGGCCGTCGACTTTTGGGGGAAAATGAGTCAAATCATTTGATCTCTTGTTTCGGAGAAATCAGTGGCACACGAGGAATTGAAAGGGACATTAGAGATTTCCTCTCAAAGTCCTCATATAATACTTCTTCCACTCGAATCACTTTGTTGAACATTTGAGAAAAATTTTGGTTTGAGCATTTTTGTATCATGCCCGACACAACCAAATCGAGGATGGTGGGTCTGCAAACTATAGCTAGGCTTCTATATTGCATTATAAGGACAGCGGCAATAACAAACAATGGCTAAGTTGTATTTTATATAATAATGGTAAAATTTTCTCCATGAGGTCATGAATTTGAATCATGGAAACAACCCCTTCGCATGTTTAGGGTAGGACTCTATATTTCAACCCCTACAGTCTTGTGATTGAATAATGAAGCATGTGTATTTCCTACTACAATTAGTATGGTTAGGAAAGAAAGGCAAAAATGTAAAACACGCACTAGGAGGATATACATGTATGGATGTTAGGCATTTGTACTAAATAATGCTTGATGAACAACAACAACAACAGAACCCATATAGTCCCCAATCATTGGGGGTATGGGCGGGGGAAGATTGGAAACAGACCTAACCTTTGGCACTATGCACAAAGTGGCTTCTCTCAGAGGAGAAAGACCTAACCTTTGACAATAAATGCACAAAGTGGCTGCTCACAGAGTACCACTGAAATAGTGGCCCCCTATGCAGTTGCGTTTGCTGCGGAATCATGCCCTCAAATCAAAGCCAAAGACATCAGAGAGGGCAGACCCAAGAATCCATTTTGATTTATGTGGACATACCCATGCTTCCTTCATTCAGCATCCAGAGCATTGGTGAAGCACTATAATGCTTGATGAACAATTAAGTAAAATTTAAATGATTGGATATTGCATCATATACCAATACGTAAATAGATAAAGATAATTGCTGAAATATTAAGCACTTTGAGGTATAAGGTTTGGGGTTAATGTTTTGGAATCTGGATTTAGAGTTTATGGTTTCGAGTTTAATCAACATCGATTCAAAGTATTACCAAGAAAGTGTGAAGTCATGCCATCCTAACAAAAATTTCATGTTACAAACAATGGTTTAAAATCACTCCAAATCAGTAATCTTTTCTTAAACCCACAAAAAGTGTGCATAATCATGCATAACATAAACACAGGCAAACACCAAAGACGTGCATATATACATATTTAAGTTTGAGGCTGATTTTTGGCTAAGTTGGTGACCTACAAAAACAATTTAACTGACCATTTTCATTACTTGATACAGATTGCACTGCACATCCCATTATAATTCGACAGCATCTACTCTCCAACTCTTCTCTTACCTAGAAAACAGTATTGTGATTAGAAAGAAATTATGAAAATGCATAACAAGTATCCTATTGGGGGTTCCTTGCATCGTCTATGAAACAGGTAGGTGCTTGGTTTATAAGTGTAAAGAAGTATCTCACCATTTGAGTCGGTGTTTTCAGGTGAGAAAGCTCGAGAGTGCCCAAGATAGATATTACAATTAGGTTTAACATCTAGGACTCTTCGATTGGTTCGGTGACAACAAGATTTTCTGAATGCTCTTGGGCCAAGATATTAAGCCATTGTGCCTGATACCACTCTCGAGCATCCTGACCTCAAAAGCTAACTCAAAGGGGGTGGAACTCCCCTCACTTATAAACCAAACGCTCACACCTTCCACGGAAAATGTGGGGCAAACCCTACATATCCATCATTACATTTTCTAAAGGAAGGAAAAATGACAAATTAATTACCTTTTTCATGTAGTTTTCTGAGAGGCACCTAGCGGTGAGACATTGGAGGCGGGCATTTGGCTAAAGAGGGAAACAAAATCTATAAATAAACTATTATCCATTACATAAAATTGCTTAAAACGAGCATTTGTTTAGAAGATTCTTAGGCCTTTCTTAATGGAACATTGCAGTTATGATGATTATGCACTATAAGAAATAAAATCAACACACTGAAGATGCAAAATAATGAATTTAAGAAAAACACAGCTTTAATAAGCTAATGATCTAGTGGAAGTGTTATGGACAAGATTATTATCGAGCAAATAAAGAAGAATCACATAAATAATAAAATCGCACAACACAAGAATATATTATTTCATCCCAAATTTAGGGCTATGTCCATGGATGTCAGCATATGTTCATTATAAATGATTATATATAGAAAGAAGAAAAGATGGTGGTTATGCGAAGCTTATCTTATATATATATATATATATACACGAGCAGCTCCGCACGGGCTTTGCCCGTGCTCGCTGACTCTTAGCGGGCTGCGCCCGCATTCGACAGTACCTGGCTGGCAACGGCGGGCTTCGCCCGCCCCCGGACGGCTTCGCCCGCCCCGGACGGCTTCGCCCGCAACATATACATATGCGTACTCAAAATGACCGTAAAAAAATATACATCAATATTTTATAATTATTTTTTTCAAAAACATTTATATTTTAACAAAAAAATATTTTAAAGTAAGCCACTATATTTCGAAATTAATTTTTGTAGGCCTAATGATAATATACCATAGTAGGTCTAGGAGGTCTACTAAAAACTTTTGGATTTTCTGAATTTCCATCATTATTTTTATTATAAGGTTATAATGTAATTACACAAATAGTCATTACATTTTATGAATTTCCATTTTTTTATGATATATGTTAAGTCATTGAAGTAAAAGAATGAGGATATATTTGACAATTTTGAATGTTGCACCAAAGACAACTTCTATATAGTAGTTAAAGATATATATATATATACCTTAAGAAATAAAAGAGTTGTGACCTAAGGAAAGAGCCGGCGAGTGTCCTGTGTGAGGAGCTCAGCATCCATTGTCTAGGCACCTTCTCTTTAAGTGCATGGTATCAGAGTGATCTTGTATGCAGGGTGTCGTCGTCCCTCTAGGTCTCGCTCTCCTCCAAAGGTGGCTTCCAATGGTGTTGAGCATACGTCGCCCTATTTGGTTGTTGATAGCACCCGAGTTCTGATCGATCTTATGTTGACTTCGTCAGCTGATCTTGATCAATAAAGTCCTCAATCCCGTTCGATGATTTCTAGTGATGCTCCATAGTGATTGATGGTGATCAATCTTGATTAGATGATGTTCCTACTTTGATAGTGAATCGACGGTGTTTCTGCTTAGACAATGATTTAGAGGTGTAATGTTCGATCATGTTTCGATGGTGATTGTGATTGTAAGCTTTCATTCTCAATTCGGCAGTATCCCAGCTTCTTCTCTTTGTTCTAGAGTATTACTTGGTTTGGAACCTCCATATTCTTCTCTTCATAATCCTACGAGTGAGAAGTTTAATATGACTGAGGATGGGCAATGAATAGATATATACTAATGAGTGGAACCCATAGCCGCATTGCCACAAGTAAGTTGAGAGGTATTGAAAACTAGATGCAATAGAAGAATCGAGCACCAAACTTAAGTCTTTCCTATAATTGAGCCTATTGATTTTACTGTGTAGGAAAAAATGCCCAAATTATGGGCCAGATGCTCCCGTGCGAAAACTTCAGTTTCTAATTTAGTCACTCATTGATTGAAGACAAGATTGCACGAGACCATTTATCACTATTATACTCAGGAAGCGTTAACTTGAGTAGAATCCATGACTTGTGACAAACATTGAACAAACTTGAAAATGGTTCCAAGTTTGTATTTGAAAATGGTTTCAAGTTTGTAAATTCTGCAAAATCGCCGAAAACTGAATTCTCTTCTCCTTTTTATTGACGTAACTACGTAAGGGTTATGCAACAACAACGAGAAATTATAGATCATGACCTTCATATGAGGTCTTGGACCAAAGTTCGAATCAATTCAATCAAAGGTCTTGAGGGATATTGCAAAGATGACTATTGATGAGACATTCTCAAGGGTCCTCCATGTATGTAGAGAAACTTCAAGTAGTAGTGTTAGTATAAATCACTTTGCTTTGGCCACTCAAAATATCAAATGCAGTCAAAGTGCAAGACGTATTCGTGCTGGAGGGGGCAAGGGGGAAAATACTATTATTATGGAAAAGGTCATGTCATATCCATGTGTTGGAAACTTCATGGCATACCAACTACCAGAGGTACAATTGCAACTATTGTTAATACTTCTGAGCCTCATAAGTCTGAGACTTTATCTATAAGTAGAGAAGAGTGTATTGGTCTCAAGCAAGGTCAAACTCGGTCGACTAACCCTACTTCTACATATGTTCACTTAGGTAACCCTATTGTTTGTGTTTCCTCTACCTCATATACTTGGATCATCGACTATGGTGCCTTTGATCATATGACATATAATCTATATGTTTTTCTCTCAAATGCCTAAACAATCCGTCTTTTCCTCCTATTCACTTTGTTGATGGTTCCGCCACTTATGTCAAGGGTATCGAAACTACCTCCCCATTTCCTAGCCTGGATCTTCCTAGTACTCTCTGCATACCAAAATTTTCTTAGAGTCTTTCATATGTTAGCAAACTTGCAAAAAAATTGAATTTTTCTTTAACTTGTTCCCACTAATGTCATACGGGACCAGAGGACCATGAGGAAGATTGGCATGTGGATTGAATCTGGCGAGATGTACTAATTAGACAAGGCTCATTACGCTTTACATCTCTTTTGTACTTTCATTATCTGTATGATCATCCTTCTCTTTCCAAAGTGAAAATGATTTGTCACCTGAGTTTTTTAATATGTTTAGAATATAACATGAGTCTTGTGAAAATGGAAAGAATTGTTGTGTGCCCTTGTAATCTTAATGTACGGGGTTCATGTCATATAGCTTATTTAACAGTGTTATATGTTTTGTTACGTTCATTAACAATTTTTCTCATGTCACCCAAGTTTTTTATTTTAAATACAGGCTCAGATTTATACAGAGCCTTTATTGAGTTATGTGTTGAAAATCAATAAGCTTAACACCATCATTAAAACTCTTAGGAATAATAATGCTCCATAGTATAAACAATCCAAGCTATTTTGTGACGATCTTTCGACTCATGTATTTTGCTTGACATTTCTTGTCCTCATATAGCTAAAGAAGAAGAAGAATCGGCACCTTCGTGAAGTCGTTCTATGATGTTCCAAATGAATGTCCCTAAAGTTTAGTGGACCGGCGTTATTACAACCTTTCGCTTAATAAATCAATGTCTTCATCCATTCTTAATAATCACATATTCCAGATCTTGTTTTTTCCTAAAAAAGAATTATTTCTCATACACCTTATATTTTGGGTGCACTAGGTGTTATAGTTTTATCTTCAAGAGATACTTTATCTTCGTGATGTCACCTTCTTTTAACAACCTTATTTTAGTGACTATACTTTGCGCACCTTTTGAGTTCCACTGTGTACTCACTTTTGTGTAATCATTGCATGTGAAATTTGAAACTACTAAAGTAAAGTCTCCTATCACTATTGAGTCAAATATTCTTCCTGATAATATATAAGCACCGCTGAGAGAAATAACATATAAAAAGACCTACAGTCATCTGGACCTTCTCTAAGGGAGACATGCAGGATACTATAGTTATTACTCGATATTCATCTCTGTTATCATCTGAATCCGTGTTGATATGGTGTGATTTCACTTTTGAGCTACGTGTAGCCTTTCTCAGAGATAATTGATATGTCTAACTCTAGATGAATGCAAATGGGTTAGTGGCTCAATTGAGAGCCAGATTTGTTGTAAAGGGCTACAACCAAACATACGGGATAAACTACAATGAAAATATCTTTTTAGTTACTAAAATGACATTTATTTGAGTTATTATATACATGGTGAAAGTGCAGGTTTATGATTGATTATATGAATATTTCTTCGAATATGCGCAACACCTTCACAAGTAAATAGCACCTAGAACTATAGAAAGAAACAAAAAATTTATAGTGGTTCCCCAAAACCTGGGTACGTACACTCTTCCACCACCATGGAAAATCACTACTTCCACCGAAGACGAAGTCTTTTAATAAGGAGACACTTAGAGTCAATACAACGGAGTCTTTGATAAGGAGACACTTAAAACTAAATGGAGTCTTTTAGAGAGACTCTTAAAACTCGTAATGGATGATGGATTTTATGGCTTTTCAGCAATGTTGAATCTCTAATGAAGCTTGAGATTATTTGCTTGAATGTTGATGTGGGTACTTGATTAGAGATTAGAACAAATCACTTCCTTCACTAAAGCTATCTAGCTCTTCTTTCTCTTTTCTCTTCCTTAGGACGAGATAAAGCTTTACTTGCCCTTCAAAGGTATTTCTAGCTCTCATAATTTTTCTTCGTGTGCTTGCATATCTATTCTTGTATTTTTCTTCCTTGCTTATATAGGAAAATCAAGTTATTGTTCACTAGTATTGTTCCCCGATTACGGTTCACATTGTTCCCTGATTACGGTTCACCGATTATTGTTCATCGGTACTATTCATGCACGTCTATGTTCCCAATGGTTATTTTTCTTCCCAACAACGCTATTCAATTCGTGATTTATTGTTCATCGGTACTATTCGTGGAGTGCTATTCAACAAATACTACTCAATCGCTGAATAGTATTTGACGAGTAAACTGTTCATTCGACGAAATCATCATTTTGCAGCTTCTAATGTTCGACAGAAAGCACTATCGGATTATTGTTCGTCGAATAGTTGTTTAGTATTTGGAGATCATTGTTCATCCAAAACATTATTTATTCGTCGACAAGGGATTACTATTCGACGATTATTGTAGCAAATCACCTTTCACTGCACTATAGCAAATCGAATAGTATTTGGTGATTACTGTACGCTTTTCCGAATAATTTACTAATCATTTTTTTATATCACTCTTCGCTTTTCGCCGCTTATGCTGCTCATTTCTGTTGGTATCCATATTCACTATATGATGATTTCTACTATAGATGGGATTTTTTTCCTGCAACATTTTTGTCACAATTTCAATACAGCAAAATGGAGTATATCACCGTACATGCACTGCAGATGATTCCCTATAGCAGCCCTCATATAGTAGATTTACTGTTGAACATTTCTTGTGGGAGAAACACTATAGTTAAAACATTGTAGACTGTAGCAGAAATCTTATTTTTGCTGTGAAAACTTCAGCACTTTCAAATCGAACAAAAGACTTGCATTATCATAAATTTCAAATTATTTTGTACTATCAGATTATTAAGGTTTTTTCCAACGTATGGCTACAATAAATCATTGGCCCCTCGTTCAATTGAATATTACTCAGGAGGAGACAAGAAGTATCGTTGTATGGTGTGTAAACTAAAGAAGTCATTATATAGGTTTAAACAATCATCTCGAGCATAGTTTGAAAAATCCTTGAGAACCTTAGTAATTTGCATTAAACAAATATTAAGTTAATCATTATGCTTTGTGTCGAGATAGATAAGAATGTAGTATTATTCTTGCAGTGTATGTTAATGATATTGTGGTCACAGGTGTGAAGAAAAGAATTTAAGAACTCAAAATATATCTTCACGATCTTTTTCAAACTAAGGATTTGGTTAAGCTCAAGTACATTTTTGGTATAGAAATTACTCGTCCTTCTTCAATCAATTACCCGAAACCCATAGAAAATAGATCTCTTGACTGACGCAAGAATACTTGGATGCAAATATGTTGAAAATCCAAAGGAACATCATCTAGGTTGAGAATCCAATGAGGTATAGATGATTAGTTGGAAAACCAAAAATACCCTATTATCACCCGATATTACCTTTCTTGTCTAAGGGGTTAGTCAGTTCATGACAACACCAAGAACTACTCATATAAATGACATCATCCGTACTTTGAGATATTTGAAGGGGACTCCATGAGTAAATATTATACATAACGATGTGGGGAACTTTGAGATAAAAGGCTTCTCTGATGCAGATTGAGTTGGCTCAACATTTGACAGGAGCTCTACGATGTGATATTGTGTCTTTATGGGAGAAATTTTAGTATCTTGGAAGTACAAGAAATAATATACCATAGCAAGATCAAATGGTGAATCGAAAAATAGAGTTATGACCCATAAGGTAAATTTGTGTTACCTGAACAATTAATGGAAGAACTAGGACATATACTATTATGGGTTAAAGACTCCTCCCTAAACGCTCCCTTAAGGGGCTCAAGCCTCCCTTGAGCCCAACACTTCTCGCTTTCTAGGAAGCAAGACCTCTGATAGCTTATGTGACAACCTAACATTTGCATAACAAAATATTTTTCCCCGATGATGAGACCGCAAGACAGTACGGATTTTTCGTAATAATTTTTCGCATATTTCAATTATTTTATATTTACATTTGTTCATTTAAAGGGGTGCTATTAGCCAAATGTTGTCATGGCCACTTATTTTAATTTTGTAACAAGTAATTCAATGCATGGGCTGCCATTAGTGGTTTGGATTTGCGTGACTTATACAATTGACACATGGAATTTCATGCTGATGTTGCTGACTTGGGGTGTCTTATGACACTTGGCTTCATGCTGCCACTTAATCTTTGTATAAACCAGCACCTGGATGGGAGGTTTGGACCCTTGCTGCCGCTGGCCGCTTACTGCTCTGTATAAAATAAATCGGCCGATCCTTGTTTTCCCGCAACTATCCCGTGCGTTATTCCTCCCGGGCCCTTGCCGCTCCCGATTGCTGCTTACGACTTCTTCTCCTTCTTTCCGTGCTTCTCCTCCTCCTTGGCTACTGTTCTTCTTCTTCTACATCTTGTAGCAGCTGCTGCCCTATGCGTCTGTGCAGTGCCGCTGTTTCTGTGTTGTGCCGCCGATTTTGCCGCTGGATTAGAGCTTGTTGCCGCCGGTTTTGGAGTTGCTATTGCTGCTTCCTCTCTTCTTTAGAACGTCCTTTGGAGTTCTAGGAAGGATCTCGCCACACCTCGACGATCCGAGAAGGATCGGTTGCGCGGCAACGTTCTTGCTCCCTCTTCCGCTGTAAGGATGTTCTTCTCCTTCTCTACGTTGTTTCTACTAGTTGTTGCCTCGCTGAAATTGAGTTATCTCCTTTATGTTGGCCGGTTTTGGTTGGATTTTGCCTAGTTGTTGTTTAGGAGCTGTTTGATGGCTATTCTAGGGCTGTTTTAGGGTTGTTGGGAAGGAGCAATTGCTCTTTTCGGTTTCCATGTTGCCTAGATATTGTGGGTTGTTTTTGTGCTACTTAGCTGCTATTATAGGGGGACTGTTTTTGGATACTACAGCTTGGTTATGTTGTTTGAGGACTGGTTAGCCAGTTTTAAGTACTATTATGGCTTTGTGAGCTGTTTTTGGAGCAATGGGCTAATTTGAGATCGTTTTATGAAATTTTTGGAGTTTATTATATTTATTTTGGTTTCACGATTTTATCAAATTTAAACACCATTTTACTAAACCTTTTTACTTCAATGCTACGCGTAACTGTGGCGCAACCCAAATAAAGTACGTGTTATTTCAGTGGTTTTCAAGGCCAAGAAACCAGAGGATGGCGTCACAGGGTCAACGTGGCAATGAAGCTGAGAAGGGTAAAGGGAAGGCGGTGGTGAGTATTTTATTTCTTGAATTATGTTTATTCAAGTACTTTCATATTCCTGTTTTCATTTTTTTATATCAAAAACACTGCCTGTGCATATGAGTTTAACTCAAAGATATATCGTTATACGATAAATGTGGGTGAGGGAAAAAGAAAGCGATACAACTTTCTGAGGGGAAGTTTTATGTTAAAACACTTGATTTAATTTGCATTAAGAAAAGAATAATAAAACTCTGCATAAGGAAATGTGAAGGTTTCAAATCCTTAAGTGGATTTACTAGTAGGGGTGAGCCTACACTTTTGCCCTTAAGTGGGTGGGGCCCAATTCAAGTTTGCATACCCAAGCATTTCCTAGTTTATGTAACTAAAATTAAGGGGCAGGTCAAGAGGTAGCATTGAAAGGGAATGTTACGAAAATTATGGTTTATTGAAATGTATGCATATTGTTATCTCTCATTGTTTGTATTTATAACAGTTTCATGAAATACTTTTCTCACCTAGTCATATTTTTATGACTAACCCATTGTGGACAACATTTTTAGGAAACAGGAGCTTCTCCCAGCGCACCCCGAAGGGGCCCCCCACAGAAGAAGAGAAACGAAAGCATGCTGAAGATCTGGCCAAGGTATTGTTAAAGATCTTTATCGGGATCGAAGAGGAGCAAGAATGTCATAAAGCGACTTGCAAAGACAATGATTGTGACTTTTGTAATGAGTATCGTTAGATTTTATAATTTTTGTAAAGAAACCTGTAGTATATAAATAAAGTAATGAATAAAAGTTTGGTATTATTTGTTCTTTGTACTGTGGATCTTTCCTACGACACTTTTATTGAAACTACTCTCGATTATCGAATCATTTAGGAAGCCCGGAATAAGGATCTTCACAGCTTATACAAAGGATTATGAACTATAGATGAGTCAATTGAATGACCTTCAAACATATTAGGATTCAAGGCATCCCAGTAACTCTTTTGCTAAGATGATAACATACTGAAAGCTCAAGTATCATTTACCAATAAATTCAAGATTCATTGTCATCACTCTTCTCATTTATTGCATGCTAGGTGATATGGGGGTAGAAGATGACAATTTTATAGCATATATAAGTTGAATAAGTAACCTATGAAAAGTTAACTTAGTGCATTCATCTAATGCAATCTTCAAGGGGTACAAATATCCAAACCTAAGGACTACTATAAAATTTTGTAGCAACAGTACAGTGTTTCGAGTAAAACAATAATATCTTGAATAAAATTTTAAAGAGTGACCTGTAGAAGGTGATTATTTCGGAAAAATGACAGTATAGAGTAAGCAGAAAAGTTCTTCACTCCTTCCAAAGGACATGACCATATAGAAGCACATATTGGAATCTGAATCATAATAAAAGATGTTAGATATATGCATACAGTAAAAAGTATATTAGAAAATGAAGTAAATGTTTCAGATAAAATCTTACAAGGAACAAAGTTTGAAATAGCTGAGAATATCCATGAAACTTTAAGAAAAGCTCTAATGTTTCACCACGATCCATATCAAGGTTCTCATCATGTTCCTTGAGGTACCTTACACATCAAGAGATGTATGTATGTAATTTCTGATATTGGATTAATAAGTCGTTAAAAGTATATATGCAGATGACTCACCTAAAGGCAACCTTCTTAAAATTGAAAATTTCCTTGAGCATATACCATATGTAGGGATTCATTATATTGCCTTTCTGTGCAAACAAGCTTCGCAAGCCATTTCGGCTTCCCCACTCATAACATTTACCATCTTGGAAGCTTACTGAAATTGACATGTCAATGATTTCCATCTCTGCGTCAAGTTTCTCGAACGATTCCATCATATTTTGACATGATATCTATCATACAAAAAATTCTATTAACCACGTATCATGTATATAGATATGGACTTCGAACTTAAGATCGCAGTGTCGATGCTGATATACAATTTGAAAGTTACTTAATTATGTGTCAAAGGGTAGAACATAATTCCTATAAGGAAATCATGAAAGGGACACGTGCCCAAGTGATATGAATGATCAAGTATATAATCTGATTAATTGCATGTTTACATGTTGTACTCATAATTCATTACTTGTTGGATTCTCTTTTTGGTTTGATTTGACCTGCAACTTAGTTCATGTTTTGTTGTATAAAAACTATATTTTAGTGGCTTTTTTCCTAAAGCTTGGTTATTTTAAAATCGAGTTTAGTTACCTGGGAAATTTCCAATAAGTATTCACAATTCCCAGCATGTTACACAAAAAATTTCTCCTATGTCATCATTATTTACCCTTTTTAAAATTTCCCAGTTAAGAGTGAAAGGTCATTATAGTTCGATAGGTTGAACTACAATGTATTATAACCTATAAATATGAGGCCTCCTTTGTGTGTACAAGTTAAAATCTATAAAATAACTCTAAAAGTAAGCACTTTTGTTAAGCATTAATCCACTCATTATCAGATTATTTATGACTCAATAACAATATGCGGCTCAAGGCTCACCAGGCTCAGACGTTTGCGCCTATGTGCGTTTTTTTGTGCCTTTAGAGCATAAAAGACGCGTCTAAGTGCGATTTTTGTTATACACTTTTCATTTCAAAATAAAGAAAAAAATAATGTTAGAACTCAATAATTTTTGCATGATTCAGTGTTTTTAAAACACAATCGAGCGTTGAGACTTAGATATGATGCAACTGATCAAATTGATTCTATTTTTTAAGGGATATAAGTGATAGAAATGAATGATTAATAAGTAGAATAAATGAAGAATTTGATCAAGAAGATGAACTGATGCTTGATGTTGATCATTTTAAATGAATGTAGTTGCGACTTGCCTTCGTCAGGCAAGTGAGGGGAAGTTTGTAGAGAGTTGCGTATACTTTCTAATCAGTTGTAGATTTTTCAAGCTGAAGTTTGATGCTCCATGATTTTTTACATGATTGGATTTGCCATATTATTTTTTGTCATTTCCAGTGATTTTTCTTTTTACTGTGTATTCATTTGCTTGTTGTTATGTGCATGAACATTGATTTGTATAGATTATTTAGTCAAGGGCCGACATCTCAACTGGTGGTAAGAGAGACAGGTTATTTCATGCACTGGACAAGTGTGGTAGGTGATGACCTTCGTTTCACTCCATACTCTGCTTGGTTGCAATTATTGAGAAGTTATCAGGATGAGTTACTTGGATATGATCAACTTGATCATTTGGAAGATGAAAAATGGAGGATCCTTTTATGTTACAAAAATTTGTTGACTCTCATTGGGACTATGTGAGTGAAGTATACATGCATGAATGATGACGATTAAACTAAGATGGATAGGAAGGCCAAGACCTATATCTGCCAATGACAAATGTGATCCATCATGTGTCGATGCAGACCTCTTCCTATGATATAGAAAAGAAGTTAGAACAGTTGTACGAGAGTAAGACGATAGGAGGCAAAGCACACCTCATTCACTGGGTTAGCAAATCTCAAGTACAAAGAAGGAGATTAAGTTGTGAAATATCTTAGGGTCTGTTTGGGAGAGCTGCTGCGGATTGAGAAGCTGCTGATTGAACAGAGCTTTTTAGACAGAGCTCTTTGAGGAGCTGTTATGAAAAGCTGCATGCTGTTTGGATGGTTTGTGGATAAGTGCTGATTGAACAGAACTTTTTCAAATAAAACTGTTTGGTAGAACAGCTTTTTGAGAGCTGTTTTTTTAAATGAAAATATTAATATATATTGTTCTTAAACAATTAAACACATCAATAAAAATAAATATTGTTCTCAAATATAACATGTAATGGTAGGTTCTCCGGTGCGTTCGTTCCACTATATTCAATCATTCTTCGTCACCTGCACAATTAAAATTTTTGATATTACTCATACTTTTGATTAATATGATTTCAAGAGTTTGTTAAAAAGATGATATGAAATTTTACCTGCGGGTGTTGTACACTTCTTCAGCAATAGTATCTCGTACAGCAGACATATAATCAGATCCCCCGCCATCAAACATATCAGTCTCAATATCATCCTCTGTTGTATGATCATCATCCTCTGGTGGTATGAATGAGTCATCAGCATCGCAAGCATTAAATTCTGGGTTCCATCGAGATGGATGTCTACGAATGAAGTTATGCAATGTCATGGTTGCCAGTACAATTGAACGTTGTTTCTTGAAATTGTACTGAGGCATTTTTTGAAGAATGTGCCACTTTTTCTTCCAAACTCCAAACGTCCGCTCTATCACACTTCGAAGAGATGAATGTGCCTTATTGAAATGCTCATGCCTGCCATGGATGGGGCGACTCCCGCGTGCAAAATCTGCTAAATGATATCTTGTTTCTGGATATGGTTTTAAATAACCCGTCTTTAATGGATATCCAGCATCCACTAAATAATATTTACCTGTAATTACTTGTTATGTTAAACATAATAATATTGTAGCGAATGATTAAAGCATATACAATCATTTATAACACAAATTACCTTGAGGAGGATGCGGAAAATGTAGCCTATCGTCTGACAGTGCGCACGCGAAGATACGACTATCATGAGCGGATCCTTCCCACCCAGCTAGTGCAAATGTGAAGCACAAATTGAAATCACAAACAGCCATCACATTTTGCGTTGTTGTGTCATGTCGCCCAATATATCTAACTTGATCATCAACAGGTATCCTCGCATCTACATGTGTTCCGTCAATTGCACCAACGCAGTCCTTAAAAAATGGCATGTAACGGGCATCATATCTTATTTCTGCAGGTGTTTCTCTAAATTGACGATCAATTGGTTTTATAACATCAACTGACAGTAGCAATAATGATCTGAGTCCTTTTGAAAAAAATCTACTTATAGTTTCAGTTGAGTGTTGAAATCGCTCTTTTGTTAATCTAATAGAGCCACCATGTGCTAGGATGTACAATGTAACTCCTAGGATTTCTCTTGAGGTTATGCGTTGTGATCCATGAAATTCATGATCGTTTTCTAGCTTTCTAAGCAAATCAATAAATATACGCTTTGACATTCTAAATGCGTCATGAATTCTATCTGGGTGCCCTTCAAGCAACTCTTTCAACCAAAGATCCCCTGTTTGGGTAGACGTCATGCATGGTCTCTTCTCCCGTATGAAATTATTTAGCTCACCTATTGTTGTGATAACTCTATTACAGTATTCAATACGTTGTACCCTTTCTGGAGAAAGACAAGGCGAATTCTCGGAATCGTCACTGTTCGAGTCATATGTGTCCATTACCTAAAAGAAGACAACACATAACATGAATTTAGATTAGGATATAAAAACATCATAGTATAAACATCACAGTATAAACATCACAGCATAAAAACATCACAGGATAAAGAATACATCACATAAAAGTCTTACTAAAATAGAAACATGACAACACAACATGAATTTCATTACAGAAAAGTTTTAATAATAAACAAACAGGATAAAAAAACACCACGCAGTCTTTTGATAAACCAAAAACACATAACACAACACACAACTGCCTAAAATGACACGATCACTGCATCATGTTCTCAAAAGCACTTTTGATCCACCATACCCTATCCTCCTCCGGTATGTTAATGAAAATTTCTCTATTGTTTTTGTCTTTGATATGGTTCAAAGCAAAGTAATATAAAGGCAAATTTTCACGTATCTCTTGCATCTTGCAGATCAAGTCCACTGCCTCCTTGATTGTGACAATTGGTGGTGGCTTATCCGCTAGTACCGATGCACGCAACTCAGTCATATAGGAAAGAGTCACTCCTTTATTCTTTCTCATTCTTTTTCGTTTACTAGTGGAAGTGGAGTTATTGCCAATATTGGTTGATGAATCAACTTGTTGCACCTCCAAGTTTTCTACTGCATTGTCTTCATCGTCAGAAATGTGCTCCACATCAGGTGGTAGGTCACCCATTGATGGAGCCCAAGAATCTTCACCTGTAGCAACAACTTGACTGAACATAATATTCAGTTTCTCCTCTAACTCGGGCGCAATACCAGCATATCGAATTTTTTGGCAGCGGGTGATACCTGAACATAAACAATTAAAATAGTATAAGAACATATACAACAACAACAACAACAGAACCCATATAGTCCCCAATCATTGGGGGTATGGGCGGGGGAAGATTGGAAACATATTTAACCTAAATATATATTTTTGTTTAAATTTATTGAGTTTTAGGTGACCTTAATTTTATCCTCTCACCACTGATCAGATGCTGCAATGGTTCTCTTTTCCTGGTCTCATCCCAAACCGGTCTCTGCATGTTTTAGTTCTTTCCATAACTTCCAGTCTTTCTTGAGATGGTCCCACTTATTCTTCATTTGCATTCGATTGTAGTTTTTTCCAGTCCGCTGTTTAAAAGATCCAATCAAATTTTTCCAACCATCCTTGCTGAAGTGGGTGGTAGGCCGATTTCCCAACCCTATCTCTATAATGCAAAGATCGCAAAAGATCAAAACATCATTTGACTCCCATATTGCTGTGCTTCCTCCGGCCCCATTAAACTGTATACCCAAAACACAAACAAACATTCAAACATACACAAATATATACATTCAACACAAAACAAATCCAATACAAAACAAATCGAATACAAAACAAATCGAAAACAAAACAAATGCAAAATAAAACAAATCCAAAACACACGCACACATTTTCAAACATACACAAACACACATACACACACACACATATTCAAACATACACGCACATACACACAAACATACACGCCCAAACAAACACACACACACACACACACAAACATACACACACACAAACATACACACACACATTTTCAAACACACACACACAAACATACACACCCAAACAAACATACACACACATACACACAAACATACACACCCAAACAAACACACACACAAACATACACACAAACAAACATCCAAACACACACAAACATACACACACACACAAACACACACACACACAAACATACACACACACACAAGCACAAATAAACACACACAAACACAAACATCCAAACACAAACATATACAAACACACAAACCCAAACACACACAAACAAACATACACACACACACACACACACACATACACACACACAAACACAAATAAACACACACAAACACAAACATATACAAACACACACCTATTCAAACATACACACATATACACACAAACACACACACAAACAAACATACACACACACACAAACACACACACACACACATACACACAAACACAAACACAAATAAACACACACAAACACAAACATCCAAACACAAACATATACAAACACACACCTATTCAAACATACACACATATACACACAAACACACACACACACACACACACACACACACACACACAAACATACACAAACACAAACATATACACACACACATTTTCAAACACACACACAAACATACACACACACAAACACAAACATATACACACACACACACACACAAACATATACACACACACACACAAACATACACACACACACAAACACACACATTTTCAAACACACACACAAACATACACACACACTGATAGTGCATTATTTATAGTTATTTTTTATATAGTATTTTAGTAGTAATTAATTAGTTTTTATATAATTTTAATTTAATATATATCTAATTTGCTTTGTTTTATATTTTCAGGGACTTTGGGGCTGCTAATAGCAACTTCAAGCACATAGCCGTGTTCAGGGGAAATTCTGGAGCATTTCTGCAAAAACCCTCAATACACGCCCCAGGTCACGGGCGTGACCTAGGGGCGTGACCATGGCCACGACCGTGTATCGCTTTCAGCTCACAGAACTCGCTGCCACGTCGGATTAAAGTTACACGCCCCAGGTCACGGGCGTGACCGGGGGCGTGACCTTCAAGTCACGGGCGTGACTCGCCCAACAAGCATTCAATTCAAGCAATTTCTGCCGCCGAGTCGTTCCAGCTTACACGCCCTTGGTCACGGGCGTGACCGAGGCCGTGCCCTCTCCCTCAACTGCCAAATTAACTCCAGATCGCGCCGTTTCCCGCCGTTTCCTGACTCGGTCAAGACACGCCCTAGGTCACGGGCGTGACCTAGGCCGTGACCCGTCGAGATGATCAATTTTGGCGGTTTTTCTTCCCCAACGTTCCCGGGCTTTCAAGACGCAATTACGCAGCTTACACGCCCTTGGTCACGGGCGTGACCAAGGGCGTGACTCAGCAATTTTCTGCCTATAAAAGCCAGCTGCTGCCAAAGTGATGGGGATCCAGGCCATGCTTAGTTTGGATTGTTTCTAGTATAGGTTTTCTGCATTATTCTTAGTGTAACTTTATTTTATGTCTTGTCTTTTTTAATTCCTAGCTTAGATTTACTTTACATGCAATTGTACTTTTCTTTACTTAGAAATAAAAATATCTTTCTTCTCAATTATGTTTTGTTAATTTTCAAAGTATTTTGTCGGATGAATTCTTAAGCTTTTATCTTTTCAAAATCTCTTATTCATAGTTTAGTTTGGAAAACTAAGATTTACCGTTGATTTGCAATTTTTGGTTTCATATTTCTAGGGTATGATAATCAAGTTTGATCCGTATTTTAGTGTATCGAGAGATCCGTAAATACGGGTAGATCGCTCATCGGTAAAAAGAGTTGTATGCATTCCTCGAGAGAGGGTGACGCAAATCTTCCGGATTGGAGTCAAATCCAATAGTGGGGCTCACCGCATAAAGCAAGCTTAGGGGTTTCGACTGGCCGAGGGGTCTTAATCGATCAACCTAAGGTTAGGTGGTAGTTCTCTCGAGAGAGGTTCTATCATATTTTGGGAACCTCCACGGTCAAGTTTGTCTAAATCGATTTCTTTTGAATTCTAGATTTACAAAACATTTCACTTAAGAATGATTCCCGATCAAATGTTTCTTTTCTTCTAATTATTTTCAAAACTCTATTTTACTGCCGATAAAATAATAATAATTTGCGTGAGTAGAAGTAATCAACAGACCCGTGGAATACGACACTTGATATTTATTTGTTTTGAATATCCTATGCTATGAATGATAGGTGCTCTTGCCTATAGTTCGTAGAATTTGGAGAAAATTATTTACATCCTAAATTTTAGCTATCAAGTTTTTGGCGCCGTTGCCGGGGAATATTTTTGTTGATATTTTGAAAGCGTGAATTTTATTACTTTTATCATTCTCTTTCTCCACCCCAATTTCTCTTTTTGCCTTTTCTTTTAAAATTCACTTTTATTAGGTAACGGTTGTTTATTTTTCTTTTTCAAAAAATATGATGTTATCGCAGTTGGCCGCAAAAGTTGTCGAGCTTCAAAATAAAGTCATTCTTTTGGAAGTCGCACGAATGCGCCAAATTATCTGTCCTTTTTGTGGGGGTCATCATTCTAGTGAGGAATGCTATTTTTCATTTCAACATTTTTCTAATGAAAATCAAATTAATTTTTCTAATGAAAATTATAGTTTTTATAATGAAAATTATAATTTTTATGATGAAAATAATTTTTCTTTAAATAATGCTTTGAGTGAATCTCCTTCTTACTCTGATGTTGATTATTCATGGTGGAAAGGTCACCCGGATAGTTTTCAGTGCGAAGAAAGAAATTCCTTCAATTATGATTTGCTTTCCTCGCCTTTTCCACTGATTTGTTCTTCTTCTGATCTTGAAATTTTTCCGAATGTTATTTCTCCCACTTTAAATGTTTATTCTCAAGATCAAGAAGAACAATTGTACCAAGAATTTCGCAAAGTCATGGAGACACCGGACGAATTAGAAAATGAAAATTTTTCTTCTTCTCCTTCGCCCGTGTCTTCTCTTTTTCATGAAATTATTTTTCATGAAGAAATTGTGTCTCATGAATTTTCTCCACTTGGTATTGATTTTTCTGATAATTCGTTTATTTTTAAAAATAAACAACCGGCGCTTAATCATGTATTTTCACAAGAAACTCCTCCTTGTGAAAATTTTTCTGACTCGCTTAATCTTGATTCTTTTTATACTAATAATTTTCTTGTAGATGATGAGCCGTTGCAACCAAACGTCTTCACCGATCCATTTGCCGCTCATCTCCATCAATCCAAATTACCTAGGGTATGTATAGGTAATTTGGATTCACAATTTCGCGCTAACGGAGAACAAAAGAATCAGGATTATAGCGGAGGAGTCGCCGGGCAACAGTTTTCGGCATTTTCACCTCAGCGTGAATTAAGGGAGTTGCCTGTGCATTTTCAATTTGAATATCCTTTTAGCTAATCCTTAACGTCTAGCTAAAAGACGTTAAACAAAGCGCTCTTGGGAGGCACCCCTTGCTTATCTTTATATTTTTGCAATTTTTCTTTTATTTTATGCATTTTCTTTTCATGTTTTTGTCTTTTCATCCTTGTTTATAAACATTGGGGACAATGTTTATCTTTAAGTATGGGGGGGTGTTCTCTTCTGTTTTTTGTATTCAAAAAAAAATTCAAAAAAAAAATTGCGAAAAATGCTAAAAATCATAAAAAAAAATGTTTCTTTGTTTTCCTTTTCAATTTTGTTTTAAAAATATGAAAAATACAAAAAAAAATTAAACTATTAATCTAATAAAATAAATTTTGTATTATTAAATTTCTCCAAACTTCATTTATGCAAAATTAATTTTAATTATGAGTTGTCTTTATAGGCTTTTTAAGGAGTTTTCTTTTTATGAATTTTTAAATCATATATTTCTCTTCAAAATATGTTAGATTTAAATTTTAGATGAATTTGATTTAATGAGTTTTTCATTATTTTGACTTGTTTAGAATATTTCTTAGTTTTACTTTCTCTCTTTAAAATATCATAATTCAATTTTGTAGTAATTGTGTTAAATATCTCTAGATTTTACTTATATTAACTTGAACTCATAGTTTCTTGTAGATTGCTCAAATTATTTTCTATGCTCTTAAAATGTTTCTTTGGAATTTGTTTAGCCTTTAAACCCTAGCCCTTCCCCTACCTTTTTGTTAAACCCATTGTTTGGCATAAAAAAGGTTTGAAAAGATCATATGTCATGGAATGAGAGGATAAAATTCATCATTCCTAAACATATGCACCCAAATTTTTAAAAGATTATATGGTATGGAGATGAGAGGATAAAATTCATCACTCCTAAACATATACATTTGGGATATAAAAAGAAGAAGAAATTAAAAAAAAAAGGATGGAAATGAGAGGATAAAATTCATCATTTCCCATATACAAAGTAACTTCTTCAATGCCAATTTTACCCCATTTAGCCAAGTTCACTTGTTTATCCAAGATATTATTGAGAGAGCATAGTTAATATTTTGTAGTTTTCTAAAAGTTTCTCATGATTGTAAAGTTCTTATAATTTTAATCTTGGAATATTTTGCTTAATTCAATGCAATTTTGTTTATGAAGATTTAGTTAGAGAATTTCAAAACTAAAATTTATTCTACTCATTTCAATTTATGAATTATTAATTATTTCTTATAAATCTGAATTTTAATTTCTTAACTTATTTTGACATGAGTTTTATGAGATTTGAAGTGCATAATTTGAAGTAAATCCTTTTGGAAATGTCCTATAAATTCTTCTCATACTTATAAATTAGTTTTTGCTCTGGAATAGCAAAAGCTTAAGTATGGGGGTATTTGATAGTGCATTATTTATAGTTATTTTTTATATAGTATTTTAGTAGTAATTAATTAGTTTTTATATAATTTTAATTTAATATATATCTAATTTGCTTTGTTTTATATTTTCAGGGACTTTGGGGCTGCTAATAGCAACTTCAAGCACATAGCCGTGTTCAGGGGAAATTCTGGAGCATTTCTACAAAAACCCTCAATACACGCCCCAGGTCACGGGCGTGACCTAGGGGCGTGACCATGGCCACGACCGTGTATCGCTTTCAGCTCACAGAACTCGCTGCCACGTCGGATTAAAGTTACACGCCCCAGGTCACGGGCGTGACCGGGGGCGTGACCTTCAAGTCACGGGCGTGACTCGCCCAACAAGCATTCAATTCAAGCAGTTTCTGCCGCCGAGTCGTTCCAGCTTACACGCCCTTGGTCACGGGCGTGACCGAGGCCGTGCCCTCTCCCTCAACTGCCAAATTAACTCCAGATCGCGCCGTTTCCCGCCGTTTCCTGACTCGGTCAAGACACGCCCTAGGTCACGGGCGTGACCTAGGCCGTGACCCGTCGAGATGATCAATTTTGGCGGTTTTTCTTCCCCAACGTTCCCGGGCTTTCAAGACGCAATTACGCAGCTTACACGCCCTTGGTCACGGGCGTGACCAAGGGCGTGACTCAGCAATTTTCTGCCTATAAAAGCCAGCTGCTGCCAAAGTGATGGGGATCCAGGCCATGCTTAGTTTGGATTGTTTCTAGTATAGGTTTTCTGCATTATTCTTAGTGTAACTTTATTTTATGTCTTGTCTTTTTTAATTCCTAGCTTAGATTTACTTTACATGCAATTGTACTTTTCTTTACTTAGAAATAAAAATATCTTTCTTCTCAATTATGTTTTGTTAATTTTCAAAGTATTTTGTCGGATGAATTCTTAAGCTTTTATCTTTTCAAAATCTCTTATTCATAGTTTAGTTTGGAAAACTAAGATTTACCGTTGATTTGCAATTTTTGGTTTCATATTTCTAGGGTATGATAATCAAGTTTGATCCGTATTTTAGTGTATCGAGAGATCCGTAAATACGGGTAGATCGCTCATCGGTAAAAAGAGTTGTATGCATTCCTCGAGAGAGGGTGACGCAAATCTTCCGGATTGGAGTCAAATCCAATAGTGGGGCTCACCGCATAAAGCAAGCTTAGGGGTTTCGACTGGCCGAGGGGTCTTAATCGATCAACCTAAGGTTAGGTGGTAGTTCTCTCGAGAGAGGTTCTATCATATTTTGGGAACCTCCACGGTCAAGTTTGTCTAAATCGATTTCTTTTGAATTCTAGATTTACAAAACATTTCACTTAAGAATGATTCCCGATCAAATGTTTCTTTTCTTCTAATTATTTTCAAAACTCTATTTTACTGCCGATAAAATAATAATAATTTGCGTGAGTAGAAGTAATCAACAGACCCGTGGAATACGACACTTGATATTTATTTGTTTTGAATATCCTATGCTATGAATGATAGGTGCTCTTGCCTATAGTTCGTAGAATTTGGAGAAAATTATTTACATCCTAAATTTTAGCTATCACACACAAACATATACACACACACACACAAACATACATAAACACAAACATACACACACAAACACACACACACACCTATTCAAACATACACACACATACACACAAACATACACACCCAAACAAACACACACACCCAAACACACACACAAACATACACACACACACAAACACACACACACACAAACATACACAAACACAAACATATACACACACATTTTCAAACACACACACAAACATACACACACACACAAACACAAACATATACACACACACATACACAAACACAAACATACACAAATCAACACACACACATCCAACACACACAAATCACAAATCCAAACACACATCCAAACAACACAATCACACATCCACACACACAAATCACACATCAAAACACACACACACATCCACATCCACATAACACACTCACACATCCAACACACACAAATCACACATCCAAACAACACAATATACACATCCACACACACACAAATCAAAAAACCCAAAAAATACACACATCCACATATGATCAAACCCAAAAAATTTATTTTGATTCAAGTTCTGAACAAACAAATAAAAAAACATACCTTAATCAATGAGATATGAGGAACAAATCTCGGAATCGCCGGAGAAGCAGATCTGAAATCGCCGGAGAAGCAAATCTGGAACCAAATCTGGACGTGGAAGATGAGAAGCGAGCTCTGAATGTTGGAGTTGCAGATCTGGGCACCGAATCGCCGGAGGAAGAGGTGAAGAGGCGAGCTCGGTCGAGGAGAAAGCCGTCGGAGATAGGAGGATGGAGAAGAAACTTGTTGTCGAGGCGGGCGATGTCGAGGGGGGCGATGTCGCCTGAGATCGGGAAAGGGAAAGACGAGGCGGGCGATGTCGAGGGGGGCGATGTCGCCTGAGATCGGGGAAGGGAAAGACGAGGCGGGCGATGTCGAGGGGGGTGATGTCGCCTGAGATCGGGAAAGGGAAAGACGAGGCCGATCGGGGAGAACTCTCGCACGCGGGATCGGGGAGAGGCGGGATCGGGGAGAGCGATTTTTTAGGGCGCGATTTTGAGAGCGCTATACGTGGGAGGTCGGCAGATTCGCGAAGAGGCGTTAAAACGCATTATTAGGTTCCACGATTTTCGAAACGCTCAACAACCAAACGGTATAAAAACAGCTCTGGCGGCTGGAGTAGAGCTTCTCCAGCCGCCAGAGCTCTCCCAAACAGACCCTTAATGAGAGGAATAACTTCGCTTTGAAGCAGCAATAGAAGCATGATATCATATTGCAAGTGGCGAGGCGTCATCTTATCTCTCTGGTGATGTTCTTGGCTAGTAGACTCAGGGTATTCCACACAAAGTTCAAGCAATAAGATACATTTTACCCCTTGCATTACTAGTGATTATGAGGTGTTGAAGATAGTAAATGAAAGATTAGACAGTGCTACTGTTGATGCCGAGAACCCGCTCACATGCAGGAGACAAGATCTCGACCCACAAGGGTCAAGGTATAGGCTCTCAAAGTACGGCTTATAGTATGGCTGACGATTACTTGTTCGCGAGTAAACCGCAACAGTATGAGGCAAAGAAGAGAACAAAATGCTACTTTATTGCTTGACGAGGTAGTTGTGTTACAATGTGGAGGTCTCGCGGCATACCCAGGAGTATATATAAATTTCCCCTCTCAAACCAAGTGTTGTGTGAATTCGGGGGAAGGCATGCGTTGTGGTCAATCTTCAAATGGACGACCTTCGCAGGGTGTGAACTACAACATATCTGTTACAATATGGACTTATTTATAATTATAGGAAAAGGCAAAGGTGGGGTACCTTACTGTCAGAAGGGGGACCACATCCCCAGGAGAAGTCATCCAAGTTGACCTGCTGAGATGGGCAAGTTGACCTACTGAGGTCGCCGAGTTGACCTACTGAGATGGGGCGAGTTAATCTGCTGAGGTCGCTGAGTTGACCTTTTGAGATGGGCAAGTTGACGTGATGTCATGTCCGCGTGTGTTTTTGATCTCAATGAATACAAGTAAAACATAATCACCGCTTTTTTAGAGTTCGATGCGAGGTAGAAAAAACAATGTATGACTACTACTTCGGAGAGATGGTCGTGATGATAATGTGCGAAGCTGTACAAACTCCTTTTTGGTCTGTCATGGAGTTGAAAGCGATGTAATGGTTTAACACGGAGCGTCGCAGGAGTCGCAAGTTGCGTTGCTATGCGAGAATGATCTTGCGATAATGATCTCGACATTTCCCTAATTCTAGCTTGCGGCGTCGAGGTCCCTGTCAAGATGGGAAACATGGGCAAAATAATGCAAGTAATTTGAACTTATTCAAATAAATGAATTGAGCTGACTCTGCGAGCCATCGCGGGATTTTGTTGTGCAAGTGTCGACGATAATGAAACCAGAACAGATCGGCACGCTCACAGGTCATTCGCGCAAAGGGCGAGCTCAAATGGAGGAGGTGGATAGGGCGAGTTGGGAGTCATGTCGACAGTATCGAAACTGGAAAAAATCCTCGCACTCCTGCTCCACGGGCCCCTGACGAGATGGATTCAAGCGAATTGAAAATCGCGTCAATGGTACAAAATTGGATTTAGGATAAACACACACCCAGCTACCACATGTCTTTGTGGCCCCTATCGAGGTGGATTCAAGCAAGTTGAAATTCGTATAGACGGTACAAGACCAGACTTAAGATAAACAAACTCCCGACTACTGCATGTTTGCAGGGCCCCTAGTGAGGAAGTTTAATGGCGAGTTGAAATTCGTGTCGACGGTACAAGATTGGACTTAGGATTAACACACTTCTGACCGTCGCATGTCCGCGGGGTCCTTGGTGAGGTGGACTATAAGTGAGCTAAAGGAAATGTCGCAGCCCCAGGCTGGACTTAGGTCAACACACTCTCGGCTGCCGCATGTCCGCGGAGCCCTTAGCGAGGTGGATTCAAGCGAGTTGAAAGACACATCGACGGTACAAGGCCGGACTTAGGATCAACACACTCCTCACTGTCGCATGTCCGCGGGGCCCCTGGCGAGGTGGATTCAAACGAGTTAAAAGTTACGTCACCGGACTTAGGATCAGCACACTCTCAGTTGTCGCATGTCTGTGGGGTCCCTGGTGAGGTGGATTACTAACAGGTTGGAAGTCACGTCGACGGTATAAGACCGGACTTATGATCAACACACTCTCGGCTGTCGCATGTCCGTGTGGCCCTTGGAGAGGTGGGTTATAGGCGAGCAGAAGGTAGCGTCGCAGCCCCAGGCTGAACATAGGTCAACACACTCCTGATTACCTATGTCCGCGGGGTTCCTGATGAAGTGGATTCAAGCAAGTTGAATGTCGCATCGATGGTACAAAATCGAACTTAAAATCAGCACACTCTTAGCTGTTGCATGTCCACGGGGCCCATGGTGAGCTGGACTATAGGCGAGCTGAAGATCGCGTCAACTATATGCGAGCTGAAGATCGCGTCAACTGTATGAGAGCTATTTCATATGCGAGTCATATTTTAAATTTAGGGGACTTCAGCTAGGCAGAGCTCGCTAAGAGGTTCTCTCCATTACGTCTCTTGGCGGATCGTCAATGCTCATAAAGTCACTAACATCTGATAGGTAGAAAATCAACGTGTAAATGGGGAGCTGATCTTGTCCGTTAATGCATAGGCTTGGATTTAGAGAAGTGCGAGTATGGATTCGTGAAATATATGTTGATGAAAAGAAGACCTCGCGAGTATGGACTCACATAATACATGATGATGAAGATAAGGCCCCGCGAGTATGGACTCGTGGAATATATGTGTTAAAGAGAAGACCTCGTGAGTATGGACTCACAGAATATATGATTCCCATAAAGACTAGATTGTTTTGTGAGTCCTTCATTGACGGTCATCATCGTGGAAAATTCATCATAGATAATATTGTTTGTTACTTATACTAAAACACTCGTGGATTTTACCAAAGCACCCGTGAGCTTCATATTGATGAAAAGTATTGAACAACTGTGTAAATGTAAAGTACCAAAGAAAGAGAAAGAAATTGATGAAACGTGGACCTTTCACACTATTACCCCCTGCGCAAAGTTTTTTTTTTGGCCCCTTGCGGGGGTAGTGCTCTGATGTATACAAAAATCTGGATGGGATTTTAAATGATAAAACTAAGAAATCAATTTTAAAATTATGTGGCGCAAGCGGATATCTCTCGAGCAATCTCTGTCGTTAACAGGCCTTAGTTAGGTGAACACTCATAAGAACTTCGCGTTCGGGCGTATTTTCCAACAGGAAATAATAACTCCAAAAGTCAATTGGAAACAGTTAAGAACTCATATTATTTTTTTAAACAATAATGACAAAAAGGCAATCATGATGTTAGGGCAAGCTCTGAAAATTAAAGAACAAACAATATTAAGCATATCGAGCTGTAAGCAAGAGAAGTTGCGTTGGATATGTGTGTTGCGTTGATTAAGCATATCGAGCGTTATACCTTGAGGATATGTGTGTTGCGTTGGAAACTACCTTGCAGGGAATAACTTTGGAGGTGAGAGACTGGGATGGCTCGGTTTAGGAGGTAGGAGGTCTGCAAGACAAGAAAAACAACCGGAAGCTGGCGGACAGGCAGCGGTGACCCAGCTAGTCTGTGGGACGAGGATGGTTCGCCGGCGCTTGCGGGGGATGACTGCAGTGGAGAAGAAGCTCTGGAAGGGTCGAAGGGGCGGACCTCTTCCAGTTAGGTCGCCGGGAAACCCTGGAGACTTCTTCATAAACCTTCAGAGGAGGAGCAGGGAAGTTCGCCGGCGCTTGTAGGAGGCGGGACCGACGGTGTTAGGTTCTGCTTGGTGGAGGACCGTCGACTAGAAGGGGAAGAACGAAAGAAAGGCGTGGCCGGCCCCGTTCCTTCGGTTTCTGCCCAGTTGCTCTAGATGGGCCCGATTTTTTTTAAATAGAAATGGCGCTCTCAATAGAGTTACTGCAAAAATAACATGATTGATCGAAATATTAACAAAATTGACAGTATTTTTAGAATATTGCAGTATTTCACGATAACAACACCGTCGTAAAACATCAGATCGTACGGCTGTATTGTTTCTCACACCTAAAACTAGGTGGGAGAAACACACCTTGTTATACCATCCATAAAGGCCTTGGGGTGCGTCTAGAGAAAACTCCACTGAAGAGAGGTGGAGTCAATGGTCAACACACAATTGCTCGAACCGAAGAAACCGAGCCCGCCATTTTCGCCGCCAAATGCCAGAAACAGAGCGCGTGGAGAACAGACCGCAAGCGCATGCGCTACCGCACGCACGGTAGCGCGCGTAGCGCGCGGGCAGCGCCCCCCATCGCGGGGGAACGACCCCGCCGCACCCCCCTCGGCGTGCAGCTCGCGCGGAGCCGCACCCCTCCAGGGGTGCGGGCGTGCGGCCCAGCCGCACCCCTCGAGGGGTGCGGCCGAACCGCGCCCCCCTTAGGGTGCGGCCTAGTCGCACCCCCTTTCGGGGTGCGGCCCACCCGTACCACCCTTAAGGTGCGGTCAAGCCCCCTCCCCTCACTTTCTCCGCAGGGGGGCTCGTAGGGCCCCGGCCGTATTCGCGCCCCCTCGCCAGGTGCGTCGGATCCCAATTCCTCCTTGGGGGACGACTCCCCACTCCGCCGTCTGCCCAGGGCGCCTCCACGCTCACGCGCGCTCAGAACGCCTCCAAGCACGTTCAAAGCACTTCCATGTTCGTTGCGTGCTCAGAACGCTTCTGAGCGCGCTCAGAACGCCTCTGCGCTCACGCGCGCTCAGAACGCCTCCAAGCGCGTTCAAAGCGCTTCCATGTTCGTTGCGCCCTCAGAACACTCCGGAGCGCGCTCAGAACGCCTTCGCGCTCACGCGCGCTCAGAACACCTCCAAGCGCGTTCAAAGCGCTTCCATGTTCGTTGCGCGCTCATAACGCTTCTGAGCGCGCTCAGAGCATTCTCACATTTCTGACTCGGCTCGCTCACTTTTTGTCTTTCTGATTGTCTCACTTTTTGTCTTTCTGACTGTCTCACTTTTTGTCTTTCTGACTGTCTCACTTTTTGTCTTTCTGACTGTCTCACTTTTTGTCTTTCTGACTGTCTCATTTTTTGTCTTTCTGACTGTCTCACTTTTTGTCTTTCTGACTGTCTCACTTTTTGTCTTTCTGACTGTCTCACTTTTTGTCTTTCCAGCTTCTCACTTTTTGTCTTTCCAGCTTCTCAGATTTCAGGAACAACCTGTCGCCTTTTTCGCCCCCAACGGAACGGCCCGAACTGCCCGAACCGCCCGAAGGGCAAGGTGGTCATTTGTGAAAAATGGCGATCCGTGTGCCCCGAACCAGAAAATATGATTCGTTCGTCGAGCAGTTATGGAAACTACAAACGGCGAAATTACCGGACTGCCCTCGACCAAAGCTATAAAAGGAGCCCCAAGGCTTCATTTGAAGGGACCTTGACTTCTGGACCCGGGAGAGCTCCTTGCAGACTTTGGCGGAATTCTCCTTCGGCGCTTGAAGATCTCCTTCGTGGACTTGAAGATTTCTTTCGTCACGAAAGGCGACTCAGCTTCTCACTTCCGTTCCCGAAAGGCGACTCAGCTTCTCACTTCCGTTCCCGAAAAGGCGACTCAGCTTCTCACTTCCGTTCCCGAAAGGCGACTCAGCTTCTCACTTCCGTTCCCGAAAAGGCGACTCAGCTTCTCACTTTCGTTCCCGAAAGGCGACTCAGCTTCTCACTTCCGTTCCCAAAAAGGCGACTCAGCTTCTCACTTCCGTTCCCGAAAGGCGACTCAGCTTCTCACTTCCGTTCCCGAAAGGCGACTCAGCTTCTCACTTCCGTTCCCAAAAAGGCGATTCAGCTTCTCACTTCCGTTCCCGAAAGGCGACTCAGCTTCTCACTTCCGTTCCCGAAAGGCGACTCAGCTTCTCACTTTCGTTCCCGAAAGGCGACGCAACTTCTCACTTTTGTTCCCCGGAGCCTTCTCACTTTTGTTCTCCAGAATTCTCAGAAGGGAAAAAGACTTAGTTTTTCCGAGAGGTGGTCTGTCATCCTCGGAGCACTCTCTCTCTCTCTCTTGTTATAACGAGTAGCGGCATGTCGCGCTCGAGTTCTAATTACCAGATTGTAACCCCCAGAAGATAGTGAAGTTTGGTCGGCACAGCTCCGGCCGCGTGGTTTCTTACCCTTTCCGGGTTTTCCACGTTAAAAAGTCATAGTGTACTCAGCAAATCTCGAATTGACTGTTCGCGCGCTTAGATCGCTCACGAGCTAAGGTGGTTCAATTGGACCGGTCTACCAAGAGCCCTAAGCGTTCCGCAACACACCTAAAACTTTTTTATGGGGAAGATTTTGGCAGTTTCGTTAATAAATGAAGAGGTTTCTAACCTTTTATTTAGAGATTTGTTATTAGTAGTTCTATTTTGGCTATTCGCGGTCCTATTTTGATTATTAGCAGTCCAATTTTAAAAGAATTCCAACTCATTTTCAGTTTTATTATCCACTATGATCGCACCCTGATTATTTCCACCTCTCCATCCTGTGATCTTGCTCCTCTCCCCTAGGGTTCTAACCGCGCCTCTCCCCTAGGGTTCTAACCGTTGATACTTTCGGGAATCCCATAGTTCCCGTCGTCGACCTCCACCCTCATCGTTCCTCGTTCGAGCCGCTCGAATCTAGTCGCACGAGCCCTCACGCCATTCGTCTACCTCCCAATTCCAACAACCCTACATAATAGAGTGCGATGAACATAGAATATATGACCCCGTCGTGCTCGGTTTGTATTACTTTTCCTCTCTTCTATTTTCTATTTCGGTATTTTCGTGATGCGCGTGGTTCCAGATGCTCGCGGATCAGCCACACCAACAAGTCGTAAGTGTGAAATTTTCCGGACCTTGTGAGAGCAAGCAGGAATAACAACTAGAGTTACAAGCCAAAACAACCAGAAACAATTTGGGGCAAACAATTGATCTTTATTGATTTTCTAACTTCAGTTACAGGGCAAGACATGCTTGACGAGACATGATTTCGTCAGCACAACACTCCAGAACCAATACAGAGAAGAATACTGAAAGACTTCAGACCGCACAACCCGCGCGACCTCTCTTGCGATCTCCTCCTGTTGCTAGACCGCAACACTCTGCCGATCTCAGGCCACCACCAAACCGCTGCACAGACCGCTCCCTTCTTTCGACCTCCTGATCTTCCCAAACTCCAGCAACACAACTCCAAGCCGCAGACCGCCCGAACACTTTCAGAGGAAGAGGTGATCGCTGCTGCCCGCACTATCCGCAGAAGCTGCACAAGAAGAATTCGATCAGAGACCGCCCGGTCAGAAAACACAGACCGCAAGAAGGACACGAACTCAGCTTACACTTGGTGTGTTCTATTTGCTGCAACAGTGGCTCCCTATTTATAGGCGTGAGACCTGATCCAGTCACCACCCTATGAGATAGAGTCACCACCCATCAGACCGCGCGACCTTACCGGTCGACCCGCGCAATCACTGCAACCCTCCTGCTTCATTTTGGTGAGCGCCGACTTCACTCCAGACCGCGGGAGATCGCTACTCCCTTGGTCTGAACACGACTCCACACGGAGATCGCCAGACCGCCTAGAAGTCACCCACCACCTGTGTTCGCCTAAGACCGCAAACACAGCCAGCTCGCCCTCCTGGTCTCCTCCTGAGACCGCGAACTGAGACCGCGCGACTAAGAATGACTTAGTCCGCGAACTCCTTCAGAACCCTCTGGAAAGCCACCAGACCGGATTCAAGAGCCAACCCGTGCGGTCACGCCAGACCGGCACGTCCTTGAAGAGAACAACTTGTCACGCGGTCAGAGACAGACCGCGCGACCCTGAGGATGATCAGCCGTCATGCGGTCACAGCCAGACCGCACGACCTCCTCCAGCAGCCCTTGGACCAGACCAGCGGTCAACCCCGGAAGCTGCAGCTGACCAATAGAACAGACCGCCATTGTCAGACCGCCAGACCGTGCGGTCACGCCAGACCGCCCGGTCACTTCCCAGACCGCCCAGGTCCAAAAGCCTCCTCCACTACCACTTCAATAATTTCAACACTCCCCCTTGAAGTGGGAAGTGGAAACTAGCCCAAGTAGCTCCCTTAGCCGTGTGAACGGCCCCTTTGCCAGCGCCTTTGTGAAGATGTCTGCGACATTGTCCGCACTCCGCACATGCTCGACCGAAAGAGATCCCTCCAGCACCTTCTCCCGTATGAAGTGATGCTCGATCTCGATATGCTTGGTCCTCGCGTGACAAACTGGATTGGTTACCAGTTTGAGAGCACTCTCGTTGTCACCGCGTAGCAGAGTCGGCTCCCGAACCTCCTTATGGACGTCTCCCACCAACCTCCTAAGCCAGATGGCTTCTTGAGCTGCCAAAGCCGAAGCCTTGTATTCCGCTTCCGTGGTAGAGACTGACACGGAATCTTGTTTCTTGCTGCACCATGAAATAGCTGTGGGGCCCGCCATGAAGACGAATCCAGACGTCGACTTCCGATCATCCGAATCTCCCCCGTAGTCAGCATCCATGAACCCGTGCACCTTGAAATCCGCATCCCTCCGGTACAGGAGACCCATGTCCGAGGTCGCCTTGACATACTTCAGAATGTTCTTGGCCGCTAGCAGATGAGGTACCCGTGGCTCCGCCATATATCGACTCACTCTGCCAACTGCATATGCAATATCCGGCCTCGTGATCGTCAGATAAATCAAGCTCCCAACTAGAGCTCGGAACACCAACGGATCTAGCATGATCCTCCCCTCATCCTTCCGAAGCTTCATAGCTTTATCCAGAGGTGTGGAAGTGCACTTCCCTTCCTTCATGCCGAATCGCTCCACGATTCGCTCCGCATAGCCGGCCTGGGTCACCAGCACTCCACCTTCCTTCCTCTGCACCTCGAGTCCAAGGAAATGGTGAAGTTCACCTAAGTCCTTCATCTCAAACCTGATAGACAGCTCGGCCCGAAGCTGCGCTACCTCCTCCTTCGAGTTCCCCGTCACGATCATATCGTCGACGTATAACAGCACGATGACTTGAAGCTCCCCGTTCTTCTTGACGAACAAGCTTGAGTCTGAGTCTGAAGCCCCAAATCCACAGAATAAGAGATATTCTGCGATCTTCCCATACCACGCCCTCGGCGCTTGCTTCAACCCATACAGGGCCTTCTTCAATTTGCAGACATGCTCCGGAAAATCTTCAGACACGAAGCCTGGAGGCTGGACCATGAAGATATCCTTGTCAATCTCTCCGTACAAGAAGGCGTTCTTGACGTCGAGCTGCCAAATCTTCCATCCACTGAACGCCGCCAAGGCAATAATAAAACGAACTGAAGTCATTTTTGCCACCGGACTGAAAGTCTCCTCGTAGTCTTCACCGTATTGCTGCGAGAACCCCCGGGCTACAAGGCGAGCCTTGTACCGCTCGATACTACCGTCAGCCTTCTTCTTCAGCTTGTAGACCCACTTGCATGTAACAGGAGTGGTGCCCTTAGGCTTGGGCACAAGAGACCAGGTCTCATTCTTCTCAAGAGCTGACATCTCTTCTTGCATTGCAACATCCCACTCCTTCACGCCTCGGGCCTTCTCAAAGCTAGACGGCTCCCTCTCATCCAAGGGACCAGCAAAGAAACATGAAACAAAGCTCACTGCGTTTCCTCCTGTATAGCGATCAGGGGCGATGATCGCTCGCTTCGATCTCCTCAGCTCCTTCCCCTGAACCGCATTATCTCCAGCTGCTTCTTCCCTAGCTCTACTTCCAGACGTGTTAGGAGCATTGCTCCCCCTGCTCCCTGAACCAGAAGCCCCCGTCTCGGAACTAGAAGGAGATGGACCACCTGGTGACACAGGTAGCTCCACCTGAAGATTTTCCACAGCTTTCTCTGGCAACTCCACCCTGCTCTCTGGTAACTCCACATCAGAAGACCCCTTGTAAGATGTCACCTCATCGAACACGACGTCGCGAGATACAACAAATCTCCGCGTCTCCGGGTCCATGCACTTCCACCCTTTCTTCCTCTCATCGTATCCCACAAAGACTAGCTTCCTAGCCTTCGCTTCTAGCTTTGTCCGAAGAGCATCAGGGATGTGCACGTAACAGGTGGAACCGAACACCCGAAGGTGTGCCACGCTTGGCTTCTTCTTGAACATCATCTCATGCGGGGTCAACATGTTGATGGGGCTCAGAGGCATCCTGTTGATGACGTAAGCAGCACAAGACATTCCCTCCGCCCAGAAGAACTTTGGGATACTCTTGGCATGCAGCCAACACTTGCAGGTCTCCGTCAGATGACGGATCTTCCGCTCTGCAACACCGTTCTGCTGTGGAGTATGTGCACAAGTAAGCTCCCTCCGGATGCCTGCCTTCCTGCAAAAACTGGAGAACTCAGCAGAGGTGAACTCTCCTCCGTTGTCCGTCCTCAGCTTCTTGATCCGCAGATTCAGCCGACCTTCCACGAGCTCCTTGAACTCCACAAACTTGGCAAACGCTTCCGCCTTCTCCTTCAGGAAATAAACCCAGACATATCTGGTGTAATCATCGATCAGCACCAGCATATACCTGCTGCCTCCGAGGCTTGGGGTAGCAGTTGGTCCCATCAAGTCACCATGGATGCACTCCAACGGCTGACAACACCTTGTCTGTGACTTGTCAAACGGTAGTCGATGAGACTTGCCGAACTGACATCCCGCGCAGACGTGACCTTCTCCGTAGGAAGATAGACTTGGCAGGCCCTTGACCAGACCTCTCACCGCCATAGCTTTCAGCTTGTCCATCCCTACATGCCCCAACCTCTCATGCCATATCACGGCACCATCATTCGTCTTCATCTTGTCGACGTAGGAACTTGTCGACAAAACGAACAAGTCCTTTGCCCGTCTCCCAACATGAACGACCTCCGCCTTCACGGCCTCTACATTTCGTAGAAATTTCACTTCTGTTGGGCCGAACAGAACGTGATACCCAGCGTCAACAGCGTTGGTTACTGAGAAGAGGTTTTTCTTCATCCCGGGCACATGATAGACACTCTTCAAGGTTAAGTGGCCCTCTATCACTGCCCAAAGAAACAACCCCCACCTTCTCGACTGGATGCACAGTATTATCAGCGGTGATGATAGCATTGTTACCTGTATAAGGTTGTGCTGATGAAAGCTTCGACTCATCTCCGGTGAGGTGATGACCACACCCCGAGTCCACGATCCAGTCCTCTTGATAGTTGATAGTAGCCGAGGCTTCAACCGAAGCCGAGAAGGCTCCTCCCCATCCTCCATCAATGTGCCTGGCCTCCACTTCCACCTTTCCAGCAACATGCCCCGATTGAGTAACAACTGGGCATTCCTTCTTGAAGTGCCCAACCTTCCCGCACTTGAAGCATCTCGGACCTTCCCCCTTCTTCTTCCCGTCAGCCTTGGGAGCATACCCCCTTTCCTGCTGCCCAGAAGTTGAAGGCCCATAGCCTTCCGTGGTCTTCTTCTTCTTCTCCCACTTCTTCTTTTTCCCTGAGAAGAGCACCTCGCCGTCTCCCCCAGTCACTGACACTCCCGCCATCTGCCTTGCCAGACTTTCCTGCGAAGCTAGCAGATTCTCCAGCTCTAGCAGAGACGGCTGATTTGCCCATCCCTGCACTGACGTCACAAAGGCAACATATTCCTTCCGCAGGCCGCGGATGATGTGCCTCTTCAGCTTCGCCTCAGAGATAGGCTCATCAGGATCCAGTGCTGATATCTCAGCGCAGAGGTTCTTCATCTTCAGAAAGAAGTTCGAGATAGAAAGATCACCTTGAGCTGACCTTGCCAACTCATTCTCTAAGAACTGTAGCCTTGCTATATTCTTTTTGTTAAACAGCCCATCCAGGGCTCTCCAGATCTCAGCAGCTGATCCACACCCCAAGATGTGATCAAAGAGATCAGGTGAAATGGCACGCTTCAAGGTGAATTCGGCCTTGGCGTTGGTCTTCCTCCATGCCCTCACGGCCGGTCCATTATCACCTCCTTCTACTGCCTTCACCTCTTCTGTTTCATCTCCTCCTACCACCTCCCAGAGGTCCTCACCCAGAAGATAGCTCTGCATACACGACTTCCACTTCTTGAAGTTAGTCGATGTAAGCATCTCAATACCAAGACCTCTTGCAAAACCACCTTCCATTGCTCTTCCTCTGGTTCCTTCTTCACAAAGGCGATGGCTACTCTAAGTTATTCACTGCTCTTTCAACTCCAACCTGGCTCTGATACCATGTGAAATTTTCCGGACCTTGTGAGAGCAAGCAGGAATAACAACTAGAGTTACAAGCCAAAACAACCAGAAACAATTTGGGGCAAACAATTGATCTTTATTGATTTTCTAACTTCAGTTACAGGGCAAGACATGCTTGACGAGACATGATTTCGTCAGCACAACACTCCAGAACCAATACAGAGAAGAATACTGAAAGACTTCAGACCGCACAACCCGCACGACCTCTCTTGCGATCTCCTCCTGTTGCTAGACCGCAACACTCTGCCGATCTCAGGCCACCACCAAACCGCTGCACAGACCGCTCCCTTCTTTCGACCTCCTGATCTTCCCAAACTCCAGCAACACAACTCCAAGCCGCAGACCGCCCGAACACTTTCAGAGGAAGAGGTGATCGCTGCTGCCCGCACTATCCGCAGAAGCTGCACAAGAAGAATTCGATCAGAGACCGCCCGGTCAGAAAACACAGACCGCAAGAAGGACACGAACTCAGCTTACACTTGGTGTGTTCTATTTGCTGCAACAGTGGCTCCCTATTTATAGGCGTGAGACCTGATCCAGTCACCACCCTATGAGATAGAGTCACCACCCATCAGACCGCGCGACCTTACCGGTCAACCCGCGCGATCACTGCAACCCTCCTGCTTCATTTTGGTGAGCGCCGACTTCACTCCAGACCGCGGGAGATCGCTACTCCCTTGGTCTGAACACGACTCCACACGGAGATCGCCAGACCGCCTAGAAGTCACCCACCACCTGTGTTCGCCTGAGACCGCAAACACAGCCAGCTCGCCCTCCTGGTCTCCTCCTGAGACCGCGAACTGAGACCGCGCGACTAAGAATGACTTAGTCCGCGAACTCCTTCAGAACCCTCTGGAAAGCCACCAGACCGGATTCAAGAGCCAACCCGTGCGGTCATGCCAGACCGGCACGTCCTTGAAGAGAACAACTTGTCACGCGGTCAGAGACAGACCGCGCGACCCTGAGGATGATCAGCCGTCATGCGGTCACAGCCAGACCGCACGACCTCCTCCAGCAGCCCTTGGACCAGACCAGCGGTCAACCCCGGAAGCTGCAGCTGACCAATAGAACAGACCGCCATTGTCAGACCGCCAGACCGTGCGGTCACGCCAGACCGCCCGGTCACTTCCCAGACCGCCCAGGTCCAAAAGCCTCCTCCACTACCACTTCAATAATTTCAACAGTAAGAACAAGTGCGAGTTAACTTTATCAAAACACAAAGTGCTAACAATATGCGCACAAAAAAGAAACACACAACAAACACGGTGACAGGCACTACAAAAACAAAATAGTAAAAATAAAATAAAATAAAGATGCGCCTCATGTTGCATCATGCTCCTGGAGGAATTTTTCCCTACTACTCGTCATGCCATCGTGAGGTGATTGTATGTCTCCACGGGGTGGTTGTGAGTTGATCGTGACTTCCCTGTGAATTGATTGCGACTTCCCTACAAGTTAACTGTGACTTCCTTGTACGATAGTTGCAACTGGTTGAGGTTCTTCTCGATCTCTCCTCTGACCAAATCTATAATAAGGGTCCTTCGGTGACCTACCTGTAGCACCCTTTCTAATTAAGCATTGGCTAAATTTTTTGCAAGTTGACTGCGAGGTCATTGCTACAGATGACTTCAGGTCCCTTGAGAGGTGATTGCGAGTTGACTTTAGGTCCATTTGCGAGGTGATAATGAGTTGACTTTTAGGTCCATTGTAGGGTGCTTGCGAGTTCTCATAAATCCTGAACGAGGTGATGTGATGCCTTGATCACTAGCCTTCAAGGTCGCTTATGACTTTTCCATCCATCAGTCAAGTCCATTCTCACCACACCATCATGTTAATTAATGTGGGGAATATAACTTACATGGAGGAGTCAAGATCTCATCCCGGAAGGGTCAAAGCCTCGGGTTTCAAAGTTCATCTTATAGTATAGCCAAAGGTTATTTGTTCGTGAGTGAGCGCAACTGTTGACGCCAGGAAAATCCTGACCTCAAAATTCGGACCTTTGCAGCCGGAGGCTACTTGCCCAGCTGTCCGACGAGATGATCAAGCTGGCGACTACGAGGAAGCTAGAAGAGCAACAACAGGACCCCAGGTGCTGCGGCAGGGAGGTCTCACCGCGTACCCGGAAGCTCAAAGGAGTCTTCCCCCCCACAACCAAGAATGGCCGAGCAGGGTACGAGGAAGGCACCGGCTTGGCTAGCAAGCAGGGGTGACGGGCTCGAGAATTCAGAAATCGGGATCCAGAAGCCCAAAGCACAGGTGCCAATCCAAGTACCCCTGGGGTCCTATTTATAGGCAACCAAGGGGTATGAGGGTTTTATAGCCCAGCCCTAACCTGGCGACATACGGGATACTCGGCATGTATCTCCGATCATAGTCGTCCATCTGGCGAGTATTAGTTGCTGCTCGCACAAGCCGGGCCAATACTCGCGCAGGTCTTCTGTGGCTTGCCGGGCACCTGGGGCGACATACGGGGTACTCGGCACGTATCATCGACCATAGTCGCCCATCTGGCGAGTATTAGTTGCTGCTCGCACAAGCCGGGCCAATACTCGCGCAGGTCTTCTGTGGCTCCTGCTGGTTGATTTGTTTACTTCTTTGACTTTGACCTCTGCCTACGTGGCCTTGAGTGGGTCCTACCCTCGGAGAATAAGGGTTGTACGCAATCCCCGCTCTTTGCGAGTAACATAGTTGCTCGGAAAGAAACATCCAACCTTTATTCGACGAGCTTCTGTCTGGGCGAGTATTGGGAGATACTCGGAATCTTGCCGGCCGACGTCTGGGCTCTATATATAGGGGGGGGGTCTCTGACGGAACCACCTTTCTGCACTCGCCTACAATGTCGCTAGCTTTTGCTGAGGCTGCCAAAAAGGCCAAGGCTGATCTCGCGAATCTGATCGGCGTTCCCACTCCTCCTTCTCGCATGGACGCCGAGGTAGACGCCTTCCTTGCTAATAAGAAGAGGAAGAGGGCGGCTAAGAAGAAGAAGAGAGAGAAGAAGAAGGGGGCGACTATGGAGAACGTCGTCGATCCTCTGAGCGAGCAGCGTCAGCAGCTGCTGGAAGATTTGGGTCTCACTCACGAGGGGCTCTCGCCTGCTCCTGCTCCTCCTCCTCCTTCGGCAGAGGTCGCCCCGAAGGCGAGTAGGGCTGGGGCCCAAACTCTAGCCCAACCGGACCTTCCTCCTGCGCGAGGTGAGCTCTTTAGTCGCTGTTCTGAAGACTATGCTGCTATAATAACCACTCCTGGCGATATTTCTGAAGCTTTTTGCTTCTGTTTTCAGATCCGCCGAGTACCGAGGTTCGGGAGGAACCTTTGGACGTTCTGCCGCTGCGATCATCCTCGATGATCTCGCCTGAGGGTGGGTCTCGGGGTGGTCGCGAGGTGAGGATTCTCCACAGCTCTTCTGTGGAGAAGAGGCCGATGAGCGAGCATGGGGCTCCTCTCTCAAGCATCAACCCCCCTCCGCCACCACCTACCTTGCGACCAGAACCGGCGAGCAGCTCGCACCTACCCGGGGTCGTGCTGCCGCCTCCTCCTCCTGGACTTCCGCCCTCAGTGGCTCCTCCGGGCGATCAGTGCCCTTCTACTTCAACTGCTCCCTCTACCCACCAAGGGGAGTCCTCGCGCAGGGGCGGGACTGGAGGGTCTTCTGCCTTCTTTGCTCCCAAGGGTGGAGGGCGCGTAGGAGATGGTCGCGGCCGGGGGAACATGCCCTTCAACCGGGATCATCCTGGCGGCCATTCTACTCGCCGAGATGGCGTCCATCGCTCTCCCTCCCCGCACCGAGGAAGGGCTTCTCCTCATCGGCGATCTCGCAGCCCTGCTCGCCGACGCTCCCGTAGTCCTCGGCCAGGTACTTGGTCGCTGCTTTTGGATAGTTGCCACCGCTCTTTTGATTTTGCTGGAGTTCTGACTCTTCATCTGCTCTTCTGCAGGTCACGCTCATACTCTCGTGGGAGCACTGATCGACGTCGTTGGGCTCCCCCCTCGCGAGTACCAAGAGAAAGCTACTCGCGCCATCTTGGACTTGGAGTCCAGGATAGAGCGGCTATCGATCTGCGAGCCTCATCGGCGCTTGACTGAAGTGGAATCGCGGGTTGAGCGCCTAGCGGCCAGTGACCCTCACCGCCGCCTGACTGATTTGGAGGCGCGAGTATCCCGGCTGGAGGAGTTTGATACTCGCCTGTTGGGTACTGAAGCTCGCCTCCAGTCTATCAGCGACTTGGAGCGCAGGGTGGCACGGATCGAGCACCGGCAGCAGCTGCATCATGACGAACTGGTCGGGATGCGCGCGAGCATGGGTTCGGTGGGGAGGCTGGCGAGGATCGAGGACCAGCTGCGACAAGGCGAGGACGCTATGTCTGTGGCCTCCGAGCATTTCAAGCGTGCTCGCAGCATGGGCTGGGTCGGACGACATCCTCAACCTCAGGATCCTCAGACGACCATTCAAGCGCAACCCTAGCTGTTGCCCTTTCTTCAGTTTCTTCTTCTTTGTATCTTGTAGCTCCTGGCGAGCATGCTTTGTATCTCTGAACAGCTTATTATTTGAAGTATTATTGATTTGCCGAGTAATTGAATACTCGCCTTTCATTCTTGTCTTGCTTTATTTTATCTGTGATTGTTTGGATTTTTTCTATCTTCTTTCTGCTGTTTGCCGTGCATATATTGAATGTCGTCTGTATCCTGGCGAGTTTCTTCGTGTTTCTGTGATGCAGGTACTCGCTAGCTGAAGGTCGGCATTTTGACGTGCTCTGAGATTTTAGCGATTTACTTCGATACTCGCCACCCCTAGTCGTACCCGCGGAGTCGTGTTCGACAAGCCAGGCTATCCGACTACTATAAATAGGGGGTGGGTGAGTCTTAAACGACGCTTTCAGCGATCTCTGGCTTCTTGAGCGAGTATCTTTCAGACTTCCTCCCTTCGCCCTTCTTCCAATACTCGCTCTCTTCCCCAAGATGACTGACGAGGCGAACATTAGGCGAGCTAATCATGCGAAGAACTTCGAGGAGAACATCTTCAAGAAGCCGATTACCCAGCAGAAGGACTTGGACGATTTCAACGCCAAGTTCGCAACTCCGGGGTATGTCGCCAGGCTTCCTCGCCAGTCTGAGCGACTAAACACCTCCTCGCCCCTGGCGATGATCTTCCCCATCCGGCATTTTGAGGTCGGCCTGCGACTTCCCATATGGCCCGAGTTCTGCAAGATACTCGCCTTCTATGGGATAGTCCCCGCCCAGATCAATCCCAACGGAGTGGCGATTATCGTGGGATTCCTGTGCTTCCTGCGGGAACAGAATATCGTCTTTGACCTTGCGGTCTTTAGGCGAGTATTCTCGATTATGGCGACCGGCGAGGGCGTCATCTTCCTGTGCAGCCACGTATGCACTCTGGCGGGCACTTCCAACAAGAACCATCGCTGGGTGGAGCGACTAGTCGCCATCGAAGGCGACTTCGCGTGCATCTCCAGCTCGCCCCTCCAGCCGTCGGAGAATGTCTTCACCGTCCCCTTCTTGAAGGACGGTCAGGAGAAACTGCTCGATTCCTTCAGGCATCGTCGCTTCGATGTGATATTCTGGAGGAGGCGAGTAGACGAGCTCACGGAAGTTCGCCTAGGGGAAGGTACATTTTGCGCGAGCATCAGCCATACTCGCACTTGAGCCTTGATTTAGGCGACTAATTTTTGGTCTCCTTGTTTGCAGGTGTGCAAACTCTTCCGCGCGACGCTCTTCCTCCCGCGGTGAAGGCGACGACTGCCACCCAAGGGGGTGCGGGAATCTCGGCGCGCGAGGTTGGGGGCTCCTCCCCAATCGTCTTGTCGCCAGGGGGCGACAATCCCAAGGTCGTCGGCGATGAGGCCGGGACCTCTAAGAAGCGAACGGGCAAGGCTAAGGCCTCTGAGCCCAAGAGGAGGAAGAAGGAAGTCGCCCATAGGGATCTGGGCAAGAAGGCGGATCCTTCGGAGGCTGGCGAGCCGAGCGACCATCCGCTCTTCAATGAGGGCACCCGCAGCGAGGATGCCTATGGTCGCACATTGGTGACCTGGGCTGAGCGCGCGCACGAGGTGACCCTCAGCTCTAACCTCCCCGCCTGGTCGGATGAGTGGGAGGACAAGGGGGAGGCCTTCGACGTGACCTACGTCCTCTATGGTCGCGCGGACGCCGAAGTCCTGCAGGATACAACTACCGAGGATCTGGCGCACCAGACCTCGCACTCTCTCTTGCGGTCCGCCGAGCTGGCTCACGCAACAGCAAGGCGACTACTTGAGTACGAGCAGGCGATCAAGGTGCAGGGTCCGAAGCTGATCGCCCTCGCGCTCCGGATCAAGGAGTTCGAGGTACTCGCCTTTGCGTCTTTGCTTGTTACTAAGATACTCGCCACCTTGCAAGCTGTCAAACTTACCTTTCCCGTTTTACCTTTGGCAGGCTGCCGAGCTGGAATCAGCGAAGAGATTGTCCCAGGCTGAGAAGGAGTTGGAGGATACTCGCTCGGCCCTGGAGGTCGCCCAGATCCGTATCGCCGAGTTGGAAACTCGGCCTGCCGAGCAGCAACCGGCAGAGGCGGCCATTCCTAGGGGAAAGCGCATAAGGATGCACGACGACGACATGCCTTATATTCGCCGGGAGATCGCGCGAGCAACGGGGGAGGTCATCCTGAACCAGATGAAGGCAGACGATCTTCTGAAGACGGAAGCTATGGGATTGACAGTGAGGGACCTCATTCCGGCGCTGCTCGCCGAAGAGTCTTCCTCCCCCTTGCGAGCATCCTCGCCGCAGCCCAGCGATGCCGAGGATGAAGATGATGAGGACGACGATGACGATGATGATGACGATGATGACGATGATGACGACGATGATGGTGCTGCTGATGAGGTCGATGTAGATATAGAAGGCGAGGATGTCGCCTAGTCGCCTGGGCTCCCTTTTTGCTCGCCTGGCGACCTTTTTGTGCACCCTTTTTTATATATACCTGTAACTTGTACACATTTTTTGAAAAAATGAAAGGAACTTGACAAGTCTTACTCGCCTCTTTCTTCATGTACTTACTTCCTTGCTTGTATGTCGCTTAGGCTCCTAGGCTCGAGGCAAGGTTGAATGCTCGCTAGGCTCTTAGGATTTTGGCGAGGATGTATGCTCGCACCTGTATACTCGCAATATATGCTCGCACCATCAGACTCGCACCTGCAGAATTGCTCCTGAGGCCTTGACTTGCACCTAGTGAAGAGCGCCGTTAGGATTTTAAGCAAGAAATAAAAGGAGCTCTTCAAGGGAAGGAAGAAGTAGGATTTAGCAGTCGGGGAGGCCCGGGGGGACATATCATCCCGAGGCCTCTCTCCTACTTGAAAGCCTGGTGTCTTCAAAGGATGACGTCAAGTACGGCATGGCAGTCAGACAGGTCCAAGGGGACACACCGTCCTTAGGCCACCATCCTACTTGGATGCTTGAAGTCTTCGTTCTTCGGTTGGTCGAATCGATCACCTCTTTCTTTCAAGTTGGGCTATCAGCGTCCAGACTTCCTCCTGGTAATCCCTCCAGTCGAATGAGAAGCGCAGTCGATACGAACCGTGGCCAACATGCAAGGGGGGAGCTGATCTCGACCGTCAATGCAGAGGCTTGGTCTTAGAGGGTTGCTGAACCGAGGCACTGTCCCATCATCCGTTCCGGGGTTTTACGAGGTTCAAGTCAGAGGCTCGTTTCCCAACTGGTGGTGACGGAGATCGACGAGCAGATCGTCCGGTAGGGAATGACAGTCGGGGAGTTCCATGGGAACACACCGTCCCGAGGTCCCCTCCTACTTGGATGATGAATGCCGACCAAACCTGTTTCCTGCTGCTCAACAATTTTAAGGGGAGTTTAAGCACATTTAAACACAATAACTCACCTTAAGGGGATGAGAGCTTCCGATCCGTGAGAGAGCTTGAACGGTGTCTCCCCGGTAGCTGAGCTAGGAGTGGTCCTCAAAGCCCACAGAACCGAGGAGAGCTGGTCCGCCCAGTTACCTCTCAGGTTCTCCATCTTTTTCTTCAGCAGGTTGATGATCAGCTTGTTGGCGGCCTCCACTTGGCCATTGCTCCTCAGGTGATGCACGGAGGAGAATCGAAGATCAGTTCCCAGCTGTCTGCAGAAATCTTCCAGCTCCAAGCTGGCAAACTGAGGACCGTTGTCGGTGACGATGGCGAGAGGAATCCCAAACCTACAGACGATCTCCCCCAAGATGAAGTTCTTCACGACTTGAGAGGTGGTCTTGGCCAAAGCTTTGGCCTCGATCCACTTGGAGAAGTAGTCGATCATGACGAGAATGAACTTCCTCTGACCACTAGCTAGGGGGAAAGGGCCAATCAAATCCATCCCCCAAATGGCGAACGGCCATGGGGCGGTGATTGATCGGAGATGCTGGGCTGGCTGCAACTGGAGGGGGGAGAAGAGCTGACACTTCTGGCACTTCTTCGAGAAGATCTCAGCATCCTTCCGGATAGTAGGCCAGAAGTAACCATGCCTCAAGACCCTCTGCTCTAAAGTGCGAGTCCCAGAATGACTTCCACACTCTCCCGAGTGGATCTCTTCCAACACCCGGGGTACTTCGTCTTCAGAGATACACCTGGCTAGGGGGCCCGAGATGGTTTTACGGTACAACTCCCCGTCCTGCAAATGATAGTACGTCGCTTTGTACCGAAACCTTCTCTGATCCCCTTCACTTGCTGGAAGCTGGACGGTGGCAAGGAATGCCACAAAAGGATCCGTCCATGAGGGGCGATGCTCGATCTCCATCATCTCCCTTCTTCGATGGATGGTCGGAACAGCTCGGCGATGGTTCCCCCAGCTCTTGGCCCATACTTGGCCAAACGGTCCGCCGCCGAGTTTCCCTCTCTCAGGACGTGCTCGATGAAGAACGACTGGAAGACTCCAATCAATCCCTTGACCTTCACCAAGTACTTCTGTAGGATGGTGTCGCGCACTTCGAACTCTCCTCTGATCTGCGACGTGACCACCATTGAATCCGTAAAGGCCCGAACATCATGGATCCCTAGCTCCTTGGCGAGGCGCAAGCCTGCTACTATGGTCTCGTACTCTGCCTGATTGTTTGTGACGGGAAAGAGGATCTCGACGGCTTGCTCGATCCTCGTTCCCTGTGGGCTGACAAGAACAATGCCCACTCCCACAGAGCTCCTTCCCGAAGCTCCGTCAACAAACATCTTCCAAGGGATTGGGTCGAACACCTCTTCCCCTGGCTCTGCTTCTGCCGAGAAGTCTGCCAAGAAGTCTGCTACCGCTTGGGCCTTGATCGCCACCCTGGGTGAGAAGGAAATGTCAAACTCGCTGAGTTCTACCGACCATTTCGCTAATCTTCCTGAATGCTCCACTCCTTCCAAGATGCTTCGGAGAGGATGATCAGTCACTACTCGGATGGAGTGAGCCTGAAAATAAGGCCGGAGCTTCCGCGCTGACACCACCAAGGCGAAGGCAAGCTTCTCCAGGATTGGATACTTCAGCTCCGCCTTCTTTAATACCCGACTGACGTAGTAGATGGGTAACTGTTTCTTCCTCTCTTCTCGGACTAGCACAGAGCTCACAGCCTCTGCCCCTACTCCCAGGTAGATGAGCAGGTCTTCGCCTTCTTTTGGGCTCTGAAGGAGAGGTGTCTGAGTCAACTGCTCCTTCAGCTTTACGAATGCCTTCTCGCATACTTCGGATCACTCAAAATTCTCCGTTTTGCGGAGTGTTCTGAAGAATGGAGAGCACTTCTCCCCGGCCTTTGACAGGAAGTGGCTAAGACCCGCCAACCTTCCAGTCAACCTCTGCATCTCCTTCATTGTCTTCGGGGAAGGCATCTCCAGGATCGCCCTAACCTTGTCGGGGTTAGGCTCTACTCCCTCTGGGGTAAGGAGATGCCCCAGGAACTTGCCTCTTCCCGCTCCAAAGACGCACTTCGCAGGATTCAACCTCATTTTGAACCTCCTTAGCGTCGCAAAGGTCTCCACCAGATCCATAATGTGTTCTTGGACGCTCTTGCTTTTAATCAAGAGGTCGTCCACATACACCTCCAGGTTCCTCCCCTTTTTCTCCTTGAAAATATGATCCATCATCCGCTGATAGGTGGCTCCGGCATTCTTTAGCCCGAAGGGCATCATTTTGTAGCTGTAGCAGCCATCATCAGTGACGAAGGAAACATCGCGGCAGTCAGGGGGATGCATCCGGATCTGATGGTATCCTGAAAACGCATCAAGAAAGCTCATTACAGAAAAACCGACGGCTGAATCAACCAGCGCGTCGATTCGAGGCAAGGGATAATAATCCTTCGGACAGCTTTTATTCATCAAAGAAAAGTCTACACACATTCGCCACCTGCCCCCTACTTTCTTAACCATTACAACATTTGAGATCCAGCCTGGATACTGGATCTCTGACACAAAGCCTGCGTCTAACACTTCTTCACCTCCTGCCGGATTGGCTCGGCCAGGATAGTGGCATTCTTCCTCTTTCTCTGGCGGACGGGCTGGGCCGCGGGATCCAAATTGAGGTGATGACAAGCGACCTTAGGATCGATCCCCGGCATCTCTGCTGCGCTCCAAGCAAAGATGTCGACGTTCTCTTGAAGACACGCCGCCATCCTTATCTTGTCCTCGATATTCAGGGACCCACCGATCTTCACCAGCCCGAATGCTCCTGCTGCGGAGAGCACCTCGATCTCCTCGACTTCCTCGGCTACCTCCAGCCTAGCTGGGCTCTCCAGCACCCTTCCGAATTCTTCCGCGTCAGCCATCCAGCTGATGGTGCTGCTGGCGCTGAGGTAGCACTCTCTGGCGGCTTTTGGATCGCTCCTGATCCTCACCTGAACATCCCCCTGGCAGTACTTCAAGCACTGATGGTAGGAGGAAGGGACGGCCTTGAAGGCGTTGAGAAGTGGCCTCCCGAAGATGGCCTTGTAACAGCTCGGGGCGTCGACGATTACGCATCGACAGTTGATGGAGGTGCCACCGAGGGTTACAAGGAGATCTGTTCCTCCTTTCACCTCCTTCTTCTCTCCGGAGAAGCCAAAGAGGGGACCATCTGCTGCTCGAACTCTGTCAGGCCTGACTCCCAGTCCATCGAACGTCTCTTTGAAGATGACGTTCACGGAGTTACCGTTGTCGACCAGAATTCGATCAACGGTGAAGTCTTCCACTGCGGCCTGGATGACGAGGGCATCATGGAAGGGATTCTCATTCCCTAGCATGTCCTCCTCGGAGAAGGTGATCTCCTCCAATGGGGGCGGGGCTTGCGAGGTTGAAGCGACGCTCCGACCGTAGATCTGATGGAGGCTCCCCTTTCGGGAAGCTCCCAGCCCGGCTCCCCCATGGATCACTCCAACTCCTCCTCCCACTCGACTCCCTTGGCCAAGCTCTCCACGTCCTCCGCGGTCGACGCGATCCTCGTTCCTCCTTCGAACGACGGCAGCCTGCCCTGCCTGCGGCTCGGCAGGGGCCTCGATCCTCCGCTGCTCTCCTCCGGCTTCCCCTGCGGCTAGCTTCCTTCTGGCCTCCCAAAAAGCTGGGCAGGCCATCATGGCATGCCCCTCCGCCTGGTGGAAGTCGCAGTAGAGCGGAACCTCTTCCATCTGCTCCTTCTTTGACTGCTGCTTCTTCTTCTTCTTGCCCTGAGGGTGCCCAGGCCTGGCAACCATCATGGCTTCATCTCTCCTTCCCTCTCGCCTTCCCTGCTGGTGGTAAGGCCTCCTCTCGGGGGATCTCCCCCTCTGATCCTGACGCTGGTGCCGTCCAGCCGGCCTCCATAGCGGCCGGTTGTCCGGAACCTGATAGCGCCTCTCCTCTTCTCGACGCTCCGGAGCTACGACGAGTCGCCTCTCGTCGTTCCTGCTTGGCTCCTCCCTTCTCCTCTCTTCTCGCCGCTCTGGCTTCTTTCTCTCTGCCCTCGGGGGCTCTTCCCTCTTCCTCTTCTCTGGGACCTTCTCCCTCCCTTCCTTTGCTGCCTTGGTCACCTCCGCTAGGTTGGCCAAGAAGTCCCGGTTGGAAGCCTCCCCCTGAACGAACTTGTTGGCCCTCACGATGAGGTTGTTGTAGGAGTAGGGAGGGTTCCTGCCGAGCTCCAGCTTGAAGAGGCCTTGCCCTATCCCGAACGTCAAGGCCAGCTGCAGGATGGTGCGATCCACCTCCTCGATATGCAGCACCTCCTCCTGGAAACGCTCGATATAGGCCCCCAACGGCTCATCCGGCCTCTGGGTCACAAGGAACAGAGCTGTCGCCTCCTTCTTCAGCTTCTGGGCCGTGGCGAACCGGGTCGTTACTCCACGGCACAGGTCTTCGAAGCAGTAGATCGAGCCCAGAGGCAACTGGTGGAACCAGTCCCTGGCTTTCCCCGTAAAAGTGATGGCGAACAACCGGCACTTGAACACATCCGACATGGTTCGGATAGAGATAATATCCTCAAACCACTGGATGTGACAAACAAGGTCATCCCTCCCGGTGTAGTATTTCAACACAGGATCCCTGAATCCTTTCGGCACGGGCGCGACAAGGATGTCTTCACAGAATGGGATCCTCCCACTCGCTGGACGACGGTCTTCAAGCTGGCGAGTATCATGGCCATACTCGCCATAAGGCCGAGTATCCTGATATCTCGCCTGCTCTTCCACCTCGCGGAAGCGAATTCCTTGCGAGGATTGCGGGAAGGGCTGCGACCTCCTTGGTCGCTCGGGCTCCGGATCGACGTGCTCCTTGACTGCGCGCTGGGTGCGCTCCTCGCCCTCGGTCAGCACCGGGCGATTAGGCGAGGTCGTCGTGACCTCCGCACCCTGCTGGAACACTGCTCGCATAGCCCCTTGCATGCGCTGGGTGAATGCTTCGAAAACTTCCATCGTCACGAACCTGCCAGTTCCTGACGAGTTGCCGACCACTTCCTCGTGGTCGCCTTCTACGACCATCTTGTCTTCCTACTAGGTTTTCTCCCTCTGTCTGCGATCCACGCTCACCGCACCAAAGTGTTGACGCCAGGAAAATCCTGACCTCAAAATTCGGACCTTTGCAGCCGGAGGCTACTTGCCCAGCTGTCCGACGAGATGATCAAGCTGGCGACTACGAGGAAGCTAGGACAGCAACAACAGGACCCCAGGTGCTGCGGCAGGGAGGTCCCACCACGTACCCGGAAGCTCAAAGGAGTCTTCCCCCCACAACCAAGAATGGCCGAGCAGGGTACGAGGAAGGCACCGGCTTGGCTAGCAAGCAGGGGTGACGGGCTCGAGAATTCAGAAATCGGGATCCAGAAGCCCAAAGCTGTTGGAGTTACCATTGTGATATAAAAGTGGTCAAACATGTAATGTCACTGCCAACGCGATATGAGCCTGCAGGGTCGCACATAAGAGCATGTGGAGAAGTTGGAAGATTGACTATGTTGGTAAAGGTTACCAATCACCATATAGAATGGGGGAAGTCCAGCAAATGTTGCTGTCTGAATTCGTCGGGTTTACACGGATAGAATTCGTCGGGATTCGTCGGATGGTTCCGTGGAAACTCAACGAATTATTACAGAGTCCCTTAACTCGGCAAGTGTTGTCGTCTGATCGGATTCGTCGGAATTCGTCGGGTCGTTCCGTGGAAACTCGACGAACTGTGACAGAGTTCATTAACTCGGCAAAAGTTGCTGTCTGACATGATTCGTCGGATTGTTCCGTGGAATCTCGACGAATTATCACAGAGAGCATTAACTCGGCAAGTGTTGCCGTCTGATGTGATTCGTCGGAATTCGTCGGATTGTCCCGTGAAAACTCGACGAATGCTGTTCCGTGGAATCCCGACGAATTGTAACAGAAGCCCATATTCTGCTGTGTGGTCTGCGGATAGCGATTCTTCTTGAAGCTGTTTATCCTTTGGGTATAAATAGGACTTCTTTAGGGTTCTCATAACTAACGAAAACAAAAGCCGATGGAAGAGTTCCGCTCTCGCTCGAACCCTAGACGGAAGTGTTCCGTCGTTCTGAATCGCCTCCGCCGACCTCCTCTCCGGCGATCGTCGTCGGTGTTGTTCTTCCTGAAGCGGATCTAGCAATCCGTGGAAGCGCAAGGTGTAGTCGTTCTTCTCCCGGCTCGTGTGGATCACTGTAGAGACGTAGACATTATTCTACGTGAGGACTCGCATAGCCGACGACAGGAATCAACTCTTGGAGCATCTAGGTTGGATTTGATCCAATCCCGCCAAGGTAATTTCATACCTAGCATTTTGATTAACTTCTTGATTCAATATTCATGGCCGATCCAAGTCTTTTTGGGTTGTTTCTCTTTTATTCCGCTGCGCCTACATGTGATGTATGGTTCTAGAAAAACCCAACAGTGGTATCAGAGCCAGGTTTGGTCATGAATGTTGTTTCAGAAGTTTAGTTATTCCAGTACGTGCAAATCTAGGTATTTAGAAGCGTTCTAAATGTCAAGATTTCTTCCTGGAACATCAAAAGTTGATGATTTTTCCATGGGAAGTCGGTGGTGATTTTAAAAAAATTGAACCCCGCCAGGAACGTCTGGGATTTCGTGGTAATTTCTAATTATTAGAAATTGTTGTCTCCTTAGCAGTAACCATCCCTCAAGTGGTTAATGAACCCTTGTATTGTTTTGGATTTTGAATCCAACAATGAGAGACGAGCTTGTCTACTGCTTTAAGTCGAGTTGTCTTTGCCTTTGTCCAATGCATGTAAATCTGAAGATTTGGAAGAGTTCTAAATGTCCAGATTTAGCCCTTTCGTCTATCAAAGGTTGATAGTCTTATGTTGTGCACATAAGGGATGCATGTGGATTTTAGAATGCTTGTTTTTCTGTGGATGTGCACTTTGATCAAATGTTGATCATGGTTAAGTGTTAACCTATTATTTAAAATTAAAATCCCTTCATTAAATATTAAGTGTTCGGATGCCTTCCGATGGATGACACTCTTCCTGCCTCGATCGATGAAGTGTGGGCTTGCCAAAGCAAGGTGCATTAACCTATCTTGGTAAGGGTGCGAGCGGATAATTGTGATATCCCACTGTCGACATCGGGTCTAGCTTAACTAGGTGACCTCAAAGGTTGAGTGCCTAGAGGCATAGGGTTGGCATGCACCATATGATGGATGCGAATAAGGAGTTATTCACCAGCCATACAAGAGTTGCATGAGGATGCAATTGGCAAGCGTTGCCTACCTAAATAACCGCATTATGAGAGGAACGCCAAAGCGGACTCGTGGTGTTGGTGAAATACGGATCTTGTCCACTAAGAGAGTAGCTCGCATGGACTCTCCGAATTAATAGTGAGGGCTATCAATTTGAATAAAAATAGTGGGAGTATTTAATTAAAGTCCAAATTAAAATAAATTGTATTTTGAAATTAAGGTGCTGATTAAATTCTGCATGAATTCTTGTAGAATTCCATGGCAAGTGGTTCACATTCCACCTTGTCCCTGAGAGCTATCCTTGAGAAGGACAAGCTTAGTGGGACGAATTATATGGATTGGTATAGGAACCTGAGAATTGTTCTCAGGCAAGAGCGAAAGCTCTACGTCTTGGAAGAAGAAGCCCCCGAGGTGCCGACCGGGAACTCGTCCCGTGTTGATAAGGATGCTTATAAGAAGTATACCGATGACGCCTTAGACGTCGAGTGCCTTATGCTTACCACCATGAACTCTGAGCTTCAGAAGCAACACGAGAACATGGGGTGCAAGGAGATTGACGAGCACCTAAAGAAAATGTTTCAAGGGCAAGCTCGTCAAGAGAGGTTCGATGTCACGAAGGCCTTATTTCAGTGCAAAATGGGAGCTCGAGACTCGGTTGGTACTCACGTACTCAAGATGATTGGGTATATAGAGAACCTGGAGAGACTGAGTTTTCCTCTGGGTCAAGAGTTGGCCACAGATCTTATCCTGCAATCGTTGTCGGATAGTTATGAGCAGTTTGTCTTGAACTACAACATGAATGAAATAGACAAGACACTGCCCGAGCTCCTAGGCATGTTGCGAACTGCCGAGATAAACATGAAGAAGGCCAAGCCTGCTAGTCCCATATTGATGGTACATAAAGGCAAGGGTAAGGCCAAGGGCTTCAAGAAGACGAAGGTGGGACCTAAGTCACATCTTGAGCCCAAATCTTCTGCGCTGAAAAAGAAGAGCACCGTGAAGGAAGGGAAATTCCACCACTGTGGCAAGGCTGGTCATTGGAGGAGGAATTGTCCTTCGTACATTGACGGTCTGCGGAAAATGAAGGGAGGTATGACTTCCGCTTCGAATATTTACGTTATAGAGATAAACCTTTCTGCTCCTTCATCTTGGGTATTGGATACCGGATGTGGTTCTCACATTTGTACAAATGTGCAGGAACTGGGAAGGAGGAGATTGCTGAGTAAAGGAGAGGTGGACCTACGCGTCGGCAATGGAGCAAGAGTTGCTGCTGTAGCCGTATGGGGTTTACCGTCTTTCTTTGCCCAGTGGGCTTGTAATAGAACTTGATAATTGTTATTATGTTCCGGCCATAACTAGAAACATTATATCCATTTCATGCTTGGACATGATTGGATTTTCTTTTATAATTAAGAACAATTGTTGTTCTATATTTAAGAATGATGTTTGTTATGCTGTAGCTCAATTGTTTAATGGTCTTTATGTTTTGAACCTAGACCATCCGATCTATAATGTAGATAATAATAAAAGACTAAGAACAAATGACTCAAATCCTACATATCTCTGGCATTGTCGTTTGGGCCATATAAACGAGAAGCGCATATCCAAGCTCCATAAAGATGGACTATTGGACTCATTTGATTATGAATCATTTGAGCGATGCGAGTCTTGTTTGTTAGGCAAGATGACTAAAGCCCCTTTCACTGGTTATACTGAGAGGGCTGAGGATCTCTTGGGTGTTGTACATAGTGATGTATGCGGGCCCATGAGTTCTATGGCTAGAGGTGGGTATTTCTACTTCGTTACATTTACTGATGATTTCAGTAGATACGGATATGTGTATCTTATGAAGTGCAAATCCGAAACTTTTGAAAAGTTCAAAGAGTTTAAAAATGAAGTGGAGAACCAATTGGGTAAAAAGGTTAAAGCACTCCGATCTGATCGAGGTGGCGAATACCTGAGTCATGAGTTCCGTGATCATCTAAAAGAGTGTGGTATTGTATCACAGCTCACTCCACCTAAGACACCGCAGCATAATGGTGTGTCTGAGAGGAGAAATCGTACTCTGTTAGACATGGTACGGTCGATGATGAGTCATGCAGACTTGCCTGTTTCCTTTTGGGGTTTTGCTTTAGAGACTGCTGCAATGACACTGAATCGCGCTCCGACGAAAACGGTTCTAAAGACACCATATGAGATATGGACTGGGAAGCGTCCTAGTATGTCATTCATTAAAATTTGGGGCTGTGAGGCATACGTACGACGTCAAATGCCTGACAAGCTGGAACCCAAATCAGATAAGTGTTATCTGGTGGGATATCCTAAGGAAACGAAAGGATATTACTTTTACCTACCGTCTGAGGGCAAAGTGTTTGTCGCAACGACGGGTGTCTTCTTGGAGAAAGAGTTCTTGTCAAGAACGATGCAAAAGGTAGAACTTGAAGAAGTTCAAGAACCACAAATAGTGAATGAACCAGAGTTGGATTCTGAGCCAGGACTACAAGATGTTGTAGCTGGAGAACCTGCTCAAGAGACACAAGTCCTACGTAGATCTGGTAGACCAAGATTTGACCTGAGAGATATGGATTTTTCGTGTCTCAAATAGGTAATGTGTTGCTTATGGATCATGATGATGAACCAGCGACCTACCAAGAGGCTATGAATGGACCGGACTCCGACAAATGGCTTGAGGCAATGAAATCCGAAATGGACTCCATGTATACAAACCAAGTTTGGAACTTGGTGGAACCACCTGAAGGGGTACGACCCATAGGGTGCAAGTGGGTCTTCAAGAAGAAGACCGACATGGATGGGAATGTACAGACATTCAAAGGGCGACTGGTGGCTAAGGGTTTCAAGCAAATTCATGGTGTTGACTATGATGAGACTTTTTCCCCTGTTGCCATGGTAAAGTCCATTAGGATATTGCTTGCTATTGCTGCGTATTATGACTACGAGATCTGGCAGATGGATGTCAAAACGGATTTCCTAAATGGAAACCTCCTTGAGGAAGTGTACATGACACAACCTGAGGGTTTTGTATCCCCAAATGAAGCCACTAAAATATGCAAGCTGAATAGGTCCATCTATGGATTGAAACAAGCCTCTAGAAGTTGGAATCTTCGTTTTGATGAGAAAATCAAAGAGTTTGGTTTTGTCAAGAATGAAGATGAACCGTGTGTTTACAAGCGAATCGGTGGGAGCATTGTTGTCTTCCTGATATTGTATGTAGATGACATACTGTTGATCGGGAATGACATACCTACCCTGAAAGTTGTTAAGAACAACCTAGGGAACTGCTTTTCTATGAAGGACTTGGGTGAAGCGACTTACATACTCGGTATTAATATCTATAGAGATAGATCGAAGAAGTTGCTGGGTTTGACCCAGAGTACGTACATTGAGAAGGTGTTGAAGCGGTTCAACATGCTTGAGTCCAAGAAAGGATTTTTGCCCATGTCTCATGGTGTAAATCTCTCTAAGGACTAGTGTCCAAAATCTTGCGAAGATAAGGACCGCATGAAGTTGATTCCATATGCTTCGGCAATTGAGTCAATCATGTATGCAATGTTATGTACTCGACCCGATGTCTCTTTTGCTTTGAGCATGACTAGCAGGTATCAGTCTGATCCCGGTGAATGTCACTGGATAGCCGTAAAGAATATCCTGAAGTACTTGAGAAGGACTAAGGATGTATTCTTGGTGTATGGTGGAGAGGAAGAGCTCGTTGTAAATGGTTACACGGATGCCAGCTTCCAAACTGATAGGGATGATTCGAAGTCTCAGTCAGGGTTTGTGTTTTGCCTGAACGGAGGAGCTGTGAGCTGGAAGAGTTCCAAGCAAGAGACAGTTGCTGATTCTACAACTGAGGCCGAGTATATCGCTGCGGCAAACGCAGCGAAGGAGGCTGTATGGATTAGGAAATTCATCGGCGAGCTAGATGTAGTTCCTAGTATTGTTGGTCCCGTAGTTCTCTACTGTGATAACAATGGTGTAATTGCACAATCTAAGGAACCTAGATCCCATCAGCGCTCCAAGCACATACTTCGGCGGTTCCATCTTATTCGTGAGATTGTCGAACAAGGAGATGTGAACATTTGCAGAGTGCCGACTGAGGAGAATATTGCAGATCCACTGACAAAGCCTCTCGCGCAGAGAAAGCATGATGGTCATACTAGATCAATGGGTATACGATACCTGAGTGATCATCTCTAGTGGGAGTCTTGTGGGTTGCATGTAATATATATATATATATATATTCTGTTGGCTGTTTATTATTCATATGATGAATAGTGTACCAATTATTTCCTTTTACAATTAATGACAAGTTCTTTTATTACGATATACTGTTTCTATATGATAGAATAAAATTCGTGATAAATACCCTTAGAATGTTCGCTTCCATAGGACATCAAGTACGTGACTTGAATGTGAGAGCTTATGATTTCGAAGCTTCATTCTTAAAAGGTCCCTGGTCGAGGTATCATCGTAGAAGCTAAGGGTGATGATGATACATTAAGACTAGCATGTGTGTTGACTGATGACCGGTTCTCACAGGTCATGATATTGTGATATCAAGTCATCACGTGGGTACTTGTTAGTGAACAAGTTATACTGGACAGACCCAACCTGAGACTAATTTGTGGATTGTTACTTAAAAGTGTCACAAGTAGGTCTCATTTGACAATGGTGTTGTGGTCCTTTGACTTGAAGTCACAGCATTCATCGAGTGAGGAAGAGCGTGCTTTGATGTCATCTAAAGTCTTCCTTGAAGAAGGTTGATGATAAGGGTGGTCGTTGGGTACGTTACGAATCATTTGGGTGTTTGGGTGTGAGCAGATATGAGATTTGTCCTCCTATATAACAGGAGTTGCATCTATGGGCCCCTTGATGGAATTGGACTGAGAAATGCATGGCCATGCTTGGTAGAGTCAATATGTAATATTGAGCTCACCATTCTCTGGAAGTCCGTTCTAGATCAAGAAACTTGGATTGAGCTATTATGAGGGTGACACGGTCCATGCCTCTAGTTCTTTCCGGATGTAAGGGACAAAGGGACAAAGACAACGCTGGGACATTGGTCATAAAGGCTTATGAGTTATGAACTCTTATTGCTTGGGGAGCAATGATGCATTGCTAGATGCCGCTCATTGTTTGTGAGGTTTTTGTTTGATACTTTCAAGATCAAGTGGGAGACTGTTGGAGTTACCATTGTGATCTAGAAGTGGTCAAACATGTAATGTCACTGCCAACGCGATATGAGCCTGCAGGGTCGCACATAAGAGCATGTTGAGAAGTTGGAAGATTGACTATGTTGGTAAAGGTTACCAATCACCATATAGAATGAGGGAAGTCCAGCAAATGTTGCTGTCTGAATTCGTCGGGTTTACACGGATAGAATTCGTCGGATTCGTCGGGATTCGTCGGATGGTTCCGTGGAAACTCGACGAATTATTACAGAGTCCCTTAACTCGGCAAGTGTTGCCGTCTGATCGGATTCGTCGGAATTCGTCGGGTCATTCCGTGGAAACTCGACGAACTGTGACAGAGTTCATTAACTCGGCAAAAGTTGCCGTCTGACATGATTCGTCGGATTCGTCGGGATTCGTCGGATTGTTCCGTGGAATCTCGACGAATTATCACAGAGAGCATTAACTCGGCAAGTGTTGCCGTCTGATGTGATTCGTCGGAATTCGTCGGATTGTCCCGTGAAAACTCGACGAATGCTGTTCCGTGGAATCCCGACGAATTGTAACAGAAGCCCCTATTCTGCTGTGCGGTCTGCGGATAGCGATTCTTCTTGAAGCTGTTTATCCTTTGGGTATAAATAGGACTTCTTTAGGGTTCTTATAACTAATGAAAACAAAAGCCGACGGAAGAGTTCCGCTCTCGCTCGAACCCTAGACGGAAGTGTTCCGCCGTTCTGAATCGCCTCCACCGACCTCCTCTCCGGCGATCGTCGTCGGTGTTGTTCTTCCTGAAGCGGATCTAGCAATCCGTGGAAGCGCAAGGTGTAGTCGTTCTTCTCCCGCCTCGTGTGGATCACTGTAGAGACGTAGACATTATTCTACGTGAGGACTCGCATAGCCGACGACAGGAATCAACTCTTGGAGCATCTAGGTTGGATTTGATCCAATCCCGCCAAGGTAATTTCATACCTAGCATTTTGATTAACTTCTTGATTCAATATTTATGGTCGATCCAAGTCTTTTTGGGTTGTTTCTCTTTTATTCCGCTGCGCCTACATGTGATGTATGGTTTTAGAAAAACCCAACAAAAATACAGGTGCCAATCCAAGTACCCCTGTGGTCCTATTTATAGGCAACCAAGGGGTAGGGGGGTTATAGCCCAGCCCTAACCTGGCGACATACGGGATACTCGGCATGTATCTCCGACCATAGTCGTCCATCTGGCGAGTATTAGTTGCTGCTCGCACAAGCCGGGCCAATACTCACGCAGGTCTTCTGTGGCTTGTCGGGCACCTGGGGCGACATACGGGATACTCGACACGTATCTTTGACCATAGTCGCCCATCTGGCGAGTATTAGTTGCTGCTCGCACAAGCCGGGCCAATACTCGCGCAGGTCTTCTGTGGCTCCTGCTGGTTGATTTGTCTACTTCTTTGACTTTGACCTCTGCCTACGTGGCCTTGAGTGGGTCCTACCCTCGGAGAATAAGAGTTGTACAGCAACAACACGAGGCAAAGAAGAGAATAAAAGACTACTTTACTGCTCGACTAGATGATCATGTTAAATTGTGAAGGTCCCTCTGCATATCCAAAAGTATATAGGAAATCCTCCTCCAGAACTAAGTGTTGTGCGTGTTTGGGGGAAGGCAGTCGAAGTCGCCAAATCTTCAAATGGACGACCTGCACATGGTGTGAGTACTACCTCCCACACGGTACAATGGGGTCGTATCTATTGGCAAAAGTAAAGGGGGTACCTTGCTGTCAGAAGGTGGACCCCACCCCCAGGCGAGGTCGTCCGAGTTGAACTTCTGAGATGGACGAGTTGACCTTCTGAGATGGGTGAGTTGACATGCTTAGGTCACCGAGTTGACCTTCTAAGATGAGCAATTTGACCTGTTGAGGTCGCCAAATTGACCTTCTGAGATGGGCGAGTTGATTCGTTGTCATGTCCACGTGTGTTTCTAATCTTGACGAATACGAAAAATACAGCTATTGTAGTGGGAGTTATGCTTTTGAAAATTAGCATAAAACTTAGTCGTCCACTGAGAATCTGTTTATCCAGTTTACGCATTAGAATTTTCATTCATAAAAGATCAAGCCTCGTCATCTTCTGAGCTTCTAGATCTAGGTGTTTGCTAGGTCTTATCATTCATGGTAGAGATCTAGTCGTCTCTCAGGCTTCTACGCATGAGACATAGTCATCCTGTGTCTTGCCATTCGTGAGAAAGCCCTAGTCATCTCCTGATTTTCTCTCCATAGAAGAGACATTTCGTCCCATGGGTCTTGATATCCATTGAAGCTAGAGACCTATTCGTCTACAAGGTTTTGATCCGTAGAGGAGACCTAGTCATCCACTGGGTCTTATCATCCACTGAAGAGACCTAGTCATCTCTCAGCTTCTATCCATAGAGGAGACCCAGTCGTCCCATGAGTCTTGCCATTCGTGGGAGGGGACTAGTAGTCTCAAAGGATTTTATTTATAGGAGAGACTTAGGTGCACATAAGTCGTCTTACTCTTTAGTATTGTTCATCCACAAAAAATTAAATGTACTTATGAGGGTAAGAAGTTGTATTGATCATTTATAAGAGAAATAACAATCTTTAGCATTGTTCATGAACAAAAAATTAATGTACTTAAGGTAAGAGGTTGTACTGACATTTATAAGAGAAATAACAACAAAGAATGATTTATGCCAATAGGTGGCTCATTGATTTAATCGAATTCGAATCCATGATATTTTTAACAAAGAATGTTTTAATCCAGATTAATTCGGGATTCAATTCGTGAAGATTGGATTAAAATTCGTATTTTTGGAATTCGAATCCGGATTCGAATAGTTTTCGAATCAGAATCCGAATAATTGTATCCTTGTTCAAAGGATTCGCGAATAGTTTGTGAATGGTAAAATATATACTTAAATAAATTATATATATGTAATTAAGTATTAAATATAATTATGTTTGAAAATTATATATAATTAAACGTTATAAAATTTGAATTCGAACATAAATTCGAATCCAATATTTCATGACGAATTCGAATCTGACTCCGAATATTCGAACGAATCCAAATCTGAATCTCTGCATTGTATGCCAAATTTGGATTCAATTGAAGAGTTATTCGATTTGATTCGTGAACACCCCTAGTTGTATGTAACGGTCTTCCCAGCTCACAGCTCGCAAGGACGACCGCCGACACCCCCAACATTCAGCTCAAAAGGGTTCCTCCTTAACTGGTCCGCAGATCATGCAACCCAACCCCTCTTTGTCTCACCACAGGGCACAGTGGGTTATTGGAGGTCGCATCCCCCCTTTTTCATGAGGAATGATTCAGTTAAGCGGCAACACAAAGATTACCCAAGAGGTCACCCATCTCGTGACTACTCCATCCAAAGCACGCTTAACTATAGAGTTCTTTCACTTCTTATCACCAATTGAGTTGCAGCTCAATTGGTGATGAGAAGTGAAAGAGCTCTATAGCTAAACTGGAATCTGCTACGTATAGCAGGGTCTGTCTTAGGTCATCTCGGAGGCCTTTGTAAAACCTCTTGGCATAACCGGAGTCGTCTAACTGGTGGGCTGTGGCGAAACGGTTTAGGTGCGAGAATTCCCGCTGGAATTCCAGTATTGAAAGGTTTCCCTGCTTCAAGTGTAGGAACCGTTCCTCTAAATCGTCTCTGGATGTCTGCGGCACGAAGTGCTCCAGTAATGCCTCCTTGAATTCTTCCCGCGTGATGTCGGCATACTGAGGAGACGGACTAGGAGGCAGAATGTCCCGAAGCCAGCTTGGTTGAGGGATCACATTGCACTTGCACTTTCAGCATATAAGGCTGAAGTCCATTGTCACTTCAAGGAGAACCGAGTAGACATGCTCACGAAGGTGCTTCTAGTCCAGAAGTTCACATATTGCAAAAATTTGGTGAACGTTCGAGTTCAGAGATGAGCGCCTTGAGGGGTACTTTTGAAGAACTACGCGTGGCTTGATCCCATGGGGGGGGGGGGGGGGGGGGGGGGGGGGGGGGTAGGCAGCCACCTTGGTGCAGCTGATTTGGTGTTGCAAATTATTTTGTCATCTCATATTTATTTTGTTTCAAATAAGAGATGAGGTGGAGATTGTTGGTTTGAGGGACGTTTTGGTCTTTTTGGATTTGCCCTAATTTCGCCTATAAGTAAGAGACGTTAGAGTTTTTCTATTGTGTGCAGTTGTAATATTGTGTAGCCTCATTGTTTTCTCTCCCACCGGTGATAGTGCATAGCCCCTTCCCGTGGATGTAGGCTCTTCTTGCAGAACCACGTAAATCGCATCGTGTTCTTTTGTTTGTGGTTTTGTGATTTTGTTTTCGCATTGTTCACACAACACGAGCAACCGGGTTCAGGCCAAATTTGCATCTATAGGCTCAACCAGTTAGCAATGTCCAATAATAATAATAATAATAATTAAGATACATATTTCAAACCACATTAAAATATAAGGACCTATTTTCTTTTTCTTTTTCGAGAAAGAAATCGTGCCCCCCGGTGAACCTCTCCGTCAACTTGAAAGCCATCCCTACCTCCCAATAATTGTCTCTCCCATTAACTTTGGCCTCATGTCTACGACGCGAGAAATAAGTAGGTGCGCCCGACACATCTTTCTTTTCTGTGCACGAAAAATCTGATCCATTCACTTCAAATCCAATGATCCAAAATAAGTCGGACATTTAAGAAATTCGAGCATGCACTTGTCAATATTCATGCAAAAAGTAGACGAACGGTGCCAATTTCCCCGCGCACACTTTATTGATCGTGTGCGTCGAGCGCACGAAATAGAAGATGTTAAGATCAAGTTATATAATCTCCATCATTTAACCGTACGATTTTCTTGCTGCATGCAACGGTTTTTTTTAGCTGAATAATCCGAACCTCTGAGGCGAGAGATTCTTGCGTCTGATCGGCGCTTCAAAATCTATGTCGGGGATCGCTGTCCGCGTGCAAGATTGAAGGGAGGCGATCAAATCTAAAAAATTATCGGGATTGGTGAACCCGTTCACGTAGTGGAGCAAAGAAGAAATCGGAGTCCGCTCGTCGGATTAAAGCAGCGACGGTTAAAGAAATATAAGTAATAACTAGCTACGTTAATCGTTAATGGATGGGACGAGAGAGAGAAAAAGGCAGACCGGATTAAAGCCAGCGACGCCGCCGAGATCGAGGTTCACTCCGTCAATCGTGACGGTTCGGGCACGGCCACCGAGATGGTCCTCCTTCTCGTAGAGCGCCACCTGGACCCCTGCCTTGGCGAGCTCATACGCCGCCGCAAGGCCGGCAATCCCCGCACCGACCACCGCCACCCGCCGGATTTCGCAGCCCATCCTAACACCAAACCTGTACACTTCAAGCCCGGTTCGCCGCCGACATACAGCAGCCACCTCTTTCTATAATCCTATATATATAGAGCTTCAAATGGGTTATTTATATAAGAATGAAGAATCCCACCCCAGACTTTTGGCATAATTATTGAAATCCGCCAGCGTCGGCTCTCCATAAATTAATATAAAAAATTTCCCCAGCATGCACGCCCCCTGCGTGGCTGTGAGCTGTACTCCTACGATGTTTTTTTTCGTTGTAATAATGCACGTACGGGCCCCACGGGCCCCACGTGCAAACATCATAATATCCCGTCATAATAGTTATGACAGTGTCCCGGCGCGACGATACTCCCACAATATCCTGTCATAAAAAAAAGGGAGTTGTTAAAGGCAAACCAGAAATGGCTATTGGCAAACCAATTTCTATGAGCTATTAAGCGGCTTTTGAAAATACGCTTTGTACATGCATTTTTAGGAAAAGTGTTCAACACGAAAGTTGTAGATCTCGAGAAACGATCACGGCGATTTTCTTGTTATTTTCAACTTTCGTGTTGAACACTTTTCTAAAAATGCATGTACAAGGCATATTTTCTTGTTATTTTCAAAAATTCACTATAGTAACGATCATGACGATTTTAGGGTGTTGTGCGTGCATTTTTAGGAAAAGTGTTCAACACGAAAGTTGTAGATCTTGACGAGATCTACAATTTTCGTGTTGAACACTTTTCCTAAAAATGCATGTACAAAACGTATTTTCAAAAGCCGCGTAATAACTCATAGAAATTGGTTTGTCAATAGCCAATTATGGTTTGCCTTTAACAATGCCCTACAAAAATAGGATGCTTATATCCGCACTGCAGTTTTGACTATTCGCACTCTATTTGTATGAGTTATTATGCGTCTTTTGAAAATACATCTTATACATGCACTTTTAGGAAAAGTGTTCGGTACGAAAGTTGTATATCTCGTCGAGATCTAACATTTTTGTGTTGAATACTTTTCCTAAAAATGCATTTACAAGTCGTATTTCCAAAAATTGGCTATAGTTACGCCCAGATTTCAATCAGGGCGGCAATACGTCTTGTGCGTGCATTTTTAGAAAAAAATGTTCAACACGAAAGTTGTAGATGTCGACGAGATCTACAACTTTTGTGTTGAACACTTTTCCTAAAAAAGTATGTACATGGCGTATTTCCAAAATGCGCGTAATAACTCATACAAATAGAGTGCGGAAAGACAAACTGGGGTGTGGATGGACTTTATAAGTTTGCATGAGAATACTTTAGATATGGGGTTATATTACTCTTTTGCCCTTACAATTAAAAGTTCAACCACTCATTTCTCATTTCTTTATGTATGTTTGGCATGACAGGTTATGACCATCATAAGAAAAAAGGGCGAAGTTATTAGAAGTCCTATAACGAATATCTGTAGCCCTAAAAATACCTGAAATGATTATTCGCATTCCTAAAAATACTTAAATTCATTGGACTGTAAATATGAATGGACTGCATTTAGCCGATAAAGGACGGCTTATAACATTACCCTAAAAAGATATTTTTGAACATAAAAGCGGGTGAAGTTTCTTAGGTGAGGATGGGCGACGGTTCATAACAACCGTGTTCACGACTGCCACCTCTGTGCCAAACGGAGCCTTCATATTAGGCAATTGTTATTCACAGACCATAATTGTGTGTCTGCAGACCAATTTTTCTCATTTTATTCGAGTTTACAAATTGTTATCCGTAGACCAATTTTAAACTTGAGACCGAGTTGAGGAAGAAAGACGATTTCATCGTTGTTCATGTGATTTTCAATTTGTTTTGGAAGATTTAGATAGCTAAGGTTTGTTAGGGAAGAATTAGATAGCTAGGGTTACTCTCCATGTGGAGAGAGGAAGGCGAAAAGGACGACCTAAGTTTTTTCTTTTTAATTTTCTTTACTACTCTGTGGATAATTACATAAATATCTGCGAATAACAAAATTGTCTTTCTTTAGAGCTACGAATAGACACGCGGCTTTGCGGGATTTTCTTATTAATTTTATATTTTATCAATATTGCGCAGTGGGGCCTCACCAATTTGTTGGCACACTATTCTTTTGCTCATGTGCTCTGCAGTTCATAGTTATCAATTTATCAGTTTGTTTTTATTGCATAGTCATCGAATTGTTCGATTTCTCAAATTGTTCTGTTTCTCTTGTTTTTATAGCATAGTTGATAGCCAACTTAGAATAGATCTCAGTTTGTTGAGTTCTTAGAACAATAGCCGGATCTGTTATGAGAAACTATTAGTGAACAATTTCGCAATTTTAGAACAATGGTCGGATCTGTTATGAGAAACTAATAGTGAACAATTTCGCAATAGATCTCAGTTTGTCTCGTGAAACGGTACGCACAGCTGTTCTGCTATGTTTTTCGGCAAAGATGAGTTCCGGCGATGAAAGCAAGGGCGGACCCACACTTGTCAATTTTGTTATTGTTCTTGCTCAAATACATGGTCTTCCTATCTTGTATCCTGTGTTTAATTTGTACTGATTAATATTATTGTTATTAACAAATGAGAAGTCGAAGAGACGGGAGCATCGATATCATGATATTTTGTGATATTTGTATTGAAGAAATACAATTAGGCAACATGCTAACAACCCATCTCAATGATGACCTCGGGAAGTGATTGTGATTCACAGACAGATGTCGAAAAGTTTCAGAACAATCAGTGATGAGTCGTGTGTCTCCTGAAACGGTACACACAACTGGTCTGCTATGTTTTTCAGCAAAAACGAGTTCCGGCGGTGAAAGCAAGGGCGGACCCACGCTAGCTCAGAGACACCCGTGCACGTGCCCGTGTGTGTTTTCACAAAATTTAGGCGCGGTCTTCAGTTTCAAGGTCATTTCGCAAAATTGACGCCTATCATTTTTTTCATAATATATGTAAAGTCATTGGAGTAAAAGAATGAGTCTATATTTGACAATTTTGAATGTTGCACCAAAGGCAACATTCTCTCTCTCTCTCTCACACACACACACTCTCACATACACACATACACATGAGTGACAGGCACGGGGCTCCACCCCTATCCAAGACGACATTGGGTGGTCTTCAATAGTGCACAAACCAAAATGAAATCATTCATAAACTCCAAATGTAATCATTCCCAAACCACAAAATAAAACCAATCAAAAATTATAGCATATTAATTAATTTGTTGATTGATGCATCATGCCCTCCAACTCTCCTTCTTCTAAAGCATTATGTGTTAAGGTATATTTAGCGTTGTATCGGGTATTTAACGGAACCATAACGGGTCCGTTAACGGGTCGTCGGAGATTTAGGGTTACGCCTATAAATACCCCGCTGGGGGCAACGGGTAGTTCATTCCAAACTTGATGTTCACTCGGATGCTTCGAGCACTCTCTCTTTCATTCTCGAAGTTTTCTCTCGTGAGCGCCCTTTGCCCCCTCCCGTCGCTCCCGAGCGGTTACAGTTTTTCGTGGGTTTCTCGCCTGGGATAACTTCTTCATCGCCGTCGCCTGCAAGGAGGAGGAGATCCCGTCGCCGACGCTGCTCTCCATCGCGTCGATCTCTCGGATAGTTCTTGTCGCTGTTCTCCATCGCGTTTCGCCGCTGCCGCGTTCGAAGGAGTAGCCGACGCCGCAAGCCCTAGAGGTTGCCCGCACGGAAGAAGATCGCCGCAGTGCTTGTCTTCGCCGATCGCAAGGGAGAAAGGTCGCCATCTTCTCCATCGTTCCCGTCAATCGAGCGAAGGAGGAAAATCCCGTAACTGCCGGTTGTTCCCGTCGCGATTCTTCATCGCGGCCGTCTGGATCTTTCCCGTTACTGGTGTAGGCCGCCAGTTTTCTGCGTGCTCTTCCCTGTGCGCTAACGATCCAGTGTGCTACTTCTCTTCAGTGAAGTGCAGTTTTCTGCGTGCTCTTCCCTGTGCGCTAACGATCCAGTGTGCTACTTCTCTTCAGTGAAGTGCAGTTTCCCGTTGAAGACGAAGCCGCCGCCCTCTCCAGTTCTCCACTTCTCGACACTGTTCGCCGCTGTCTGCAGTACAGTGCAGTGTTGCCGTCGATCTGTGAAGAAGGGTTTGTTCGCCGCAAGCAGTGCAGCGCCTCCCTCCGTTGCCGCCGAGGAAATCTCGTCGCCATTCCCGCCTCCGGAGGAGACGATCGCGTGGATCGTGCGCGTAACTGCTGCTGCTACCGCCTGCGCTAGCGGTATCGCCGGGCGTTAGCCATCCCTGCTGCTACCGCCAAAGCTACCGCCAGGCGATAGCTCCTTTTTGCCGTTGGAGGTCCGCTCTTCCGTGCTTCAGCCGCTACCTCCAGATGGCCTCTCTTAAGAAGACCAGTTCTCTCTCCTCTCCTGTGCCGTTGATCAAGATGGAGAAGTTCTCCCATTCGGAGTTCGGTGCCTGGAAGCGGAATACGCAGTTTGGTATGAAATTTTTAAATATATTTTATACCCTGCAGACTGATTTCACAGACTTCCAAGGAGGACCCGATGAAGCACAGTGGATCAGCGACGAAGACTTCTGTCGCGATTATCTTCTCAACTGTCTCTCCAATTCACTGGCCGAGACGTTTGAGAAGTTGAAGACAGCGAAAGAGATCTGGACTGCGCTGGAAGATCAGTTTAAATAGGAGGAGAACATGTCCAAGACGCATCTGGTGGACAAGTTCATGGGATTCACATTCTCTGAGGACAGGGAAATCCTTCCCCAGATTGCAGACCTGGAAAATTTGGTGGCCAAGCTCAACATTGAAAGTGTCCCTCTGCCAGATGGGTTTGTTGTTGGTGCCATCATCTACAAGCTCCCCTCAGCGTGGTACTCTTTCAAGACGGAGATGTATCGCAAGAAGACTCAGGTCAGTCTGAAAGAACTCAAGCGGTTTATCTGCATTGAGGATGGGAATCGGACAAGGCATGTAAAGGAGGTGGTGAGCAAGCAGCAATCTGCTGCTAATATGATCACACACCCGAAGAGGAAGCCTAGATCTGATCGGATTCGACCTCCCTCCAGTGCACCCGCAGTAGTAGACACCAGCAAGAAGATCAAGAAGTTTAAAGGCAAGTGCTACAACTGCAACAAGTGGGGTCACTGCGCTTCTGAATGCAGGCAACCCAAGAAGCCCGATGCTAACCCACCAAAGCCTGATAACAGAGCTCATATGCTCAATCAGACTGCGCCCTCCCACTTTGTTGCCAAGGTTGGGAACGTTCAGGCCAGTACTGACTGGTGGTTGGATTCGGGGGCGACTTGCCACGTCTGCAACAACTCCGCCTTCTGAAGGATGCCACTCCAGCCTCTGAGACAGTTACAGTGGCAAATGGAGCCACTGCTGAGGTACTCCAGACAGGGACCGTGGATCTGCTACTCTCGTCAGGTACGCATTTAATTTTGCAAGATGTTAAATACATTCCTACATTAGCTGCTAATTTAATCTCGATTAGTTTGTTAAGCGATGCGGGTATGACCTTTAATATTAGTGGTGGTAGGGTGACCTTAATGGTTAACTCACATTATTTTGGTTGTGCGTATGTAGTCAACGGAATGTATCGGTTGAGTCTAGCAAACGAAGTAGTCAATCAGGTTAGTTCTACTTTGATAGATCCTAAGACTTTACACGCAAGACTAGGACATGTCAATTATATAAAACTACTCCTGCTAGCTAGAACTCATTGTTGGATTTGACGTGTAGCGTAGCGATGAATTTTAAAAAAAATTATCAAAACGAAACACAAAACCGGATCGAGAACTCTCATGGCAATTGCGAGAAGTAAAAACTAGATTCCTACGTAAAATAAATTACGGCTACCATCCCAATCATCACAGAAAAGGATTAAGGATTTATACCTCTAGAAATAAATTTCTAGGCGAAGACGGTCTCGACTTGTGAATCTGTTCACGGATAGAGAGGAGGAGGCGGATGATCCAACAGAACGCCGAAACCTCTAGGTTCACCTTGAACCCAAACAGCCCGCGACCTCAACCTTGATGAAGACGGAGGAAGGGGATGAAGCTCAGACGACGCCTATGCTGCCGGAGAAAACCAGAAAGGGCCACCCACTCCAACTGTCGGCGAGAAGGGATGCAAAGATCCAGAACGCCGACCCTGTGCCGTCAAAAACCCACGACCACGACGGCAAAACAACCGATCAAACTCCTATTTCGGAGCAGCACCAATGGGCGACGCTGTCGGAGGAGTTGTCGTGGAAGGACGCCGGTGAGAGAAGACCTAGGTGCGGTTTTTCCAACAGGAACGGGAGGAGCGGGATTTTCAGCGGCTATATTATAGGCAACGATTCACTATTCCTATATATCTACAGGGAGAAAAAAACCGTAGGATTTAATTTAGGTTTTTTTTTTTAGAATCCTTTTTAAAACCAAATTTCTTAATTAGGTTTTATGATTCCATTAAAACCCAAACTCCTTAATTGGAGCGTTTTCAATTTCAAAAACTGAAATTCCTTAATTAAGCTTTTAAGAGTATCTTGAATACTCAAATAGTGGAATGATTTAACGTGTAAAAAGAGACCTATTTACACAAACGCCATTATCATCATTTCTCCCCTTTGTAAACATATTTAATTAACGTGATCGATTGTAACATCGCATTATTTTAGCCTGGTTATCGAATCAACAATGAATTCAATTCATTATTCAAATAACGTCTAAATTAGATCACAAATTAATAATTGTCTAAGCACGCCGACTCACGACGTTTTGCATTCGCACTCAACCACGTATTTGGATCACTTAGCCATGAAATTAAATACACAATATGAGTCGAATGCGGCTGTTTCTATTCATTTGGTGTGACCTTTACAGAGGAACTGCGTTGCCTAGGCGATAATATAACAACATATATTATGTTCTAAAAGAGGCTTTATCACGGCATTATAGACGCCTCGGCAACACAGCAGCCAGGTAACAAAATTAAATGACCTGTGCCTATGCATGTCGCATGATATTATAAATATTGCGCGAAATAGGATCGTGTCATTTTCGCACAATGTTTATCTTTCTTGATTTCTCAAACGAGTCGTAATTATAACTACTTTAGTTATATTGCATGCTATACAACCTCGTTTTACCAAGGGGCCCATTAATATCATTACTCAATAAAGTTGAGTGACACTTGATAACTCGATATGTAAATTTCTTACGCATAAGTGTGTGCAACGAATCACCGTGTGTATCACTATCATGAGATAGTCTTCAACTGTGATCACATTGCGCGCACCGATGCGATAAATTTACACATCTCATATCTCTTCATAAGACACGTTGAAAACATTAATGACACTAAACACAATCCATATAATGTTACAACATAAGATAGGTCGAGCTCAATGTGTATAAGATTCACACATATACACATTCATGCGATCAAACGATAATCATTTATCAATATTTATAGAACTTCAAATATACTTTAATCGACATGACAATCTTAACTCGGTAGTCAATGTTCCTCTTCGATTACCACGATTGTGAGCACAAGGAATATGATTATATTACCAGCCTCAAGTGCTCTATAGTTCAAGACCAAGAGCATCTTCCTGAACTTTTCATGAGATGTATAGTAAATAATCAAAGGAACAAAATGAAAAAATCATTTTATATCAAGAACACATAAAAGAGGACAACTTTCAAAACACTACATCCTTCAGTCTCCCACTTGTTTTTAAAGTTTCTTACATAAAGAAAAACTCATACAAAACACATAAAGGAGCAACCTTAGTAATCAACCGTCAAGCCACTCTCCATGGTCTTGCAACCCCATGGACTCGAAATGAATTTCACCTTTAGCTTGAGATAAAGGTTTGGTGAAGGGATCAGCTGTGTTGCTGTTTGTGTCTATCCACAAAAGTGCAATCTTGCCCTCATCAATAAAGTCGCGCGTGACAAAATACTTGCGGTCCATGTATTTTGTTTTATGATGTGACTTTGGCTCCTTGATTTGAGAAATAGAAGCGCTATTATCACAAAACAACTTCAAGGGCTCCTCACTGAATGCAACGACTCCTAGTTCCTCAAGGAACTTCTTTATCCATACTCCCTCTTTGCTTGCCTCTGCAGCCGCCATGACTTCCGCTGCGGTGGTGGAGTCAGCAGTAGTTGATTGTTTCCAACTACGCCAACTCACGGCCCCACCATTCAGAAGAAAAACGAACCCAGATTGTGATCTTCTATCATCCGGATCTGTCATAAAACTAGCATCCGTGTAGCCTTCTGCAACGAGCTCCTTGTGTCCACCAAAAACAAGAAATTTATTCTTGGTCCTTTTAAGGTACCTAAGAATGTTTTTGACGGCGGTCCAATGATTAGGACCAGGTGAAGCTTGATATCGACTGGTCATGCTAAGAGCATATGCGACATCCGGTCTTGTACAAATCATGGCATACATGATGGAACCTATGGCGGAAGCATAGGGCACATTCTTCATGCATTCAATGTCTTTCTGTGTCGAGGCGCAGTGAGACTTGCCAAATTGTATAGACATCTTCATTGGCACATTCCCTTTCTTAGAATTTTCCATATGGAACCTTTCTAAGATCTTGTCAATGTACATACTTTGACATAGGCCAATGAGTCTTCGCGACCTGTCTCTATATATCTTAATTCCTAAGATATATTGGGCTTCACCCATGTCTTTCATTGAAAAAATTATTTTCAACGAATTTCTTGTTTGTTCCATTAAAGATAATTCATTCCCCATTAACAAAATATCATCGACGTACAAGATCAAAAATATTATGTGACTCCCACTGACCTTCTTGTACACACACGGTTCTTCCTTGCTTTGACTGAATCCTAGAGTTTTAACCTCTTCATCAAAGCGCTTGTTCCAACTCCTTGATGCTTGCTTCAAGCCATAAATAGCCCTTCGAAGCTTGCATACCTTATTGTGGTTTTTCGGATCTTCAAAACCTTGAGGTTGCTTCATGTAAACATCCTCTTCTAGCTTCCCATTTAGGAACGCGGTTTTTGACATCCAATTGCCATATTTCATAATCATAGAAAGCAGCAATAGCCAACATGATCCGAATCGTTTTGAACATAACAACAGGCGAGAATGTTTCATCGTAGTCAATCCCTTGGATTTGACTGAAACCTTTTGCTACAAGCCTAGCCTTGTAGGTGGTCATGTTGCCATTCATGTCCATCTTCCTCTTGAAAATCCATTTGTTAGCAATGGATTTCTTTCCTTCGGGAAGGTCAACCAAATCCCATACTTGGTTGTCATACATGGATTGTATTTCGGATTTCATGGCTTCTTGCCAGGCATTGGAATCTGTCCTATTAATTGCTTCTTCATAGGTCAAGGGGTCTTCTGTGTCAACAACTAACACATCATGAAGACCCATGTAAAGGTCGGGTTTTCTTTTCACCCTTGTTGACCTTCTAAGTTCCTTCCCCTCATTTAACTCTTCTTGAGTCTCCCGAATTTCTTCCACAATTTCTTGTGGAATTGATTCATGCTCAATGCGAGTCAAGTAGTTACTTGGTGGTGTAGTATGGGCCTCCTCAACAATCGTTTGTGGAGGTGGAATGCTCATACTCCCACTGATTAAAGGAACTTCATGTGATATCTCGTGATCGTTTTGAATGTCAAAATTCATCTCATGATCACGTCCTTGTAGGTCCTCCTGAGTTTCCTCAAGAATTACTCTACTGTCACGGTCTTTTATTCTTTCAAGAAACTCTTTTTCTAAGAATGTTGCACCCTTCTTTACGAATATCGTATTCGTCGACTTGTGCCAAAAACTATACCCTTTTGTTTCTCTTGGGTATCCTATGAAAATGCATTTATCCGCTCTGGGTTCCAATTTCGTCGAAAACATACGTCTAACATATGCTTCGCAACCCCAAATTTTAAGATAGGATATTATGGGTGTTTTGCCCATCCATATATCATGTGGAGTTTTATCAACGGTTTTAGTTGGAACAATGTTTAAAGTGTGTGCCGCAGTCAGAAGTGCATAACCCCAAAAATATAGAGGTAGATCGGTCTGACACATCATGGATCGAACCATGTCAAGCAGGGTTCGGTTTCTCCTTTCGGAGACACCGTTCCACTGCGGGGTGCCAGGCGGAGTAAGTTGTGGTACGATACCACACTCCTTTAGGTAAGTAGTGAACATATTGCTTAAATACTCACCTCCACGATCAGTTCTCAAGACTTTAATTTTCTTGTTGAGCTGGTTCTCTACTTCATTTTTGTATTCCTTGAACTTCTCAAGGGATTCACTTTTGTGCTTCATCAAGTAAACATAGCCATAGCGACTATGATCATCCGTGAAGGTAATGAAGTACTTATAACCATCTCTTGCACTAGTGCTCATTGGACCACATACATCAGAATGTATCAATTCCAACAAACCATTCGCTCTTGCACCTTTCTTATTGAAAGGTGTCTTGGTCATCTTACCAGATAAACAAGATTCACATGTTCCAATTGCATCAAGGTCAAAGGAATCTAAAAGATTGGCTTGATGTAATTTCTTTATGCGCTTCTCGTTTATGTGACCAAGGCGATGGTGCCATAAGAGAGTCTCATTTATGTGGGATATCTTGAGTCTTTTGTTATTGATATTTAGAATAGGTTTATCTTCTACTATATTAAGCAAATACAAGCCATTCGAAATGAAAGCATTTGCATAAAATATACCATCCTTCTTAATAGTCATTTCAGAATTAGAAATCATAAAACAAAAGCCTTCTGCATCTAAGCATGACACAGAGATAATGTTTCTAAAAACAGAAGGGACATGATAAGCATCTTTTAAACTTAAACATAAACCACTAGGTAGATGAAGGTCGAGCGTGCCCACAGTAACAGCCGAGATACTTGCACCATTTCCAACCTTCAGCACAACCTCTCCTTTGGAGAGCGGTCTCCTATCCTTTAGTGACTGCACATTAGAAACTAAGTGAGCACAGGATCCGGTATCAATTACCCAATCAAGGATAGTCGTGGCCAAATTTAAATTTAATTCAATAACAAATATACCTTTGGGACGCTTGCGTTCGATCATGCCTTCATCCAAGTCACGTTTGTACTTGGGGCAATTCATCTTGAAGTGTCCTTTCTCATGGCAATGGAAGCATTCAGTGACAGAAGTCGGAGAGTTCTTCACTTTGCTTCCCTTGGAGGTGCTCACATGAGTTCCTCCCTTCTTGCCCTTGAGTGATGGGTCTCCATTTGAGGTCTTGTTTTTGATGTTGTTTTTATTCTTGGAGCACTTCTTGCTGCTTGACGAGACGGCTAAGACAGGATTAGTCTTTGTCTTGTCCATGTCCACCTCAGCTGTTTTGAGGGCGTTATGGAGCTCATTTATGGTCATCTGATTCTCACGCATATGATAGTGCATGATGAAGTCCTTATATGAATAAGGGAGGGACCCCAAAATGATATCCTCAGCGATATCTTCAGGAACCGGAGACTTGAGTTTCTCCAATTTCTCCAGATAGCCTTGCACTTTAAGGAAGTGCACGGAGATAGATTCACCCTCCATCATCTTGCACCTTGTGAGTGCGATGGTGATCTTATAGCGCTCTTTGCGAGCACTATCGGTGAACATCTTCTCCAACTGTGCCACAATTTCTTTTGCAGGGGTATCAAGAAATTTCCTTTGCAACTGATCGCCAATGCTGGCCAAGATCAGTGTTTGAACGACACGCTGTTGGTCATCCCATTTCTTTTGTTCCTCCTTTTCAGCATCAGTGGGCTTGCCTTTCTCCTTCTCTTCTGGGCAACTGCCCTCCAGAATGTGAAGGAGATTTTCTAGGCGCAACACGATGTTCAACTTGAGGATCCAATCGGAATGATTTGACCCGTCATTAGCAAGTGGGCTCTTATCGATCATGGAACGCAGAAAATTTGGAAGAGTTGACATGGCTCTAAAACATTTGAGAGAGTGATTAAAACAGAGTTCATGATTTTAATTAAATTTTTTTTTTAAAAATAAACTGCTACAAGGAATTAGAGAGATCCTTTAAAAAATTAGCCAAGCAAGATCCTTTTCAAACAGGTAGACTCATCCACATGTTTGTCCAGGTAGGTACTTATCACCAATCATGACCTTTTAAGAAAACTTAAACTTTATGATTCTTGCATTTTTATAAAAAATATTTTCCAAAAATCCAAGCCTAAATCTTGAAAATTTTATTTTAAGAAAACTCATATTATTGGTCAACGAGTGTTACCAAGATATTTCAACAAAATGGGCAAGATGTGCCTCACACAAAGCTCGCTCATTTGTGGCTTAATATCAAGGTTACACAAGTTCCACCATGTCTAGTGATTGTGGTCGCACTCATGCTAATACGGGATCACTAGCTTAGGTGGATAATATGAGAAGGAACGACAATCTTAAAATTTTCTTTTATTCAATTATTTCCCGGTAAAAGAGAAAATTGCAATAAAATAAAATTCTAACACATGGCATTCTAACTATTACATCCATTCACAACAATACATTCCAGAAGTTCTAATGGACATAAAAAAAATGCGATGCGCTCCAAAAAAAACACAAAATCTCGCAACGTTCAATCTTATTTGGATTGGTCCATGTTCGCAAGGTTTGACGATTCACCCAGATCATTTTAAATCCAAAATAATGATCTCCACATAACGCAAATAAAATGGGTTATGAAAGTTTGAATCGAAACTTGGGACACGGTTAATCCAAATATTTGTGCGCACGGCCTAGCACAAAATTAAACAGACTCATTGCCATGAGAGAACGAACCAAAAGCTCTGATACCACTGTTGGATTTGACGTGTAGCGTAGCGATGAATTTTAAAAAAAATTATCAAAACGAAACACAAAACCGGATCGAGAACTCTCATGGCAATTGCGAGAAGTAAAAACTAGATTCCTACGTAAAATAAATTACGGCTACCATCCCAATCATCACAGAAAAGGATTAAGGATTTATACCTCTAGAAATAAATTTCTAGGCGAAGACGGTCTCGACTTGTGAATCTGTTCACGGATAGAGAGGAGGAGGCGGATGATCCAACAGAACGCCGAAACCTCTAGGTTCACCTTGAACCCAAACAGCCCCGCGACCTCAACCTTGATGAAGACGGAGGAAGGGGATGAAGCTCAGACGACGCCTATGCTGCCGAAGAAAACCAGAAAGGGCCACCCACTCCAACTGTCGGCGAGAAGGGATGCAAAGATCCAGAACGCCGACCCTGTGCCGTCAAAAACCCACGACCACGACGGCAAAACAACCGATCAAACTCCTATTTCGGAGCAGCACCAATGGGCGACGCTGCCGGAGGAGTTGTCGTGGAAGGACGCCGGTGAGAGAAGACCTAGGTGCGGTTTTTCCAACAGGAACGGGAGGAGCGGGATTTTCAGCGGCTATATTATAGGCAACGATTCACTATTCCTATATATCTACAGGGAGAAAAAAACCGTAGGATTTAATTTAGGTTTTTTTTTTTAGAATCCTTTTTAAAACCAAATTTCTTAATTAGGTTTTATGATTCCATTAAAACCCAAACTCCTTAATTGGAGCGTTTTCAATTTCAAAAACTGAAATTCCTTAATTAAGCTTTTAAGAGTATCTTGAATACTCAAATAGTGGAATGATTTAACGTGTAAAAAGAGACCTATTTACACAAACGCCATTATCATCATTTCTCCCCTTTGTAAACATATTTAATTAACGTGATCGATTGTAACATCGCATTATTTTAGCCTGGTTATCGAATCAACAATGAATTCAATTCATTATTCAAATAACGTCTAAATTAGATCACAAATTAATAATTGTCTAAGCACGCCGACTCACGACGTTTTGCATTCGCACTCAACCACGTATTTGGATCACTTAGCCATGAAATTAAATACACAATATGAGTCGAATGCGGCTGTTTCTATTCATTTGGTGTGACCTTTACAGAGGAACTGCGTTGCCTAGGCGATAATATAACAACATATATTATGTTCTAAAAGAGGCTTTATCACGGCATTATAGACGCCTCGGCAACACAGCAGCCAGGTAACAAAATTAAATGACCTGTGCCTATGCATGTCGCATGATATTATAAATATTGCGCGAAATAGGATCGTGTCATTTTCGCACAATGTTTATCTTTCTTGATTTCTCAAACGAGTCGTAATTATAACTACTTTAGTTATATTGCATGCTATACAACCTCGTTTTACCAAGGGGCCCATTAATATCATTACTCAATAAAGTTGAGTGACACTTGATAACTCGATATGTAAATTTCTTACGCATAAGTGTGTGCAACGAATCACCGTGTGTATCACTATCATGAGATAGTCTTCAACTGTGATCACATTGCGCGCACCGATGCGATAAATTTACACATCTCATATCTCTTCATAAGACACGTTGAAAACATTAATGACACTAAACACAATCCATATAATGTTACAACATAAGATAGGTCGAGCTCAATGTGTATAAGATTCACACATATACACATTCATGCGATCAAACGATAATCATTTATCAATATTTATAGAACTTCAAATATACTTTAATCGACATGACAATCTTAACTCGGTAGTCAATGTTCCTCTTCTATTACCACGATTGTGAGCACAAGGAATATGATTATATTACCAGCCTCAAGTGCTCTATAGTTCAAGACCAAGAGCATCTTCCTGAACTTTTCATGAGATGTATAGTAAATAATCAAAGGAACAAAATGAAAAAATCATTTTATATCAAGAACACATAAAAGAGGACAACTTTCAAAACACTACATCCTTCACTCATAACATCCCCTTAGACACAAAAACCAAATTTGACAAATGTGAGATATGTGCTCAAACTAAGATAACTAGAACACCATTCAGTCAGGTGTCTAGGAGTACACATTTACTAGAGTTGATACACTCCGACATTTGTGACTATAAGAGTTTTGTCACACGTGATGGTCGGAAGTACCTGATAACTTTTATCGACAACTTCTCTAGATATACTCACATTTATCTCTTAAAATCAAAAGATGAAGCTTTTGAAAAATTTCAAATTTTCAAAAATAGGGTTGAGAACCAATTGGATTTGAAAATTAAACGACTTAGGAGTGATCGAGGAGGCGAGTATGTCTCGGGTGAGTTTAGAGATTTTCTTGCCAGCCATAGCATAATTCCTGAAACCACTGCCCATTATTCCCCCCAGTCAAACGGTATTGCCGAGCGAAAAAATAGAACTTTAACAGAAATGTTGAATTCTATGTTGTTGACTGCCGGTATGCCTGCCGCTTTTTGGGGAGAAGCAGCCCTCGCGTCGAATCACATCCTAAATATGGTTCCTCATGCTAAATTGAAGCAAACCCCGTATGAGCTTTGGTTTAAGAGACCGCCCAGATTTGATCACCTCAAAACCTGGGGTTGTATCGCCTATGTTAGGATACCTGACATAAGGAGATCTAAGTTAGGACCTAAGACGAACACTTGTGTGTACATAGGATGTACGGTGGATAGTGATGCAGACCGATTTCTAGATCTCTCTACCAACACGGTTATTGAGTCTAGAGATGATGTGTTCTTTGAGGACAAGTTTCTTAGAGATAAGAACCTGACTCTTCCAGGTCTGCCAGACACCAGTTCTGATACCCTCGTTGGGACGGAATTACGACTCCCTGACACTGAGCCAGTTCACACTAGTGCCCTAGAGTCCACTAGGCTATCTAATAGGGAACGTGTTCCTAAAAGCTTTGGTACAGATTTTGTGACTTACCACGTTGAAGCTGATCCATCCACCTATCAGGATGCGATGCGATCCAGAGATTCCCTGTTATGGAAAGAAGCCATTGATGATGAGATGCACTCTCTCATGGAGAACCAAACTTGGACATTAGTTGACCTGCCCAAAGGAGCTAAAACCATTGGGAGCAAGTGGGTTCTTAAGAAGAAACTGAATCCAGATGGGAGTATCGCTAAGTACAAAGCACGTCTAGTTGCCAAAGGCTTCACTCAAGTGAGTGGAGTTGACTACTTTGATACATACTCACCTGTTTGTCACATTGCAACGATCAGGGTTCTTCTCGCTATCGCATCTATTGAACGTTTCGTCGTTCATCAGATGGATGTTAAGACTGCATTTTTAAATGGAGATCTAACTGAAGAGATCTACATGCGTCAACCTGAAGGGTTTGTCGTACAAGGTCTCGACACCAAGGTCTGTAAGTTGATTAAGTCACTCTACGGATTGAAGCAAGCACCAAAGCTATGGCACGAGAAGTTTGACACTTGCGTAAAAGGCCTGAATTTTCAATCCAGCCTATCAGATAAATGTCTATACATACGGACAAGTCCTCACTCCGTCGCAATAATCTGCTTGTATGTTGATAACATGCTTATTCTGGGCACTGATCAGTCTGAGGTGGAAGACGTTAAGGGTACCTTGAAGTCAAAATTTAGCATGACTGACTTAGGTGTGGTGAAGACCATCCTAGGCATGGAAGTGAACTTTACGGATAAGGGTATCACCCTCAGCCAGAGTCACTACATCAGAACTCTACTAGAAAAGTGGGGTTATGATATGTGCAGGAAGATTGAGACTCCATACGACTATAATAATAGACTGAAACCTCACGACGGTTCACCTATTCGACAGTTGGATTACTCCAAACTCATTGGCAGTCTAATGTATGCTACTACCTGCACTAGACCCGACATAGCCTTTACGGTTGGCATGTTGAGTAGATTCACTAGTAACCCTGGAAAGGACCACTGGGACGCCTTGGAAAGGCTAATGCGATACTTAAAGTATACTGAGCAATATGCTTTATGTTACAGTGGTCACCCTCCTGTGCTTGAAGGGTACTCTGACGCCTCCTGGTGCTCAGACGTTGGTGATAGTAGGTCCACTAGTGGTTATGTGTTTACCCTAGGAGGAGCCGCAGTAGCTTGGAAATCTAAGAGGCAAACGTGTATCGCACTATCCTCTATGGAATCCGAACTCTATGCTCTTGCTTCAGCTGCCGAAGAAGCAGAGTGGGTCAGAGATTTGGTTAAGGATATTCCAATGACGAGTCTGAAAATGAACTCTATCTCGATATTTTGTGACAATCAAGCCACAAAAACCATTGCAACTAATTCCCTGTTCAATGGTAAGCGACGGCAACTACAGATGAAACAGGCCTGGTTGACCTATCTCACCAGTCAAGGGATCATTTCCCTCTTGGACGTGAGATCAAAAGATAATGTAGCAGATGTTCTTACCAAGGGCTTATGCAAGGTTCTTACATCTAAAACATCGGGGGATATGTGATTAAAGTCTATTTAGTGGGACTTAATACTTATGTTTGTTTAAGATTTTAGAACCGAGTCTGCCTACATTCACGCATCTAGATTGAGTACACTGAAGTATTCCAGATGTTACTTGATGAAAGCCCGAGATTGTTTAGTTTCTAGTCATTCCAAACTTGATGACTTACACAACTATTTCTTTTCAAAGGCTGAATTGGGTATCATTCCAAAAACGAATACTAAAGTTGCTGATATGCGTCCTGATATTATGATCATTACTTATATCATTCTAAACTTGATGATATATTGGTCACAACTTGTTGTATCATTCCAAACTTGATGATATAATACAATTGTGAAACGTTTGGTAATAATCTTAATAATCGAAGGAACATAACTTGGTTATATGAAACCAAATTTCTAATTTTGTGTAAATTAGATAGAGATGCGGACCTGTGAGTCTTTCTTCCTAGTTAGAGTATTATGTTCAAAATTGTAAGAACTAATCACTTTACTTTTGATATTCATATGTATGGATTCATTGAGTTTTGTTCTCATGACATTCTAATGTTTAAATGCAGATCAATTGAAGTCTGGATGAGAGAAAGTGGATTTCAACATGGATGCAGATGATCTACTGTCTGATTAGACCGTTCTGTCATCTGTTTGAGTTTTTGTTTTCAGATTACTGTTCTTGCTTCTGCTTTTGCTTTTGCACGTTTGGAACCTGTTTGAGTTTAGATGTTTGATCTAAAACTCATGTTGTTTTTAATCTGAAACTCATTCTGTCGTTATCTAACTTATATGCTTTGATTAACCCGTTATGTGATACAATTGCTACAATATAGGAGGAGAATGTTACGGTATATTTAGCGTTGTATCGGGTATTTAATGGAACCCTAACGGGTCCGTTAACGGGTCGTCGGGGATTTAGGGTTACGCCTATAAATACCCCGCTGGGGGCAACGGGTAGTTCATTCCAAACTTGATGTTCACTCGGATGCTTCGAGCACTCTCTTTTTCATTATGTTCATCTCCAATCTATAAAATTTCAAATATTAGAAGTTTTTTTAAAAAATTAGTAATTGAAAAGTAATATTAAATACAAACCTATTCAGTGCTAGATGGAATTGAAGGATCATCACTTCTATTCATTGTTAGTGTTAATGAAAGCCAACACGCTCTAAAAGCACTTGCATATTTTGTTGAACACGTGTCATTTCTTCCATTTGTGCTTTCATTTGAGTAATTTGAGAATCAAATTGAGATTGCACCTCATCTCGAATTTGCGAACAAATTGATTTTGATGCTTCCTCGCTTGATTGTGGATTGTCTATACCGGAACCCCATGTACGCACACGACCATGACCATCCTCTCCCATGACCTTAACAAAGCAAACATCTTTATATTTTGGAGTGCGCTCCTCCTTAGGCAGCTTTTCATACAAACTATTCGCATCATCCTGCATTATGAAGATACAAAATAATTTCTATTAATTCATTTTTTTTCTTGGAATGAAAGTCTATAATAAAAAATGGATCTTACAATAAGCTCTTTAGCTTCAAACTCAATCATGTCATGTTTGTCAGTTTGTGGTCTTTTAAAAACACTAAGTCTATCCATTTCAACTCCCTCTACCTCCATCTACAAAAATAATACATTATTAGCCGTTTGATCATAACGACCTGGTCTGCAAATAGCCCTATTTGGATTTTCTCAAAACTTCCAGCCGATCAAAACCCGATACTCATAGCTCCCCCGTTTCCGTCCGCCGCCGGAACTATTAGTAAAGACCTATCGTCACTAAGGACCTATCTTATGTGATGAAAGTTAAGACGTGTCTTTAGTGACTAAATATACGTTTGGACAGTAAAGACACATCTTAATTAGTGACCGCATATATGTTCGCTCACTAGACACACGTCTTAACTTTCATCACTAAAGATAGGTCTTTAGTGACGATAGGTCTTTAGTGACGATAGGTCTTTAGTGATGATAAATTTCATCACAAAATTTCTTCAAATGTATATATAATACGGCTAATGGGTCGACCAGATCCATTAGCTCAATAAGCGGTGGCCCTGCCGGAGCGCCGAACCTTGATGTAATAACTTGGGTTAAATTTATTAATCTGAAATATATATACGTGGGTTATTACATTAAGGCTTCATTTGGCGCGGCGGTGGCGGGCGGCGTTTGCGGCAAACGCCGCCGCAAGGCGCGTATCCAAATGGCGGGCGGCGGCGTTTGTCGCGTTTGCACCCGCCGCGCCATGAGAAACGGAGCAAAAAGCTCCGTTTCGATCCCCCGCCTCCGCCCTCCGGTTCGAAAGCTCCGTTTGCACCCGCCGGGAGAAACGTCACCGCCGCGCCAAATAAGCCTAAGTATATAGCCATGATATTAAGTAAAGGAATGACTTAATATCTACATACTTAATATCTATTATTGGTAAAGATAGGTCATATAATAAAAACGGTGACTAATAGCTCCCCGTTTAAATGTATATGACTCTGTCGGAGCGCCGCCGGACTAACCCCGGCAGGTGGGCATCGTTTTTATTATATGATCAAGTATATATGCCGTTTGACTTAATATCTATATACTCGCCGGTGGGCACCGATCAGGCCGGCGGTGGCTCCCCGCACCCGGCGGAAAAGACGTTTATATAATATATATATATTGTATATATAATGTCTTCGCTTTGGATCATTCAGTGGATCGATATCGATTGTGGTGATTCGAAAATAGTTCTGGTCTTAGATCAACATATTTATGCATATGAATTTATGAATAAAAAAGCTAAATTAATGTTTAAATTAACACATTTTTATATTTACCCATATGTTATGAGTAAAAAAACCTAAATTTTAGTCAATCATCTCGTACTAATTTCTTGCCACGGCAAAAAACAATGGTTAATACTTACGTATTTGCCACGAATTAAGATTATGACAAAAATATTAGCCACGAATTAGGAAACCGTGAGTAATAGTACATTTTTAGCCACGAATTTGATAAACTGTGGCTAATGATTTCTTTTTTGCCACGAATTAGGCATCTGTGGCTAATACCTGCTTATTAGCCAGGAATTAGGGGCCGTGACTAATACTTAACTATTAGCCATGATTTTTGACCCGTGGCAAAAAAAATGTGTGGCTAAAAGTCATTTTTCTAATAGCGTGGAGACGTGCGTGAGTGCAGTTAGCCTTGACGGCGTTTGGTCTCCGGTGGTCTCCGGTGGTGGCGGTGGTCTCCTGTGGTGGTGCGGTTGAACGTTAGACTTCGACGTTGAAGGTTTCAGTGAACCTTTTGCGTCCGCTAGACGGATTGCAGTCCAGATCTTCTACTTTTCCGCGGATCATGCGCGTCCAAGAAGCAGACGATAGAGGAAAAGACGTATGAATAATGGATTGACAATGGATTGATAATAGTTTGTAAGAAGTAGTGGGTAATAGAAGGCGAGATGGAACCAAGAAGCAGACGATAGAGGAAAAGACGATGACAAGGTAACGTTAGAGGAATGAATCAACGATGAGAGCGCGCTGATGGGGATGTTGAAGCATAACCTCCAAGTCGCAAGAAGTCAACCCTCTCTGCTGTCAATAAATAAATAAGCGTTTTATTTTTGAAACAAACAAAAATGATCATTGCAAGGATATATATGTGTGTATCTGTAAGAACCAAGTAAGGAAAGGAGGAATGAGAATTAGAAAGGGGAGAAAGCTAGAGTTTAGGGTTAATTTCATTAGAATACTAAACAATGATTTAGATAACTCATATTATAATCCTTGTTGAGGAGATGATCATTGCACGCCTCCAGTTGTCAACCATAGAGGAGATGATTATAATAATACATCATAGGAGAAACAAATCAGTTCATATATATATTTATGTATGCATACTCGCAGTGCAGAATGGCGCAAAAGAAATGGAAGCGGGCGGCAGCGGCGAGAATGGGGGTGATATTATATTGTCACAAAGGACGGGTCTGTGGATCCACAAGGACGACCTGCAATAAGAGCTGAGCGCGGCGGATGGAGTGCCTGCTACTTCATCGTTAGTAATTATGATGAATTATTCTAACATAAGACATATATACAGATTATTCTTGAGTTGGTTTGTTTGTTTCATCACCTAACTCCACGCGTGAAAATCAAATGAAATAAAGAAGGCAAGTTTGACTATGGAAGAGAGCCACTTTGATTACACCAAACTTTGAATATATTATAGCCACCTCCAAGCATGCAAATCATGTTGAAATATTTTAATATATATTTACATATATATTAGATGAAGGTGGCATGCATCAGGATAGGGTGAGCAGCAAGCCGCCTGTACATCTTTGGAGGAGAAGCAGGCCGCCTGTAGCTTCTGGATCGCCAGCCCTCTTCCTTCGCCGTTGGAGAGGGAGGTGTTGCCGGTCTTGGAGGTGAGCCGCCGGGGTTGGAGAGGGAGTCGTTGTCGGGCTTGTCGGAGATCGCCGTGGACGAGGAAGGCTTGCGTGTGTGCAGTTAGCCCTGACGGCGTTTGTCCCCGGTGGCGGCGTTGGTCTCTGGTGGTGGTTGCGGTTGGACGTCGGACTTGACGTCGAAGGTTTCAACGAACCTTGTGCGTCCGCTGTGCTAGCGGATTGCAGTCAAGATTGTCCTCTCTCCCGCGGATCGAGCAAGTCCGGCTTCTCCGTGGCGTTTTGTATCGGACGTTGTTATTGTTATATTGATATTTTTGTTATAAAATATTGACGCTATTTTTCTGCATTTTTGACTGTCCTGAGGAAATATCGAGCTCATTTCCTAACAAGTGGTATTAGAGGGAGGTTCGGTAGACGACCGTGATTGGACGTTCTAGGAAGGGTTTAACTGCGGTGGTGAACGACTAGGTCCTCTTCCCACTCTTTCTGATCCGACCTTTGAACAAATCAGGTCTTCTAGTTTGTCGGGGACAGTCATGACAGGGAAGAACGCAGTTTTGGAAAGATTTTCAGTGGAGAAGTTCGATGGTAGTGGGAATTTTAGCCTATGGCAGATTCGAGTTAAGGATATGTTGGTTCAACAAGGTTTGATTCGAGTCTTGCGGGGGCGCGACAAATTAACCACGACGGTAAAAGATGAGGAATGGAAGAATCTTGATAAAAAAGCCACGAGCACATGGTGACGACAAGATTGTTGCTGAAGCAGCGCCTCTATGCGCTGAAGATGCAGGAAGGTGGCAACCTGCAGTAACACTTCAATGTGTTCAACGGGCTTCTGAGCCAATTGCATGTGGTTAGCTCGAAGGTAGAGGAAGAAGACAAAACCCTCTTGCTTCCTACCTCGCTCCCAGCGTCATACAAGCACATGGTGACTACGCTCATGTATGTGAAGGATACGGTGGGGCTGGAAGAAGTCACGTCGGTGCTGTTATCCAGTCAGATGTTAAAGGACCCCACTCCTAGGGGTGACCAGATCTTGGTAGCGCATGGACGCGGGAGGAGTTTTGACAGAGGATCGAGCAGTGCACGAGCTCGGTCGGCGTCGAAGAAGGCAGTGACGTGTTACCACTGCAGACAGGTTGGTCACATTAGGAGAAATTGTCCGCAGCGTGCAGGAAGTTCTGGAACTTCGAAGGATGTCCAAGATGCGGGCTTAGTGACATTGGACCTGGAAGGAGATGACGGTTTTTATTGCGTCACTGAGAGTCAGAGTGACTATGATAGCTGGATATTGGATTCTGGTGCTTCGCAACACATTTGCTCAGATGCAGGGATGTTCAGTTCACTGGATGTGACGACTGGGTCGGTCTTTCTGGGTGACGGCTCAGCATGCGAGGTCACGGGGACAGGGACGGTGGACATCAAGACGCATGACGGAGCAGTGCGTAGACTTGAGCAGGTACATCTGGTACCCAAGCTACGCTGGAATTTGATATCGTTGGGCAGATTGGACTCCGGTGAGTGCAATTTTGCATCGAGAGGTGGAGTTCTGACGGTGAGGCGAGGGCACACCGTGCTCATGCGAGCTATGCAGCGCAGTAGTTTGTACTGGCTGATGGGGACCACGATGCGAGGTGGTGTGCCCATGTTTTCTGCAGCCGACAGGGTGGATGACCGAGGTGGTGCAGGGGATCGCCCTTCTGGTAGTCTGACTAGGCGAGTCAGATTCAACGATCCTGTTGCGTCGACATTCAGGGGTTGAGCCCGAGCAGGGATGAGTCGACTGGAGCAGGTCGGCTGATGCCTCAAACTTTGGGGCGGTGCTTCGCGCAGTGTTGCCTTGTGCAGTTGATGCTTCGCGCAGTTAGTGTTATGTGCAGACAGTGCTTCGTGCAGATTGATGCTTTGTGCTGAAGGTGGTGTGTGAAATCCAAACCAAGGTGGTGATTGTTGAGTTGGTTTGTTTATTTCATTACCTAACCCCACACGTGAAAATCAAATGAAATAAAGAAGGCAAGTTTGACTTTGGAAGAGAGCCACTTTGATTACACCAAACTTTGAATATATTATAGCCACCTCCAACTCCAAGCATGCAGATCATGTTGAAATATTTTAATATATATTTACATATATATTAGATGAAGGTGGCATGCATCAGGATAGGGTGAGCAGCAAGCCGCCTGTACATCTTTGGAGGAGAAGCAGGCCGCCTGTAGCTTCTGGATCGCCAGCCCTCTTCCTTCTCTCTCCTGCTCTCTCTCTCTCTCTCTCTCTCTCTCTCTCTCTCTCTCTCTCTCTCTCTCTCTCTCGTGCGACGGAGAGGCCGCCGGCCTCGTGGTGTTTCGCCGTTGGAGAGGGAGGTGTTGCCGGTCTTGGAGGTGAGCCGCCGGGGTTGGAGAGGGAGTCGTTGTTGGGCTTGTCGGAGATCGCCGTGGACGAGGAAGGCTTGCGTGTGTGCAGTTAGCCTTGACGACGCTTGTCTCCGGTGGCGGCGTTGGTCTCTGGTGGTGGTTGCGGTTGGACGTCGGACTTGACGTCGAAGGTTTCAACGAACCTTGTGCGTCCGCTGTGCTAGCGGATTGCAGTCAAGATTGTCCTCTCTCCCGCGGATCGAGCATGTACAACCCTCATTCTCCAAGGGTGGGCCCCTCTAAAGGCCACGTAGGCGGATGTCAAGGTCAAAAGGTCAAGACAGAAGTCAACAATCCAGAAGACGAAGGAGGATCAAGAGTTTTGGTTGTGCGAGAAGGTACTTACTCGCACAAGACGAGGAGGAAAGCCCTGCCCGGCGTTCACTACCCGGCCAGGCGAGGAAGTCGTGAGTTCAGACCTACTCGCCTATAGGCGACTTAGCCAACCAACTCGCCAGTTAGGCCCGAGGTCCTTACCTACTCGCCCCCTTAGGATTTGTCTATAAATAGACCCCCAGGGGTACCAGGAATGGCACTTGTAAAAATCAGAGCTGCACCCCCCCCCCCCCCCCCCCCTTGACAGTCAAGAATCTTCCCTAACGAGTGCCTACCTAGTACCGAGCTCAGCCACTCGTGGTTTTGGAGGAGAAGACTCTTTAGAGCTTCTGGGTACGTGGTGGGACCTCCCTGCCGCAGCACCTGGGGTTGTGTCCTTTTTCTCTTCGTTTCGCTCGTCGTAGCTAACAAACCTTCTCGTTCAACCGCTGGGCAAGTAGCCTCAGGCTGCATTGATCCGAATCTTGAGGCCAGGATTTTCCAGGCGTCAACACTTTGGTGCGGTGAGCGTGGATCGCGGCCAGAGGAAGAAAGTTTGGTAGAAAAGTGAGATGGTAACAGTTAGCGACCACGAGGAGGTGGCGGGGAACCCGGCTCGAGGCGACGAGTTCGTGTCGTTGGCTGTCTTCGAGGAATTCGCGCGGAGGATGGAAGGCTCCATGCGAGCAGCTCTTCTACCTCGCATGGAAGGAACGGCGACGTCGCCTCATTGCCCGGGTCCGTCCGAGGAAGGTGCTCGCACTCAGCGAGCAGGGAAGGAGCACGTCGCGGAGTTCGAGCGACCAAGGAGGTCGCAGTTTGGTCTGCAAGCGTCGCAAGGAGCTGGCGGAACTCGGTTCCGCGAGGAGGATGAGCAGGCGAGATACTACAATACTCGCCAGGATAGCGAGTATGGGGGAGATACTCGGCCAGATGATGATCGTCGCCAGATTGGGGGGAGGAGCCCATTCTGCGAGGAGATCCTCGCCGCGCCAGTGCCAGAGGGGTTCAGGGATCCCTCGATGAATTACTACTCGGGGAGAGAGGACCCTATCCGTCATATCCAGTGGTTTGAGGATGTCGCTTCCCTTCGGACCATGTTGGACGCCTTCAAATATAGGCTGTTCGCGATTTCCCTCCGAGGGGAGGCAAGGGACTGGTTCCACCAGTTGCGGAAGTCTCCATCTACTGCTTTGAAGACCTTTGCCGGGGGCTGAACATGCGGTTCGCCACGGCAAAGAAGTTGAAGAAGGAGGCTACGACCCTTTTCCATTTGACCCAAGGACCGAAAGAAACGCTGGGGACTACATCGACCGCTTCCAGGAAGAGGTGCTACTCATCCAGGAGGTGGATGGTCGCACCCTGCGGTTGGCTCTAACCTTCGGCCTTCACGAAGGTCTCTTTAAGTTGGAGATCGGTAGGAATCCTCCCTACTCTTACGCCAACCTCATCGAGAGGGCCAACCAGTTCGTCCAGGGTGAGGCTTCCAACCACGGCTTCCTAGCCAGGCTCACCCGAGTGACCAAGGAAGATGAGGAGGAGGAGGAGGAAAGTCCCCCCGAGAAGAGGAAGAAGGAAGAGCCCAGGAGGGCGGAAAAGCGAAAGCCAGAGGGAAGAGGTAGAGAGGAGAGAAGAGAAAGAGAACCCAGGAGGGAGGAGCCAAGAAGGAACGATGAGAGGAGGCTCATCGTGGCTCCGGAGCGTCGGGAGGAGGAAAGACGCTACCAAGTCCCCGCTAGCCGGCCACCGTGGAAGCCGGCCAGTGGACCTCAGCGTCAGGAGTAGGGAAGGAGATCCCCGGAGAGAAGGCGTTTCGACAGGCCAGAGGGGCGCCAGGAGAGGAGAAGGGAGGAAGCAATGACGGTTGCCAGGCGCGACAATCGCCAAGGCCGGAAGAACCGGAAGCAAAGGAGGCCGCAGGTAGAGGAGGTTCCCCTCTACTGTGACCTCCACTAGATGGAAGGGCATGGCACGATGGCCTGCCCAGACTTTTGGGAAGCCAGGAGAAGGCTGGCAGCGGGAGAGGTTAACGGGGAGCAGCGGAGGATAGAAGCTCCGGTCGAGCAGTCGTCGGTTCATGACGCCGGCCGAAGAAGGAACGAGGACCAAGTCGACCACGGAGGTCGAGGAGAGGTGGCCCCAGGAGGTAGAGGAGTGGGGGTGATCCACGGGGGTGCGGGGATAGGAGCTTCCCGCAAGGGAAATCTCCATCAAATCTATCGAAGGAGCGTCGCTTCGACCTCGCAGGCACCGCCCCCGTTAGAGGAGATCACCTTCTCCGAAGAAGACATGTTAGGGAATGAGAACCCCTTTCATGACGCCCTCATAATCCAAGCCGCCGTAGAAGACTTTACCGTTGATCGAATCCTGATCGATAACGGTAGTTCCGCAAACGTCATCTTCAAGGAGACGTTTGACGGGTTGGGCGTCGGTGCAGGAAGGGTCCGGGCGTCGGATGGTCCCCTTTTTGGCTTCTCCGGAGAGAAGCAGGAAGTGGAGGGAGGAGTAGATCTCCTTGTAACACTCGAGGGCACCCCTCTCCAGTGCCATTTCGTCATCGTGGACGCCCCGAGCTGCTACAAGGCCATCTTCGGGAGGCCACTTCTCAACACCTTCAAGGCCGTCCCATCCTCCTACCATCAGTGCCTCAAGTATTGCCAAGGGGACGTCCAGGTGAGGATCAGGAGCGATCCAAGAGCCGCCCGCCAGTGCTACCTCAGCTCAGTTAGCACCATCAGCTGGATGGCTGACGCGGAGGAGTTCGAGAGGGTAGCTGGAGGCACGGCACAGCTGGAGGCATCTGAGAAGGTGGAGGAGATCGAGGTACTCTCCGCTGCGGGAGTATCTGGGCTGCTGAAGATCGATGGATCGCTGAAGGTCACCGAGAAGGTGGAGATGGCAACGTGCCTGCAGGATAACGTTGACATCTTCGCCTGGAGTGCTGCTGAGATGCCCGCAGTCGACTCAGAGGTTGCCTGCCACCACCTCAATCTCGACCCCGCGGTGAAGCCCGTCCGCCATAAGAAGAGGTCCACCGCCACCGTGTTGGCCGGACCTATCCGTGAAGAGGTGAAGAAGTTGCTGGACGCAGGTTTTGTGTCGGAGATCCAGTACCCAGGCTGGGTCTCCAAAGTTGTAATGGTTAAGAAGGCTATAGGCAACTGGAGAATGTGTGTGGACTTCTCTTTATTAAATAAAAGCTGCCCCAAGGATTGTTAGCCCTTGCCTCGGATCGACGCGCTGGTTGATTCAGCCGTCGGTTTTCCTGTAATGAGTTTTCTTGATGCATTTTCGGGATACCACCAGATCCGGATGTATCCCCCCGATTGCCGCGATGTTTCCTTCATCACTGGGGATGAGTGCTATAGCTATAAAATGATGCCCTTTGGGCTAAAAAATGCAGGAGCAACCTACCAGCGAATGATGAATATTTTCTTCAAAGAGCAGAAGGGAAGAAACCTGGAGGTGTACGTGGACGACCTCTTGATCAAGAGCAAGAGCGTTCCAGAGCATATAGCAGATCTGGTGGAGACCTTTGCAACGCTGAGGAAGTTCAAGATGAGGCTCAATCCGGCGAAGTGCGTGCTCGGAGCTGGAAGGGGGAAGTTTCTGGGACACCTCATCACCCCGGGAGGAGTGGAGCCGAACCCTGACAAGGTTAAGGCAATCCTAGAGATGGCCTCGCCGATGAAGGAAGTTCAGAGGCTGACAGGAAGGTTGGCAGGTCTCAGCCGCTTTCTATCCAAGGCGGGAGAGAAATGCTCTCCATTTTTCAAGACGCTCCGCAAGAGCGAAAATTTCGCATGGTCCGACGAGTGCGAAAAGGCGATCGGAAGGCTGAAGGAGCAGTTGACGCAGACACCTCTCCTTCAGAGCCCGAAAGAAGGTGAAGACCTACTCATTTATTTGGGAGTAGGGGTGGAAGCGGTAAGTTCCGTGTTGGTCCGAGAAGAAGGAAAGAAGCAGCTCCCAATCTACTATGTTAGCCAGGTGCTCTAGAAGGCGGAGTTGAAATATCCAATCTTGGAGAAGCTCGCCTTCGCCTTGGTGGTGTCGGCGCGGAAGCTTCGGCCTTATTTTCAAGCTCACTCCATCCGGGTCATAACTGACCATCCTCTCCAAAATATCTTGGAAGGGGTGGAGCACTCGGGGAGGCTGGCGAAATGATCGGTAGAACTCAGTGAGTTCGACATTTCCTTCTCGACCCGGGTGGCGATCAAAGCACAGGCGGTAGCAGATTTCTTAGCCGACTTCTCGGTGGAAGCGGAACCGGGAGAGGAGGCTTCTACTCCCATCCCTTGGAAGATGTTCGTGGACGGAGCCTCAGGCAGGAGCTCTGTGGGGGTGGGCATCGTTCTTGTCAGCCCACAGGGAACTAGGATCGAGCAAGCAGTCGAGATCCTCTTCCCCGTAACGAACAATCAAGCCGAGTACGAAGCCATCATAGCAGGCCTGCGCCTCGCAAAGGAGCTGGGCATCCAAGATGTCATGGCTTTCACCAATTCAATGGTGGTCGCGTCTCAGATTCGGGGAGAGTTCGAAGCACACGACACCATTCTGCAAAAGTACCTCATTAAGGTGAAAGGATTGATTGGAAGCTTTCAATCCTTCTTCGTCGAGCACGTACCGAGAGAGGAGAACTCGGCAGCGGATCGTCTGGCCAAGTACGGGCCAAGAGCAGGAGGGACTATCACGAAGTTGTTTCGACCATCCATTGAGGAAGGAGAGATGATGGAGATCGATCATCGTCCTTCGTGGATGGATCCGTTCATTTCCTTTCTAAGTTCTGGGCAACTTCCAGCGGAAGAAGGGGATCAAAGGAGGTTTCGGTACAAGGCGGCGTATTACTTATTGCAATATGGGGAGTTATATCGCAAGACCATCTCGGGCCCTCTGGCTAGATGTGTCTCCGAAGAAAAAGTACCTCGAGTGTTGGAGGAAATTCACTCGGGAGAGTGCGGAAGCCATTCTGGGACTCGCACTTTGGAGCAAAGGATCCTGAGACATGGCTACTTCTGCCCACTATTCGCAAGGATGCGGAGGCCTTCTCGAAAAAGTGCCCGAAGTGTCAACTGTTCGCCCCCCTTCATCTGCAGCCGGCCTAGCATCTTCGTTCTATCACCGCCCCGTGGCCGTTCGCTATCTGGGGAATGGATTTGATAGGCTCCTTTCCTTCAGCCAGCGGCCAGAGGAAGTTCGTTCTCGTCATGATCGACTATTTCTCCAAGTGGATTGAGGCCAAGGCTTTGGCCAAAACCACCTCTCAAGTCGTGAAGAACTTCATCTGGGGAGAAATCGCCTGCAGATTCGGGATTCCCCTCGCTGTCGTCACCGACAACGGTCCACAGTTCGCCAGTTTGGAGCTGGAGGATTTTTGCAGACAGCTCGGAACTGATCTCCGGTTCGCGTCAGTACATCATCCCAGGAGCAATGGACAAGTGGAGGCCGCCAACAAGTTAATTATCAACCTACTAAAGAAGAAAGTCGAGAACCTAAGAGGTAATTGGGCGGAGCAGCTCCCCTCGGTGTTGTGGGCTTTGAGAACCACTCCTAGCTCAGCCACAGGGGAAACCCCGTTCAAACCCTCTCACGGGTCTGAAGCTCTCATCCCAGTAGAGTTCGAGGTCTGAAGTCCTAGGGTGATTGCGGCAGAAGATGGAGATGAAGAATGACGATTAGAGAATGAGGAAGCCCAGAAGCTGTCCCTCGACTACATCGAAGAGCTCTGAGATCTAGCCTCAGCTAGGCAGGAGGAGATCAAGCGTCGCATGGCAAGACACTCGACAAGCACGTTCGTCTCAAGCACTTCCAAGCTGCCCGTTGAATCCCAGCTGACGCGCGAAGGCCATCTGCTCATTCGCTCTCGCCAAGAATTCCTCGCCAAGCCGGATGTGCTCCTCCATACGATTCAACGTCCCAAGGGACCCAATACTTGCCCGAAGGCTGCGCACTTCCGCCCTCAGCGCCTCATAGCGATGTTCTATGCCGACCATCCGACTGTCCAACTCGGTGACGAGATAGTGCTTTCCCTCTGCCATCTCTAGCCGATGCTCGAATCCTTCGATATTTGAGACGCGTCCTTCAAGCGAGGTTATTCGCCGATGAACCTCGTAGGCCAACAACCTCTCTACCTTTATCTCCAAGTCGAGGTAGGCGGAGGCCATCTTCGTCCTGTACTCACGAGTAGGAAGTCCGAGCGCCTCAATAAAAGCAAACCCCGGAGACGTGGCACGGGCTGGAAGATGGCGAGTTAGAAAAAGAACCACCTAAAGATAGCACTTCACGAAGATTATACCTGCCCGCACAGGTGCCGCTCTCGGTTGATGACGAGGAGGAGAAGGTGACTGCCGAGGAACGTCCCGGCGAGGAGGAGAGGCAACCCGACGGGGAGATGGAGTCCGTCGAGGACTGAGCCTTCGCCGAGGAGATCGGCGAGGAGAAGGCGAGCGCCGAGGAGTATGTCGGCCCCCTGAGCGCCCACCCCGTCCGTTATGGGACGACGGCCCGCTGTCAGGGCGCCGAGGAAGCTGAGCGGTGGGGACAACCGAGGAAGATCCTCCCTCTCCCCTTCCCCCAGAAAGGACGACCCGGGAATTCCTCAGCAGTATCCGATTTCCGCCCGGCACGCGCTCAGGAATAGGGGATGGTGGCCGAGAAGGTTCCCGCTCAGGGAGAACGCCTGCGGGAAGGACCGGTGGAGGCGGTAGGTGCATGGTACCTACTCGCTCTTCGAGCGGGGACGTCTGTATGTTCACCTCCGCTAAGGGCTCACCTGCAAAAGAACGTCGGCATCAACAAAACGTCAGCACAAAAATCGCGATATCTCGAGAAGACGCTTACTTTCTCGGATAGGGTCCGGGTGAGTGTTTAGGGGTTCCTCCTCGGCAGTAGATCGAGGAACTTCGTCCCCCAATCTCTCAACGGTCGATGGCGCAAGGGAAGGCTCAGGCGCGGAGGTCGCCGGATTCACCCGAGGAACCTCCTCGGCCAAGGGGCTAAGGCGACGATCAGAGGATCCTCTTTTTCTCTTGCGAGTATCCGAGCTTTTCGTCTTCTTCATCAACTTCATCAACAGCTCGGTCTTCGCGATCATCTGCTCGGCTGACAGCATCTCGTCAATTCTAAAAAAGTGGCGTGCCAAGGAAGGACCACCCCCCTCTATTTATAGACTTCCGGGGGTCCCAGGCCTGCCGAGTAGGTATGTTTCCCGCCAGAAGAAGCTCGTCGAATAAGGATTGGATGATTCTTTCCGACCAACTACGTTGCTCGCAAAGAGCGGGGATTGTGTACAACCCTCATTCTCCGAGGGTGGGCCCCTCTAAAGGCCACGTAGGCGGAGGTCAAGGTCAAAAGGTCAAGGCAGAAGTCAACAATCCAGAAGACGAAGGAGGATCAAGAGTTTTGGTTGTGCGAGAAGGTACTTACTCACACAAGACAAGGAGGAAAGCCCTGCCCGGCGTTCACTACCCGGCCAGGCGAGGAAGTCGTGAGTTCAGACCTACTCGCCTATAGGCGACTTAGCCAACCAACTCGCCAGTTAGGCCTGAGGTCCTTACCTACTCGCCCCCTTAGGATTTGTCTATAAATAAACCCCCAGGGGTACCAGGAATGACACTTGTAAAAATCAGAGCTGCACCCCCTCCCCCCCTTGACAGTCAAGAATCTTCCCTAATAAGTGCCTACCTAGTACCGAGCTCGGCCATTCGTGGTTTTGGAGGAGAAGACTCTTTAGAGCTTCTGGGTACGTGGTGGGACCTCCCTGCCGCAGCACCTGGGGTTGTGTCCTTTTTCTCTCCGTTTCGCTCGTCGTAGCTAACCAAACCTTCTCGTTCAATCGCTGGGCAAGTAGCCTCAGGCTGCATTGATCCGAATCTTGAGGCCAGGATTTTCCAGGCGTCAACAGAGCAAGTCCGACTTCTCTGTGGCGTTTTGTATCGGACGTTTTTATTGTTATATTGATATTTTTGTTATAAAATATTGACGCTATTTTTCTGCATTTTTGACTATCCTGAGGAAATATCGAGCTCATTTCCTAACAATTATATGGGTGGAGGCGACGACTTCACGCATTTACAGTGTACGAGGTGTTTGAGAGGATGGCTTTCTACGAGATAGGGTCGAATCTGGTGGTGTATTTAACGACAGAGCTCCGGCAGGGCACGGTGGCTTCGTCCAACAACGTCACCAACTGGATGGGCACCAGCTTCGTCTGTTCCGTCGGCGGTGCCTATATCGCCGATGCTCTTTTAGGTCGATTCTGGACCTTCACCGCCGCCTCCCTCGTCTATTTTCTGGTACTTGTCACAATCTCTACACTAAGGCTTCATTTGGTTCGGCGGTGGCTGATGCAGCCGGCGGGACTAAACGGAGCATTGGAACCGGAGGGGGGAGGCGGGTCTCGAAACGCTCCATTTAGGTGCCTTTTTCTATGTCCGGCGGGTGCAAACGGAGCAAACACCGCCGGCGCCCGTTTATTTACCCGCCGTCCAACGGTGTTTGCTCCAAACGGAGGAGGCGAAACGCCCAGCCAAACAAAGCCTAATACTACCATATCTTCTTCTTCTTCTTATACTCTGTACTGCTTATTTATGGCGATTGATAGTTATATATCTTTTTTGGCTATTTGTAACCTATCGTTATTCGTACATTACAGAATTATAATTGTAGCCCGCGTCGCTATTCGTACCAAAAATAAAAAAAAGTTTAAAATTGCTTTTATAGATAGAACTAGACATATATGTTGAAACATCTTCCTCCAAAGAAAAAAGTTGTTCCAAAAAACATTGAAATGCATATAGCCTACGTCGTCGAAACGGGTTAAGGAGGGCAAGGAGAGAAAAATGTAAAGAGAACTCACCGGAAGGCAAGGAGAGAGCCCACATCGTTGAAGCGGGCGGAAAAAAGGGGCTTGCCCGCTCAAAATCAGGAAGGAGGCGGCCCGAGGGGGGAGGTCGGGCTGGGGCTTCCTGTTCGCGAAACTGAGGGGGCGGGTTTCGGGAGTGGGCGAGAAAGAAGAGGGCGAGAAAGAAAATATGTTTATATTTTTAATGATTTTTTTTATATTATATTTAAATATATAAAAATATCTACAATTTTAATAAATTTTTTTGTATATGTATCTAGCTATACAAAAATACACATACGATTTTAATGATTTTTTGTGGCAAAACAGCAATTTTAAGCAAAAACATAAATATTTTGGTGCTATATATATATATATATATGAGGATTTGAACCCAGGAAGTTTCACTTCATTTCAATAATATTAACATGAAGTCAAAATCAACTATGTCAATACAAATTTATTGAGGATTTCTCGAATTGATATAATTTGTTTTGAATATAATGTTCCTAGTAAACTACTCACAGTACTAATGGCACAACCCCAGGGAATGTGTTTGCTAACAGCAAGCATATCATTTCCATCACTCAAGCCACCGCCCTGCAACACACAAGACATTCTTGATGCAAGAAACTGCAAGCCCGCGACAAATTTTCAGCTCGGCATATTCTTCAGCGCGCTGTACATTCTCGTGCTGGGCACCGGAGGGACCAAGCCGAACATTTCGACCATCGGCGCCGATCAGTTCGACGAGTTCGATCCCAAAGAGAGGGCACATAAGATCTCCTTCTTCAATTGGTGGATCTTCAGCGTCTACCTCGGCACCCTTTTTGCAAACATCATCCTCGTTTATGTTCAGGTAGGCGCGTCAACAAGGATCCAGATTACATGATTCATGCATCACAATTGACTCATTTGAATCCTTATATAATTAATTATAAGCGCAGGACAACTTGAGTTGGTCTCTGGGGTATGGAATCCCTACAATTGGCCTTGGGATCTCAGTGTTGATCTTCTACTCCGGGGTTTCCTTTTACAGGCATAAGAAGCCTCAGGGGAGTCCCTTGACAAAAATGGCCAGAGTTTTGGTGGCCGCGGTTAGAAACTATAGAGTGACTCTGCCTAAGGATCCACTGCAACTTTATGAACTCGAGTTGAGTGAATACACACTGAAAAATAAGTTCAGAATTGTTAGGGTTAGAGGCGCTCAAGATAGTCCATAGCCCTCATCAAGTTTGGAATGAGGGTTATATAGTATCTCCAGCTTAGGGCGGAGCCCTAGGTCGACACGCAACCCGTTAAGACCTATCGTGTCGGTTTGGACACGCGGACATAATAGTTAAATGCGTTAACAATCTCCTCCTATGTCCGCGGTAAACCCGACGACGATTAGGGTGGTTTGTGTAAATTCAACCAAAACGTGAACAGTACACAACCGTGTCCAACACCTGCAAAAGCTGATTAGACTTAACAGAAAATGTATGCACGCATAAAGATAAACAGTAGATCTCAGCTGCACTACAAAACAGTCTAAAGTACGATCATAATACAAGTCCATCAAACATAGTGACTAGAATCAACAAAAAGAGCAATAGTCTAATAGCAAGTGAATCAAAGAGAGCTAAACAATGCTCTAAGCAGAGATAAAACAACAGAAAGCAAATAACACTCTAACTGTCGTCGGCCTCAGACGTCCAGTAAATCATCCTGCTCAGGATCCCATCCTGCCAGTGCTCCTCCATTAACAACAACTCCTGTAATTTTCAACATGGAATGTCATTAGAAATGAATTCATGCTTTTGAAAATGTACAAGTATCTAGTTCAACAAAAAGGAACGTAGTTCTTAATAATTAAGTTTGAAGGAATATTTAGAGTATTATAGGTTCAACCTCAGAATCTAATATCAATTTCTAACGAGATGATTTATAGACTTCTGGACACCGCAGCGATATCTGTGTTCCAATATAGAATGTCCAGGTTACCGTTCTTCTAAAACTAAGTGGAGATCATCAAGTTTGGAATGAAAACCCTTTAACTAAAGAAGAGTCAAACCGAGTCAGATTGTGTTATCAAGTTTGGAATAACACTCTCCTCCAAGGTAAGAGAAGACGAATCCAGGTAAAGTTATTAACATCAAATTTGGAATGAAATAACTCACCAGATTCGTAATCAGCAACCAAAAACATCAACGGAGCACAACATGCTTGCTTTGACAAAGGAAACCAGGAGAAATCAAAACATCGATGTAGGCTAAGGTGATCTAAATCGCCTGTAGTCCCATTTCCCCCACTATTTTGATTAACCGGTCTTTGGGCATTCCTTTCGTTAATGGATCAGCTAGATTATCTTTTGATTGCACGTCGACCAATGAGATAATTCCTTGTTCTTTCAGATAGTTTAACAGAGCGTGTCTCAGTCGTACATGTCTCCTCTTAGTATTGTAGAGGGCCTTTTTAACAACTTGGGTTGCTGCTTGGTTATCGCAATACAGGCTCAGTGAGTTGACTTGTAACCTAGACAAGGGAATATCTAGTATCAGATTTCTGATCCAGTCTGCCTCTTCACCAGCCGAAGCTAAGACAAACAACTCGGCTTCCATAGAAGACAATGTTATACAGGTCTGTCTTTTGGATTTCCAAGTGATAGCAGCTCCACCCAGAGTGAATATGTATCCACTGGTAGATTTGCTGTTACTGACTTCTGAACACCACGAGGCATCAGAATATCCATCCACAGTAGGTGGGTAACCAGTGTAGCACAGGGCGTGATTCTTGGTACCTGACAGGTATCTCATCAGCCTATCGAGAGCATCCCAGTGCTCTTTGCTCGGACTACTGGTAAAGCGACTCAGCATACTAACAGAGTAGGCAATGTCTGGTCGAGTACAACTTGTGGCGTACATGAGACTCCCAATAATTTTGGAATATTTGACTTGATCAATGCTTGTTCCAACACTTGGACTCAATTTTACATTGTGATCGAAAGGTGTCTCTACAGGCCTACAGTTTTCATATCCCCAGGTCGAAAGAAGTTGCTCAATGTAATGAGCCTGACTAAGAGTAACTCTACCCTTATCAACTCTAACCTTCATACCTAACAGGGTATCGACTGGACCGAGGTCCTTCATATCAAATTCTTTTGCGAGTGTGGATTTGATATCCTTTACTGCAACAAGATCTGAACCCAGGATCAACATGTCATCCACATATAGACATATGATGACTGTTTTATTTGACATAGAGCGGTGGTAAAGGCATTTGTCTGAAAGACTAGACTGAAAGCCAAAACTTTTTACCACTTGGTCAAACTTCATGTGCCACATCTTGGACGCTTGTTTAAGCCCATAGATGGATTTGTCTAATTTGCACACTTTGTCTTTTAGATCTGGATGGACATAACCTTCAGGTTGTGCCATGTAGATCTCTTCATCGAGCTCTCCATTCAAGAAGGCTGTCTTGACATCCATCTGATGAACTATGAAGTTCTCGATAGAGGCCAAGGCGAGAAGAATTCTAATCGTGGATAGGTGACACACAGGTGAATAGACGTCAAAGTAGTCAATTCCCCCTTGTTGCTTATAGCCTTTAGCGACTAGACGCGCTTTGTATCTCGCTATAGACCCATCACTGTGCAATTTCTTTTTCAGCACCCACTTGCATCCAAGTACTTTGGCTCCTTTCGGGAGGTCCACTAGATGCCAGGTGTTATTCCGTAGCAGCGAGTCCATTTCATCATCGATGGCTTCTGCCCACATTAAAGAATCTCTAGATCGCATTGCTTCCTGGTAGAAAAATGGATCATCCTCTAAGTGGTAGGTGACAAAATTTTCACCAAAATTCTTAGGGACTCTATCTCTTGTAGATACTCTTACAGGGATAAGATTATCCTCTACAGGTTGGGAAGCAGTGCCAGAGGGGCCAGCTTCAGGTCCTATAGGAGATTCGGAAATCATCTCAGTAGACCCGGAGACGGTTAAACCATGATCTTTGACAAATTTATTTTCAAAGAAAATAGCATCCCTAGATTCTATCACAGTATTGGTGGACAGATCTAGAAACCTATCTGCTGCACTATCTTCTGCACTACCTAGATATACACAAGTTGTTGTTCTAGGTCCCACCTTAGGTCTCTTAAGGTCTTGTATCCTAACATATGCAATACAACCCTAAGTCTTTAGAGTGTCAAATCTACAAGAATGTCCATGCCACAGCTCATACAGAGTGGAAGTGAGCTTAGCATGAGGCAATCTATTCAGAATGTGATTAGCAGTTCGGACTGCTTCTCCCCAAAAGGAATTAGGCATGCCAGCAGTAAGGAGCATAGAATTCAGCATTTCTGTTAATGTTCTATTCTTTCGCTCAGCAATACCATTAGACTGAGGTGAGTAAGGAGCAGTGGTTTCTAGGATTATACCCGCAGAGGCACAAAAGTCTTGAAACCCTGTTGCATTGTACTCTCCTACTCGATCACTTCTAAAACGTTTAATCTTCAGGTTTAATTGATTTTCAACCCGGGATTTGAAGATCTTGAAGATCTCAAAAGCTTCATCTTTCGATTTCAATAAATAGACATGACAGTATCTGGAATAATCGTCGATGAACGTGATGAGATACTTCTTTCCCCCTCTAGTGGCGTGACTCTTAAAATCACAGAGGTCTGAATGTATCAAATCAAGAAGTTGTGTACTCCTAGAAACAGACTTAAACGGTTTTCTAGTGATCTTGGTTTGTGCACACACCTCACATTTATCAAACCGAATAGAAAGATCTAAGGGGATGTTATGACTATTAGCTAGATCACGCATTTTCCTGTAGTTCACATATCCTAATCTGTTATGTAACAATTTAGGATCTATTAAGTTTGAACTCACTTGGTTTATGCTATCATTATTAAGGTCAAGTCTATACATTCCGTTGATCAAGTAAGCACAACCATAGTAATGAGAATTAATAGTTAAAGTTATTCTACCGCTAGAGGCTGTGAAGGACATTCCTGCTTTATCTAACAAACTAATGGAAATTAAGTTTTTAGTTAAACTAGGAACTACTCTAACATGTAATAAAGTTTAAGTTTTACCTGAAGAGAGGACCAGATGTGCTGTCCCAGCATGCTTGACTTCAGTCTCTCCTCCATTGCAGTTTTCTACTTTATCTCTGACCTCAGTAATGTCAGTGAGAAGAGCTCTGTCATTCGTCACATGACAGGTTGCACCACTGTCCAGCCACCACTCTGAAGACGAAGTGCGGTGACTACTTCCAATCATGGCCACGAAGGACGAAGGACCGGAGATGTCAACCAGCATATTTGTAGCATTCTGTGGGGCTTCCTCCTTCTTCTTCGGTCCTTTGCATTCAGCTGCCCAGTGACCCCACTTGCCGCAGTTTTGACACTTGCCTCTTTTCCTTTTGAGAGATGGCTTTTTGGCCTGTACCTGTGCAGAGGCTTCACTTTTGGGAGCTGCGGGCTTCCGAGGAGGCTTGCTGGGTCGAGAAACGAAGTTGGCAACCTGTGAGGGTTGACCAGCTTGCTCCAGGCTTTTACCAGCAGCGTTTTGATCTTCGATGTGGATGAACCTTTTGAGTTCATCCAATGCGATCCTCTCCTTCAGTCTGTGCATTTCAGTCTTGAAAGTATTCCATTCAGGAGGCAGTTTGCTCAGGATCAAACTGACGAATAAGTTATCGGACATGTCAGACTGTTCGTCTTCCAGCTTGAGTCATAGATTCTCCAGATCGATCAGTTGGGAGGTGACTGACGAGTTTGCATTAAACTTGAAGTTGAAAAACTTCTCGCCAAGGAGAGTCTTCGACAGTCCCTCTTCTTTCTGAAATTGTGCGTTCAGGCGATCCCAGATTTCCTTCGCAGTTTTGTATGCACTGTAGGTCATCGCGATGCGAGGGTTTAGAGAATTCAGGAGATAGTCCCTGCAGAAATCCTCGTCCTTGCTCCACTGGTACTCGTCCACGTCTTCGCGCGTCGTAGCAAAGTCACTGAGTACGGTGTAGAAAATTTCGCGCTCTTTCATGCCCAATTGGACATGGATTTTCCAAACGTGGAAATCGGTAGCGTCGAAAGACTGCAACTTCACGATGTCGTAGGAACTACGCTTCGACATTTTAGCACACAGGAAAAATAAAATAAACCAGAAAGATTTCACCGGATCCGTGCGAAAACGATCCAGAGACTTTAGATCCAATCCAGTAAGTAACAAGTTTGCTCCTCTTCTCCGGCCGAGAAAAGTTGCCGAAGGCTAGATCCGAGCAACAATAAACGTCTTCCTCAATCAACAGATTGAGATCCAAGTGTTAATACCGTTGATCAACTTTTAATCAACTTTGGTTGCAAGTCAAAACCTGGCTGGATGCAAGTCAATCCAGAACTGCCTTTGGATCCAAACGGGAAGGATACTGTTGATCGTTCTTCTCCAGGAACACTGAATAAGGAACTCCTGAAGCCTGAAGCCAAAAAACCAGAGACTGATGGGTTGTTCCTTCTTCTCCGATCAGAAGAAACACCAAGGATCGCCACTCCGCAGATCTGTAGATCTATAGACAAAGAAGATGAGGATCGGCAGATCCTTCTTCCCCGACTGTCAGAAAACGCAATCAGAAGCGACAAAAACTCGCGATCGAGGCCGAAGACGACATCTCTCCCAGATCTCGTTTGTAGAAAACTTGCGATCCTTCCTGGCGGTTGCAGTCACCGGCGGGGAAGAGCTCCACGGGAAGAAGAGCGACTTCGGGAAGAACGGCAGAAAAATCGCAAGAGCGTCTCCTTTAGCGAACGACCGACGGGCTTTCTCCTTCAGCGAACGAACGAAGAGTTCTCACCGACAGGGAGCGACGGGAAGAAGCAGTAATCTCGCGATCGAGAGCAGCTACGAGATTTCGCGAGAGAGAAGATCCGAGCGGAACCCTAAACGAAAGTATCTTGAGAATGTTAGGGTTAGAGGCGCTCAAGATAGTCCATAGCCCTCATCAAGTTTGGAATGAGGGTTATATAGTATCTCCAGCTTAGGGCGGAGTCCTAGGTCGACACGCAACCCGTTAAGACCTATCGTGTCGATTCGAACACGCGGACATAATAGTTAAATGCGTTAACAAGAATCACATCAACAGATTCCATGAGGTTAGCATGCCCTGCATTTTAAGGGTCATAATACTCTATATTAATCAAGAAATCTCACTGTTCATCAAATGTATTTAGTTAGCTCTTACTGTTGATAAGTGTGTTTTAATCAGAGCCATCAACAACCAAAATTCAATTCATTATTAGCGCTTTACTGTTCAGGTTTCTGAACAAAGCAGCAGTTATGGTTGGTTCAAATAAAAAACCATGGAAACTAAGCCCGGTAACTAATATAGAGGAAACAAAGCAGATGCTGAGGTTGTTCCCAGTCCTGCTCTCCTTGTTCATTCCAGACATAATGGTCGCACAGGTGTGACCCTCACATTTTATTCTTCGCTTCTGAAATTGTTCCTTGTTATTTATTAACCCTCTTCATCAAGCTATAACAAGTGTGTTTATATGGAATTGTACTAAGAAAACAAGCACATGTTCAGATATTCATCCTCTTCATCAAGCTGTTAGATTTTTGAAGTGAGCTGTCGCCCGGCGACAGTGGCTGTCGCCCCAGCGACAGCTGACGAGTATCCTACTCGCCGTCGAGTAGGCTTTTGCCTATAAATAGAGGGGTACCCCCCCTAAAGAGTACCAATTCTGAAAGTGGCGAGCATAGTCATCAGAAGTGGCGAGTATCATCAACTCTGAGCGAGTTAGAGATACCAGAGCGCTACCTGGCGAGCATCAGACTTGGAGCGAGTTCGACGAGCTCCCTTGAGCGAGTAGCGAGTAGTGAAGATATCGCCCGGCGACAGCCGATATCGCCCAGGCGACAGTGAAGAAAGCGAGGAAGTGTGCGCGACGAGCGTGCGAGTATCCTGGAGTGCGAGCAGCGAGCTTGCGAGTATCTGGAGTGCGAGCAACAAGCTTGCGAGGATCAGAGATATCGCCCGGCGACAGCAGATATCGCCCCGGCGACAGCGAGGAGCGAGTATCACCAGCCTGGTGTGCTCGGGAGAAGAAGCGGATCTTGTCCGTGACCTTGTCTTACCTTCTATTGGCTGTTGTGATTCAAGTTGGATGCAACTTGTATTCAGCCGTGTTTATTTGTAATTTGGTTACCTAGTTGGAATATAGCCTTCTTTGTTCATCGTTGGTACACTTAATTGGTAGCAAACTCAAAAATTCAACATGGTATCAGAGGGAGGTTGCTGAAGCAGCGCGTGCTATCGAAGTTCAAGATTGTCTTCCATGATGGACGACGGAGGAGGTTATGCGAGAGGACTAGGAATCGAGCTGCTTACTCAAACCAACTACAAGAAGTGGATGTCTTGTATGGAGAGCTACATTCTTGGAGAGGATCTCTGAGAGGTTGTTGGTGGTGGGGAGCAAGAGGAAGTAGTAGCTGCCGGTGATAATGGTCCCGCTGTGAGAGCTTGGAGGAAGACCAACGCCAAGGCGGAGTTCACCTTGAAGAGAGCCATATCACCTGACTTGTTCGACCACATCATTGGTTGCAAGTCAGCGTCTGCGATCTGGATAGCCCTCGATGGGTTATTCAACAAGAAGAATGTGGCGCGGCTACAATTCCTGGAGAATGAGTTGGCGAAGTCGACTCAAGGCGAGATGGCGATATCCACCTTCTTCCTGAAGGTGAAGAACCTATGCGGGGAGATCTCGGCCTTGGATCCTGAAGAGCCAATCTCAGAGGCGAAGTTGAAGCGGCACATACTCCGAGGCTTGAGGAAGGAGTACGTCCCCTTCGTTACTTCCGTGGAAGGATGGGCTATTCAGCCCTCCCTTCTGGAGCTAGAGAACCTGCTATCGTCGCAGGAGAGCTTGGCGAAGCAGATGGCGGGAGTATCCATCTCAGGAGGAGATGGCGAGGCGTTGTTCTCAGGAAAGAAGAGATCCTGGGACAAGAAAAAGAAGAACTCCGGAGAGAGACCTTCAACGTCCTCTCAGGGAGATGGGGGGAAGTTCCTCCCTGCGCGCGATAAGAAGGGGAGAACCCTTTGCTTTGACTGTAAGAAGTATGGGCATATGGAAAAGGACTGCCGGTCTAATCTGAGGGCCGGTCATGCTGCTAACAAGGAGGGAGATCACCAGAGAGGTGGAGGAAGAGGTGGAGGTCACCATGGCGGTGAGAGGGGGGGACAATTGTTTCCTGGCAGAAATGACGGCAACGTCAGTCGATGTCTTAGCCTCCATCAACCTCGAGGACGACTGGATAGTGGATTCCGGTTGCGGGCATCATCTCACAGGAGATATGTCGAAGTTTGCCTCCTCGGCAGCATATGAAGGAACAGATGCTATCATCACTGCGGATGATACGGTACATCCCGTAGAGCGAGAAGGGAAGGTGTCCCTTGGGAGTATAGAGAAGCCAGTGACACTAAAGAGTGTGTATCACGTGCCTGGCATGAAGAGGAACCTCTTCTCGGTGGCTAACGCCGTGGATGCTGGTTACCACGTCTTGTTTGGACCGAAGGAGGTGAAGTTCTTGAAGAACCTTTCGTCTGTCGATGCTGACATCACGCTCACCGGAAGAAGGGTGAAGGATTTGTATGTCCTGCCTGCAAATGCCTACGTGGACAAGCTGAAGACAAACGACAGCGCTGTGATCTGGCATGAGAGGCTAGGTCATGTAGGGATGGACAAGCTGAAGATGATGGCGGCAAAGGGCCTAGTGAGCGACCTGCCTCATCTCACTTCCTACGGCGAAGGCCATGTGTGCTACAGATGCCAATATGAAAAGTCACATCGAATTCCATTTGACAAGTCGGAGACCAGGTGTAAGGCACCTCTTGAGTGCGTACATGCTGACGTGATGGGGTCGTGCGTCACCCGTACTTATGGAGGCAATAAGTATGCGCTGGTTCTGGTGGATGACTTCACCCGCTATACGTGGGTATACTTTCTGAGAGAGAAGTCAGAAGTATTCAACAGGTTCCTCGAGTGGAAGGAGCTTGTGGAGGGGAGGCTGGACCGCAGAGTGAAGAAGCTGAGAAGCGACAATGGAGGGGAGTTTACCTCCAATGAGTTTGCTTCCTTCTGCAGAAGGTTCGGCATTCGGCGGGAGCTCTCCTGCGCTCACACCCCTCAGCAGAATGGGGTGGCAGAGAGGAAGATCCGCCATCTGGTGGAGACTACCAGGAGTTGGCTACATGCCAAGAGCATTCCCAAGGCCTTATGGGCGGAGGGAATGACATGCGCTACTTATGTGATCAACAGGCTACCTCTGAGTCCTAACAGGATGGTGTCTCCACACCAACTCATGTTCGGGGAGAAGCCCAATGTGGGTCACATGAAGGTGTTCGGTTCTACCTGCTTCGTGCACGTCCCGGACGCTCAGAGAACAAAGTTGGAGCCGAAAGCGAGGAAGTGTATCTTCATCGGCTACGATGAGCGGAAGAAGGGGTGAAAGTGCATGGATCCGCAGACCCACAAGTTCGTCGTCTCGCGCGACGTTGTGTTTGACGAACTGGTCTCATACCAGAGAGTCTCTTCTGTGGAGCTGCCGGAGAGTGGAGAAGCTAGCAGGGAAGAGGAGTGGGTCACTGAGGACCCTACTGTGGAGTTGGAGTTATCTCCAAGTGCTCCATTGCCATCTGGCTCAGGAGGAGCTTCTGGCTCAGGGGGAGCTACGGACTCAAGAAGTAGGGAGAGCACCGCTTCAGGAGGAGTTCAGAGAGGAGCTCAGAGAGGAGCTCAAGCAGAGGAGTCTACCGGAGTGGTAGATAGTGGCCAAGCCTTGAGGAGGTCGAAGAGGACGATCGTCCCGCCTGCTCGTTATAAGGAGGGGAACTTCGTGAGTCTGTTTTCCTGCTTCTTCGCAGGACCACTCGATGAAAGGGAACCTGCCCGCTTTGAGGATGCCGTTGGCATCAAGGAGTGGGACGAGGCCATGGAGGAAGAGATGGAGGCCCTAAAGAAGAACGAGACATGGGACCTGGTTCCCATGGTGGAGGGCATCAAACCTGTCACCTGCAAGTGGGTGTACAAGGTGAAGAAGAGGGCTGATGGAGAAGTGGAGCGGTACAAGGCGAGGCTTGTCGCTCGAGGCTTCTCACAGACCTACGGAGAGGACTACGAGGAGACCTTCAGTCCTATGGCAAAGATGACGTCGGTGAGGACGATCATCGCTTTGGCAGCGTGCCGAGGTTGGAAGCTATGAAAGCTGGACGTGAAGAATGCGTTCCTATACGGAGAGATCGACAAAGACATATTTATGGTGCAACCACCTGGATACGTGTCCAAGTCCCAGCCGCGTCACGTCTGCAAGCTGAAGAAGGCCCTCTATGAGTTGAAACAGGCGCCGAGAGCCTAGTATGGAAAGATTGCGGAGTACTTGCAGTTCTGCGGCTATGATGCCTCAGATTCAGACTCCAGCATGTTCGTGAAGAAGGATGAAGGTATTCACGTGCTAGTGCTGCTATACGTCGACGACATGATCATGACAGGGAACAACCCTGAGGAGGTCGCGGCGCTGAGAGAGCAGCTTTCCATACGCTTCGAGATGAAGGATCTTGGTGAACTGCACCATTTCCTTGGCCTCCAAGTAGAGAAGAGAAGAGGCGGACTGGATGTTTCCCAGAGGGCGTATGCCGAGAGGATCGTCGAAATATTCGGCATGAAGGAGGGGAAGAGCAGTTCCGTTCCTCTGGAGGCGGGGCTGAAGCTTCGGAAGGAAGAAGGGAGGATTCTTCCTGATCCGAAGATCTTTCGGGCACTGGTGGGGAGTCTTATATACTTGACTATCACAAGGCCGGACATCGCCTTTGCTGTCGGCCGAGTTAGTCGGTATATGCAGGAGCCGCGGAAGCCTCATCTGGAGGCAGCCAAGGGGATTCTGAAGTATGTGAAGGGCACCCTTGAGATGGGATTGTCCTATAAGGAGAAGTCTGACTTCAAGCTGCACGGGTACACGGATGCAGACTATGGAGGTGACGCTGATGATCGCAAGTCGACATCAGGTTACGTGTTCTTGTGTGGAGCAGCTGCTATCTCGTGGTGTAGCAAGAAGCAGGACTCCATTTCCCTTTCTACCATGGAGGCCGAGTACAAGGCGTCGTCCTTAGCAGCTCAGGAGTGTGTCTGGCTAAGGAGACTAGTGGAGGATGTGGACGAGGAGGTCAGCGGACCTACTGTGCTACGCGGGGACAATGAGAGTGCATTGAAACTGGTAACCAATCCAGTGTGTCATGCAAGGACCAAGCACATTGAGATCGAGCATCACTTCATCAGAGAGAAGGTGCTGAGTGGCTTGATCACTGCGGAGCATGTGCGGAGTGAAGACAACCTTGCGGACATATTCACAAAGCCCCTATCTGCGGGGCCGTTCCAGAGGCTTCGATCATTGCTTGGAGTTGTTCCCGGAGCTCACTTCAAGGGGGAGTGTTAGATTTTTGAAGTGAGCTGTCGCCCGACGACAGTGGTTGTCGCCCCAGCGACAGCTGGCGAGTATCCTACTCGCCGCCGAGTAGGCTTTTGCCTATAAATAGAGGGGTACCCCCCCTAAAGAGTACCAATTCTGAAAGTGGCGAGCATAATCATCAGAAGTGGCGAGTATCATCAACTCTGAGCGAGTTAGAGATACCAGAGCGCTACCTGGCGAGCATCGGACTTGGAGCGAGTTCGACGAGCTCCCTTGAGCGAGTAGCGAGTAGTGGAGATATCGCCCGGCGACAGCCGATATCGCCCAGGCGACAGTGAAGAAAGCGAGGAAGTGTGCGCGACGAGCGTGCGAGTATCCTGGAGTGCGAGCAGCGAGCTTGCGAGTATCTGGAGTGCGAGCAGCGAGCTTGCGAGGATCAGAGATATCGCCCGGCGACAGCCGATATCGCCCCGGCGACAGCGAGGAGCGAGTATCACCAGCCTGGTGTGCTCGGGAGAAGAAGCGGACCTTGTCCGTGACCTTGTCTTACATTCTATTGGCTGTTGTGATTCAAGTTGGATGCAACTTGTATTCAGCCGTGTTTATTTGTAATTTGGTTACCTAGTTGGAATATAGCCTTCTTTGTACATCGTTGGTACACTTGATTGGTAGCAAACTAAAAAATTCAACACAAGCAAGGCGCCACCCTCAACCGCCGCATCAGCCCTCACTTTGAAATCCCTCCGGCCAACCACATCTCCTTCAACACCGTCACCATTGTCATCGGCATCTTCCTGTACGACCGCTGCTTCGTCGGAATCATGAGAACTTGGACTAAAAATCCGAGAGGCATCTCTCTTCTCTCAAGTCGCTGCTCGCAAGCTCGTTGCTCGCAATCTTAGCTCGCTAGTCGCAACTAGACGAAGCTCGCTACTCACCACCCTAACGCCTGCGTTATCTCCTAACGCTCCGCGTTAGCTCGCGATCAATAAACTCTCCCTAGGTCGCTTGCCGAACTCACTCCGGGTTCGCTGCTCGCTAGGTGACGCTCTGGTATCTCAAACTCGCTCAAAGTTGATGATACTCGCCATTATCTGATTGCATACTCTTAGAGGGGGGCACCCCTCCTATTTATAGAAAAATGGAGAAGCTTTCGAGAAGGCGGAGCTAACGCTGACGTTAGCGATAACGCCAGCGTTAGCTCACTTCACAAAACTAACAGTCCTTCCCGAAGCTTCTCTCGGCGCCGACCACTACCTCTCCTCCCTCACCACCAATAGCGACGTTGAGGTATCCGGCGACCAACAGGTGATTACGCGTCCCTCAGAACTCTTCCTGTTGTTTTTCCGGATTTGTATGATAAGCGTAGTAGTACTGATGCAATCCAAAAAGAAGCAGATAGAAAATATAGAAGAAGAAGAAATATTACTGAGGAGGAAAACATGTCATGGAAGGGGATTGTTAGTGCTTGGTTGGAGGGAAGATGATACTTTAAAAGTGCAATTAAAATCAAAATGTTTGCTTGTCATTATGAAATATAGATATTACAATGTTCTATCCTTCATTGAACAACTCAATACCAAGTTTGAAATATATGTGTTGCGGGTCGCTCAGGTGCTTTGGTAGACCGGTTGACTTGAACTGTCTTAGCTCGGAAGCGTACCGAGTGCTCTAATAGTCAAAGAGTAAGCTAGTAAGTGACACGAGAACTTTTAACGTGGAAAACCCAGAAAGGGTGAAAAAATCACGCGGTCGGAGCTGTGCCAGCCAACTTTCACTATCTTGAGATGATGAAGTTTGGAGCAATTTTCTGTGTCCTGTCCTTGTCCACGATGGAACTCACAATATTTTGTCTGGTCCCCCGCATTTTTAGCGAGGGGTCTGGGCTTACGGAGCACTTTGTTGCCTTTGATTGCGCAGAGTACGTTAGTCCTGGTAGTGTTCAAGGGAGTGTAGTCTTGAGGCTGGCGAGATCCTCGGTCTTGGTTGGGGTTGTCGTGATGTTTGTTGTTCTTATTGGGAACCGTCTGCGATAGCGGCTCCTCTTTCTTTCTTTTCGGGCTCCCCTCGAACTGTCGGCGGTGCGCTTCAATTGCCTCATCTGCCGTTATCTGGGCCTCGACTCGCTGAACGAGGTCTGGGTAGCTAGGCATAGTTTCTCGCATCAGTGCGGAGTAGAAGCCACCGGGGCGGAGCCCTCCAAGGAAGACTCCTCGCAGGAGCTCGGGGTCGACCCCCGGGATTTGTCGAGCCTCCGAAGTGAAGCATCGAAAAAAATCCTTGAGAGTTTTCTCCGTCATTCTGGCGGATTCATGAGAGATGGGAGGGATCTCAAACGATCCTACGATTGTCGATGAACTGGTCCATGAACTGCTGCGCCATTTCTGCGAAGTTGTTGATGGCCCCATCTCGCAGGGAGTGGAACCAAGTGCGCGTTTGTCCTTTCAAGGTTGTCGGGAACACTTGACAGAGGAGCTAATCTGGAGCGTTGTAGAGTCTCATGATGGTAGCGAAGTGGTTGACATGTTCTAACGGGCCGTCCGTCCCGTCTAATGTTTCGATGTTGGGAAGCTTGAAACCATTCGAAACTGGATGTGCCAAGACTTGAGGCGATAGTGGGGAGCTGTGGTGCGCAGGACGGAGGGCGAGAGCTGCGAGTCGCCCCGCCTGGTCGTACTCTTCCACTATCATGTTACGTATCTCTTCTCGAGTGGCTCTTCCCATCACTTGTCCATGGAGACCGGCCTCTTCCCTGGTGCTGACGATGGTGATCAGCTTCTTGTCTTCTGGGCGCCCGAGCAGGATGGGTGGAGCTTGCGGGGTCAGAGAATTCTTCTGAGGCTTCTTCTTCTTGAACGACCTCCTCATTCGGAGCATGATTCGGAGCCGGGGGAGGCATAACGTTCAATGCTGGAGGTTGAGCGGGAGTTCGAGGAGCCCCAAGATTTCTTAGGAGAGCCATCGTCTCGGTTTGCTGTTCTTCCATTTGTCGCATGCGCCCCTCCAATGCTGTCGTGGACCTCCTCATTTGGAGCATGATTCGGAGCCGGGGTTTGAAATACCTCTTACATCATAGTCGACACATATTTGCGGAAGTGCTTGAGTTGAGACTTGGACAAACCTGCACTAATGTCAATTTTTTTCGTTTTTGGGTGGTTTGTTGATAGACAGCATGCATGAAAATAGAATTTTGTAAGGTGCTACTATCGCAAAATGATTATTAGCGAGACGCGGTGTGCTATTAACAATGCTCTATAATTTATAAACGCCTACATTTCAGCCTGTTGGAATAGTTGCTCTCCTATTTTCTTGGCTGAGCAAATTGTCGAACGATTCAAATATATTTATCCCTATATTAAATATATGCATGTCGTTCTATAAATATATATATATATATATATATATATATATATATATATATATATATATATATGATATATCCCTATGTATATATCCCTCTTTCTATCTATCTATCTCTCTGTCTATCTCTTTGTCCCTTCTCTCTCTGTCTCTCTGTCTGTCTATCTGTCTGTCTCTCTATCTGTCTTTATGTCTGTCTATCTGTCTGGCTGTCTGGCTGTCTATCTGTCTGTCTCTCTGTCTGTCTGTCTGTCTATCTGTCTGTTTTTCGTCCGAGCGCGCAATTTTTCGCCCGGGCGCGAGTTTTTCGCCCGGGTGCACGTTTTTCTCCCGAGCGCGCGTTTTTCGCCTGGGCGCGCGTTTTGTCGCCCGACGCACGTTTTTTCGCCTGAGCGCGCATTTTTTGCCCGGGCACGCGTTTTTCCTCCAGGCGCGTGTTTTTCGCCCGGGCGGGCATTTTCCCTCGGGCGCGCGTTTTTCGCCCGGGGGAGCGTTTTGTCGCCCGGCGTCTCGTTTTGTCGCCCGGGTGTGAGTTTTTCGCCCGGGGGCGCGTTTTGTCGCCCGGGGGCGCGTTTGTCGCCCGGGTGTGAGTTTTTCGCCCGGGCGCGCGTTTTTCGCCCAGGAGCGCGTTTTTTCGCCCGAGCACGCGTTTTTTATCCGGGCACGCGTTTTTCGCCCGGGCGCGCAATTTTCTCCCGGGCGCAAGTTTTTCGCGTGGCCGCGCGTTTTCCGTCAGGGAGCGCGTTTTTCGCCCGGGCGCGCGTTTCTCGCTCGGGGGCGCGTTTTTCGCCTTGGCGCACGTTTTGTCGCCCGGGCGCCTAATTTTTCATCCGGGCACGAGTTTTTCGCCCGGGCGTGCTTTTTGTGCCCGAGCACTTTTTTTTAATCCGAGCACGTGTTTTTCGTCTGGGCGTGTGTTTTTTGTCAGGACGCACATTTTTTATTATATATGTAAAAAAATATTAATTTATTTATAATATTTTTCAATTCTTAGATTGAATTTTATTTAACAAATGAACAAAATAATTGTTCAATTCCACAATATTCAACAATATTGTTTATTAGGCGAACGATGGAATCAGAATTAGACCAATTCCAATTCTGAATATTGTATTCTTATCTAATTTGTAATTGCAATTTACTCCAAATTGCAATTCTTATCTATCTAATTCGTTGGTGTTTATTCAAGTATTCTCTTATTTCAGTTGTCTTCTTAATTTTTTTTATTACTATCACAAAATGTTCGAGCTAAACAATAAACAATGAGTAGCTAGGTAGAATTTACTTTACGCTAAACAATAAACAATGAGTAGCAGGTCCTCCCAAAAAAAATATTTTTTCTCGACGAGATTTTCAATTTTCTATGTTGAATATTTTTCCTAAAAATGTATGTACAAAGCGTATTTTCAAAAAGTGTGTAATAACTCATAGAAATTGGTTTGGCAATAGCCAATTCTGGTTTGCCTTTAACACCACCCTAAATCATATATTTAAATTCATTAAGTTCAAAATTAATGGATAAATCACATTTTATTCTGCACTTTCTAGTGGAAGTGTAATATTAGAACACTATGGACCGAGTAAACTATACTGATCGCATCAGTTGGATAGTATCCATTTCACGGTCTAGATCTATTTCTGGCTGATCCGTATTCACTCTACTTCCTCAGTTTGTGCTCATGGGAATCAGCGAAGCTTTTCTGGTTGTGGGGAAGATGGGTTTTTTTTACCAACAAGCTCCAGAGAGCATGAAGAGCATAGGGAGTTCATTATCGCTCTCCTCTCACGGAGTTGGGAGCTTTCTGAGCAGCTTCGTGCTCTCTGCGAAATTACGACGCGTCTCTTCCTCGCAAGAAGATACCTGATGCTCTTTGCCTTGTTCATAGAAAATTGCAATAATTTTTCTTTTCTCATTTTTCTTTCGTTAACTAAAATCCTAGTTCCGCCGGTTTCCCTCTTTAACATCGTGCAAATGATTATAACAGTTTCCATTCAATACTATAATAATATCAAATGGATGGCTGTGATTGCATGATAAAATATTATTGGTCTATATATGTTAGAATGCTATCGGCTTGATTAAGGGTTCGTTTGGCGCAGCATTTTTGCTTCAATGAGTTTGGACAAAATGTCACCATCATAAAAACATGTGTTTGACATAACAACGGTTATGACCGCCACAATGTAAAAAATAATCTAATTTGAACATAAAAGTACGTAGACGGAGTTCCTTAGGTGAGGTCGGGCGTTCACGAACGACATTTCATAATTACTGTCTGGCATTCACGATCGCCGCCACCATGCCAAACGAACCCTAAATATATGGCATACACATAATCAATGTATTAAAATCATAACTATCTGGTCACCAATACAATGAATATTATATAAATATGTCAATTATACCAAATTGTGCTGCACATTAAATTAAGGCTCCGTTTTGCTTGGCCGTGACGGTCATGAACGCGATTTCGCGAACGCCTGACCTCACCTAAGGATTAACTTCGTTCACTTTTATGTTCAAAAATAGTTTTATTTTCTTGGTGGTGGTCATAAGTTATGAAAATCGGATGTCCGAGTGCAGATATGAATTCTTATGTTCAAATACATTTCTAACGACCAAAAACGAGGTTACATGAATAATAATAACAGACAAGATATAATGAGCAACTACCACAAAAGTGATTCCCCGAAATTTTGGTACGTCCATCGTGCAGGCAAAGATCAATATTATAATTCTCAAAAATCCGCAAACATACAATACCATTAAAAATATGGAGAAGAAGAATAGATCGAAAATTTAGATGGTGGTCTGAATCCTCCAAGGTCCGGTCGTACGCGATGTGATGAGAATCAAACCGGCGGCGGGAGACGAAGCCGGCAGCGGAAGAACACGGCGGCGAGAGAAGCTCGCCGGCCGAGAAAAGGATGTCGCCGAGACGAAGAACCCGCAAAACCGCCCGGCTGGAAGGAGAACGTGCTCTCAACCTTGCTGCCGATACACCTCTGCACTGCACTTGTTAGATGGTCGGCCATACCTCTCCTTAAATAGGAGAAAACCGTAGGTCGGGTTAGGAAGGAAAGGAGCTAGGGTCCGACAATCACCATTGAAGGAGAAATATCTCCTTCCAAAACTGGTTGCCATGTTGGCAATCCAAGAGAAAACCCATAAAAGAGAATTCCGGCTGAAATTGGGGAGGAGTGAATACTGGCGGAATTTTGGGGATTTGAGGGAGGAGGCGGCACACGAATTACGCAACAATCATAGCCGCTGTCATGACAAACATAGATTCAACGACGATAACGTTTTTGTCCAAATTCATCGGAGCAAAAACGCCAAAACTTAAATAGCTTAAAAATTAAAAAATCATACAAATAGTCACAAATAATAAGAATGGTGCTACATATAATAATTGCACGTACAACAAAAGCTCCGTACTTTTCCATAAATTCAGCTCAAAGCTCTTCTATATATCTATTTCAAATATATAATAAAATCAAACCAAAAATGATCAATTCGTCGGTTTCCTCTTATAGAAGAGTTTGGCGGTTCAATCTGTTAGGGAAAGAAGTGACGCCCACGAAACACATAAGAAACGCAGAAGAAAAACAAGCAAAAACACATCAAAGATTTAACGTTGAAAAAACCCAAAGATCGAGGAAAAAACCGCAACCACCCGTGCCCAGAAATTCACTATGAAGAATGAACAAAAGGAAATACACCTCCCCTCTTCCGCCGCACTACCTCCTCCAATTTTTCAACAACAAAACCCTAGACCGAAAAAGGTCTTTTATACCTACAGTATAAACAACGAGGAAAAATTACGTAAATGCCCAGAGTAGTCCGGCTCCACATTATAACACAATCCTAGGTCATAGCCCACAACAACCAACCTCCCAATATTTGGGAGGAGAGATGTTGAGGTGCGCGGACGGCAGTCCGGCTATTGGGTCGCCTGTTTTGGCTCTAATTAGCACATGAATGATGTCTATGTGAGCTTACCGTACACGTGCAGCTCGAGCGGCTTGACCCAACTTTCAATAGTTACCAAATCAGTTCATCCAGTGAAACGATTCCTCTCTACTGTGTGAAATCAATCTTAAGTTGTGCTCGTCACAAGACGACAACTCGGATTTTCACATTTAAAGACTACTGGCTGGCAATTTTTTTCCATCTTCCATAATTTTTATAAATTTTCTTGGCAGAAAGCAATCCCCATGTACCTATATATACATATATAATAGTGTAATGCATACATCAGCCGGATTTAATAATATCCTGTAGATTCATAGCCTGGTCTTCCCAGATGAATAAATCAGTTCATATATATATATATTTATGTATGCATATTCACAGTGCAGAGCGCACCAGAAATGGAAGCGGGCGGCGGCGAGAATGGGGGAGATATTACGACCAAGGACGGGTCTGTAGATCTACAAGGAAGGCCTGCAATCAGATCTAAGCACGGCAGATGGAGCGCCTGCTACTTCATCGTCGGTAATTATGATGAATTATATAACGGATCTAACGAACGGCAGCACTCCTGCGTTCGACGAACGGCGGCACTCCTGTGTTCGACGAACGGCGAATAACTCATGCGTTCGACGAACGGCGGCACTCCTGCGTTCGACGAACGGCGGCACTCATGCGTTCGACGAACGGCGAATCACTCTTGCGTTCGACGAACGGCGGCACTCCTGCGTCCGACGAACGGCGGCACTAAAATTTTAGTTAGAGATCTTCCGGTGGCCTCACGCCGGCCAGCCGGCGGCAGCCCAAAAGGGGGCGGGAAGGAGAGGACGGAAGAGGGGGCACGGGAATTTGCATAAATTTTTTTTTATATTTATATAATAAAATAAATAAATAAATATATATTTGATTTAAAATATATATATCTTATATTTTAAATAAAATGAATATATATAATTTCATTCCATTTTTAAATAATGAAATAAATAAATAAATATATATACATACTATATTATAAAAAAATATCGTTTTTGGTCCATGACAAGGTAAATAAGAACTCTATGGCAAGAAAATTGAGACAAAAACAGATCACAGCCGTTTGATCTCAAATCAAATCAGAAAAAAGGCCTGCGAATAGCCAAAATTTTAAAACCTCCCTCCCTCCCAGCCATTTCCCGTGCCCCCTTCCGATGATCTGGGCCTCACGGGCAGGGCCACCGCTGCCACCGGCAGGTTCGCCGGAGACCGGCGAACCGGCCGGTGGCCTCACGCCGGCGGCGGCAGCCCAAATCGGGGCGGGAGGAGGGGCACGGGAGGCCCGTGCCGTTCGACTCGTATATATATACCGAGGGTTCAAAATTATATTTACCTCCCCCTCTAAATTTCTTAGTTTACAAAAATACCCTTTGTTAGAAATACCCTTTGATAAAATTAGCTAAATTATTGTATGATATTTATTTTTACCCTTTGTAATTACTCTCTATCGAAAGGTGTGATCAAATGTGTCAAATTATTTTATGATATTCTATTTTAAATTTTTGTAATAACTCTACTTTAAAAAGGGTGTGCACGCCTACCCCTAACAAAAGGGGTATGGGGAGGTCCCGGTAATTAACCCTACACATATGGTGATAAATAAAAAAAAAAAAAAATATATATATATATATAATATATATATGGGGAGGTGATATTATGAAATCATGCATTTACAGTGTACGAGGTGTTTGAGAGGATGGCTTTCTACGGGATATCGTCGAATCTCGTGTTGTATTTAACAAGAGAGCTCCGGCAGGGCACGGTGGCTTCGTCCAACAATGTCACCAACTGGATGGGCACCAGCTTCGTCTGTTCCGTTGTAGGAGCCTATTTTGCCGATGCTCTTTTTGGTCGATTTTGGACCTTTACCGCCGCCTCCCTCATCTATTTTCTGGTAATTGTCACAATCTCTACACTAATACTACCGTATCTTCTTCTACTAATTCATTTAAAAATTTTAATAAATAAATCTTGTAAAAAAATATCTATGCTATATTTATGTTATTTCTCGCATTATTTTCATATTTTAAATAATTTTTTTTTGTAAAATTTGTTTATATGTAGAGAAAAAATAAATTTTTTTGGATAGTATATTTAAATATAAAAAAATATCTACAATTTTAACAATTTTTTTTACATGTATCTAACTATTAAAAAAAATACATATACAATTTTAATGATTTTTTTTGCCAAAATAGCAAATTTAGGCAAGTTTTGGTGCTATGAGAATTTGAACCCACGACTTCTCACTCCATTTCAATAACATTAATGTTGCGGGTCATTCAACGCTCTCTTGGATCGGTCGAGCTGAACCTCCCTAGCTCGAGAGTGAGAACCAAAAGTAGACAATGAGTTTTTATGTGGAAAAATCCGGAAAGGGAAAAAACCAAAGAGCCTTGCCCAGTTCTGAACGATCCACTAGTTTTTTACGAGTTACAGAGAGAAGTGTTTTTCGAGTGTGACAAAACATCGCTCGTTACAAAGATTTTGTTAAGTCCTTTCCGCACTTCGGAGTCGTTCTCGGTGAAGTGTGCTTGCATACCACCTTCAACGTGGGACTTGGCAATGTTGTCCCAGACAGAGCGCTGCGGAGCAGCCTGGAGCAGAGCGCTGCGGAGCAGCCTGGAGCAGAGCGCTGTGGAGCAGCTGGAGCGAAGCGCTGCGGAGCAGCCTGGAGTGGAGCGCTGCGGAGCGGCTGGAGAGGAGCGCTCTAGAGCTGCCTGGAGCGGAAGCACTGCAGAGCAAAACGAATCAAAGATATCGTGGGGGTCCGCCCTGGATAGTTTGGGGCCCAACCGAGATCATCCCAAAGTCCTCGAAGGAGAACTGGAACGCTGATGGAAATCTTCAAGGGGGAGCTTGAAGGTTGGTGAAGATCTTCAAAGAGTCCTCGCCGGAAAACTCAAGAGCTCTTTCTTCTCCCAATGCCAAAAGGTCCCCTCAAATGGAGGCCTGACGCACCTTTTATAGTTTTTGAGGAGAGCATTCTGGTAACTGTGTCATGCTGATTCTTGGACGAGTGAATGAGAATGTTTGATATGGGGCACACGAATCACCAACTTTGAAATTATGACGAGTTTGCCCCCCGGTCACGCTGGGCAGCCTCCCTGGTGGTGGTGGTGGTCGACGATCGTCGTCGGCGATGGATGATGGCGGCGCGCTTCGCGGAACAAGCATAAGCGGGAGTGCCTCTTGCAGAACATAAGAGAGCGGGAGCGCCTCTTGCGGAACATAAGAGAGTGGGAGCGCCTCTTGCGGAACATGAGCGAGTCGGAGTGTGAGAGTGCCTCCTATGGGGCAGGAGCGAGCGGAAGCATTCTTACGGAGCAGGCTGGAGCGGAAGCGCTCTCTGCGGAGCGAGAGCGCGTTCTGTGGAGCAGGAGCGCGAGAGCGCCTCCTGCGAAACGGGAGCGCGAGAGCGCCTCCCGCGGAGCCGGAGCGAGCGGAAGCACGAGAGCGCCTCCTGCGGAGAAGGAGAGAGCGGAAGCACGAGAGCGCTTCCTACGGAGCAGGAGTGAGCGGAAGCACGAGAGCGCCTCCTCCGGAGCAGGAGTGAGCGTAAGCACGAGAGCGCCTCCTGCGGAGTAGGAGCGAGCAGAAGCATTCTTACGGAGCAGGCTGGAGCGAAAGCGCTCTCTGTGGAGCAGGAGCGGAAGCGCTCTCTGCGGAGCAAGAGCGGGCGAGAGTGCCTCTTGCGGAGGAGGAGAGGGCGAGAGCGCGAGACCGCCTCATGCGGAGCAGGAGCGTACGGAAGCATTCTTACGGTGCGGGCTAGAGCGGAAGCACTCTCTGCGGAGTAGGAGCGGGCGAGAGCGCGAGAGCGCCTCTTGCGGAGCAGGAGCGAGGGGAAGCATTCTTTCGGAGCAGGCTCGAGCGGAAGCACTATATGCGGAGCAGGAGCGGAAGCGCTCTCTGCGGAGCAGGAGCGGAAGCGCTCTCTACGGAGCAGGAGCGGGCGGGAGTGCGAGAGCGCCTCCCATGGAGCGGGAGCAGGCAGGAGGGCGAGAGCGCCTCCCGCGGAGCAGGAGGGAGCAGAAGCACACTTAGGGAGCAGGCAGGAGCGGAAACACACTTAGGGAGCAGGCAGGAGCGGAAGCTCTCTCTGCGGAGCAGAAACGAGTGGGAGCGGCAACTCAAAGCTGCTTAACTGCAAGATTTAGACCGGGCATCAGAGTTGGGGCCGCCTTACAAGTCCGGGGAGGCTGCGATGAAAAACATTTGGCCTGACTCGACCCGAGCCCTTTCAGGCATACCAAATCAATTAACATGAAATCAAAAGCCACTGCGTCAATACTAATTTATTGAAAATTTCTCGAATTGATATTATATATGACATCTATAAGGATGAAAATAATCTAGTTTTGGTGGCCACCCCACACTAGTTTTCATGTAGATCTGCCCCTCTTTGATTTCATGTAGTTTTTGTGCAGCCGATGAAATATTTCCGGTAGAGAATTTTGAACCAAAGACTTTTCGCTCCATTTCAATAACATTGTAAATACTAATTTATTTAGATTTCTCGAATCGATATTATGTATTAGCATCTATAAGGCTGAAAAATAATTTAAATATAATTTCTCAAGTAAAAATATATATTTTTTAAATTCAGTATGAGCAGCCACCTCACACTAGGCCTCATGTAGATCCGTCCATCTTTTTGGCCGGCTGAAAACCCAAAAGATGTATATTTTTAATACAAAAGGCCCAATTTTGCTCACACTAATGCTGCAACGCCAGGGAATGTGCTTGCTAACAGCAACTGTATCAATTCCATCACTGAAGCCACCGCCCTGCAACACACAAGGCATTCTTGATGAAAGAAACTGCAAGCCCCCGACAAATTTCCAGCTCGGAATACTCTTCAGCGCGCTGTACATTCTCGCGCTGGGCACCGGAGGGACCAAGCCGAATATTTCGACCATCGGAGCCGATCAGTTCGACGAGTTCGATCCCAAAGAGAGGGCGGATAAGATCTCCTTCTTCAACTGGTGGATGTTCAGCGTCTACCTCGGCACCCTTTTTGCAAACATCATCCTCGTATATGTTCAGGTAGACGCGCCAACGTGGATCCAGGTTACATGATTCATGCTTCACAATTGACTCATTCGAATCCTTAATTATAAGCGCAGGACAACATCGGTTGGTCTGTGGGGTATGGCATCCCTACAATTGGCCTTGGGGTCTCACTGTTGATCTTCTACTCCGGGACTTCTTTTTACAGGCACAAGAAGCCTCAGGGGAGTCCCTTGACAAAAATGGCCAGAGTTTTGGTGGCCGCGGTTAGAAACTATAAAGTGACTCTGCCTAAGGATCCACTGCAACTTTATGAATTCGAGTTGAGTGAATACACGGAGAAAAATAAGTTGAGAATCACATCAACAGATTCCATGAGGTTAGCATGTCCTGCATTTTAAGGGTCATAATACTCTATATTAATCAAGAAATCTCACTGTTCATCAAATGTATTTAGTTAGCTCTTACTGTTGATAAGTGTGTTTTAATCAGAGCCATCAACAACCAAAATTCAATTCATTATTAGCACTTTACTGTTCAGGTTTCTGAACAAAGCGGCAGTTCTGGTGGGTTCAAATAAAAAACCATGGAAACTATGCCCTGTAACTCATATAGAGGAAACAAAGCAGATGCTGAGGTTGCTCCCAGTCCTACTCTCCTTGTTCATTCCAGACATAATGGTCGCACAGGTGTGACCCTAAACTCATATACTTAGTAGTATTAAGTAAAGTATAGTGATGATTGCATGTTTAGATATACACACTCTTCATCAAGCAAGGCACCACCCTCAACCGCCACATCGGCCCTCACTTTCAAATCCCTCCGGCCAGCCTCACCTCCTTCAACACCGTCACCATGCTCATCGGTGTCTTCCTGTACGACCGCTACTTCGTCAGAATCATGAGAAATTGGACAAAGAACCCGAGAGGCATCTCTCTTCTCCAAAGGCTGGGGGTTGGGTATGTCGTCGAGGTCATAGCAATGCTCGTTGCTTCGCTGACGGAGATGAAGAGGCTGAGTTTTGCGGGAGAGCATGAAAGCGGGGGAGGTCAACTCCCACTCACCATATTCATTCTGCTTCCTCAGTTTGTGCTCATGGGAGTGGGCGAAGCTTTTCTGGTTGCGGCGAAGATGGATTTCTTTTACCATCAAGCACCAGAGAGCATGAAGAGTCTGGGGACTTCATTAGCGCTCTTCTCTCACGGAGTTGGGAGCTTTCTCAGCAGCTTTCTGCTCTCTGCGGCGGCGAGCATCACGCAGCGAAATGGAGGAAAGGGATGGATTAAGAACGATCTGAATGCCTCCCACCTCGATTACTACTATGGGTTTCTGTCCATCTTGTGCTTGTGCAACGTCTTCTACTTCTTCATTGTGTGCAGGTTTTATGTTTATAGGGCTGAGGTGTTCGAATCGTTGGAAGAGGAGGAGAAAGATGATGAGTTCCAGAAATTGATGTAGAGGCTTTATTACAGAGTGTTTGTGTGTACCAATAAATAATAACGAAGCGAACATCCAAAATCTAGTTGTTTCGCTCGCTCTTCCAAGGTTCAACACTTTGAAGCTTTGATTTTGTGAGCGCAGGAACCAAAGGGGATAAAGTAACAAACTTTTGAGAGCAGTGGATAAAATTCATCAGTCCAACTTCCTACATAAAGAAAACATTTTTTTTGTTATTATGTAATTTATTTCTCACCATAGGACTTTAGTACTAATGTTCCGTACAGCAGGTTCAATTATTACCGATTAAGGTTTCATTTGGGTGCAGAGCCTGTTCGCAACCAAAAGCACCGAGCATAGTTCAACTATGTTAGCCTTAAACAAACGTTTAGAAAGAGCTAGAGATAGGGGCGCAATTAACCTGTTTATATACGGGCGTAATCCGTCTATATGCCTGCGTAGAGGTGACGGGCGGATTTGCTAAACTGCTGGTATATAGAATGATTTCCACCGGAGATAAAAGCAGCAAATTAAGTTAGGCCTGGGAATCTTTTTTGCATCAAATGTGAAGGCAATCAACCGCAAATTTCTTCTGAGAGTCAAAATCAGTAGCAAAATGTAACGTATCTTTCAGAGCTTAATTTCTTCTGAGAGTCAACTTTGCCTTTATTTGAACTGATAACGATGCACAGCTCGACACCCACAACTAGTCAACAATGCTGAAGAAAAGAGAGCTCAATAAAATAGGCATGATAATTCACATAAAAAACAAAATTATAGTATAATTAAAACCATTTTTAATAAAATATTATCACTAATTATTTATAATAGCGTAATAACTGTAATAACGTCTATATAACTAATAACATATACGCCAAAAATGAAGGAAAGCACGTGGCGTCTTCCTTTAATTTCGTTCATCAGCATGACATCACCATCCATCTGCCACGAAGACAAATTCCATCTTCTTCGTTAGTTTAAGCGAACCGTGTGGGAACGAACACAACTTCATAGATCCAGCTCCAAATGACGTCAGATCCTCCTCTTTGTTACATAATCATTTAATTATTATATTATAAATATAATTGTATTTATGGAAGAGACAAACTTGAAATGAGAATAGCCGAATATTTTATTATTTTATTTGAATCGCGTGACTTCCTTGGACTCTCTCTCTGCATTTAATTGCGTGAGTTTTTTTTTTGACCAATCATTTCACTGAAAAGGACGGAATTGGAATGAGGTGGACGGCTGGACGCCTCACTTTTTTTTGGGAGATGCTATTAGCACTGCAGTTTTGGCTATCCGCACTCAATTTATACGAGTTATTACGTGTCTTTTAAAAATACGTCTTGTACATTTATTTTTAGAAAAAGTGTTCAACACGAAAGTTGTAGATCTACAACTTTCGTTTTGAACACTTTTCCTAAAAATGCGCGAGACTATTATGAAATGTTTCGCGTCTTTTGAAAATACGCCTTATAGGTGCATTTTTACGCAAAATGTTCAACATGAAAGTTGTAGATCTCGACGAGATCTATAATTTTGATGCTGAACACTTTTCCTAAAAATGCACCTATAAGGAATATTTTCAAAAAGCGCGAGTTTTGATGATTTGCACATAACATCCGTCTATATTTATTAGGTCTTTTTATTAAAATTGATGTGCATATAACATATTTAGATTTTGTTTCTTCTATAAATTGATGCGCATATACCATTTTTTGGTGTGTCTTTTAACACCGCTCTACAATTCTTATTTACGGGTCCCATGCATACTACCACAAACGCTCGCCGACCTCCACCCTCCCCGGGCCCACATGTTTGTCGGGTCGTTTCATGATTTGGATATATATATATATATAAGAAATGCAATTAGGAGGAGAGGGTAAAATTGTAAATATCAGAGAGCAGTCCAGCCAATAATCCACTATAACTATTGGATTACAGCAGCAGCAGAAAGAGAGAGAGAGAGAGATGGAAGACAACGGCGGCAGTGAGAGAGTGATGACAGGGGACGGGTCTGTTGATCTGAAAGGAAGACCGGCGATCCGATCCAAGCGCGGGGGATGGAGAGCATGCTACTTCATCGTCGGTAATAAATTAATAATTAAATATATTCTCGACTAATAATAATAATAATAATAATAATAATAATAATATATAGGATTATGTGATTTGTAATTAAATTTACAGTGTACGAGGTGTTTGAGAGGATGGCGTTCTACGGGATATCGTCGAATCTGGTGCTGTATTTGACGAGAGAGCTCCACCAGGGCACCGTCGCTTCCGCCAACAACGTCACCTACTGGATGGGAACCGGCTTCCTCTCCTCCGTCGCCGGCGCCTATTTCGCCGACGCTCTTTTCGGCCGATTCTGGACCTTCTCCGCCGCCTCCCTCCTCTATTTTCTCGTAACAATCTCTAATAATCTTCTTCTCTCTAATTTTCCCCCCTTTTTTTTTACTTCCGTTAAGTTGTTCTCAAACAAACAGAGCGCCGACCGAATTTGTTAGACATTTTTGGGGGATATATAGCTCTTAATTAAATGATCCTAGCTAGCCTGGTAGCTTGCAATGAGGCAAAAGATGAACTGCTGGCAGCCCGAAACCTATTTAATTTGACGAGGAAGAATAAAAAGCCGAAGGTCCCAAATTTGCGTAAAGTATCAGCCCACGAAAAAAGTTGGATGCGAAAATAAGCCCCTTTTATACTCGAAGTCTAGTAATGTGTTTCACCAATGCTCTGAATGCTGAATGAAGGAAGCATGGTTATGTGCATATAAACCAAAATGAATTCTTGGGTCTGCCCTCTTTGATATCTTTTTGGCTTTGATTTGGGGGCATGATTCCGCACCAAGCGCGACGGTATAGAGGGCCAATTTTTCAGTGGTACTCTGTGAGCAGGCATTTTGTGCATTTATTGCCAAAGGTTAGGTCTTTCTCCCGTGAGAGAAGCCACTTTGTGCATAGTGCCAAAGGTTGGGTCTATTTCCAATCTTCCCCCGCCCAACCCCCCCCCCCCCCCCCCCCCCCCCCCCCCCCCCCCCCCCCCCAATGATTGGGGACTATATGGGTTATGTTGTTGTTGTATACTTGAAGTCTAGTGCTACTAGGAACAGTAAGTATATATTATTATTCTTCCTAAAATTGGGATTAGTCAACTCACAGAACAAAATTGTGATTTCCACGAATTATCAGTACAATTAGAACCGATTTTCAATATAATTCTATTGAGTTAAAAACTGGAGTTTTGCTCACACTATTGCTGCAACGCCAGGGAATGTGCCTGCTCACCGCAACGGTATCGTTTGCATCACTGAAGCCGCCGCCCTGCGACACGCAGGGCATTCTTGATGCAAGAATAAGCTGCAAGCCCCCGACAAATTTTCAGCTGGGCATATTCTTCAGCGCGCTGTACATTCTCGCGCTGGGCACCGCAGGGACCAAGCCGAATATTTCGACCATCGGCGCCGATCAGTTCGACGAGTTCGATCCCAAGGAGAGGGCGGATAAGGTCTCATTCTTCAACTGGTGGATGTTCAGCATCTACCTCGGCACCCTTTTCGCAAACGTCATCCTCGTTTATGTTCAGGTGCATAGTAGTTCATGCTCGGTACTTTTAACTAGCTCCTTCATAATTGACTCATTTCAGTCCTTAATTATAAGCGCAGGACAACGTCAGTTGGTCTCTGGGGTATGGCATCCCTACAATTGGCCTTGGTGTCTCACTTTTGATCTTCTACTCCGGGACTTCTTTTTACAGGCACAAGAAGCCTCAGGGGAGTCCCTTCACAAAAATGGCCAGAGTTTTGGTGGCCGCAGTTAGAAACTATAGAGTGACTCTGCCTAAAGATCCACTGCACCTTTATGAACTCGAGTCATGTGATTACATAGAGAAAAGAAAGTTCAGAATCAGATCAACAAATTCCATGAGGTTGAAGCAGGAATAACACTGAGTATCACGAAATTCAGACTTCCATAATAGCGTACGAATCCGAGCCATTTACAACATAACCATATTGCCGGTGCTTATTGTTCAGGTTTTTGAACAAAGCTGCAGTTCAAGTCGGCACCACCGGCAAAAATCCATGGAAGCTGTGCCCAATCACTCACATAGAGGAAACAAAGCAGATCCTGAGGTTGTTCCCGGTCCTGGTTTCCATGTTCATCCCGGCAACGATGATGGCGCAGGTGAACCATAATTTTGTTTTTTTTTGTGGGGCATTAACAATGGCAGACCACATGTGGCTATTGACAGTCCACGCTATTGAAAAAACAACTATCAGCGGACCAACTTTATGGGATCACAAGACTCTTTGGTTTTTAATTTTTATCTGTCATTAACAATGATCTGTTCATAGCTGAAGTTGGTCTGCCATTAACAGCGCCCTTTAATTAAATATCTGCAATGATCATGTCTTTCGTAAACTTTTTTTACAAATTATGTCTTCCCCCGAGCACTTGCTGAAAAAGGTGATGCTCATCTTGAGTGGAAGAAATAATAACTTGGAATGTGAAATACTTATGAAATGCTCAGATATACACCCTCTTCGTTAAGCAAGGCACCACCCTCAACCGCCACATCGGCCCTCACTTTCAAATTCCTCCAGCCAGTCTCATCTCCTTCAACACCATCACCATTCTCGTCTGCATCTTCCTCTACGACCGCTACTTTGTCAGAATCATGAGAGCTTGGACTGGGAACCCGAGGGGCATCTCTCTTCTCCAGAGGCTGGGCGTTGGGCTCGTCCTTGAGGTCGTAGCGATGCTTGTCGCTTCGCTGATAGAGAAAAGAAGGCTAAGTTTTGCGAGAGAGCATGAAAGCAATGGAGGTCAAGTACCGCTCACCGTATTCATATTGCTCCCTCAGTTTATGCTCATGGGAGCCGCCGAAGCTTTTCTAGTCGTGGGGAAGATAGATTTCTTCTACCATCAAGCTCCAGAGAGCATGAAGAGCTTGGGGACTTCATTCTCGCTGGTTTCTTATGGAGTTGGTAACTTTTTGAGCAGCTTCATGCTCTCTTTGGTGGCGGACACCACGCGGAGAAATGGCGGAAAGGGATGGATTCTGAACAATCTGAATGCTTCCCATCTTGATTACTACTATGGGCTTTTGTTGATCTTGTGTTTTTGCAACTTCTTTTTCTTCTTGATTGTTTGCAAGTTTTATGTGTATAAGGCGGAGGTGTTTCAATCGTCGGAAGAGGTGGAGGAGAAGGATGAGTTCTAAAATAATAATAGAATTTAAAAAACAAATATGAACATTTGCTCACATATTAATTTGGCTTGCTCAGCATTTTGTTTTCCAACCATTTAAGAAATAAAAAGTCACGTCTTTACTTTAACTCATCGCTAACTTACCAATAATTTTTATTGAAGTCACTCTAATTATTTTAAGATTTTTAGTGTGCAGGTTGTTAGGGTTTAGCTCAAAGTATTCTACAATACACCCATCAAGTTTGGAATGGGGTATTTATAGTACTTCCAACATAGAATCGAGTCCTAGTGTGACACGAACCCGTTAGGCTATTCCGAGTCGGTCTTGACACGGCAGGACATATTAATACACATTAGCACAGGTAACAGTTAGTTTTTTGCGCTAGAGGCTTCTAAATATATATGCACTCACTAATTGGATTAAGAATATTCAATACTATCTTTTTTAAAGATAGAATAATATGTAATTACAAGAATGAATGTATTCTAATTTAATTTCTTTTATTTTTCAACATTAATTTGTTGATAACAAAAAGATATGTGGGTACCAATTCTAGTTCCTTTTAGAGTTGAGAACAATAAAAATTACTAGATGTTGGAATTATTAATGTTTAGGCATGTGTTTAGTCTCACCACCTATCGGTATTATGCGTCGTGTTATATCTCTTATATAATACCCCTAAGTTGATACTTTCCAACACTAGACAATTTTACTGTCCCTATAACAATCCAAAAAATGTGCTACACTACAAAAAAAAAGAATGTGAAAAAGGAGAAGGTAAAGATAGAGGAAACTTTGGCGGATGCCTTAAAGCCGTGATCATGCTGCTCCGATGCATCCGATATACTATAGTCGAAGGGTTCGAGGAAGACTTTTGCAGCGACTGGCAAACGAATAAGAGAAAGGCGAGCTGAAAGAATACGAAGAAACACAACATGTAGCTGGAGGAAATTTCACAAAGATGGGAATTCCAAATGATACTCAGAGCGACAAAAACAAAACGAGAACCGGGAATTCATATGCAATTCATTTTTGAGATATAAATAAGACAACCAAGGTAAATCTTTATTAGGGTTTATATTATAATAAGGTTAATTTCAGTTAGTGGTGAAGGCCTGTCCAGCCCTTGCTTAAATTTCATCGCGGGCGGATTAAGCAAAATATAATTTATCATTTCATTGTGCACGACAATTAAGAATCTATATATAAACACAATCAGTCTAACACGAGATTCCCATACGCTCCCGATCGCAGCCCCCGACGGAACCTTGTCGATCCGACGCTCATTCCTTCGCGCCGCCTGCCAACCTGCTCGCCGACCAAAGCCCCAAACAAGCACGCCCCTTCTTCCCTTGCGATGACACTAACTCACATGTTCTACCATATATGCGTATAATGATAAGCGAAGCAGTGCTTCAATATCATAAAATATGAGCTCTGTTTTATGTCTATCTACTGGAAGTACACATACATATGTATATAAGTCTATCTCATACTTTGCCTTGAAATATTTCAGTGATCTGTTATTGCAGAATGGGAGGTGGGTGATTAATCAGAAGTTGGAATATGATAATTATCTTTAGTTTTGATTCTCTGAAAGTGACAGAAATTGGCTCCTATTATATTGAAAAATTATAAAATTAAATTGGCTCCTGTTATATTAACAAATAACAGGAGTTAAGGTACAACAACAACAGAACCCATATAGTCCCCAATCATTGGGGGTATGGGCGGGGGAAGATTGGAAACAGACCTAACCTTTGGCACTATGCACAAAGTGGCTTCTCTCAGAGGAGAAAGACCTAACCTTTGACAATAAATGCACAAAGTGGCTGCTCACAGAGTACCACTGAAATAGTGGCCCCCTATACCATCGCGTAAATGACGGATTTTTTTTTTGATTTAATGGCTAACGGAAACAAGTCAAACAACTATTAGGACTGATTTTGTTTGGTTTTAATAGTTTAGGAACTGATTTCAACCTTGTTAAATTTCAGGGACTGAAATTAAAAAATCACCAAAGTTCAAATACTGATTTTACATTTTTGCCTAGATTAAATCTAAAAAGCAATTAACTTTTTCACTCTCATTAACAAACATAATTTCTAATTGTAATTATCATATTTTAATTAGCAATTTATAGCATATATCTAAATCCTAGTTCCATTCATGACTAATCCTGCCATTCTATGAGTAGAATATATCACAAAATCAACCGCAACAACAACAACAACAACAACAACAACAACAACAGAACCCATATAGTCCCCAATCATTGGGGGTGTGGGCGGGGGAAGATTGGAAACAGACCTAACCTTTGGCCCTATGCACAAAGTGGCTTTTCTCAGAGGAGAAAGACCGAACCTTTGACAATAAATGCACAAAGTGGCTGCTCACAGATCAAGACGCAAATGAAAAAAAAATTGAAATGAAAAAAACCCACCACATTTAAGACCGCCACCGCAACTCTCCAAAATCCTACTTTTTTTAAAGCGAGTTATTGAGAAATGGAAATGAAGACATTGAAATAGTTTGAATGCTTTGATTCTTGATTTTCCGAGGGAGAAGATTTGTTCCATTTTACAAGCAGGTACTTGGAACAAGGCAAAACACAGGAAAACTGAATAATGGATTGACAACGGTTTGTAAGAAGTAGTGGGTAATAGAAGGCGAGATGGAACCAAGAAGCAGACGGTAGAGGAAAAGACGATGACGCGGTAAAGGACAGACTGTGTGTTTATTCATATGAAAGTTCAAATGAAGGAGAAGAGAATAAGAAAGGGGCGAAAGCTAGAGTTGGGTTAATTTCATTAGAATACTAAACAATGATTTAGATAACACATATGATAATCCATGCTGAGGAGATGATCATTGCATGCGTCCAGTTGTCAACGATAGAGGAGATGATTGGGTAATGGAGGAGGAAGGAGCATAACATATATCATCAGGATATAATAACTATATATAGGATAATGTAATGCATACATCAGCCGGATTTAATAATACATAATAGGAGATGAACAAATCAGTTCATATATATTTATGGATGCATACTCGCAGTGCAGAGCGCAAGAGAAATGGAAGCGGGCGGCGGAAGCGAGAATGGGGGTGATATTGTCACAAAGGATGGGTCTGTGGATCTACAAGGAAGACCTGCAATAAGAACTAAGCGCGGCGGATGGAGTGCCTGCTACTTCATCGTTGGTAATTACGATGAATTCTAATATAACGAGATATATACAGATTATATGGGGGGAGGTGATGAGTTTATGAAATCAAGCATTTACAGTGTACGAGGTGTTTGAGAGGATGGCGTTCTACGGTGTACAACCCTCATATTTGTCGAGCGAGCCAGCCGTTGACCTCTTTAAGCGTGAGTTAACGAAAGACAGCAGAGGGTGGAGCTTAAAGTTAAAATGGATGGGCGAGTGACATCCGATCCCGCACCGGCCAAGGGGGCGAGTGGACTGCGGTCCGCTCGCCCGGCCAAGGGGGCGAGTGGGATATATCCCACTCGCCCGGCCAAGGGGGCGAGTGGGACATATCCCACTCGCCCGGCCAAGGGGGCGAGTGGGACATATCCCACTCGCCCGGCCTAAGGGAGCGGGTGGGATGCGTCCTACTCGCCCGATGGAAGTGGGATGGATTTGTAGTCCACTCACCTGGGCAAGGTGGTCTCGTTCGTTTGGAGCAGGGCTCAGGTTGGGGTGCGGATAGTATTTTTAGGCAGCATAACTTGACTATTGACAGACCTTTCATGCTATTGTTCTCCGAGGTGCCCAGGCTCGGCATTGGCTTGGGAGGGGAAGATCTTCGGATCTTTCGGGTTAGTGGCGGGACCTCCTCGCTGCAGCTCGCGGGGTCTATTTTCATCTAAGTCCACAAGTAGAGAGGTTCCTAGGCTCTAAGTGACCGGTCGCGGGACTTCACCCGAGAGGAGTAAGGGCAAGTTGCCTACCCTGATTTCGAACTGTTCGAATCCCAATTTTTGGTTTCAACATTCTGGTTCGGTGAGCGTGGAGTGCAGTTTGTTCGGAAAAATCTTGAATAAGTCCAATGGCTGGAAGTGAAGAGCTAGGGAACTCACCCCCTCCCGGCGACTACGTGCGGAAGAGTGACTTCGATGAGTTCAGGAAGTCAATCCTGGAGACCCTGCGCTTGGCGCTCACCCCTGCGGGCGAGTGCTCGACTCCACCGGTTCCTGTTCTCGCCTCGCCTTCTCTGGGCGAGACGGCACCAGTCGGGCGACCCGGCAAGGAAGTGCAGGTGGAAGCTGATAGAACTCTTCACGCACGGGTACTGTTTCCTAGCCCGGTGAATGCTCTGCATCCTAGCGAAGAGGTCGGGCGAGCGATGCCGACCCGCCAGGTAGGAAGGGGAAGCCCTTTCTGCGAGTTGATCTTGTCCGCCCAAGTTCCGGAAGGATTTAGAGAGTCGATTATGTCCCACTACACGGGAAAGGATGACTACCAGCAGCACCTCCAGTGGTATGAGGACGCCATGTCTATCAGGCAGACGACCGATGCTTTCAAATGTAGGTTATTTGCCATCTCTTTCCAGGAGAAGGCTAGGGACTTGTTTCATCAACTCCCCTCCGGGTCCATCTACAACTTCGAGCACTTGAGGCAGAGTTTCCTGTTGAGGTTCTCGACGTCCAAGAAGAGGAGAAAAGGGGCGGAAGCCCTTTTCTTGATCCAGCAGAGAGCGGAAGAGCCGCTAAGAAGCTACGTGGATCGATTCCAAGAAGAGGTCCTTCTCGTTAATGAGGTCAGTGATGATGTAAATAGTAATATGAGGTCAGCGACGACATAAGCTTGCAAATAAAATATTGGTCTTGAATGACTATAAAATGGGATAGAGTCTTCATTTGAAAGACATCCAGTTCAGAAATATTTCTTGAGTTCTTTTCTCTCTTGCTCACTTGTGCTCTTCTTATTTTGTTCGTTCTCTCTCGCTCTTCTCCTTTCTCCACTAACAACTGGTATCAGAGGTAGGTTCCGACCTTGGACATAGATGACTTCGACAAATTTCAAGGTGGAGAAATTTGATTGAAGAGATAGCTTCAGTCTGTGGAGGATCAAGATGATCGCTCTACTGAAGAAACAAGGAGCATACAAGATCGTGTTCGAGACGGAGAAATTGCCAAAGTATATGGCGGCGGATGCGATGGAAGAATTGGAAATGAAAGCTCACAGTACTATTCAACTTTCTCTTGCTGATGAAATTCTTCGTGAAGTCGCCAATGAAGATACTGCGACAAAATTATGGAAGAATCTTGAGACGCTCTATTCAAAGAAGTCTCTCACGAATCGGTTGTACTTAAAACAACGACTCTATACTTTCAAGATGAAGGAAGGTACGTACATCAATGCCCACTTAGATGAGTTAAGCCAAACAATGATGGATTTGAAGAACATCGATGTGAAGATTGATGGTGAGGATCAAGCGATGATCCTCTTGTGCTCTCTTACTCCATTTCGGCAATTCGTGAATAGTATGGTGTATAGCCGAGACACGCTTTCTATCGAGGACGTTAAAGCGGGTCTGCACTCTGAGGAGTTGGCAGGAAATGTGTCGCGGACAGATCAAATGGGCATGGCGATGGATTATTCGTGAGAGAACGATCGCACAAACGAGATTGGAAGAGCGATAGAGCAAAGTCAAGATCAAAGTCGAGAAATCCCAAAGGAGATCAATGCAACTACTGCAAGAAGAAAGGACATTGGAAGAAAGATTGCTCCATACTCAAAGAGAAAGAGATGAAGAAATCTCCAGATTCTGCGAGTATTGTACAGGAGGCATCTGACAGTGATGCTCTGTTTTCTCGGTATGTGCATTAGTTGAGATTCAAGATTCTTGGGTACTTGATTCTGGCTGTTCCTATCATATGACTCCAAATCGGAGTTATTTTGCAACATATCGTTCCCTTGATGGAGGATTTATATTCATAGGAAATGATACTGCATGCAAAATTGTTGGGATTGGAACAGTCTGGATTGTAATGCATGATGAAATTGAAAGGACTTGACGGAAGTCCGACATATTCCGGACTTACAGAAAAATCTTCTTTCTCTTGGAGCTTTGGACACGATTGGGTGTAAGCCAGTGATCGATGCTGGTGCTATGAATATTCTCCGTGGGTCAATGATCGTGACGAAAGGAAGAAATGTTGGTAATTTATATCTTTTGCAAGGACGCACTACCACAAGTATGTCCGCATTTACATCTTCTGATTCTGATCTGGATTCATCACGATTGTGGCACTTACGTCTCGGCCATATGAGTGAACGAAATCTAGAAATATTTCATAAAAGAAAAAATTGTTTGATGATGTAAAATTTGAGAAGTTAGACTTTTGTGAAGAGTGTGTATTGGGGAAGCAACATAAGATGAAGTTCGGTATCGGGATGCATGACACAAAAGACATCCTGGACTATATTCACACCGATGTTTGGGGGCCAGCGCCTATTCCTTCTCGCGGTGGAGCTAGGTACTTTGTCTCTTTTATTGACGACTTCTCAAGAAAATTATGGGTTTATTTTTTGAAAAATAAATCCGATGTATTTGAGAAGTTCAATATTTGGAAAGCTATGGTGGAAAAACAGACAGGATGACATATCAAGGTTGTCATGTCTGATAATGGCGGTGAATACACTTCTGATGTATTCAAGGAGTTTTGCAAAGCTGAAGGAATCGTGCGTCACTACACAACACCAGGAGATCCACAAACGAATGGAGTTGCAGAATGGATGAATCAGACGTTGTTGGAGAAGACGCGGTGCTTGAGGATCACTGCAGGGCTTTCAAAGGAGTTTTGGGCGGAGACACTAAATACCTATGTTTATCTCATTAATAGATCGCTGTCCTCGGCGATTGGATCAAAGACTCCATAGGAGTTATGGACTGGAAAAGCTATTGATTACTCGATGCTACGAGTATTTGGGTGTCTGACATATGCACTTGAGAAAAATAACAAAATTGACTTGAGAGCAAGAAAATGCATATTCCTCGGGTATGCTGAAGAAGTCAAAGACTATAGATTATGGTGTCCTGAAACAAAGAAGATTGTGATCACTAGACACATGACATTTGATGAATCTGTTATTCTAAAGAAGCAGATTCAAGTTGAAAGGACACATGAGCCACATGTCGAGGTGGAGGCTGAAATTCCATTCCGTGAGATTAAAAATGAGATGTCAAGGACACAAATTGAGGAGGAGCCAGGCCGACAGGAGGAGCTAGTTCATCATGAGGAGGTAGAGCCATATTCGACTGAATATGAGGTCAAAGTCCACGACGGGATAGACGTCCGCCAGCGTGGTATGGAGACGGGCTCACATATAGTTTTGACGATGTAACTATATATGCATTGAATGTAGAAAATGGAGAACCTCTCAATTATGAAGATGTTAGGCATTCTAGCAACTTCCCACAATGGAGAGTTGATATGGAAGAAGAGATTGAGTCTTTTCATAAAAATGGCACATGTGAGTTAGTTCCTCTACCAAAACTCAAGAAAACCATTGGATGCAAATGAATTTTCACGATCAAGGATCTTTACTAGAGGATGGTGTCAGGTACAAGGCAAGGCTCGTGGCAAAGGGTTACGCGCAGAAAGAAGGTGTAGACTTCAATGGAGTCTTCTCTCCAGTGGTACGACACATATCAATTCGCATACTATTAGTTATGGTGGCAATCTACGACATGGAGTTAGAACAACTCGATGTGAAGACTGCATTCCTACATGGTGATCTCGAGAAGAAGATTTATATGCACCAACCTGAAGGATTCTTGATTGAAGGCAAGGAGGGTCATGTTTGCAAGCTAAAGAAATCACTTTATGGTTTGAAACAATCTCCAAGACAATGGTACAAGCGATTTCATCAGTTCATGACATCCATCGGATTCAAGAGGAGTTTGCGGGACCAATGTGTCTATTTTAAGGTACTTAACAATGGTTCTTGGATTTATCTTCTTCTTTATGTTGATGACTTGCTCATTGCCTCGAAAAATAAAGAAGAAGTTAAGCTTTTGAAGTTTCAACTTAGCCGAGAATTTGAGATGAAAGATCTCAGGGCTGCAAAGAAAATTCTCGGCATGGAGATTATCAGAGATAGAAGGCGGAGAGAATTGTGTCTCTCTCAGAAGCAATACATCGAGAAAGTTCTTGCTCGATTTGGCATGGAGAAGGCAAAGCTTGTGTCTAATCCATTAGCAGCGCACTTCAAATTTTGAGCTTTGTTATCACCACCTGCATCAGACTCTGAAAAAGGGTTGATGTCACACGTGTCATATGCGAGTGTAATTAGATGTCTCATGTACGCTATGATATGCACTCGACCAGATTTAGCTCAAGCAGTTTGAGTCGCGAGTCGTTACATGACTAACCCAGGAAAAGAACACTGGCAAACAGTGAAATGGATCCTACGATACTTGAAGGGGACTGTTAGTACCAGTTTGATTTATGGCGGAGATAATGTGAAAGATTGCATCTTAGCTGGTTATGTTGATGCTAACTATGCAGGTGACCTAGACAAAAGACGATCGACAACGGGCTATGTGTTTACACTTGGAGCCGGCGTAATTTCATGGAGATCGACACTTCAGTCGGTCATAGCCTTGTGGACAACTGAAGCTGAGAACATGACTGCAGTGGAGGCAGTCAAAGAGGCTATATGGCTCAGAGGGTTACTTGCAGATTTGGGTTTGAGTTAGGAGATCTCGAAGATCAATTGTGATAGTTCGAGTGTCATCTGTCTTGCTAAGAATCAGACCTTCTATGGACGGACAAGACACATCGATGTTCGCCATTCGTTTCTAAATGCAATTGAAGAGGAGAAGGTAATTCAATTTTCTAAGATAGACACAAAGGTAAATCCTGCAGACGCATTTACGAAGGTTGTTTCATTAGAAAAGTTTAATCTATGTTTAAACTTAATTCGAATAGAAGATTGCGTAGATGGACATGGATAAAGATCATTCTTTGATGATTTTGTATTAAGGAGGAGAATGTTGAATTTGTGATACAAAATCTTTTGAACTTGAATAATGATGTAAATAATTTGATGATGTTATCAAGGATGAAAATTGTAGGATGATGTCCTTAATGATGAAAATTGTAGGATGATGTCATCGATGATGTAAATAACATGATGATGTCAGCGATGATGTAAATAGTAGAATGAGGTTAACGATGACATAAGCTTGTAAATAAAATATTGATCTTGGATGACTATAAAAAGGGATGGAGTCTTCATTTGAAAGGCATCCAGTTCAAAAATATTTCTTGAGTTCTTTTCTCTTTTGCTCCCTTGTAAGACTGAGCATATTATTCGAAACTCGAAAGTCGCTCGAATATTGAGCCGAATCGGAATCGATTACAATTAATTCGACTCAATTTGAGTCGATTCAATTTGACTCGAATCTGATTTCGAGTCGATTTCGAGTCTACCCTGAGTGGCTCGAAATATGATTTGAATCAGCTCGAATTGATTAAAAATATTATGTATTTATTAATATATTATTATTTTAATATTAAAAACACTAAATTTTAAACCTAAATAAAAATACTTAAGGCTTTAAAAGTTTCATTTGCTAAATTTAAATGTTTTCCAATTTAATTTCGAGCCAACTATGAATAAAGAGAAAAATTGCTCAATTTCGAGCAAGTTGGATTCGATTTTGAGTCAGCTCGATTCGATTTTGAGCCAGCTCGATTCGATTTCGAGCCAGCTCGATTCGATTTCGAGCCAGCTCGGAATCGAGCCATTTCGAGTCGAGCCGACTCAAAATCGATTTCGATTTCAAGCCGAGTTCGACTCGAAAATTTTGATTTCAAACCGAGCCAAAATCGCTCGAACTCGACTCGATATCAGCCCTACTCCCTTGTGATCTTGTGCTTTTCTTATTTTGTTCGTTCTCTCTCGCTCTTCTTTATTCTCCACTCTAACACCAACAAGGCCCGCCCCTTCTTCCCTTGCCATGACAGTAATTCACATGTTCTACTATATATGTGTATAATGATAAGTGCAGTAGTGCTTCAATATCCTAAAATATGAGCTCTGTTTTTTATGTTTATCTAATGGAAAACTCTATGGTGTGACATTTGGGCTGCCGTTGATACCCTTTATCAACCCCTCTTTCATTCAAAATATGAAATAATTTTGTCATTAGCTATTTACCGCCCATTTTGATTCCCTTTGTCAAAATCTTTATTAGCCCGATACCTTTCGTCATTTACTTCGCCCCCGATAATCCTCCTGTGCAATCCTCTAGGTCAAACATCGTGCTACTCCACAAAGATGCGTTCTTCTAATCACCGAACGGAATACCTTTCTACGAATGCCCGCAACAACAACTGCCCTTCTCATCCGTGCATCTTCGGTCCAGGTGCTCGCGCCTACTTCCACAGTTCGAACGCCCGCCTTCCTCCTGTTCTACTCCGACTTTCTGCTACATCAACCTCTCCTTTCATCTGCAGGTTTTCACCTCCAAAACGCTCCAACCGCATCTTCTACTACATCAAACCTCTGAAATGCTTCAGTAGATCAAATAGATCTGTTTCAGAGGAACCTTCTCCATATCTCCAATACCCTTTCTCATTATTCTAGCAGGGAATGGCTGGTGGGTTTGCTTTGCATCTTTGTTTTTTCCTGCAAATGTATTAACGAAAATATTTGATATTTTTCAAACATCAAAAGGTTATTTAATTGGCTTGGACAAAATCGGCTCGAATGCCGAGTGCACAGAGATAAATGTCGGGTAGAATGCTTGTCGTATTCCTAATTAATGGTTATTTTTAATTTCAATCTTTCTATCCCAACTTTGATCTGACTTTTTCTTTTTATTTTTTGGGTTTTTCTCTGGATCTCACCCAGGGATCTGCCCCCACGAAGCTGATCTTCTTCCTCTTTCACGCTGATCTCCGCCACGCCGCAAATCATTCCAGCCAAGAATCCACATATCCTCATCACACGGATCTCGGGGCCTATTTCTTGCCTGACACCCGCATATCTCGAATCCCCATTCCAAAGGTATTATGTAAATTTGTTATGTCTTCTAATTTACCTCACAAATTGTCATTTGATTGATTAACATTGAAGGTGTTTTCTCATTTCCAACATTTGGGTGTTTTTTCGTCCAAGTATAGCTCCATTCTAACCCGTACACTCTCTGAAAGAACTGCACACTATGTAATATTGTCGTTTCATATTTTCAACAATTCTGCATGTAAATATTATTACTTGATGTCACACCATTAGTTTCTGCTCCATTCTATCTAATTTATGTTGTAAATTGGGCAAATTCAGCCAAGCATTACTCATACAACGATGTCTCGCGATTCAAAAAAACGGGCGTAAAACAGCTTACTCCTACTTTCATCTAGTTTTCTCCATTGGAGTTCTTTGACGTACCATAAACTCATGCAATGATATTTTGTCGGATGAAATTGAAGATATCTACAGAGACAAAGACGAAAATTTAACAAAGTCATGACACTCAATGCCTAAACCGGAGTACAAAGGGATTCGAATGGTCATACCAAAAGTCCCAACAAATCTACACGAGCATGGTCAATGGTGGTTTGTTTTTCATGAGTTGCAAGGTCGAAGACTTTCCTAGTGCGGCGAAAGCATTTCTGCTTAAAAAAACTAAGTGATTTGCAAACTGCTTTTGCTTACACAAAAATGAGATGAACATTTGTGCCTTGCCTATTTGGGCATGTATGTTTATGTTTTGGGCATATTGTATGAATGTTATTTAATGTGTATAATGCCGAACTCCTGATGTTTTAATGCTTTGTTTGATTTGGGTATCTGATGCTTTTTAGGTTCTTCTTGTTCTTCACATCCCCGTGTTTATGTGAATTTTGAAGTCTCTAAGACCTAATAGAGCTTGATTGCATGTATTAACATTAGTACCCTCTAATTTAATACATGCCCATTAAACCATGTTTTAAGGGTATCTATTCCTTCAATTATGTTAAATTCACTTCATTAGAGTGTGAACAAGTAAATATGCTATGAACTTGAAAATTTGTGAGGTGCATTAACTCACCAGCCAAATGTTGCAGTTTCTCCGACACAGAATTCAAGATTAATTCATCAGTGTCATATTTTTTAGTTTTCTTTTACCATTTATGCTTCAAGAAAGATTTGCTCTTTATCTCTAAGATTTTGGCGAATTTCGTCGCCCGCCCGCCGAATGTCGCCGCCCCCGCCGAAGGTTGCCGCCCCCGCTGCATGTCGCGGCCCACCCACTAGGTCCCCTATGCAAAACTGCTAGTATATATAAATACGAGCTCTGCTATTATTGCACGAGCGTTATAATTTGAGCATTGTTAATAGCACATCTCATCTCGCTATTAGCACACTAAAAAATAACGAGTAACCTCTTATTTTATAAGTATAGTCACACCCCCTCCTAAATATCCAGTGAAACCTGCTTTCGCTAGATCTACCGCTGTCTCGGTTCGTCTTCCCGATTTCGCCGGGCTGCGCATCTCCTCCTCTTCCCGATTTCGGCTGACCTCATTTCTCTTCCCTTTTCCCCTTTCGCAGTCATCCACTGTGTTAAACTCCGCGGCGGCGTATGGATACATGTGTTTCCGTCCCCAATGGCAGCGGTTGTTATGCATGGCGAGTCAGAGGAGGGTGAAGATGGCGGTCAAGCAAATAATGAGGGAGCTATCTGATATGCTTCTGACCGACAACGTCCTCCAATACGCAGACCTTCCCAAAGCTTCTCTCGGCGCCGACCGCTACCTCTCCTACCTCACCACCATTAGCGATGTTGAGGTATCCGGCGACCTACAGGTGATTGTGCGTCCCTCAGAACTCTTCCTGTTGTTTTTCCGGATTTGTATGATAAGCGTGGGACTGATGCAACCCAAAAAAAAAATAGAGAGAAAATATAGAAGAAAAAAAAAACATTACTTAGGAAAACATGTCAAGGAAGAGGATTGCTAGTGGTTGGTTGGAGGGAAGATTATGCTTTAAAAGTGCAATTAAAATCAAAACGTTTGCTTGTCATTATGCAATATAGTGTTACGCCCGGCGTCGTCACCAGGCTACCTGATTACTGTGCACATCGGCCAAAGGAGAAGGCGGAGGAAGACCGGGCTGAACCATCCGGTTCAGCCCGCCATTAATTAAATAAGAGGAGGAGGGCTGAACCGCACCGGTTCAGCCCTCACATGGGGCCGGCCGGCCCCTAGGGGGAAAGGGTTCACTTAAATACCCTTTTCCCACCTCTTTTGATGGGCATGCATAATTATCTTCAGGTATTTCTCTTTCTAGCAAACCCTAGCCGTCTTCTTCCTTACTAGTTCTCTCTTTCTCTAGTTTGCCCTAGTAGTTTCATATCATTTGGTATCAGAGGATCTTCCTCCCAACCATGGTGACACGCACGGAGGCGGAGATGGCACGTTTGGCCACGATCGAGGAAAATTACGTCGTTTTGGCGGATTCGGTGGCGGCGCTCGAAAAATCTATGAAGAACTCTCAGAAAAATCTGGAAGAGCGACTCGATTCGAAGATGGAGGAGTTAAAATCCCTCCTTTTGCAAAATCTGAAAGGAAAGGAGGTGTCCGGCGATGGACCCGACGCCGAGGCAGCGAATACTCTTAACGGGGGCAGCACGGGAGCGAAAAATGGCGAAGGACTCCCGTCGAGGGCTTCCGGTTCTGGATCGGGAGCGGGAGACCCACTGGGGGCCGCACGAGGAAACGGAGCCCCGTACCGGACGGGCGGAACGTCAGGCTAGCACCCGGACGGCTGGGGGCTGAGCGACAGGGAGCCTGGAGGCCGGGAGGTGCCGGAGCCACCCCGGACTGGCTCCAGCAGGGCGGCGGAGGCCGCAGGAGGCTCCTGGGGGGTCGGCGGAGGAGCAGCAACTCCCTGGGGGGGCGGCGGAGGAGCAGCGGCTCCCTGGGGGTTCGAACAGCCCCTGCAGGGAGCCGGCGGCCTGCTGCGGCATGGAGGGGGCTCCGGACAGGGTGGAGGAGCTCCGTTTGGACCCGGACAGCACGCAGGACAACCCTGGAGGCCACAACACCAAGGATTTGGGCTGTTTCGCCCAACCGGGGCGAATGTGGTTCCTCTCGGAGGTGCACCAGAATTTTTACCGCCCCAACCACCGATCGTACCGAACGGAGGATACGGACCGACCCATATGGGGCCGGGGAGGCCTCCGGGGTGGAATCATGGAGGACTTCAAGGAGCTCATGAGCAACACGGTCCGATGGGCCAAAATGGAGGCGGTTTGGGAGGGGCATTTCAACGCCCGTACATGCAACCCAAGTTGACTCGGATGAACTTCCCGAAGTTCCGGGGAGGCGATGCGCTCGAATGGATCCAAAAGGCCGAGCTCTTCTTCAGATATCAGGAGGTCCCTGAGGCTCAGTGGGTGCAGTTGGCGGCCTTCCATCTGGAGGAGGACGCGTATCAGTGGACGAAATGGCTCCTCAGGGGACGCATCACTGCTCCCTGGGAGGAATTCACGGAGACTTTCTCGGCCCGATTTGGGCCACTGGAGTATGAGGATGTTGAGGCGACTCTGCAGAAGTTGCGGCAAAGGGGCACAGTTACGGAGTACCGGACAGAGTTTGAGAGGCTGGCGAACCGGGTGACCTGGGGTGAGCAGACACTGCTGAGCTGCTTCATTTCAGGGTTGAACTCATTTCAGGGTTGAAGGACCATTTGCGTGACGAGGTCCACGCCTATATGCCACGCAGTCTGAGTCACGCCATCAGCCTGGCCAAGATACAGGAGGAGCGGTACAATCGGCAGAGGACTCGGACGACGGGTCGGGCACCTACGGGCACAGATGTACCTAGGCAAGAACCGCCTACCGGGGGCCGCCCTACGGTGACGAGGTTGACGTGGCAGGAGCTTCAGGACAGAAAGGACAAAGGGTTATGCTTCAACTGCGATGAGAAGTATACCCGCGGGCATGCTTGCCAGAAGGTCCAGGTATTCATGCTACAGGAGGAAGCGGAAGATGTTACTCGCACTGCAGAGGAGGGCGAGTTGGTTTTTGACGACTTTGTCGTATCCCTCCAGGCCCTGGAGGGGAGTACCCCATCTCCGACCTTACACTTGACGGGGAGGGTCGGCAGTGAGACGGTGACGATCTTGATGGACAGCGGGAGCACTCACAACTTCATCCCACCCGGTGTAGCCCGGAAGACGGGGGGTGTCATAGATCGCAGCGCAGCGTTCCACGTCAGGGTGGCGGATGGACGTACACTGCAATGCGAGGGTGTGATGAAGGGGGTGGAGCTCCAGATACAGGGATACACCGGGCATATTGATGTGTACTTATTGCCAATCCGGGGTTTTGACATGGTGTTGGGCGCACCGTGGCTGCAGCAACTTAAGCGGGCGACCTTCGATTGGGTCAGGATGACTATGGAGTTCAGCCAGCACGGGAAGGGGTACTGCTTGGAAGGCCTCAAGTGCTCTGAGGTACGACTAGGGGCACCGGATAGTACGATGCCCATCGTTTCGGCGAGTGGCGCGGCTCAGTTGGTGATAGAGCCGTGTTGAAGGCTCCTTATCAAGGAGGTCGGGGGTTCAAGCCCAGACCTCAACAACCCGCCAGTGACTAAACTGGTTCTGGAGACGGGTTGGGGTGTGGGGGCCGCGGCCTTGTTAGGGGCTCCGGATTGGGGGCCACTATGGATCATTGTCGTGGACTGCTTCGCGTGGTGCGGTATTTGAGCAGCTGGTATAGCCCACCGGTACGGGAGAGCCTTACCCCTAACATAAAAGTTAGGGGTAAGGCCTAACCCGTACCGGTGGGCAATACCAGCTGCTCAAATACCGCACCACGCGAAGCGGTCCACAACAATGATCCATAGTGGCCCCCAATCCAGAGCCCCTAACAGGGCCGCGACCCCCACACTCCAACCCGTCTCCTCAATCAGTTTAATTGAGGCGGGTTGTTGAGGCTGGGATTCGATCCCCAGACCTCCTTGATAAGGAGCCTTCAACATGGCTCTCATCACCAACTGATCCGCGGCTCAGTTGGTGATGAGAGCCATGTTGAAGGCTCCTTATCAAGGAGGTCTGGGGATCAAATCTCAGCCTCAACAACCCGCCTATTTTAAACTGGTTGAGGAGACGAGTTGGAGTGTGGGGGCCGCGGCCCTGTTAGGGGCTCCGGATTGGGGGCCACTATGGATCATTGTCGTGGTGCGGTATTTGAGCAGCCGGTATTGCCCACCGGTACGGGTTAGGCCTTACCCCTAACATATAGATACTACAATGTTCTATCCTTCATTGAACAACTCAATACCAAATTTGATATATATGAAGTACCTCTTACATCATAGTCGACACATATTTGTGGTAATGCTTGAGTTTAGACTTGGAGAAACTCGCATTAATGCCAAAAATTATTATTTTTTTCCGTTTTTGGGTGGCGTACTAATAGTCAACAGGTATGAAAATAGAATTTTGTGAGGTGCTACTATTGCAAGGTGGCTATTAGCGAGATGAGGTGTGATATTAACAATGCTCTATAATTTATAAACGCCTACATTTCGTCCGGTTGGAATAGTTGCTCTCCTATTTTCTTGGCTGAGCAAATTGTTGAAGGATTCAAATATATTTATCCCTATATTAAATATATGCTTGTCCTTATATAAAAATATATTTTTGTATACAAGAAAACAACAAAATAATTGTTTTTTATCTGTAAATATTGTATGGGTCCACAAATATCTGGATAATGACGGGAATTGTTATGGAACTATAAATATTCAATCAGGATGTGGAAACGATCTAGGGGAGGAACAAAGAAGACATTGAAATAGTTTGAATGCTTTGATTGTTGAACAAAGAAGACATTGAAATAATTCCGAGGGAGAGGATTTGTTCCATTTTACAAGCAGGTACTTGGAACAAGGCGAAGCACAGGACAACTGAATAATGGATTGATAATGGTTTGTAGAAGGCAAGTAGATGGTAGAGGAAAAGACGATGTTGCGGTAAAAGGAGATGAATGAATCAACGATGAGATCGCATATTTAATGCATGCCAAATGGAGGAAGGAGAATTAGAGAACAACTCATATTTAATGCATGCCAAAAACTCCACAGTACTCACAGCTAAAAACTGTATGAATTACATTATCTTAATTCCTCTGTAACTATATATGATAATGTAATGCATACATCATCAGGATTTAATAATGCCCAGCAAAGTCATGCATACTCACATAGCAGAACGCAAGAGAAATGTGTGTGATTGGGTAATGGAGGAGGAAGGAGCTAACATATATCATCAGGATATAATAACTATATATAGGATAATGTATATGTATGCATACTCACAGTGCAAAATGCAAGAGAAATGGAAGCGGGCGGCGGCAGCGAGAATGGGGGTGATATTATGACAAAGGACGGGTCTGTGGATCTACAAGGAAGACCTGCAATCAGATCTAAGCACGGTGGATGGAGTGCCTGCTATTTCATCATTGGTAATTAATGATCAGGATTCTCTTCACTTGGGACCTCAAATGGAGGTTCATTTCAGGATGTGGATGCATTCTGACTTGATCTATTTCATGATGAGCTTATGAAATCATGCATTTACAGTGTACGCGGTGTTTGAGAGGATGGCTTTCTACGGGATAGCATCGAATCTCGTGCTATATTTAACGAGAGAGCTCCGGCAGGGCACGGTGACTTCGGCCAACAACGTCACCAACTGGATGGGCACCAACTTCGTCTCTTCCGTCGTCGGTGCCTATATCGCCGATGCTCTTTTTGGTCGATTTTGGACCTTCACTGCCGCCTCCCTCCTATATTTTCTGGTACTTGTCACTATCCCTACTAATACTACCACATCTTCTTCTACTTCATGTTTCTTATATCTTCATAATTTGTCTTCAATAAAAATTTTATCTTCAATATAATTCTAGCGATTTAAGAAGCCCAGTTTTCCTCACTAATGCTGCAACTCCAGGGAATGTGCTTGCTAACTGCAACTGTATCGTTTCCATCACTGAAGCCACCACCCTGCAACACACAAGGCATTCTTGACGAAAGAAACTGCAAGCCCACGACAAATTTTCAGCTCGGCATATTCTTCAGCGCGCTGTACATTCTTGCGTTGGGCACCGGAGGGACCAAGCCAAATATTTCGACCATCGGCGCCGATCAGTTCGATGAGTTCGATCCCAAAGAGAGGGCGGATAAGATCTCCTTCTTCAACTGGTGGATGTTCAGCGTCTACCTCGGCACCCTTTTTGCAAACATCATCCTCGTTTATGTTCAGGTAGGCGCGTCAACAAGGATCCATGTTACATGATTCATGCTTCACAATTGACTCATTTGAATTCTTAATTATAAGCGCGGGACAACGTCGGTTGGTCTGTGGGGTATGGCATCCCTACAATTGGCCTTGGGGTCTCACTGTTGATCTTCTACTCTGGGACTTCCTTTTACAGGTACAAGAAGCCTCAGGGGAGTCCCTTCACAAAAATGGCCAGAGTTTTGGTGGCCGCAGTTAGAAACTATAGAGTGACTCTGCCTAAGGATCCACTGCACCTTTATGAACTCGAGTTATGCGATTACACTGAGAAAAAGAAGTTCAGAATCACATCAACAGATTCCATGAGGTTAGTGTCCTACATTTTAAGGGTCATAATATATATTAATAAAGAAATCTTACTGTTCAAATGTATTTAGTTAATTCTTACTGTTGATAAGGATGTTTTAATCAGAGCCATCAACAACCTAAATGCATGCATTAGCGCTTACTGTTCAGGTTTCTAAACAAAGCAGCAGTTCTGGTTGGTGCGAATAAAAAACCATGGAAACTAAGCCCTGTAACTCATATAGAGGAAACAAAGCAGATGCTGAGGTTGTTCCCAGTCCTATTCTCCTTGTTCATCCCAGACATAATGGTCGCGCAGGTGACTCACATTTTATTCTTCGCTTCTGAAATTGTAGTGACTGAAATGGAATAAAATGATTTCTGTATTATTATTCTGCATAATCTAGTGGCCGGCCGGAAGTGTTTATATTAGCACACTATGGAATTGTACTAAGAAAACTATACTGATCACATGTTCAGATATTCACCCTCTTCATCAAGCAAGGCACCACCCTCAACCGCCACATCGGCCCTCACTTTCAAATCCCGCCGGCGAGCCTCATGTCCTTCAACACCGTCACCATTGTCATCGGCATCTTCCTGTACGACCGCTACTTCGTCGGAATCATGAGAACTTGGACAAAGAACCCGAGAGGCATCACTCTTCTCCAAAGGATGGGGGTTGGGTATGTCATCGGGGTCATATCAATGCTAGTTGCTTCGCTAACAGAGATGAAAAGGCTGAGTTTTGCGAGACAGCATGAAAGCAGGGGAGATCAAATTCCACTCACCATATTCACTCTGCTTCCTCAGTTTGTGCTCATGGGAGTGAGCGAAGCTTTTTTAGTTGTGGGGAAGATGGATTTTTTTTACCATCAAGCTCCAGAGAGCATGAAGAGCCTGGGGACTTCATTAGCGCTGTTCTCGCATGGAGTTGGGAGCTTTATGAGCGGCTTTCTGCTTTCTGCGGTGGCTAGCATCACACAGCGAAATGGGGGAAAGGGATGGATTCAGAATGATCTTAACGCCTCGCACCTTGATTACTACTATGGGTTTCTATCCATCTTGTGCTTATGCAACGTCTTCTACTTCTTGATTGTGTGTAGATTTTATGTTTATAGGGCTGAGGTGTTTGAATCGTTAGAAGAGAAGGAGAAAGATGATGAGTTCCAGAGTAGTGTAGATAACATGGGATAATCCTTGTAGGATGAAAGAAGCCTCCTATAAATGTAATAAACCATGTCATCATCAAGTAGGCTCTCGCTTATGTCATACCTCTTTTCTGTAATGATGTAGTCCCATTTATGCCAGTATATAAGGCAGTCTTTTGCATTCTGAAATGCAGTGAATTGCTTGTCCAAGCTTTGATGATTCTCGCATTCCTGAAATGTTTTAATATAATGTCATCATCATCTACCAGCAGCATTCTCGCATTCATCCGATCCCATTTTTAAGTGAAAAATACCAGCATTCGTGTACAAATGCGCACGCTGTTTATCTAACAAGGCTTATGGGATTTAGATCAAATTGGCCCCGTGTTTCCACCCATCACACCCATCGGTAAGGAAGCTGAAGAAAACAACAAAATAATTGTTTTTATCTGTAAATATTGTATGGGTCCACAAATATCTAGATAATGACGTCAATTGTTATGGATCTATAAATATTCAAACAGAATGTGGAAATGATCTAGGGGAGGAACAAAGAAGACATTGAAATAGTTTGAATGCTTTGATTGTTGAAGAAAGAAGACATTGAAATAATTCCTAGGGAGCTAGGGAGAAGATTTGTTCCATTTTACAAGTTGGAACATCGCGAAACACAGGACAACTGAATAATGAATTGGTAATGGTTTGTAGAAGGCAAGTAGACGATAGAGGAAAACACGACTTCATTAGCGCTGCTCCCTCCATGGCCGCGCGGAATGAATCAACGATTTGAACGTGGTGATGGGGAAACAGAAAAGGACAGAGACAAAGTGATTATTCTAGCCCCCGGCCAAGTGGGTAAATCCCCAGAGTTTGTATCTGTTCTCTACTGTTGGCGAGGCCTCAAATAGTAGTGCAGGTATGCACAAGTACTGTATATTAAGGCCTAGGATGGTTGTGTGTCACCTACCTAGAAGCAGAGATATATGATCCGTTGTTATCATCCGCCAAGGTGTTGAAGCCAGTGTGGTTAGCTACCAACTTAACAAGTGGATTGGGTGGTCTTAGACATGTAAGTCTAATAGTTTGTATGAACATTCTTGTAAGATAAGTTTGTGTTATGATAATTTCAAGACCCTTAACTTATAAGTTTGTATAGGCATTCAGATAAGTTAGGTTATTTATGTACCATAACTGCTACATATTCGTACTGTATATTTTATCTACTTTCTTGCTAGATTTATTACTTATGTCAGAACAAGACCCTCAAGTTATAAGCATGTATGAGCATTCTTATAAGCTAAGTCATTTATGCTTCCCCTACTACCTGATTCATAACACAACACTCTATTTTCCCCCGTCACTCGGTTCACTCATGTTACCGCTTGTGCTTTTTTACCCCTTCTCCCCCCCCCCCCCCCATGCTTTAAGATGCATCTAGGGACAGGAAGGGAATCTGCTTAGTCAAATTGACTAACGGTTTATGATAACTCCCTCTAGGAACCCCCGCATCAGCTCCTGCAGTACCAACCCCAATCGGAGATCTTTGAGATAGAGATTTAGATGGAGTTGCCTGATTTCATGGACCCAGCCCCAGCTCCCTCAGTAAAAGAAGTACCGACAGAAGTGAGTTTGTGCCTCTGTACTATGTATCTCAGTATGTTCTAGATAAGACATGTTGTAGTTATAGTTTATCTGGGCATATAGTAGCCAAATTTTGAATTAGGGGCACCTATTAGCCCTAGTTATTCGAGCATGTTTTAGCCCTAGTCTTCCGCTGTAATCCAAACCTTGATATATATATATGCAAAATGTGATTTGGATTTCATCTTTGTCTATTTCCTTCTATTATAGATTTATATTACTTTGATGTAGTGATAACTCATCTTACAGAGCAAGTGTCATACAGTGGAGGATAGCGCTTTACTAACACTACCGTATAACTCTGGGCATAGCGATCCTCTCGGTTGTGACCAATTATCGGGAGAGGGTCGTTACACTTGCTGACCAATTATGAATACCGAATCACCAATAAGGTACCCTAGAAGACGAAAATGACCCTAAAAGTCATTTTGAGCATATGAACTCAGAATTTACTTCACTCAGTTGCATTAGACCCGTATAGTCAATACGAGTGCAACTTAACTTATATTTAATGCAAGTCAAATACTCCTCTACTCACTCAGCCAAAAACTGTATGCATTACATTATATTAATTCCGCTGAACTATATATGATAATGTAATGCATACATCATCAGTATTTAATAATGCCCAGCTGAGTCATGCATACTACGCAGCAGAACGCAAGAGAAATGTGTGTGTGTGTGTGTGTGTCTGTGTGTATATATATAGGGCCATTTACCGGGACCTTCCCTCTAACTTTGCTAAATTACTGACAGCACCCGTCTTATTTTCAAAATTACAAAAACTTCCCCTAAAATTTTTAATTTCATTACAAAAACCTCCCCTGAAGTTTTCATTTCCTAACATCCATGCACAAAAATGCCCCCTCTGTGAACAGTGTCCAGGGGGGTATTTTTGTTCATGGATGTTAGGAAATGAAAAGTCCAGGGCAGGTTTTTGTAATGAAATGAAAACTTAAGGGGAGGTTTTTGTAATTTCAAAAATAAGAGGGGTGCTCTCAGTAATTATGCTAACTTACAGGGGAGGTTTGGGTAATTATTTCTCTCTCTCTCTCTCTCTCTCTCTCTCTCTCTATATATATATATATATATATATATATATATACTAGCATCTTCGAACGGGCTACGCCCGTTCTCGATGCGTCGCTGCGGGCTTCGCCCGTAACCAAGCGGGCTTTGCCCGCTTGACATTCAAGCGGGCTTCGCCCTGCCCCCCGGAGGGCTTCGCCTGTGCTCGATACTCTCGGTCGGCCTTCGGCCACATCCAGGCGGGCTTCGCCCGCCCCCGACAGAAATTTAAAATATTGAAATTTAAAAGTATTCTAAAATTTATTTATTAATTTTTTAATAATTTTATTAATTAATAAAGAAATATAATTAATTTAATGAAAAAAATAGAAAAAGTCAAAAAACAAATATAATTAAAATATAACTAATTATTAGAATAGAAAATAATAATAAAAAAGAATAAAAAATAAAAGGAATTCAATCCCGTGAGAACCCCCTCCCCCAGATCTCCGCTTCCGCCGAGCTTCCCTCCCTCCCGCTGCCGCCGGACAACCCCCGGAGGGTTCGTCGGAGGCCGGCGAACCCCCCGGTGGGCGTCGGGCAGGCCGCCGGCGGCTCCGTCGGCGGCTCCGCCGGCGGCGGCAGCGAGAGGGAGGGAAGCTCGGTTGTGCGTTTTTTTTTCGGAAGATGTATCGGGATTTTTAGAGTTTGGAGATTGGTTTTTTAGAAGGAATGGATATTTGCAGGCCTATTATCTTGAATCTGATGGCTATTCTTTGAAGCAGTTTCATCCAACGGTTCAGATCAAATGTTTGGTGTGCTTCCAAATATCAATATTGTTTTATATAATAAAGATAATAATGCCCCTTGGCAGCCCAGCAAGCCGGCCCACTTAGCAGTGCGGCTGGCCGCCCGCCCGACCCTCCTTGGCCGCGCGGCCGGCCATCCACTCGGCCCTCCTTTGCCGCGTGGCCGGCCATCCGGCCGACCCTCTTTGGCCGCACGGCAAGCCCTCAACCGGCCGGGCTCCGCAGGCCGGCCACCGCTCAACTTCCGCCATCCGTCCTCCACTAACTCGGTCGTGTAACCACCACACCCCATCATCCGCGTAACCACCAATTATGGGGTGTGCGTATAATCGAATTCTCATAATGGATGTGCGCATAGCCAGTTACATTAATATGAATATGCGCATATATGATACTGAGGTGCGAATATCGGAAATCCGCATGAAAGGTGTGCATATAGCGAAAATCTGCATAGCAGTGTACGTATAGAAAATTATATGGTTATGGTGTGCGCATAACCATATAATCCATCATGGGTGTGCGCATAATGATAAACCCATCATGGGTGTGCATATAGCCATAAAACTACTCATAATGTGTGTGCGCATAGTACATGAAATGGTTACGGTGTGCCAGACACAATAACCACTTAATTACGGAAATGCCACCCTCAAAACCTATAAAAGGGGACCTAGGCCCTCATTTCATCTGATCTTGCCTTCTACGCCCAAGAGAGTTCCATAGGATTCCTTCAAAGATCTCCCTGCGAGCACAAAGAATTTCTTTGAAGATCTTCGAAGACCTTCGAAGATCCCTTGAAGATTTCCTGCAAGCGTTCGAAGATCTCTTGGGAATTGCGCCGAGCACATTGCTCCGAGCACATTGCGCCAAGCACGCCGCTCTATACTCCGCCACTTGCAACCAGAGAACAAGCTACAGACTCCAGATTGCGCCAAACACATTGCTCCCGCTTCCGAGCACCAGCCGCAAACACCAGACTGCACCGAGCACATTGCCCTTGCTTTTGAGCACCAGCCGCAGACTCCAGACTGCACCGAGCACATTGCCCCTCCTTCCGAGCACCAGTTGTAGGCTCCAGATTGCATCGAGCACATCGCTCCCGACTCCAGCTGTCCAAAAATACTTAACTTGTAACACCCTAAGACATAGTGAAATTTGGCCGGCACAGACCCGACTCGGTGATTTTTTCCCCTTCCCGGGGTTTTTCCACATAAAAAACTCTCTTGCTAGCCGCCAGCTTCCTCTTTGACTGTTTGCGCGCTCGACCGATCCCGAGCTATGACGATTCATTTTCGATATGTTTAAATGCGCATCGAGTGACCCGCAACAAGAATGGGGGTGTTATTATGACGAATGACGGGTCTGTGGATCTACAAGGAAGACCTGCAATCAGATCTAAGCGCGGTGGCTGGAGTGCCTGCTGCTTCATCATTGGTAATTAATGATCAGGATTCTCTCTATTTGGGACCTCAAATGGAGGTCCATTTCATGATGTGGATGCATTCTCACTTGATCAATTTCATGACGAGCTTATGAAATCATGCATTTACAGTGTACGAGGTGTATGAGAGTTTGGCTTTCTACGGGATAACGTTGAATCTCGTGTATTTAACGAGAGAGCTCCGGCAGGGCACGGTGACTTCGGCCAACAACGCCACCTATTGGATGGGCACCGGCTTCGTCTCTTCCGTCGTCGGTGCCTATTTCGCCGATGCTCTTTTTGGTCGATTCCGGACCTTCACCGCCGCCTCCCTCCTCTATTTTCTGGTACTTGTCACAATCTCTACTATTACTACCACATCTTCTTCTTCCACTTCATGCTTCTTATATCTTCATAATTTGTCTTCAATAAAAATTTTATCTTCAATATAATTCTAGTGATTTAAAAAGCCTAGTTTTCCTCACACTAATGTTGCAACTCCAGGGAATGTGCTTGCTAACTGCAACTGCATCATTTCCATCATTGAAGCCACCGCCTTGCAACACACAAGGCATTCTGGAGCAAGATCGGTCGGTAGGGCAGCGTGAGATAGGGAGGGAAGACGAGGGTTTCACACTCGGGAGAGAAGACTGATGCGGCTTGCGATCCAGACGCTCCTGCAGTGCCTAAATAAATAATTAAATAATTTCCTAGATAAACCCCCTAATAAAACTCCTAGATATATGTTAAGGGCCTTCGATTGTGCCCTCGTTCGACGCGGAAGGGGAGAGAAATCCCGGAGTTGTTCGGCGTAGCCCTTGCTAGAACCAAGCTCGCCGGAAGGATGGACGAAGGGAGAGCGGCTGGTGGAGGGAAATCGATTGACAGAGGCGAGTGAGGAGCGCGGAAGGAGTCGCGTGCGGAGGACGGGACTGAGACGCGCGGCTAGGGCTTCTGTTGTTTTCTGTGAAGGTAGAGAGAGAAGTTTGTTAAATGCTTTCATAATAATACCAAGCAAGCATGCTCCCACCCATATGGGTTGGAGACCCAACCGAACCCAAAGTCCAACATAAAATAAAAATACAAAATGCTGAAAATAAAAGATACAAGCGGACATCGAGGATAAATCTTAAGCGATGCGCGCCGAGTTGCGGCGCTTGTACGTCATCCCCCAGCGTGGGTCCGTAACATCCGTAACAATATATCCCTATTAAAATCCACAGACAAACTCCTAGATAAACCTCTAAATAAATTCTTAGGTAAATCTCTAGATAAACCTGTAAATATATCCTTATATAAATTACTATATAAAGCCCTAGATAAATCCTTAGATAAATCACTAGATAAACTCTTTATTAAACACCTAAATAAACATATATATAAATTTCTAGAAAAAATCCTTAGATAAATCCCTAGATAAACCTTAGATAAATCTCTCGGTAAATCTCAAGATAATTTTGTTGGAACCACAAAATTGGGTTACTTGCGTTCGGACCTGGGGGTGAACAAAAGTTACTGGTTAGTGGTCGACCCGAATGAGACGACGAGAAAAGACTAGAGAACATAAGAAATAGCTCTGAAATGCCTACCAACAAGACCTGCGTGCTGCAGCGAGGAGGTCTCGCCACATACCCGGAAGTTTATAGAAACTTCCCCTCATAAAGCCAATGCTGAGCTCGGCACAAGAGAGGCGGTCACAGAACTCACCCAGCCCCTAGAGAAGGGGGGGGGGGGGGGGGGTGCCTTCTACTTGTGCATTGGGGTCCTATTTATAGGCAAATCTAAAGGAGGGGATGGTCGGCGAATATCCGCTCCCACCTTTTGAGATGGATTGCAAATAGCTTTTTCCGCCTTAAGCAAATTGTTATTCCCAGACCCAGATGGGGTGCAGGTACTCTCCCGGAGGTCGCCGAGTACCCTCCTGGAGCCTGCCGAGTACCCTCCTGGAGCCTGCCGAGTACTCTCCTAGAGGTTGTCGAGTAGCCTCCTGGAGGAAGTCGAGTACTCTCCTGGAGCTTGCTAGTACTCTTCTGGAGGTCGTCGAGTACTCTCCTGGAGGCTGCCGAGTACTCTCCTGGAGGTCGCTGAGTACTCTCTTGGAGCCTACTAAGTACTATCCTGGAGGTCGCCGAGTACTCTCCTGGAGGCTGCCGAGTACTCTCCTGGAGGTCGCCGAGTACTTTCCTAAAGCCTGCTGAGTACTCTCCTGGAGTCTACCGATTACTCTTCTGGAGATCGTCGAGTACTCTCCTGGAGACTGCCGAGTACTCTCCTGGAGGCTGTCGAGTACTCTTCTGGAGGTCGTCGAGTACTCTCCTAAGGTGTCTTCCTTAGGCATTTTGGATCTCGACGAATTACGGGTTATACAAATTCCCTGGATAAAATTTCTAGATAAATCTCTAGATAGATCCCTAAATAAAATCCTAATAAATCCCTAAATAAATCCCAAGATAAATATCTATATAAATCCAAGATAAATTACTAGATAACTTAAAAAAAATTAGATAAATTCCTTACAAAATTACTAGATAAGTTTATAGATAAACACTTAGATTCTAAGAAAAAACACTAGATAAACTCCTAAATAAATCATTAGATAAATTCCTCCATAAGAATCTAGATATATCTTAATATAACTTTTAGATAAATCACTAGATAAATCCAAAGGCAAATCCTTTGATAAACCAATAAATAAATCTCTATATAAAACCTTAGATAAATTCTTAGAAAAACTCCTACAAAAATCTGTAGATTGATCATATAAGTTCCTAGATAAACCCCTAGATAAACTACAAGATAAACCCTACATAAATTCCGAATTAATTATCCCAATAAACTCATAAATAAATCCCTTGATAAACTCAGATAAATCTTATGAATTATGATAAACCCCTAGGTAAATTCCTAAATAAATCACTAGACAAACCTTTAGATTAATCCCTCAATAAATTCCTAGATAATCGGTTAGATAAAATTACCATATAAACAACTAGGTAAAATTCGTAGATAAATCCTTAAATAAACCCATATATAAACACTTAGATATAGGTTAAGGGTCTTCGATTGTGCCCTCGTTCGACGCGGAAGGGGAGGGAAATCCCGGAGTTGATCGGTGTGGCCCTTGCTAGAACCTATCTCGCCGGAGGGATGGACGAAGGGAGAGCGGCTAGTGGAGGGAAATCGATCGACAAAGGAGAACGAGGAGCGCGGAAGGAGTCGCGTGCGGCGGACGGGACGGAGACGTGCGGCTAGGGCTTCAACTGTTTTCTGTGAAGGTAGAGAGAAGTTTGATAAATGTTTTCATAATAATACCAAGCAAGCATGCTCCCACACATATGGGTTGGAGACCCAACCGAACCCTAAGTCCAACATAACATAAAAATACAAAATGTTGAAAATAAAAGATACAAGCGGACATCGAGGATAAATCTTAAGCGGTGTGCGCCGAGTTGCGGCGCTTGTACGTGATCCCCCAGCGTGGGTGTGTAACATCCGTAACAATATATCCCTATTAAAATCCATAGACAAACTCCTAGATAAACATCTAAATAAATTACTAAGTAAATCTCTAGATAAACCCGTAAATATATTCTTAGATAAATTTCTATATAAAGCCTTAGATAAATCACTAGATAAACTCTTTATTAAACACCTAAATAAACATGTATATAAATTTCTAGAAAAAATCCTTAGATAAATCTCAAGATAATTCTGTTGGAACCACAAAAATGGGTTCCTTGCTTTCGGACCTGGGGGTGAACAAAAGTTACTGGTTTAGTGGTCGACCCGAATGAGACACGGCGAGAAAAGACTAGAGAACATAAAAAATAGCTCTGAATTGCCTACCAACAAGACCTGCGTGCTGCAGCAAGGAGGTCCCGCCACATACCCGGAAGTCTATAGAAACTTCCCCTCCTAAAGCCAATGCTGAGCTCGGCACAAGAGAGGCGGGCACAAAACTCGCCTAGCCCCTAGAGAAAGGGAGGGTCAAAATGTGCCTTCTACTTGTGCCTTCGGGTCCTATTTATAGGCAAATCCAAAGGGGGGGATGGTCTGCGAATAGCCGCTCCCGCCTTTTGAGATAGATTGTGAATAGCTTCTTCCTCCTTAAGCAAATTGTTATTCCCAGACCCAGATGAGGTGCAGGTACTCTCCCAGAGGTCTCCGAGTACCCTCCTGGAGTCTACCGAGTACCCTCCTGGAGCCTGCCGAGTACCCTCTTAGAGGTTGTCGAGTACCCTCCTGGAGGAAGCCGAGTACTCTCCTGGAGCATGCTAGTACTCTTCTGGAGGTCGTCGAGTACTCTCCTGGAGGCTGCCGAGTACTCTCCTGGAGGTCGTCGAGTACTCTCTTGGAGCCTACTGAGTACTCTCCTGGAGGTTGCCGAGTGCTCTCCTGGAGGCTGTCGAGTACTCTCCTGGAGGTCGTCGAGTACTTTCCTAAAGCCTGCTGAGTACTCTCTTGGAGTCTGCCGAGTACTCTTCTGGAGATTGTCAAGTACTCTCCTGGAGGCTGCCGAGTACTCTCCTGGAGGCTGCCGAGTACTCTTCTGAAGGTCGTTGAGTACTCTCTAAGGTGTCTTCCTTAGGCATTTTGGATCTCGACGAATTACGGGTTATACAAATTCCCTGGATAAAATTTCTAGATAAATCTCTAGATAGATCCCTAGATAAAATCCTAATAAATCCCTAAATAAATCCCAAGATAAATATCTATATAAATCCAAGATAAATTACTAGATAAACTTCGAAAGAAATTTTTAGAGAAATTTCTTACAAAATTACTAGATAAGTTTATAGATAAACACTTAGATTCTAAGAAAAATCACTAGATAAACACTTAGATTCTAAGAAAAATCACTAGATAAACTCCTAGATAAATCATTAGATAAATTCCTGCATAAGTATCTAGATATATCTTAATATAACTTTTAGATAAATTGCTAGATAAATCCCAAGGCAAATCCTTTGATAAACCAATAAATAAATCTCTATATAAAACCTTAGATAAATCCTTAGAAAAACTCTTACAAAAATCTGTAGATTGATCACTTGATAAACCCTAGATATCTTATTAGATAAACTACTATATAAGTTCCTAAATAAACCCCTAGATAAACTACAAGATAAACCCTAACATAAATTCCTAATTAATTGTCTTAATAAACTCATAAACAAATCCCTTGATAAACTCATAGAAAAATCTTATGAAGTATGATAAACCCCTAGGTAAATTCCAAGATAAACCTCTAGATAAATCTCTAGACAAACCTTTAGATTAATCCCTCAATAAATTCCTAGATAAACGGTTAGATAAAATTACCATATAAACACCTAGGTAAAATTCATAGATAAATCCTTAAATAAACCCATATATAAACACTTAGATAAATTCTTAGATAAATCTCTGTGGAAAACCCTAAATAAATATCTAGTAATTCCTAAATTAATTTCTAGATAGATCATTAGATAAATCTATATATAAATCTAAGATAAATTACTAAATAAACACTTAAGTTTAGGGTTTAGAGTAACCTTTTGAAATAATTAAAATAAATTCAATGCAAAAGAAAGAAAGCTTGCAACGCAATTGATTCTGAATCTTGGTGATAACATGGTCAAAAAAGGGAAAAATTACATGCAACCCCAAAAATTAGCACCATGTTGATTTGCAATTGCAATTATAATGTAGAAAACTAAAAGTTTCTATGTCCAATGTGATGGGAAATCAGAACCGTTCATTTTATGTGGATCGACGATCATAGCACTGTTTGTTCTTTTCATTTTTCGTTTTGAGTTGTATTTTTATGTATTTTTTAGTCGGGACGATCGGTCAATCATAGCCGTTTGTTGCCCCCTAGAAAACTATAAATAGAGGGTGAGGGCTCTCATTTTGGGTATTGAAGAATGGAGTATTGAAGCCCATTCTTTGGTCATTCAGTGCCGAAGCCGAACCCCGGATGCGAAGTTCGGGTCTATTCCTTCATTCCTCCACCAAGTGACCGGCCACCATCCTCAACCCCTCAAAATAGCCGGCCAAGCCAATTACCACCTCCACAATCAAGCAGCAGCCTCATTTCCCATTCCCCTCTAATCTTCACGTGGAGCCACAACATTAACTTCCTCTTTCAACGTAGCAGCCATACCCTCCCTGTACAACCCGTATTCGCCGAGTGGGCCCCCCCAGCCAACTGGCGAAACCTGGGTCGTCCGGATCATTCGCCGGGTCACTCCACCAGGCTAAGGAAGGTAAAAATGCCCCCGGGTTGGTGGGGGTAAGCTGTAGGAGAGAAGGCGCTAGGCGAGTGGTGCCCTCACGGATCACTCGCCCAGAAGCGTGGGCATTCGCCCAGCCAGGCGGGTGCCCAGCGAATGATGCCCTCACGGACCATTCGCCCAAAAGGGTGTGAGGGGAAAATGACCATAATACCCCTGGTGGGCTGCAAATAGCCCTTCGGAACAGCGGAGTTAGGCTATTAGCAGACCAATTTGGGGTGCGGTTAGTAAAACTAAAAGGCGGATTCAGGCTATTTACAGACCAGCCTAGGAAAACTATAAATAGACCCTTAAGGGCACCTTGGAGGAGATCCGATTTTAGAGAATCCTCTCCTCCAGGCTAGTTTTGGTTGGCAGCCTGTGCCCTCCAAGGTGCCCGGTTGAGCTTTGGTTTGGGAGGGGAAGCTCTCTAAGATCTTCCGGGTGTGTGGCGGGACCTCCTCGCTTCAGCCTTGGGTCTATTCCGTTTCCAGCATCCACCGTCAAGAGAGTCCAGTGAGGGAGAAATAAGCATTGGCTACACCCCCAGTGGGTCCGAACTCAAGAGACCAGTTGCTGGTTTCAACATTTTTGGTGCGGTGAGCGTGGACCGTCGCCGGTGAAAGAAAATCCCAAGCTAGTTTCGATGACGGGAGATGGAGGAAATGGTTCTGACTCAGGTCACTCGCAGCCACCAGCGGCAGGGGAGTGGCTGGAGATGTTTGAGAAGTTCAAGCGAGAGGTTCTGCAGACAGTTCTCGCAACAAGGACCGAGTGCGAGACCCCGGCGGTCCCAGTGGTCCCGCCTTTGCAGGTTGGCGAGAACGCACCGGGGCAGCGGCCGGGGAAGGAGGTGCCGGCAGAAGGAAGCGCGCGAGATCTCCCCGGACGGCAGCTGTTCAGCAGTCCGGCGAGTGCTGAGGTGTGTGAGTTGGTCCCGCGCGAGAGGACCACTCGCCGAGCAGGGGAAGGGAGCCCCTTTTGCGAGATGATCCTCTCGGCCCCAGTGCCAGAAGGGTTTCGTGGGCCGGAGATGTCTTACTACACCGGCAAGGAGGATCCAGTTGTGCACCTGCAGTGGTTCGAGGACATGACATCAATCCTTCCCATGTCGGATTCTTTTCAATGCCGACTCTTCGCGACCACCCTGAAGGAGAAAGCAAGGGACTGGTTCCACCAACTTCCCACAGGTTCCATCTACGCGTTCGATGATCTGCGCCGAAGCTTCCGACTGCGGTTCGCGACGTCAAAAAAGAGGAAGAAGGATGCGGAGGCTCTCTTCAAGATCAGACAAAGGGAGGGGGAATCCCTGGCCAAGTACGTGGACAGGTTCCAGGAGGAGATACACCTAGTGCAGGAAGTGCCGGGATTCGCCCTCCAGATGGCATTCATCGTAGGGCTGCGAGAGGGGTTCTTCAAGATGGACCTGAAGAGAAGACCTCCTGTATCCTTCGAGGAGTTGATGGAGAGAGCCGCGGAGGAGATTGAAGGGGAGGCGGCCAACCCCGAATTCTACAAAAGGTTGGCGAGGATGAGCGAGCCCGAGGCGAGGCAGTCAGAGGGAAGAAGGCGAGAGGAGCCCAGGGGCCAGGGGTTCGAAAGACCACCTCGGGTTTGGAGGAACCAAGAACCCAACAACAGGTTGGGCTGGAGGAATCAGGAAGGACCGGCGCGAGGTCAGGATGAAAGGTACCAAGGAAGGGAGGCAGGAGGAGTGAATCAGGGGTGGAGGCAGGGTCCCAGACCCCCTCACCCCCCGAGGGAGCAAGCCATGGCGGTAGGCCGAGGGAGAAGAGGTAGAGGAGCAAGAGGAGGAAGAGGAAGAGCGGGAAGAGAGGACAGGGTGGCGTTGCCTTACTGTGACTTTCATCAGGAAGAAGGTCACGCGATCGCCACCTGCCCGGAGTTCTTGGAGATGAGGGAAAGAGGACAGCCACGGCGGCAGCAAGCCAGAATTGAGGAAGTGCTCCCAGAGGCAGAAGAGGACCGGTGTGAGGATAGGGCAGATACAGGAACCAGGGGGGAATCGGGGTGATTCACGGTGGGGTTGGGATAGAGGCCTCTCGCAAGAGAAGCTTCCAGGCCATGTTCCGAAGGGACGTCGCGCCGACTTCCCAGACCCCACCCCCCTCTGAGAAGCTCACCTTCTCCTCAGAAGATATGCCAGATTATGAAGACCCATTCTGCGACGCCCTGGTGATCCAGACGGCGATAAAAAACTTCACGGTCTCCCGGATCCTGGTGGACAACGGGAGCTCGGTGAATGTGATCTTCAAAAAAGCTTTCGACGCGATGGAGGTAGAGAAGAAGAGGGTGCAGGCCTCCGACGGACCACTGTTTGGTTTCTCGGGGGAGCGGAAGGAGGTCGAGGGAGGCGTAGGTCTCCAGGTGACGCTAGGAGGAGTCCCAAGAAACTGCCGGTTCGTCATTGTGGACGCTCCGAGCAGCTATAACGCCATCTTCGGACGACCCCTCATCAGCGCCTTCCGGTGCGTGCCCTCATCGTACCATCAGTGCTTAAAGCTCCATAGTGGAGGGGTCCAGATCCGCGTCCGAGGAGATGCTAAGGTGGCGAGGCAGTGCTACGTGACTGCCGTCAACACCATTTCATGGATGGCGGATGCCGAGAAGATGGATGAAGAGATGGCGAGGACGGAGGGGCCAGGAGAAGAAGTGGAGAAGAGAGAAGTAGGGGGAGAGGGCGATGCCCGAGAGGAGAATATGGAGGTCGCTCGTGAGGAGCAGGAGGTCGAGTTGTTGGAGGTCGCTCGTGAGGAGCAGGAGGTCGAGTTGTTGGAGGTCGCTCGTGAGGAGCAGGAGGTCGAGTTGTTGGAGGTCGCTCGTGAGGAGCAGGAGGTCGAGCCGGTGGAGGCGGAAGGAGCTGCAGAGGAAAAGGCCCGGGAGGAGGGGCGAGAAATAAAGGGCCAATGGGAAGAGCCAGCCCGGCTCGAGGCGGCAGAAGAGATAGTTGAGATGGAGGTTACCACCCAGGCAGGAAGGGTGGAGAAGGTGCGGATCAGCGGGGGCCTCGGCCCGGAAAACCAGAGAAGGATGCTGGAGTGCATCCAGAAGAACGTCGACATCTTCGCATGGAGCGCAGCGGACATGCCAGGCATCGAGGCGGACGTGGCTTGCCATCGTCTCAATCTCGATCCAGAAGCCCGCCCCATCCGGCAGAAGGGAAGGACTATAGCTGACAAGCTCGAAGGACCGATCCGCGAGGAGGTGGCAAAACTCCTCGAAGCAGGTTTTGTAACGGAGATCCAGTATCCAGGCTGGGTCTCCAATGTCGTAATGGTAAAAAAGGCCGATGGCCGCTGGCGTATGTGTGTGGACTTTTCATTGTTAAATAAGGCCTGCCCTAAGGATTGTTATCCCTTGCCTCGGATCGACGCGCTGGTTGACTCAGCCGTCGGTTTTTCTGTGATGAGTTTTTTGGATGCTTTTTCAGGTTATCACCAAATAAGAATGCACCCCCCGGACGTCAGAGATGTCTCGTTCATCACCAGGGAGGGATGCTACTGTTATAAGATGATGCCCTTCGGGCTGAAAAACGCAGGAGCAACCTACCAGAAGATGATGGATCGGGTATTTAAGAAGCAAAGGGGAAGGAACCTGGAGGTCTACGTGGATGACCTTATGATAAAGAGCAAGTGTGTGAGCTCTCACATCCGGGACCTCGAGGAGACCTTCGCCACCCTACGCAAGTACAAGATGCGCTTAAACCCCCTGAAGTGTGTGTTCGGGGCCAGCAAAGGGAAGTTCCTGGGGCACCTTCTCACCCCCTGGGGGGTAGAACCTAACCCGGACAAGGTTAGGGCTATAATGGAGCTGGGGTCGCCACGGAACGCCAAGGAAGTTCAGCGCTTGACCGGAAGACTCGCCGGGCTGAACAGGTTTCTCTCCCGGGCCGGGGAAAAATGCTCCCCCTTCTTCAAAGCGCTACGAGGCAACCATCAGTTTGAGTGGACGAGAGAATGCGAGGAGGCCTTTCAGGCCTAGAAAAGCCAACTCACCAAGGCTCCGCTACTGCAAAGTCCCAAAGAGGGGGAGGATCTACATCTATATCTCGGGGTCGGGGCGGAGGCCGTAAGCTCCGTCCTGGTTCGGGAGGAAGGCAAGAAGCAGCTGCCAGTCTACTACGTAAGCAGGGTCCTGAGGGAAGCGGAGCTCAGGTACCCAATCTTAGAGAAGTTGGCCTTTGCCCTGGTCATCGCAGCGAGGAAGCTCAGGCCATACTTCCAGGCCCATTCGATCCAAGTAGTGACGGACCATCCTCTCCGCCAGATCTTCGAAGGAGTGGAGCACTTGGGAAGACTCGCAAAATGGTCAATAGAGCTAAGTGAATTCGACATTACCTTTGTCCCTCGATTATCTATGAAGGCGCAGGTGGTGGCTGATTTCATGACAGATTTCGTGGCCGAGATGAAAGAAGACGGAGCCCCTCGTCACATTCCGTGGAAGCTGTTGGTGGACGGGGCTTCGGGCAAGAATTCCCTCGGAGGAGGGGTGGTGCTGGAGAGTCCCCACGGAGTAAAGATAGAGCAGACACTAGTGATACACTTCCCAATCACCAACAACCAGGCGGAGTATGAGGCTGTAATCGCCGGTCTGCGGTTGGCCCGGGAGCTCGGGGTCCATGACGTGGAGGTCCTCACTGACTCCATGATAATAGCTTATCAGATAAGGGGAGAGTTCGAAACAAGGGAACCTGTGCTCATGAAGTACTTAGCAAAATTCAAAGGTCTCGTGGGGACGTTCAAAACTTTCTCCATCCGGCATGTCCCTCGAGAGGAGAGCACCCCGGCCGATCGGTTGGCAAAATCTGGTCCTCGAGCCGGAGGGACCCTGACGGACCTATTCCGTCCTTCGATTGAAGAGGGAGAGCTCATGGAAGTAGAACAGCGGCCCTCCTGGAAGGATCCCTTCGTCACCTTCCTTGCAACGGGAAAATTTCCGGAAGAAGTTCCGGACCAGAGGCGCTTCCGGTATAAGTCTGCCTACTACGTGCTCCATGAGGGTGACTTGTATCGAAAGACCCTCTCAGGCCTCCTGGCCCGATGCATCTCGGAGGAAGAGGTCCCAAAGATCTTGGAAGAAGTTCACTCCGGCGAGTGCGGCAGCCACTCGGGGAGCAGGATGCTGGAAGCAAGGATAATAAGGCAGGGGTACTTCTGGCCAACCCTAAGTAAAGACGCGGCAGCCTTCGCCAAGAAATGTCAGAAGTGCCAAATGTTCGCCCCGCTTCAGCTCATGCCAGCTCAGAGGCTCAAGAGTATCATGGCGCCCTGGCCATTCGCCATATGGGGAATGGATCTGGTAGGACCCTTCCCCCAGGCTAGTGGACAGAGGAGATTTCTCCTAGTCATGATTGACTACTTCACAAAGTGGTTGGAGGTCAAGGCGTTGGCTAAGGTCACCTCCCAGGTAATCCGCAACTTCGTATGGGGGGAGATCATTTGTCGGCATGGGCTTCCGCAGGCCATAGTCACGGATAATGGACCGCAGTTCGCAAGCGAGGAATTCATCAGCTTCTGTAGCCAGTTGGGGATAGACCTTAGGTTTGCGTCCGTTCACCATCCCAGGAGCAACGGGCAGGTGGAGGCGGCGAACAAGGTCATCGTGAACTTGCTCAAGAAGAAGGTGGAAAATCTCAAAGGCAATTGGGTGGAACAGCTCCCCTCGGTCCTATGGGCTTTAAGAACCACCCCCAACACCGCCACGGGAGAGACCCCTTTCAAGCTCTCTCACGGCTGCGAGGCCGTCATTCCCATAGAGTTCGAGGTTATGACACCACGGGTAAAGGTCGCCGCAAATGGAGAGGACGATTGGAGAGCCGAGAACGAGGAGGAGTTGCGGCTCTCCCTCGACCTCATCGAAGAAGCCCGGGATCGAGCAGCCATCCATCAAGAAGAAATCAAGCGGCGGATGGCCAAGTATTTCGACAGGCACGTCAGGATCAAGCAGTTCGAGAAGGGAGATCTGGTACTCAAGAAGGTCGACGCGGCTGGGAGGTCCGCCGCGGTGGGAAAACTTAACCCCAACTGGGAAGGCCCCTATGTCGTGGAAGAGGCACTAAAGTCCGGGGGGTATCGCCTTCAGAATGTGGAGGGCCAACCCCTCAGCCACACATGGAGCGGCGACGACCTTAAACGTTTTTATCCTTAGTACCATGTAATCATGATGGTTTTTTGAATGAAAACATTTTTGTTTAAACTATGTGTATGAAAATGATGCTACAGCTCGCAGGAAAGACCCTGGATGTTCAAGAGGTTGGCCCCGAGCAGACCCGCTGTCCAGGCTCTCATCTAGCTGGCAGGTCCGAAGGCTCACTCGGTGGCAGGTTCTATGTTCCAGAGGTTGGCCCCGAGCAGACCCGCTGTCCAGGCTCTCATCTAGCTGGCAGGTCCGAAGGCTCACTCGGTGGCAGGTTCTATGTTCCAGAGGTTGGCCCCGAGCAGACCCGCTGTCCAGGCTCTCACCTAGCTGGCAGGTCCGAAGGCTCACTCGGTGGCAGGTTCTATGTTCCAGAGGTTGGCCCCGAGCAGACCCGCTGTCCAGGCTCTCATCTAGCTGGCAGGTCCGAAGGCTCACTCGGTGGCAGGTTCTAGAGGTTGGCCCCGAGCAGACCCGCTGTCCAGGCTCTCATCTAGCTGGCAGGTCCGAAGGCTCACTCAGTGGCAGGCTCTATGTTCCAGAGGTTGGCCCCGAGCAGACCCGCTGTCCAGGCTCTCACCTAGCTGGCAGGTCCGAAGACTCACTCGGTGGCAGGTTCTATGTTCCAGAGGTTGGCCCCGAGCAGACCCGCTGTCCAGGCTCTCATCTAGCTGGCAGGTCCAAAGGCTCACTCGGTGGCAGGTTCTATGTTCAAGAGGTTGGCCCCGAGCAGACCCGCTGTCCAGGCTCTCATCTAGCTGGCAGGTCCGAAGGCTCACTCGGTGGCAGGTTCTATGTTCAAGAGGTTGGCCCCGAGCAGACCCGCTGTCCAGGCTCTCATCTAGCTGGCAGGTCCGAAGGCTCACTCGGTGGCAGGTTCTATATTCCAGAAGATGGCCCCGAGCAGACCCGCTGTCCAGGCTCTCATCTAGCTGGCAGGTCCGAAGGCTCACTCGGTGGCAGGTTCTATATTCCAGAAGATGGCCCCGAGCAAACCCGCTGTCCAGGCTCTCATCTAGCTGGCAGGTCTGAAGGCTCACTCGGTGGCAGGTTCTATGTTCAAGAGGTTGGCCCCGAGCAGACCCGCTGTCCAGGCTCTCATCTAGCTGGCAGGTCCGAAGGCTCACTCGGTGGCAGGTTCTATGTTCAAGAGGTTGGCCCCGAGCAGACCCGCTGTCCAAGCTCTCATCTAGCTGGCAGGTCCGAAGGCTCACTCGGTGGCAGGTTCTATATTCCAGAAGATGGCCCCGAGCAGACCCGCTGTCCAGGCTCTCATCTAGCTGGCAGGTCCGAAGGCTCACTCGGTGGCAGGTTCTATATTCCAGAAGATGGCCCCGAGCAGACCCGCTGTCCAGGCTCTCATCTAGCTGGCAGGTCCGAAGGCTCACTCGGTGGCAGGTTCTATATTCCAGAAGATGGCCCCGAGCAGACCCGCTGTCCAGGTTCTCATCTAGCTGGCAGGTCCGAAGGCTCACTCGGTGGTAGGTTCTCTGTTCCAGAGGTTGGCTCAAGAGCATTCGCACAGACTACGCGCCGGAGAGAAGGTCACACCTCTCCTGACTACCTAAGCAAAATCCCGTGATGCGCGAATGGTAAGGTTCACTTGGAAGCGAGAGGTCGAAGGGTTACGACCGACCTAAGTCATCTCCGAGCATTCGCGAGATGGCCCGGACAGCCGCATCACGACCTAACGTCCTAATGAGCCTAGCGAGGTGTGGCGGCGAATAAGAGGAATCGACGTCCTAATGAGCCTAACAAGGTATAGCAGCGATTGAGAAAAAAGCTGAGAATAATACAAATTGTAATCAATGAAGTACATCTTTTACAAGCACTCGCCCGTTCGAGATTACAATCAAAAGTATAAACGCAAAAAGAGGAAATACAAGAAGCCCTTCTCAAGGATCAACAGACTTCTCGCTTGAAGATCCGTCGCTCTCGTCAGAGTCTGGAACGAGGGCGTCTTCTCGCGGCTCGATGTGGTCATCCTCGGGAAAGGGAATTGGGATGTAAAGCTCGGGGACGACTTGACGAGTGGAAAGGCGTTCGGCCTCCGCCTTCAGGTATCCCGCTCGCCGCAGCACCTGCAGCGCATGCTTGACGGCATTTTGCGCGTTCTCTTGCATCAGCTGCTCCAACTCGTGGTGGGGATAAAAATGGCCCCCACTCCCCGGGTCGAGTGCTGACGCACCAGCCTCTCGCAATCGATGGACCTCGGCTTTGGCCAGACGGATTTCATCCTCAAGGCCGGCCACCCGAACGCGGAGCATCTCGGCGACCATGGTATCCTGAAAATAATGACAAAGGTGGTAAGAATAAAGTTTGTCAATCGGCAACAAGTCATTCGCGAGAAAGGAGAAAACATACATACCTCTGCGACAGGGCGGTTGGCGAGAAGGGTCTCCGCAGCCGTCAGCTTGGTCCTAAGCTCCATCGCCTCAGTAGAAGCAACGGACCGGGACTCCTCAACCGCCGCCAAGTCCCGCGCCAGTTTGATGCTCCGGCGCGAAGACATGTGCGCGAGCTCGAGCGCCCGCAGCATGGCCCTGGCACTCTCATGAGCGAGAACCTGGGTCGTCTCGGCATCATAGACTTCGGCGTCTTCTCGGCCATAGAGGGCATACGCGATGGCGTAAGCCTCACCGCTGGCAAGATCGCTCTCTATCCACGACGGATGGAGGGTGGAGAGCGAGACCCGGTTAGCATTCCTGTCCCACTTCACCAGGGGAGCCCCCGAGGGGTCCCTGTACTTCTCGCCGCTGGGGAAGTTGCGATGGTCCCTGGGAAGTGGGGGGGGGCGGCAGCGACAGTCCCGCGCGAGGGGTGGTCTCTCCTGGCGCACTCGTCCCCAGGGCTTGGATCTGAGCATCCGCCCCGAGGGTCTCGTCCAGGACCTCCTTCCCCTTGGCGGAGGGGGGGTTTTTGTGCTTCTTGGAAGAGGAAGAAGTCAGCACCGCTGGCTTGCGCTTCTTTCCGCCAGGCTTGGAGGAAGAAGGTTCCTCTCGACAGGCATCCGCGGCAGCTTGTGCGAGAGAGAGGGTAGATCCGGAGGGACGCGGCGGATGAAGGGGGAAGTGGCGCACACCTGCATAATATAACCAATGGTTCTAGCGAATGATGCAAAAATCACAAAGCGAAAACGAATGAAGTCTCGAACACTTACCCTCGCCCTGCGGAATGGGTGGAAGCGAGTTGACATTTCGCCGGAGATGGACGAGATCCATCCCGTGCTCCAGGATGTATTGGTGAAGTTTGGCCTCATGCCCCCCTAGGGTCGGGGGGCGGAAGGTTGACTCCTCCAGCACCGGCGCGAGGAGAGTGTTCCCCAGGTTCCCGCTTACAAAAATAAAGCGGCGAACCCAGTCATGGTTCTTGTTCGGGAGCCCGTAGTGTTTTAGGGGACTCAGTCCCGAGAAGATCGAGATACCATGGGTGCAGCGGAAGGTATAGAGCTTGCGGAAGACGGGCAGCGAGAACTCGATCCCCTCTTCTCGCAGGTAGCTCGCGTACCCGACCAGCATAGCGATGGAGTTGGGGTTGAGCTGGCCAGGCACGACCCCGTAGTACCTGAAGGTCTGGCGGAGTTCCGGCCAGATCGGGAGGCGAAACCCCACCTCGAAGTGCTCTAGCGGGATCGCGAGAGCACAAGGTGAGATGGAATTCAGGCGCTCATCCGGCCTGGGCTTTCGCGCCTCGAAACCCGGCGGGACGTAGTCAGCGACGGCAGTCAGGTAGGCCTCCTCAGAGAGGTCGCAGGAATCAAAGACGTGGTTGGCGAATGCGCTGACGCACTTAGCCCTGCCTTCCGCATCGCCACCCATTTTTGCGAGTAAAGAAGGAAGGAGGAGCAACAGATAAGGAAGAAGCGCGAGTGCTAGCGCAAGGAAAGAGAGCGGATGGTTAGGTATTTAATACGGTGGTTGAAAGACCTATTTATAGAGGGACTAAACGACGTTTGGACTTTCGAGACCTAGGGTGTGCGGATAGCCATCGCGCCCTCCCGACGCCTCGAAGCCCGAGTCGGTCCCTCTCGCCCATTAATGGTAAATGCCCTATGTCTATTCATTCCGCGGCTACGCAACGAAGTTGGAAGAGCATCCGGCTATAAGTTATCACTCGGCAATACCCAAGCAAAGCTATGAGATACGAAAAACGAATAAAGAAGCATTCGCAAAGCATAGAGAAATTATTACAGAGAAATAACGTTCAACATTCGCAGCATAAAGTAAGAAAAGAAAACAATAAGAGGGGTGGACGTTGGGTAAGTCAGGTCTCCTCCCAGATCCACCGACCTTGCTTTCGCGACCCAGCTTCCATGGGCATTCGCGGGCGGTAATAAGCGAGTATATTGGTGATCTCATGGGAAGCCAGTTGGAGTTGATCCCGGGCTCGCGCGGCGTGTGTTCCGGGAGACAACTCCCCTCCCTCACCCCCTAGCCGCTCCACCTCCGCGAGAAGATGCGAGTGACTTCGTCGAAGGTCCTTCAACTCACGCGCGACTCTCAGCCGCACGTCGTCCACCTGGCTGGCCACGTTCCGCTGGATGTGGATAAGCTTCCCCAGGACCTCCGAGATCCGATCCTTCAGGGCCGCGTGATCCGAGGAATCACCCAGGAAGTCAGCAAGATCCCCAGGGGAAGGGAGAGGCGAGAGCATTCCCTCTCCCCCCTCGTAGTAGGAGTCGAAGGGGGAGGCTTCTCGATAGCCTGCGGAATCACAACTAGGTTAGTGGTGATAAAGTATGCGAGTACATTAGAGGCGGGTGAGTGAACTGACCTGGGGTGGGGTCCGGGTGACCCGAAGGACGAGACGAATGGGGGTGCGTCCCAAACAGCCAGGCGGGAGGTAAGACCTTTCCCTTTCCTGGACGGTAAGGCTGTGAAGAAGGAGCCGGAACATCCGCACGGTCATCAGCACGGAGAGGCTGATCCAGCTCTCGCTCAGGGGAGACCCTCCGTTCATTCGCGGTGACAGCGGGGTTCACCTGAGCAGGGGGACTGGGAGGAATGGAGTCCCGCAGCGGGACGTCAAGGTTGAGGGCTGCGAAAAGGTAATGATTAGTATCCGACAACATGAAAGGAAAAAGCGAGAAGGTTCACAACTCACGGGGTTGGGGTACAGTCTCCCCAGGAGGAGGCGGAGGAGCAAGATCCAGATCGGGAGGAGGTACCTCGTCCGCGGGAGGTGGCACCCCCGCACTGCTCAAAACGGCCCCATGGCCGTCCTCAGGTACCAAAGCCCCCTGCGAATGGTCGGAATAAGCGCAGGGTAAGGGACAGGAACTAAATGGAGACAGGAAGAATCCTCATACCAGCACCGCGGGGTCCGGAAGGGCATCCGCCAGCGTATTCGCCGGTGGAGTATCCGTCGGAGACTCCGAAGCAGTCTCGCCTCTCTGACGATTCAGCCGAATCGTCTTGGCTCGACGCGAGACATAGGGGGCGCTCGGATCCCGTTTAGACATTAGCCAGGGAGCAAATTTGGATGCCCTGGGGGCAGTCGCAGCTTGGGCCGCAGCTAGGCGGTCGATCATCTCTCGCGAGAGGGGTTTCGCAGAAGGTTTGTGGAAAGACATTAGGAAGTGGAGAAACTCCGAGCCAAGATGAGGGAGTGGTCCAGAGAAACCTGACATGAGGGTATATATATAAGGTGGCGGTGGGACCCACGGAATCTTATGGATCCAGTCAGCAGGCACTCACCGAATACAGGGTTGGACTGTTCTTTACGACCGTAGGAACCGCTCGTAAAGAGCGGGGATTGTGTACAACCCGTATTCGCCGAGTGGGCCCCCCCAGCCAACTGGCGAAACCTGGGTCGTCCGGATCATTCGCCGGGTCACTCCCCCAGGCTAAGGAAGGTAAAAATGCCCCCGGGTTGGTGGGGGTAAGCTGTAGGAGAGAAGGCGCTAGGCGAGTGGTGCCCTCACGGATCACTCGCCCAGAAGCGTGGGCATTCGCCCAGCCAGGCGGGTGCCCAGCGAATGATGCCCTCACGGACCATTCGCCCAAAAGGGTGTGAGGGGAAAATGACCATAATACCCCTGGTGGGCTGCAAATAGCCCTTCGGAACAGCGGAGTTAGGCTATTAGCAGACCAATTTGGGGTGCGGTTAGTAAAACTAAAAGGCGGATTCAGGCTATTTACAGACCAGCCTAGGAAAACTATAAATAGACCCTTAAGGGCACCTTGGAGGAGATCTGATTTTAGAGAATCCTCTCCTCCAGGCTAGTTTTGGTTGGCAGCCTGTGCCCTCCAAGGTGCCCGGTTGAGCTTTGGTTTGGGAGGGGAAGCTCTTTAAGATCTTCCGGGTGTGTGGCGGGACCTCCTCGCTTCAGCCTTGGGTCTATTCCGTTTCCAGCATCCACCGTCAAGAGAGTCCAGTGAGGGAGAAATAAGCATCGGCTACACCCTCAGTGGGTCCGAACTCAAGAGACCAGTTGCTGGTTTCAACACTCCCATCACCACTCTTTCAAGAGGTAGGAAACCACGTTTCTTCCCCCCACCCCTTCCTCCTCCTCCATCTCAGGAAACAGCCACCTCCTCTTCTCCCCTCCCCCACTTAACAGTCACCTATAAAGATCTCCACAAAAACAGCCATCTTTACCCACAAATCCCATCTCCGGCGATCACCGGAGTACGTTTCCGGTCACCTCCGGTGATCCTCCTACATCTCCCATATCGATTTCCATTCATTTTGTATTTTTCGTCGATCGCCAGAAAGTAGCTCCGACGGCCACCACCACCACCGGCGACCACCTCCGGTCACCACTAACCTCCACCGAGCCGACAACCACCTCCACCATCCATAACCACCTCCATAACTACTCCACTTCCCCACTTTCTCCGAAATTTTAGGCATACCTCCTAAAATTAATCTCCACCACCCTCACTCCCTTAAAAACACTCTCAGCCAATAAACCCCACATCCTTCCAATAACTGCCCCCACTTCCTCCAAACTGCCTGGCTGATTCCCCCCCCCCCCCCCCCCCCCCGTCCTCTGCTCTTCAATTTCACGTGGAGTCCAGGTTGTTGGATCCTCCATTTGCTGCTCCAACTGCAGCCCCTCTCCCAATTAAATTCAGCCCATCTCCCGGCCTTTTCCCCTCTCGTGGAGCCACAGCCAAGTTGTCCCCAATCTGCCCACCACCCAATCACACGTGGAGCCACATCAACCCCAAATATAGATAGCACTCATTCCCTCGTGGAATTCCTCTGTTGACCCCAACCCAGCTGCAGGAAACTCTTTTTCTGTTGTCCAGAACAGCAAAACCCATTCAGAATAACCCGTGGGCTCCTGCCTAGCCACGTCATCTCCCTTACAGCCACCTCCCACCCTCCAGGTTGCGGTTCAGACTTCCAGGGCAGCAAACCTCATTTGCTTGTTGCTGAAATTACCTTCCTGCACCTACCCAATCGCTGTCCCAGTTTCTGGACAGCCCCCAAACAACTTCTGGATACTGAAATCTGCTCCGGGCAGCCCTCTTAAAGCGCTTCCAGCACTCCCCACAATATAGTTGTGGTATTCAAGGTTCGTTTGTTGATTTTTCTAGTTGAATATTTGTGTTTATTCTCCACTTGAAGAGATATTGGTGTGTAAGCTTTGAATTCAGTTGTTTAAAACTTTGTATTCTCTCATTCAATTTGCCATTTGATTTTTCTAGCACTCTTGCATATTTACATTGACATTTGTTTCCAAACTTGAGAGCTTATAATTTTGGTGGCAAATTAAGTATTGTAAGTAAGCAAATCGTCGGATCTCATATAGTTGCATGTAGTGATCACCCACATTATTTTCCGATCACATAGGACCGTCCTGCGTCACAATGTTGTACAATTTATTTTTTTTGAAGAAAAATGCTAAACTATTTAATCATACTCAAAATATTTTTTTAAAGGTTAGAAAAAAACACCTTTCACAAAACTCTGACCAATGCCTGAAAGAAGAGAAAAATTATTGAGAAAGAAGAGGTGGAGGTACCAATGAACTTGGTCGGCAGTAGTGCTCCCTTAATTTGTCGACAGTACTTCTTCCCAAATTTGTATATAGTGGTCTACAGAACAAATGGTATACTCAGATAACAACCAAAACACTAACATTATGCCATATCAAAAATCTGACCATCAATCAAAAGAAGAGCGAAGGAGGAGAGAGGGAAGAGTAGAGAGAGCAACCTACAATTTCATGAAGGGTAGCAGGTTGTAGGTGGAGGATGCTATATGAGTCGTCGCCCATAAATGTGAAGAGGGGCCGTGATAAGGGCACATACATACTTAAGTAAGAACGATCAACAATGTAGACGTCTAAGGCGACACATATTTCTTCAACCCCGGTGATGAAGTTTGAATACACAAGGATAGGATTGAAAAAAGGGAGTTGCAAACGCCGTAAGTGACCATTGGTGAGATTTCATTAGAGTTGAAGAAAGGGTGTACGACCGCTACTTCGTCGGAATCATGAGAACTTGGACAAAGAACCTGAGAGCCATCTATCTTCTCCAAAGGTTGGGGATTGAGTTTGTCATCGAGGTCACAACAACGCTTGTTGCTTCACTGAAGAGGCTGAGTTTTGTGAGAGAGCATAAAAGCAATGGAGGTCAAGTCCCACTCACCATATTCATTATGCTTCCTCAATTTGTGCTCATGGTAGTGGGCGAAGCTTTTCTGGTTGTGGGGAGGATGGATTTCTTTTACCATCAAGCTCCAGAGAGCATGAAGAGCCCGGGGAGTTCATTACTGTTGTTTTGCCACGAAGTTGGGATGTTTCTGAGCAGCTTTCTGCTTTCTTCGGTGACGAGCATCATGCAGCGAAATGGAGGAAAGGGGTGGATTCAAAACGATCTGAATGCCACGCACCTTGATTACTACTATGGGTTTCTATCCATTTTGTGTTTATGCAACTGTCTTCTACTTCTTAATTGTGTGTAGGTTTTACATTTATAAGCCTGAGGTGTTTGAATGGTAGGAAGAGGAAAAAGATGATGATGCCAGTGAACTTTAATCGGAATACATGGAAGAAAAGGGAGATGATGCTACAGTGAAGAAGCAGAACATTTAATAATGTAATCGTGAAACTGTGTATTATATAAGTTTATTAAGTTTCTTTTAATCAAATGTAATTTGTGTGAGATGGTTCGGACACGTACAAACGAGACCATTAGAGGCACCTGTTAGGCGTTGTGTGAGTTTAGCTACTAGGCATGTTAAACAAGGGAGGGGTAGACCAAAAAAGACTTGGAATGAAACTATAAGGAAAGACACGATGTATTTGGCATTAATGAGACTATGACTAAAGACAGGGCGCAATGACAACAAATGATCCATATAGCCGACCCCACTATGGTGGGATAAAGGCTTGAGTGTTGTTATTGTAAATGTAATGTAGGCGATGCTGACACATGTGAGTCAGTTGTGTGTGATGTGGTGTTTAATTCATCGTGAAGCCTATTTAAGCATTTTAGTTTGTACTGTGTAAGCTTTGATGAATGAAAGTTGACTTTAACCGCATTTATTGTCTTCTTCGTTCAAAAAACAATAACTTCTCCCGCTTGCTTCTTTTTCTTATGGATCGAAAGACCTGCATTTAAGAAGAAACAAAAAAAACATTCCATTATTTGTATCAAAGCGCGCAGTTGAGTTAGTTGGAGAAGCAAAATCGTTCCATCAAAATTTGCCGTCCCCGTTCATTGAATTTCCCCTCAATCCAGAGAAATTCTCACTCAGGCATCTCATCACATGGCTGGGTCGAGTATTCAAACTTTTATGTATCCCGTCTTCGAAGGTGAATTTTTTGACTACTGGAGCATGCAGATGAGAACCATGTTTCTCTCACATGGACTATGGGAAGTTGTCACGCAAGGGTTTCCTCAAACAGGGGTAGAAGCGGGCGCAAATGAGGCAGATGCAAGACCGTATACTGATAATCTCAAAAGAGAATCAAAAGCATTTTTGTACATCCAACAAGGTGTCAGTAAGACAATCTTTCACAGACAGATGTGCACGTCAACGTTCAAGGAGGTATGGGATCTGCTCTGTTCAGAGTTTAAAGGATTGTCCAAATTCTCAATTAAGTTGTAGAGCCTCTGGAAGGAGTTCGACTCCATACAAATGCTTGAAACAAAGCAGATGCATGGACTCTTCTCCAGAACCACATGCATAGTAAATCAAATTCGTTGTTTGGGAGAAGTAGTTGAAGAGAAGAAGGTAGTGTTAAAAGTCCTAAGAATCCTGCCAACGAAGTTTGACCATGTAGTTGTGGCAATTGAAGAATCGAATGACTTAAACTTGTTTAGTCTCACAAAATTGATGGGATCATTGCGAGCACATGAAAGTTGTATGTGTCGGCTTGATGTCTCTATTGAGCAGACAATTTTAATACAAAATAAATAAATAAAATTTATATATAACCTCCCAATTAAGCTTTATTTCTTATGCAATCAGATGTCGGTAATAAATTTGATGATCAAACACATAAATATGAGAATTCAACTTCAAAATTTTCTTTTTAGTAGTTTGTAAGTGTAGCTCACAACTCCTGCATGTACTGACTACTAGATACTATTTCAAAATCATAGGAAATATACACAACATAGTTGCAGACCACAAAATTAACATCAGCAAGCATAGGGGAAAATAGCATGAAAAAGACTAAAAAATTCTTAGTTATGAAGCCATCAGGAAAATCAAGCCCCGCCTGCAAAACATCGCATGTGGACTGCATACAGGCTATGAATACTTTGGGTGACTTTGCCTGAACAAAATTTGGAAGATGAAAACTATGTACAAAAATTATTATCATTTCTTTTGTCTCCAAAACTAGCAAAAGCACAACTAAGGTTTCATGCAAAAAACTACACTACTGATTTCATGCAAACAGGACCAGAAAAAGAAAACTTACAGTCTTGGAGCCCATTTCCATGTTGGCAGCACCCATGGCATCTAATAATTATGAATCAAGGATAAAATTCTTTGCATATTTTTACAGGTTTAAATGTATGTGAGTGTTGAAACGTGTTGTTTGCAGAGTTTTGGAAAGAAGAAAAAAAATCCACATCACCTGATTGAAGAACATGCTTCATTATAATAATTTTCTATTTCTTTCAAGTGCGTCCTGAACAAGATTGACCTGAAATAAGAAATGCTATGTTGTAAAAACGGTCGAAAGACGTTTAAAGCATACATACATATGCAACCATAGTAGAAAAATAAATAGGGCCGGAGGATGGAAGAAGAGTAGTAGGCTAAGTCTTCAAGATAAGGCAATGCTCATAGTAAGACCTATAAACATAGTAGAGCTTAACCAATCTTATGTATGATAGTACAAATTATAATATCATAGCACAAATTCTGAGCCAGGATGAAGGAATTTAAGCTACATATCAATAGCTTCTTGATTCAGTTCTACACCATGATTTTTGCTCTTGGTAAATGCCCTTTATTTGATAATTCTTCATCTATGGGTGAAACATGTGCCTTCCATTTCAAACCATTCCACTGACCCCAAAAAGAGAAATAGAGTTGTTAAGTTGTACACGGGGACATGCTCTAAAGATATCTTATTTTCCCTTGAACCATATGAAATTTCTCATTATGCATGAATTAAAACAGAGTGGTGCAAATATTCAGGGTGGCGCGCTCTATTTAATCACAAACATCTGTTAAGGGATAAACAAATATCATAGGACATGCTGTGTAAGATCCGATTAATTATAAAAAGAACTTTTAAACATCAAGATACATTTGGGTTATAATTGTTGGAATTCTATTCATAACTCTGAAAGTCAAATGTGTTCACGCTAGGACACTCATTAGATGAGTGAGCTCCCCACTATAAGATATAAGTTAGGCCAAAGCAGATTTTATCTCAATGTTTGAGAGGCCAATTTATGAAAATCAAAGTTATAATGAGTAGTATTACACTGGATCTCATGATAGTAATGAACCATATTATAACAATAAGTACCATTCTAATCATCATCAATATTATACATGTTAAAACTAAATATTAATATTATTGTGTCACTAAAAATATAGATTTCATCGCTACAGACCTATTGATGGTAGAATGATCTATAGTCCCATGTCATCAAATGTCATATTCTACAGCATGTTCAAACTGCCATAGGAATTTTGATGAAAAATGACTCAGAAGTTACTATCAGTGGCTCGCGAGAGCTCGTCATCCCATCCTACACTTCCTATGAATGAAGATGTCATAGATGTCGCCTCGTCCGATATTTTTTGTGGCGCATGATCTGCTTTAAATTTTATTATTGTTCATGATTGGTTCAAGGTGACAATCATCAATATATTTCATCAATATAAAATAGCTCTCGGACACTTATTTATATTAACATTCATTTTTTATTATGTTAATTAAATGTATTTTGGACAATCATATTATGGAAGGGAGAGTCACCATAAAGGGAGAGCAGCAGCTACAAGAACGGAAGGCAGTTTCCATAGTTTATGTGGTTGAGAATTCAGCAAAGATGTCAGATACTCAAGAATGTCATTTTCCTGCCGCACATAAAGAAAATATGTGAGCTCATGAAAACTTAATACAAGTACTAAAATAAAAAGGAGTAGTCACTAAGTAATAATTAAAAGAATGAATATTCTTACATTAACCCTTGCTTATCCCGATGAATGAAGGAAGCTAAGTAAGTTGTTCTAGAAGAGCACAAAAGTATCAAAGCAACTAATTCAAATAGATGCTTCACACAAATTTTAAAAATATTGTTAATGGTGATAATGCTACACGACATGTGAGAGTCTACTCACGCCGACAACGGACCCAGTGATGCTCGAGACCGCTCATTACGAGCGGATCGCCGATCGGAGTATTTTATGTTTTTTGTATTTTTATTTTATTTGTGTACTTTGGGGGTTACAGCGAATAGAGGATCATGATCGTTCATTGTCCCTCCCTAGTCTATAAATAAGGCACCCATGAGTGGGGAATGAAAGATTGACCAAGAAAGCCTCCTTCTGATCTCCCGGTACCAAAGCCGGACTCAAACGTGAAGCTTGGTAGTTATTTTCCCCGCCCTCTACACCAACCCCCCCCCCCCATTCCTTTTCCCTCTTGTAACTGAAGAAACAGAAAAAGGAATACCTCGAGCATACGGCAATATCCGAAGGAGACAAGCTGCACGGACGAGAGAGGTCGAAGCTTTTAATATAGGTCCCCCATTCAAAACCCTAATGTGGGTCCCATTTAGCTTGGATAATATTATTTTCAACACCCCCTCACATGCTAACTTTGTAGAGATCGTGAAGACCCAACTTGGTACCATTGTCTTGTAATCCTCTCCCAAATAGAGCTTTAGTAAACATGTCGGCAAGTTGATTCTCTGATGTAACAAAGGAAGTAGAAATAATTTTGGCCTGAACTTTTTCTCTTAAGAAATGACAATCTACCTCAATATGTTCGGTTCTTTCATGAAAAACATGATTATTGGCTATGTGAATAGCCGATTGATTGTCGCAATATAAAGACATAGCTACCTGGATCTCAAACCCCAGCTCTTTAGTTATGGACTTAAGCCAGTTTAGTTCACAAGTGGCAGTGACCATAGCTCTATATTCAACTTCAGCAGATGATCGGGCCACAAAATTTTGTTTCTTGCTTTTCCAAAACACGAGATTTCCTCCCAAGAACATACAATATCCACTAGTGGACTTTCTATCATTGGATGATCCCAGCCCAATCAGCATCGCAGTATCCTGATATATTCAAGTGCCCTTGATTTTTATACAGAATTCCCTTCCCCGACAGCCCAATCAGCATCGCAGTATCCCGATATATTCAAGTGCCCTTGATTTTTATACAGAATTCCCTTCCCCGGCGATTCTTTCAAGTATTTTACTATCCTCAGAACAGCCTCATAATGGTGAACTCTTGGTTCATGCATAAATTGACTTACCATTCATACAACAAACACAATATCAAGTCTGGTTATAGTCAGGTAGATTAATTTACCCACTAAATGTTGAAACTTCAATTTTTGAATCAAAATTGGGGAGTCATGTTTATGTATGTCATATTTCAAGTCAATGGGACTCTCCACGGGTTTAGCCCCAGCATGCCCTGTCTCAACAAGAAGATCTAGCACATATTTCCATTGAGAGATAAAGATCCCCCTCGTAGACTGAGCCACTTCTATCTCAAGAAAGTACCGAAGAGCGCCAACGTCTTTAATATCAAAGGTGGATGCAAATCATTTCTTAACCTCAAGAATATGACCAACACTGGAGCCAATGAGAATGATATCATCCACATATACAACAAGTATAGTCGTATGGGAGGCATCCTTGTGGATAAAGACAGAGTGATCAGAAACACTCCGAAAAAAAACAAGTTGTAGAAGTTTAGTGCTGAGTTTCTCAATCCATGCCCGGGGAGATTGTTTAAGACCATAAATAGCTTTCTTTAACCTGCAAATATGATTAGATGTGGGAAACACGAAGCCTGGTGGGGGTGCCATATAGACCTCTTCATGAAGATCCACGTGCAAGAATGCATTCTTGACATCCAATTGATGCAGAGGTCATGATTGTTGAGCGACAATAGAGAGAAGAATACGAACTGAAGTCAATTTAGCAACAAGAGCAAATGTCTCTTGATAGTCAACTCCATCGACCTGAGTGAAGCCTTTAGCCACCAACCTGGCCATATACCTTTCAATGGATCCATTCTGATTATGCTTAATTGTGAACACCCAATGACAACCAACAACATGTTTGCCTGGAGGAAGTTCCATTAACTCTCAAGTATTTTGTTTCTTGACGACCATCATTTCACATTTCATAGCCTCTTTCAATGGAGGAATGAGGAGTGCTTCAGAGAAATTGTTAGGAATAGATACAGACGAAACAGCTGTAAGGTAAGCACGGAAAGAGAGAGAGACAAAGAATGATAACTCACATACCTCTTGGTAGGATACCGAGTGTGAATACTGCGACGCAAGGATGGGGTAGATTCAGGTGCAGGAACCTGGGGGGCAGTATTTGATGGGAGGGGATGAGTGTGGGGGGTTCTTATCTTCTTCTTTGATAAACTTGAAGTTTTTTCTGTGGGTGGATAGTTTCAGTATGAATACATGTCTCCAAAGAAACATCCTTCTGTGTGACTTCAGAGATAAGAACAACGTCGGCCCTTCATGCGCAAATAGAGACTGCACTTTTATATAGAGACTACGCAGTATTTAGAGACTGCGCTTTTATTTCAACTCATTATCATTTGGAGATAGTCGGAATTGAGGAGCTGCAACAATATACTGAAAATTTTATGCCGTATTTTTGAAACACATTATGGGGTCGAAAGGGAACCAAACTCGAATTTAGTAGCGTTTATCACTCTCTGATCGTTGGACAGACCAAGGTCGTTAATAGGAGTTTGGGGAACTTCCTTAGGCGTTTAATTGGGGATAATCCAATGCAATGGGATCTTGTACTTCTACAGGCGCAATTCATATTTAATAATTCTAAACATCGCCACCTTAATATATCTCCTTTCGAGATTATCTGTGTTAGTTACTCCACCCACACGACCGACATCATCTCTCATTCCATGAACGTATTTCATTCGATGTGCAAGCTCATATTAACTATTTTATAGAATTACATAAAATTATTGCTAATAATTTGCGAGTAACCTTTGAAAATTATACATTCATGGTCGGTCGTTATCGCCGTGAGTTATACTTTTCAAAGGGAGTTTGGGTGTTAGCTTATTGCAGAAAGCAGAGATTTTATCCGAGGACATATAAAAAACAACTGCAAAGGAGGTTGGGTCCATTTCAAATTTAGACGCGCATCGAGCCACCTGTCGAGGCCCCAGACATACCACCCGATTTAGCACCAACGACGACGTCTGATCTCTATGTTAACAGCTTTTGCAAATTCTCGCAGGGGCCGAGCTCGGTCAACCCTGGGAGAATTGATGCATCCATCGCCGCATCCGAGGACGCGTGATATCATCACGCACCGATTATATCTTTATTACTCCTTATGTAATTTTTCTGTCAATTTTCCTATGCACCGATGATATTTTGAGTTCCGGCTCATCAGTTTGACCACCCGATGAGACCCTGAATAAAAGGTCCGGTAATTTTGAATTAGTTAGGACGAAAGAGGCAAGCTCAAAATAATTAGGGATGTATGCGACTATTGAGGAAATAAATCCAAAATTGTCCTCATTCAATAATTTTGGAAATCCAAATAGTTAGAAGATCAATTATTTTTTTAAACCCAAATATTTAGTAGATCAATTATTTTTGGAAATCAATTAGTGGTAATACTCTATTTAAAGAGGTTTAATATGTGGGAAAAGGGAGACCGGAAGAAACAGAGGAACGATTCAAGCGTTCCCTCTGTGTCCGGCGGTGTCGTAAGCCTCTACGGAAATCCACTGGCCTCATCGACCCAGCATAAACTGCCTCCAGTCCGACGGACTCCCGCGGTCGTCTTCCTCCTCTAGTCCTGACGGCGGTGAGCGACCCCTCTGCAACCTCCTTCTTCTCCTGGATCGTAGTCGGCGACATCTCTTCCTGCGATCGGGTGAACGGAGTCTCCATCCTTGAAGACGTTGATGTTTCCAGGCAAAAGATCGTCGACTCACGCGATGAGCCGCCCCCTTGACGTTGTCAACTGCGACACCTCCTCCAGCGCCCAGGTGACGAGTTTTACAGCCGCTATTTCCGCCGACGACTCGTCCAGAACCGCTCGAGTACTCATGTTCCAAAAAAGTCCCTTCCTATTTGTAGTCTTGCGTATGAACGGGTAACTCCACTCCTTCGCACTCGAATTTCTTAACATAATCGCATGCAATTCAATTTAATTAACGCTTGCTTCGGCTGTTCTCGCTAATTTTAAATTATCGTTTACCCATAAATTATTGTTTGTAATTTTGCTTGTGGATGTACGAATCTCGCTTTGATTCAACTCGTTAGATGCTCGAGGGGACCTCTTCGAATAACGATTAACGGTTTTAGCAATGTTCATCGTTGAGAGTATTTTCACGCGCAAAATTCGCTTTGGCCGCTCAGCCTATTTTTAAAAATAAAATCGGTTGCAATGAAATTATCTTAGTTTTCAAAACCCTATTTTGGGTTTACATCACTTAATATCGAACAATCATGATTTGCGCCTATGATTTTCGTTTTTAGGCAGATTTAGGAACAAGAATAAGTGGATGCAGGTTCTTTTTGATTTTGGTGCATCTCATTCGTTCATTGCTGGTCATATTATGGACCTTTATCGCTGGCCTACTTCGCCACTTGAGGTTCCTTATGAAATCTCTTTCTGGTCATTTGCACCTTTCGAATAGGGGTATTCTAAACTGTTCGATCATGCTTGGTGAATTGCGAGTTTCAGCCGATCTCATTGTTCTGGATATGACGAAATTTGACGTGAACTTGGGCATGAATTAGTTGGTTGCTTATGGAGCAAACCTGGACTGTGTGGCAAAAAGGGTCAACCTTAACATCGATGGCAAGGACTACAACGTCCATGTTCAGACTCGTAGTCATATGAAGGTAATTTTTGTTGTGCGCCTCACTCGTCTTTTTGGATAAGGGTGTTCTGGCTATTTTGTATATACTACGCTCTCGGATTCTGCCTCTCCGCATCTTGAGTCCATTCCGATTGTTTCTGAATTTCCTAATGTCTTTCCTGCTGAGTTACCTGGGATGCCTCCTGATTGAGATATGGAGTTCTCCATTGACTTAAAGTCTCGAACGCGCCCCATATCTAAAACTCTGTACTGTATGGCCCCGCGCGAACTAGATGAACTTAGATTGCAATTGGATAAACTGCTTGAGCGTGTATACATTCGTCCTAGCTCTTCACCTTGGGGAGTCCCCGTTCTCTTTGTGAAAAAGGACGGCTCTATGAGACTTTGCATTGATTATCGGGATCTAAACAAGGTGACAGTTAAAAATAAGTATCCTTTTCCACATGTGGACGACCTCTTTGATCAGCTCAAGGGTAGCACAGTCTTTTCTAGGATAGATCTCAGATCGGGTTACCATCAGTTGAAGATCAAGGAATCTGACATTCCCAGAACTGCCTTCAGGACTCGATATGGACATTTTGAATTCCTGGTGACGTCCTTTAATTTGACTAACGCACCTTCTGCCTTTATGGATATGATGAACCGTGTTTACCGTGAATATTTGGATAAGTTCGTCATCGTATTCATTGATGATATTCTGGTCTATTCCAAGACACATGAGGATCATGCGGAGCATCTAAGGCTCACTCTCTCCACACTTCGTCAACATCAACTCTATGCCAAGCTGGCGAAAAGCGAGTTTTGGCTGGATCGTGTTGCTTTCTTGGGGCATGTTGTTTCAGGAGATGGACTCTCTGTTGATCCTGCCAAGATTTCTACAGTTATGGACTGGAAGCGACCTACTACCCCTACTGAAATTCACAGTTTCCTTGGATTGGCTCTCTACTTCCGACGTTTTGTCAAGGAATTTTCCTCTCTTGTTGCTCCTATGACAAAGCTAACTCAAAAATATGTTAGATTTGAGTGGACAGATCTGTATGAGCAGACCTTCTTGGAATTGAAACAACGTCTATGTTCGATGCCAGTTTTAGCACTTCCTTTAAAGGGTACAGACTTTCCAGTTTACACTGACGCTTCCGGTGTTGGCTTGGGATGTGTCTTGATGTAGGATGACTGTGTCATCGCTTATGGGTCGAGACAATTGAAGACTCATGAGCGCAACTACCCCGCTCATGATCTAGAATTCGCTGCGGTGGTCATTGAAACTTTGGCAACATTATCTCTACAGCGTGAAGTATCATATCTATACTGACCATCAGAGCTTGAAATATATTTTTGTTCGGAAAGATCTCAATCTTCGTCAGAAGCGATGAATCAAATTTATAGCGGATTATGACTTCCAACTCACATATGTTCCCGGTAAAGCCAATTCGGTAGCAGATGCGTTGAGTTGACAAATTTCTGTTTCCTCTTATGCACACATGACAGCTACTCTTGCAGTCTTGATTGATGACCTCGAAAGGATGGAGAAATCCATCTCACCCAAGGGTCAAAAGGAGGTTTTTGGTCCGCTGTGGGTGGAACAAGTAAAAGATTTACAGTCATCTGATCTCGTACTCCAGCGCATTCGCCGAAGGGTCGAACTTGGGACTCTTCCAGATTTCTCTATCTCTGACGATGTTTTGCGTTTCTGAGGTCGTCGTTGTATTCCTGATGTTCCTGAATTGTTTGATCGTATATGTCGAGAAGCTCATGAATCCCGTACATCTGGTCATTCGGGCAACAATAAGATGTATCATGACTTGAAGCAGATTGTGTGGTGGCCTGGTATGAAGAATTACATAGCACGCTTCATTTCGCGATGTTTGACGTGCCAGAAGGTGAAGGCTCAGCGAAAGTGCCCTGGTGGCCTATTGCAACCTCTGCCTATCCCTGAATGGAAGTGGGAAGACATCTATATGGACTTCATCACAAGTTTGTCCCGCACTCCGAGGAGGCATGATGCGATTTGGGTCATAGTGGATCGTATGACTAACGTGGCTCACTTCATTCCTTATAATGAAGGTCACTCTATCGAGAAGATGCATCGAATCTATGTATCTGAAATTGTTAGACTTTATGGGATTCCTTTGCGGATTGTGTCAGATTGCGACACGAGATTTGTATCACATTTTTGGAAGGGCTTCCAGCAAGATTTGGGCACCGAACTCAACCTTAGCTTTGCATATCATCCGACGATCGATGGTCAGACTGAAGGGTTAATCAAATACTTGAAGACATGCTTCGATGTTACATTTTGGATTACAAGAGAGCTTGGGATGAACATTTACCATTGATTGAGTTCGCCTACAACAATAGTTATCAAGAGAGCCTCAAAGTGGCCCCCTTTGAAGCATTGTACGGGCGACGTTGTAGGACCTCTCTCTATTGGTCGAAAGTGGGTGAGAAGGTTGTTTTGAGGACTGAGTTACTTCAGGAATTGGAAGAATCCAAGAGGAAGACTCAACTTCAGCTCAGTCGTGCCATCGAGAGACAGAGAAAGTATGTCAACCAGCGCCGCCGTCCATTAGAATTTGATCAAGTGTTGCTGAAGGTTTCCCCTCAGGGGCGGACCTACATGGGGCCGAGCGTGGGTGGCCGCCCACACTCAATTTTAAAAAAAACTAAGAATATTACATTTAAAAAAATTTGTTCTTATAGACTTATACATATTATATATAATAGCTATTCAAAAATAAACAATTAGTTAGTCTTTGCATAGTGGTTTTTGATTTCATGTTAAGATTATTATAATTTTGTGAGAGGTCTTGAGTTCAAATCCTCATAATATTAAAAGTTTGATATTTTTGCCAAAATGCAATATTTAGACAACAAAAATCATTAAAAATGAAGATATATTTTATATAATTAAAGAAATATATTCTAAAAAAATTCATTAAAATTGTAGATTTTTTTTATATTTAGACATTCTATTTTTTTTTGAAAGATATAAGTATACATTCTATATATTTACACAAATTGTATAAAAAATTTAAATTATGAAAATAATATAAAAATATTGACAATATTTGTTTTATATTTGATAATTAAACTTTTCAAATGAATTAGCACTCCGCCCACACAGAAAATATATCCTGCGTCTGCCACTGTTTCCCCTTCCCCTAGGGTGAAACGGTTTCGTCGTCATCAAAGCTTAGCCCGAGGTTCGTAGGACCGTACACCATTTCAGATCATGTCGGAGGATCTGCATATCGTCATAAGCTACCTCCTGCTTGGGTTGGTGTTCACAATGTCTTCCATGTTAGTCAACTTCGGAAGTATATCTGTGATCCTAACCGCATCATTGAAGAAATTCATGTGGTTCCAAAAGCTAATCTTTCATATCCGGCAAAACCCACTAAGATCGTGGAGTATCAAGTACGCAAGCTTCGAATGAGAACCATTCCTTTAGTAAGAGTGTTTTGGATGCATGGAAAGTCTCAGTTGTACACTTGGAAATTTGAATCTGACATGCGTAGCAAGTATCCACAACTATTCTCTTGACCTTGTAAGCCTCTGAACTTATTCTCTTTTCCATTTTGTTATATTCATTGTTAATTTTCCGTAATTTTGTTAAAACCAATTTCTTGGTCTCTTGTGAAGCTCGGGCCCTCAACAGGTTGAGGGGCAGCTAGCCCTTACTGACCCCTCGGAAGGAGCAGACTGGAGATTTGGAACTAGACTTAACCTTAGTCACAGCGAGGAGGTCCACCACAAACCCGAAAGATCTTTGAGCGCTTCCCCTCCCAAGCCAAAGTTGAGACTGGGCACCTTGGAGAGCTAGAGAGCTAACCCAAGGAAACCTAGGGAGAAAGAAGTTCAGAATGCTCTGAGAGGAATCCTCTCCAAAGGTGTCCTTCAAGGCCTATTTATAGTTTTTTAAGTCTGTTCTGCCAATAGCAGAATCCCGCCTTACACTCTTACTATACGCAGCCCAAAATGGTCTGCCAACAACCAAACTCCACTGTTTGGAGGGGCTAACTGCAGACCACCAGGGGCTTTTTAGGTAAAAACATCCCTGGACCCTTTCTGGGCGAGCCACCCCCGAGGGCCTTCCTCGCAAACCGAGAGGTTCGGCTCGCCCGCCTTCCTGCGAGCGAGCGATTAGACTCCGGCCTGCTCGCCTTCTCGGGAGCGGTCTGCGAGAGCCCGGCTTGCCCGGCCCCATGGCTCGCTCGCCTTCTTGCTCTTCTTTGCCTGTTGGTTCCTTCGCCTCTGCTCTCCTCCTGGCGGACACCGGGGTTGTACACAATCCCTGCTCTTCGCGAGGCTACCTTAGACTCGCGAAGAAATGTTCAACCCCTGGTGTTCGCCGGCCCTTTGTTGACGTGGTGAGAATCTTTTGGTGGGCCCCATGTACAAAGCTATAAATACCCTCCTCTCGGGACGGTATATGAACTTTTTCCACTTCTTTTTTGTCTCGCTGCTCATCGCTTGTCACATTCAAAATGTCTAAGAGGGAGGAGCTACTAGGCTCGCCTTAAGGCCTCGCAAGCGAGCCAAAAGTCCAAAGCCACTGCGCTCGCATCTTGGATCTCTCCAGAACCTACTCCGCCTCCGCCTCCCCCCAGACTAAGAAGGCGAAGACCATCCGGCGCCGAGAGAGGATGGGTCGTCGCCTCCATCCTCAACTCCCCGCCACGAGCTCACCTCACAGGTTCTGCCACACTACCCGATGGTCATTATGGTACTTTTTTTAACTTTGCTTTCTCGCTCGCAGAACCTTCACGCCGATAAAATCCTCACCAGGCCATCTCCGAAGGGGTCTCGCCCCGCATCTCCCGGGGTGGCTGATCCACCACCAGATGTGAGGACAATTGACTTGCGAGCCTCGCCCTCGCGCCCTGGTACGTTGCTTGTCTTGCTCTCTATTGTTCTTCTCCGGACGCTAACTCGCATTACTCCTTTTGCAGGGTCCCGTCCCCCGACCCCGGAGAGGCGAGTCCCTACCCCAGTGGGCTCGCCCCGCCCACCGAAACAGAACATCATCACTCCAGGGTTCGGCATCCTGGGCCAACGGAGCCCAGGCGGCTCGTTGTTTGCCGAGCACCAGGTCGCGAACGCGTCAGCGCACCCCCTAGCTTAGGGAAGTCTCTCACTCCGGCCTTTACTGAAGCCTTAAAAGGCCAGCCAGGTTCTTCTCGCGCGCGACCCGGTACCGATCTCTTCTCGTCGGGCTAGCAATTTTCGCTCGCTGTCTCTTACATCGCTTCTTAAGCTAATTCTTCACTCGCAGGTGTTCCTCCAACCTCGTCCACCGAGTCAGAGCATGGAGAGGTGGAGATGTCCACCCCACCCCCCCCCCCCCCCCCCGCTCCCTCGCCGGATAAGGTCGCGGACTTCTTGGGGGATCCTAGCGACCCGGAGCAGATGAAGAGACGAGTCACAGAGATATTTCAAAAACATACCTCCATGCTGCGAGAGTTGTACGATCAGAATCGGATGGATAGGATCGCCTACGAGGAGAGGTTTGCCGCCATGGAGGACGCGAACGCCCGCGTCCTCGCCGAGGTGCAGCAGGTCGCTCGCAACGAGGTCACCTCACATGGGGTGCATCTTGCTCGAATCGAGGATCACGTGTGGCTGATTCAACGCGAGGTCCAGGCGGTCCACGAGTACCATTATCCGAGGGTTCCACCGCGCTCCAGTGTGCGAGGCCGCGGTCGCTGGAAATGGCTTAATTACTAAACAGTTGTATTTCATTGTTACTTGTTTCTTTCTCTCGCTACTATTTCCCCCAGTTCATGTGGGTTCCGAACAATTAGGGACGTTGTAATAAGGACATTCTCGCTCGCTCGCGGGCATTCTTTCCTGGTTAGTATGTTTTATTGTCATGCTAAAAATGTTTGCGCCCTGCTTGTTTATTCCCTGAATGTGTCTGGCTCGCGAGACTTCGTCTAGCCCTTGCGGCCTTTGCTTTTTCTTTCTGCAGGTTTGGCTCACTGGAAGCGAATCAAGGGACTTGGCCGGAAAGCCAACCCACTGGGAGCGAATAAGGCCTCGGAGGGTCGGGAAATTACCGCGCGATTCCGCTATCCACACCCCCGGCGCTTCGAATTCCCCCCCCCCCTTTTTACTTCTATAAATAGCTGCCAATTTTATTTTCTCAACTACCGCCTTAACTGCCCTCCAGCCTCTCTTTTTCCTTCCAGACCCTCTCGCAAGTTTCGGCTCGCGCTCGCGTCCCTTTTCCAGGTTCGCAAACATGGTTGTCGAGGGTGAAGCCGAAGGGCGAGCCAAGTGCGTCGGGGCTTTCCGCGAGCACTGCTTCTTCGGCGCCTCGCTAGCTAGCGACGAGTTCCTCTCTGTCGTGGATAAGTATCCCTTCGGGGTATACTGCTCGCCTCCCACCAAGCTCTGCCACCCTCAACGATCCGTCCGCCGACGAGCTCGCCATCCTCATTGCTCACTTTGAGAATGGGCTGCGACTCCCTCTCTGGCCAGAGGTTCGCCAGGTGAATCATTTGATCCTTACCACTCTCACTCGCCTCGCTGGGAGTATACTAATCGTACCGTGGTGGATTTTTTAGGTACTCAAATACTACGGCATTCTACTGAGCCAGCTGACGCCGAACGCGATTGCTGTGATGGTCGCATCGCCTGCTACCCGCGGGAGAAGAAGATCGAGTTCAGCCTGCTCGTCTTCCGCAAAGTCTTCTCCTTCCGCGCGTACAAGGATGGGACGACTCATTTTGCGAGCCAGCATGTCACCGTCTGCGAGACGGTGAACAAAGCCCACTACTAGCACCAAAAGTTCGTCCTGGTGAAAGGACCTTTCGGCAACATCCCTTTCTCCCCCCTCCAACGGGATGACGCGACCTACCGCCCTCCCGCCTCGCTTGGTGGTGACGATGCGAGGCTCTATCAATACCTGAATGGCAAAGACTTCGAGGTCGCCCACCTCCAGCGGAGGGTGGACTCGCTGCTTCTTGTCCCTCAAGGGGAAGGTACGGCTCGCACTCGCAAGCTCTTATATATATTTTTTCGTTTTATCCGCTAACTTTTTCTTTGTGCTCGCAGGGGAGCGGGATCTCCCCATCCATCCTCTGCATGTGAAGAGCTCCACCCTCTCCTCCGGCACCCTCGCCGCCGTGGCCGCTGATGCCTGCCGAAAACCCCTCGGCTCGACGTCGAGCAAAAAGCGGTCGTCGTCTGCGGGCCCGCAAGTTGTGAAGCCTTCCGCCAAGAAGAGAAACAAAGAAGCCCCTTCCCCCACTAAGGGGAAAGAGGTCGTGGACCTGAGCGAGTCGGGGACTCCGCTTGTCCCCTCCGCGAGCCAAAAAACTGCCCAGGAAGGCGGCGAGCCGAAGGACACCCCTGGCGGGCCCAAGCCCACCAGCCATACAAACTTCGGCCTGGGCGCCAAGCTTCATGACGCCCTCGGCGAGCCGGTGCTCGCATGGGATCCTGATCTCAACAGGATCTCTTGTTCGTCGCTCCTCCCCTCCTGGGTGGAGAGCGATAAGGTCGGGGGCGAGGCGCTCGCCAACCAATCCATGAGAGCCCACTTCCGCTCCTTAGAGCTGTCCCACATGACGGCTCGGCGGTACCTCACCGCGGAAAGGGAATCTAAAGAGCTCCAGCGCGAGCTCAAGGCGGCTACCGACGAGATAGCGAGCCTCAAAAGGAGGGAGGTCATTTCGGAAGGTCTCCTCGCCAGCCTTCAGGGCGGAATGGTAAGTTCTCCACTCAACTTCTCTCTCGCTGGCTATAGAGGTACTTTTCCTAACTTTACCTTTATTCTTCAGGACGTCGAGACAGCAAGCCAGCTGCTCTCGCGAAACGCGGACTTGGAAGCAGAGGTCGCGTTCCTCAAAGCGCACAACCGCGAGCTGACCAGGGCGGCGCTCCCGTCGCCCCCTCTGCGGAACGGGGCTCGTCAATCCTCGCGAGATGAGAAGGAGGCGATCCGCCAGAATTCCATGGGCGTCGCCGACCTTGTCTTCGAGACCCTCAAAGGGGTCGGCTTGCTCTCCCTAGATGCCCTGGAGTTCAGCATCGAGGACATCATCCCGGATCTGTTCGCGCCGACCCCGGAGCCCGACGACCGCGAGAGCGAGGAGGAGCCGTCCAGCGATCAGCATTAGCTTTCTATAATCCAATGTAAAATTCTTGTCCGGCGAGTTCGCCGTTATTTTGTAAAAAATTTAAGAAAAGTAACATGAAATATTTTTCTAGCTTGTAACTGTCTTTCCGTCTCGCTCGCACAAATACGTTTTTCTATGCTCGCGTAAATATATTCATGATATGTTTGTGCTCTTACTGTTTTCCACGCTCGCGCCTTTCGACGTTATTATTCGTGATCGCGTTCGCACCCTTAGCTTTTTCGCTTGGTCCCTCCACCTTTCCTCGCACCTACCTAAGAGGGTGCTCGTGTAGCCTTCCCCGCTTAGGAATTTCGTTAGACGGACCCTCAGTTTTCTTGCGCTAAGTGTGGCCCTTTTCCGACCTCTGGCTCGCCCAGCTGGGCTCTTGCGAGCGGGATCGTCGTCACCCTGCCTCGCTTGTCTGCCCTTCTCGAGCGATCAGCCTTGCTCGTTATCCTCCGCGCCAGCAGACCCCCCACTTGCTAGTATCAAGGATTGTATAGGGATCCTCCTGGTGTCCTTTGCGAGCTAGGATCCGGCTCGACGAGCAGCGCGGCCACTGTATCCAGCAGCCTAGCGGTCACCCTTGGCCTTGGTGTCTTACCTCAATGGCGGCTTTGCATTCCTCGCGAGCGAGCCCCCAGGCTCGCCCCTGTCAAGGTCCTGAGAGGTTTGGCGAATCGAGTCTCCCAACGTGAATAACTCTATCTTGCCAGCATATCCAGAGATCAACCTGACCCACCGTCTATGAGAGCCCGGCAGCGGAATCGATCTGGGGCACTCCAGCGCCAAAAACTTTTCTATCTTGTCAGCCTCTCCAGAGATCAACCTGACCCACCGTCTATGAGAGCCCGGCAGCGTTATCGATCTGGGGCACTCCAGCACCAAAAACTTTTCTATCTTGCCAGCCTCTCCAGAGATCAACCTGGCCCACCGTCTATGAGAGCCCGACAGCGGAATCGATCTGGGGCACTCCAGCACCAAAAACTTTTCTATCTTGCCAGCCTCTCCAGAGATCAACCTGACTCACCGTCTATGAGAGCCCGGCAGCGGAATCGATATGGGGCACTCCAGCACCAAAAACTTTTCTATCTTGCCAGCCTCTCCAGAGATCAACCTGATCCACCGTCTATGAGAGCCCGGCAGCGGAATCGATCTGGGGCACTCCAGCACCAAAAACTTTTCTATCTTGCCAGCCTCTCCAGAGATCAACCTGACCCACCGTCTATGAGAGCCCGGCAGCGGAATCGATCTGGGGAACTCCAGCACCAAAAACTTTTCTATCTTGTCAGCCTCTCCAGAGATCAACCTGACCCACCGTCTATGAGAGCCCGGCAGCGGAATCGATCTGGGGCACTCCAGCACCAAAAACTTTTCTATCTTGCCAGCCTCTCCAGAGATCAACCTGACCCACCGTCTATGAGAGCCCGACAGCGGAATCGATCTGAGGCACTCCAGCACCAAAAACTTTTCTATCTTGTCAGCCTCTCCAGAGATCAACCTGACCCACTGTCTATGAGAGCCCGACGGCGGAATCGATTTGGGGCACTCCAGCACCAAAAACTTTTCTCTCTAGCCAGCCTCTCCAGAGATCAACCTGACCCACCGTCTATGAGAGCCCAGCAGCGAAATCGATCTGGGGCACTCCAGCACCAAAAACTTGAAGATTCTCACTCAAAAACAACTTCAAAATCTATATATGGGGAATGAAACATACAACAAGTCAGTTACAAAAATTTTTAAGGATAGAATCGCTTCAAATCATCTTCACTCCTGGCTCGGCCGAGAGGTACCCCTTCCACATCCTGGAGGTGGTACCCTCCCGACTTGAGCACTTCGCTTACAATGTAAGGCCCCTCCCAGTTGGGCTCAAGCTTACCTACAGCGGCCCCCTCCCTGCCGCATCTACCTTCTTCAGGACCCAAGTCCCCTCCCTCGAACTGTTTTACTCTGATATGTTGATCAAAGTACCTGGCCATCCGCCTCTTGACTTCCTCCTGCCGAACAGTAGCGAGGTCTCGGAGCTCTTCTACTAGGTCCAAGGACAGTCTTTGTTCTGCGTCATTTTCCACTAGCCATTCTTCATTCCCTTCGCCCGCGGCGTCCACCCTGGGGGTTTTCACCTCGAACTCTATCGGGAGGACGGCCTCGGACCCGTGAGAGAGTTTGAACGGAGTCTCCCCGGTGGCGGTATTTGGAGTAGTCCTCAAGGCCCAAAGGACCGAGGGCAGCTGCTCTACCCAGTTGCCCCTGAGATTCTCCACTTTCTTCTTGAGTAGGTTGACAATTATCTTGTTCGCCGCCTCCACCTGACCATTACTCCTCGGGTGGTGGACCGACGCGAATCTGAGGTCTATGCCAAGTTGGGTGCAGAAACTGACAAACTCTTCGCTGGCAAATTGTGGCTCATTGTCTGTCACTATGCCAGAGGGAGCCCGTGCCTGCAAATTATCTCACCCCACACAAAATTTCTTACCACTTGGGACGTGACCTTGGCCACTAGCTTGCGGGAAATGGCCTACCAGGTCCAAACCCCATATAGCAAAGGGTCAGGGAGCTGTGATGGTTCAGAGTCTTTGAGCCGGCAAGAGCTAGAGGGGAGCGAGCAGCTGACACTTTGAACATTTTCTTGCAAACTACATTGCATCCTTGCTGAGGGTAGGCCAAAAGTAGCCTTGCCACAACACTCTACCTTCCAAGGTTCGGCTCCCGGAGTGACTGTCACATTCCCCCGAGTGGATTTCTTCTAGGACTCTCGGGACCTCCTCCTCTGATACACAACGGGCCAGGAGCCCCGAGAGTGTTTTCCTGTATAGTCCCCCTGCATGCAAGGAATAATAAGCTGACTTATACCTGAAGCGTCGTTTATCCACGTCCCCTTCAGGGAACTTCCCGGATGTGAGGAAGGCGATGAGGGGATCCATCCATGATGCTCGCTGATCTACCTCCATCAGCTCCCCTTCCTCGATGGAAGGTCGGAAGAGTTCCGATACCGTCCCCCCAGCTCGAGGGCCAAACCTGGCTAAGAGGTCCGCCGGGGTGCTCTCCTCTCTTGGCACATGCTTGATGGAGAAAGTGCAAAACTGCCCGATGACCCCCTTGACCTTCTCCAGGTAGCGTTGGAGGGTCGGCTCCTTTGCTTCGAATTCCCCCTGACTTGGCATGCCACCACCATGGAGTCCGTTGAGACCTCCACGTCTTGTACTCCCAGCTCCCGGGCCAGCCGCAGGCCCGCTATCACTGCCTCGTACTCGGCCTGATTGTTGGTAATTAGAAAATGGATGCTTAAGGCTTGCTCAATCTTAGTCCTTTGGGGGCTTATCAGGATGATTCCTCCTCCATAGGAGTGCTTCCCTGACGCACCATCCACCAACATCTTCCATGCCACCGGGGAAGGTGATTCACGCTCCCCCAATTTGGTTGCGTAGTCCGCCATGAAGTCCGCCACTGCTTGTGCTTTGCTGGACAGCCTAGGCACAAACGTGATGTCGAACTCACTCAGCTCCACGGACCATTTTGTCAGCCTCCCCGAGTGCTCCAACCCCTCCATGATTTTACGAAGCGGGTGGTCAGTCACCACTTTGATCGAATGCGCTTGGAAATAAGGTCGGAGCTTCCGAGTCGATACCACTAATGTGAAGGCCAACTTTTCTAAAATGGGGTATCGGGGCTCCGCCTTCCTCAGCACTCGGCTGACGTAGTAGATGGGAAACTGCCTTCTCCCTTCTTCCCGGACCAACACCGAACTTACTGCCTCGGATCCTACCCCCAAGTATAGGGATAGATCCTCTCCTTGCCTTGGCCCCTGGAGTAGAGGAGTCTGGGTGAGTTGCTCTTTCAAAGCTTGGAAAGCTTCCTCACACTCTGAGGTCCATTCAAATTTTTTGTTTCCCCTTAGCACCTTGAAGAAAGGTGCACACTTCTCACCCGCCTTAGAGAGGAACCTACTGAGCCCGACCAATTTCCCCGTGAGGCTCTGAACCTCCTTCGAATTTCTTGGTGACCCCAACTCCATGATTGCTTTAACTTTATCTGGGTTAGGCTCCACCCCTGCTGGGGTGAGCAAGTGACCTAGGAACTTTCCCCGGCTTGCCCCGAAGACACACTTCAGGGGGTTGAGTTTCATCTTATACTTCCGCAAGGTTCCAAAGATCTCTTCGAGGTCTTGGAGGTGGGACTCGAGATCTCGGCTCTTTATCATAAGATCGTCAACATAGACCTCCAGATTTTTTCCCTTCTGCTCTCGGAAGACCCTGTCCATCATTCGTTGGTACGTGGCCCCTGCATTCTTGAGCCCAAAGGGCATCATCTTATAACAATAGCACTCATCCCCCGTGATGAAGGAGACGTCCTTAACGTCGGGGAGGTGCATGCGGATTTGATGATAACCTGAAAATGCATCTAAAAAGACATTATAGAGAAATCGACGGCTGAATCAACCAGCGCGTCGATTCTAGGCAAGGGGTAGCAATCATTGGGGCACGATTTATTAAGTAGTGAGAAATCAACACACATTCGCCACTTACCTCCCCCCTTTTTCACCATAACTACATTGGAGACCCAGCCTGGATACTGGATCTCCGATACAAAACCTACTCGGAGGAGCTTGCCCACCTCCTCCCTGATGGGGCCTTTCAGCTTGTCGGCGATGACTCTCTTCTTTTGGCGGATGGGTCGAGAGCCGGGATCGAGGTGGAGACGATGGCATGCCACGTCTGCATCAATCCCAGGCATCTCCGCCGCGCTCCAAGCGAAGACGTCCACGTTCTTCTGCACGCAGGCTAGGATTTTCTCCTGCTCCTCGAGGCCGAGCTCTCTGCTGATTAGGACCTTCTCCACCACCCCAGCCCGGGTGGTGACCTCGAGCTCCACAACTTCATCCACGGCCTCCATCTGGGACTGCTCTCCCCAATCGCCTTCCTTCCCCTCGCCGCTAGCGAACGCTTCGGTCTCTTCCTCCCTACCTTCTTCTCTGATCGCCATTAGTTCTTCCGCACTTCCTTCCCGGGCTTGACCCCCTTCCTTTTCCTTCTCCTCCCCTGCCTCTCCCCCCTGGGACTTTCCTTCTCCCCTTCTTTCCTCCTCTGCTTCCTCTCCGAGACCCGCCGGCTCCCCCATCTCCCGATCTCATTCCTCTGCTTCGGCTATCCAGGAGACAGCGTTCACTGCCGTCACGTAGCACTGCCTCGCTACCTTTGGGTCTCCACTTACCCGAACCTATACTCCTCCCAAGTTGAATTTGAGACATTGGTGGACGGTGGAGGGGACGCAGCGGAAAGCACTGATAAGCGGACGTCCGAAGATGGCACTAAAGCTGCTGGGGGCGTCCACTATGACAAAGCGGCAATTCCGAGACTGCCCCCAGGACCACATGGAGCCCCACTCCCCCTTCTACCTCCTTCCTCTCCCCGGAAAACCCGAACAAAGGGCCATCCGAGGCCAACACCCTCTTGGTCTCTACCTTCATCTCATCGAACGCCTTCTTGAAGATGACGTTGACTGAGCTTCCGTTATCCACGAGAATTCGGGACACCGTGAAGTTCTCAATGGCGGTCTGGAGGACCAACGCAACGCAGAAAGGGTCTTCATGACCCGGCATGTCCCTTTGAGAGAAAGTAATTTTTTCTGCCGGGGGAGCTCTCTGGATGATCGACGGTCCACTACTGGTTTCTGCACCTACTTTGGAGGAAATCTTATTACATGGCGGAGTAATAAGCAGATTGTAGTTGCTCGCTCGTCTGCAGAAGCTGAGTATCGTGCTATGGCTGCTGCTGTGTCTGAACTCACTTGGCTTGAGAGTCTTCTTAGGGATTTGGGAGTTAATTTATCCTCTCCGGCAACATTGTTCTGTGACAGTCAGGTTGCTATTCATATTGTGAAGAACCTAGTGTTCCATGAGCGAACAAAACACATTGAAGTTGATTGTCATTTTATTCGAGAGAAGGTCCACACGAAGAAAATAGAATTAGAGCATGTACCAGCTTCGGGGCAGGTTGCTGATATTCTCACCAAAGCTCTACCACGACCTTTATATCATCAGTTTTTATCCAAGCTTGGTTCCTACGACTTGTACGCTCCAGCTTGCGGGGGAGTGTTAGAAAAGCCTTGTATTTAGGCCCATGATGTTAGGCCCATTTGTATTTAGTTTTGTCCCGCATCTTGTATTTGAGATCTCTCTCTCCTCTCTCTCCTATATATATGTGTATTCTCCTCTTGTAAAGGCAGGAAAAATATATATCAATAAAGTTTTAAAAGTTTTTTCAATACAAACAATAGTGCTATCAAGCTGGACAGCAGGTGACGCTTTAGGTGGGTGCAATGGCAGTGCAATCACACTAGAGAAAGTGGCAGTGTTATCAGCTGGCAAACATCATAAGCACAATTGCACTAGAGAAGCACCATGCAATCAAGGGTGGGCACCAACTAGAATTTCATTAATCAAGGGTGGCAGTGTTAATAATAGGATTTGGAAAAGTCATCAAAGTGACTCTGGGTATTTTCATAGCACTATTGTTTGTCATTGCTGAGAATTCAGTCCCATACAAGGAAAACTCATATAGATTTGTCCACTTGATATAGATTCATGTGCTGCTCCATAAAACAAATTAATTTTAGGTTAAATGCATTGGTTCTAATAGCTTTACAATCTAAATTAGTGAATTTATCCACTTCTATGATTTAAGAAGTCATATGTACCTTATTGCAAAGCAAGGCTGGGGAATTTTCTTGAAAAGAGAATTTCCTGGAAACCAACTCATGCAGCTCTGAAAATTTCTTGGAGATGGAAACGAAGTCACAAGGCAGTGCTATTAGCTGCTGGATCAGGTAATTCCATTTGCTTGAAATGAGTCCCAATAACAAAATCTCCTGTAAAACATTGAAGACGTCAGTAGTTGATTAGTTTATATTTATAATATTAACATCGGGAGGCGCGCACTCTGAAAACATGCGGACCAATGGTTTTACACATTTTAACACTATTTATATCAAACAATTGCATTTAAAAATACTGTTAACTGGCAAATGTGATTAAAAAGAAAATAATAAGATAAAAATATAACCAATAAGCAATCATAATCGCAACTGTATTACCACGATTTCAAGTAAATTTTCATAACAAGGATCGCTTGAAGATTTTAACCCATCAAAGACCCGAATCCACTGCTCCTTGGGTGCTTCCAAAATCAGCTGCGCACCCGAAAGCAATTTAATGGTTCTCTTGTCTAGCAAATAGGAAAGACATCTTGATCTCCAGTGACTGAACTGGGACAGCTCCATCAACATTTGATCTCCACTGACCGATAACATAAATTATTGCTCCAATTAAACTTAATATTTGATAAATCCAGCAAATAAAAGAGATAACCACTATATTTACAAAATTATAGTTCACGCAATTGCTAAAGATCCATACAACAGATACAAATAATAATACAAATTGTTGGTCATATTCTCTCTTATACAAAAATATCCCAAACTAAATCGAATCAAAAGTGCCAACTTCTTTAGTCTTTCCCTCTGAAGTGCCAAATTCCAAATAGTCTAATTCTTGGCCAAAATCCATTGCTTTGAGATCAGGCTTCTTCTTTGTACTTCATTTTGTATTGTTTTCATCTCCTAATGAGTCAAATTAGTAAATTTATGGTACTAATTGGTTTCATGTTGTTTTGTTCCCTCTTTGTTTTAACAATATGGGACTAATTCGTTTCATTTCTTGTTGGCAATGGAATAACTTTATTTCATTAAATATGAGCATGAAAGGAGCGGAAATAGGATTACTTCAATACCATGCTCTTTGATTCAGGCGCTCTTCCAAATTGGAAACAAATTATGTCATGCATTTAGGCATCAAAATAGTAGAATAAACAGACAAAAACAGTAACACTACATGAAAGTGTCTGAAAGTGAAAGTGAAAATATGAGATAAAACTGCAGCTAGAACAGAAAATCGCTTACTCTGAGGAAACACCATCAGCGGAGCCCATCAAATTGTTCCGTGTAATAGCATTTGAAAGACCATTTAAACCTTTCTCCATAGAATACATATCAGCTATAATGGTCTGCCTATGTAAAACTTCTTTAACAACAAAGAAAGAATTATCAGCACGAATGGATTCGTCGCTTTCACCATCAGATTTAAGGGGCGAATGAAAGTTTTGATCTGCATGCTTGAAGCAATTGAAATTAACTGCATCGTTTTCTGGCAGCAAGTTTTTAGCGGCAAGATCTAGTGATTCCATTTGCAAATCCAGTCTGTCAATATATGCTGATGAACTATCATTATGAGATCCGGAGAGCTCATCAATGTCCATTTCGACAACAGCTCTAAGAAAAGCAGCAAAATGCTTATCGTTTATAGGGTGGGCGTGCAGAAAAAGCCCCAGAACAAGTCTTCTTGCATTAGAAAGAGTTGAAGAAGACATATCTGCAAGACCCTGTCATGTGGAAGAAAAAAAAACAAAATCAGGATGCAGAACAACATCATGTATGCCTCTAGAGATTAAATCGATAAAAACCAGAGGGAAATTGGGATCTGATGCCAGATGGGATAGAGCTGCGTCAAGCTCCTTCACAGATTCCTCATAGTTACCATAAGAACGCAGGCTTTTCAGCACCTAAAAAACAACGGATGTAGCAGTTGGGAACATCAGGTAAACTATACGAATCCAAACGCGAACAGAAAAAACCCTAGCTATGTTAGGTCACACTGCGTACATCTTCGAAGAAAATACCCCATTTGACGGCCTTAATGATGTTGTCGACATCCCAGATGGCCGGAAGACCGGAGGATTGGTAGCCGGAGGCAAGAACTAGAATGTCGACGAATCCTTTGATCCGATCAACGAGATCTTCGATTGAAATGTCGGGATGAGACCAAACCATCTCTCTAACAGCTAGGGTTGAAACTCACAGAACCATTTACCGCGCCGTTTCTAATATCGACTTCCCGCCTAAGCGCGCAACTTCATTGGTTGCGTCGTTAACAAAAAGTATTTTTTGAAGGGTGCTCTTATTAGTAATATATTCATCAGGCTGTCAATATCATTTTTTTAAGCTGCTATTATTATTGGGCTGTCAATAGTCATTCGCGGGCTGCCAATATAAACAACTTAGGCAAATGATAGATAATCTGAGTTTTTTTTTGGCATTTATTTGAGTCATTTATTTTTTAATGGCACGCCTATAATAACTATATACACATCAGTGATAAATGCACATTAATAAAATTTAAATGCAGACCACATTGTTACATGCACAACATTATAGAAAGCAAATTTTCGTGATAACGGAGAAACTACATGAACCCATTATATGACCCTTGTCATTTTTTATATTCACCCATACCATACCCAACTCATATGGAAAAAATTTCCCCATTATATGACCCACACCTCTCACTGAGTCTCACTGAGTCTCACCTCTTGCCAATTCTCACCTTTGCCGGACGGTACCAGCCAGACGCACAAGCCAGACCCCTCCTTCCCCAGCCCCCTCTCGCCGATTCTCACCATGGCCAATCCCAATTCTCCGTGATCCGGAAATAGAATTGTTCCGCGCTACACAAATAAGATATAGCCAGTGTTCTCTTCTCTGGCATGGGATCTGCAGCTCGATTCATGGTCTTCGAGCTCGAAATTGGTTCGCCTTTTTAATCTAAATTTTGGGATCATTTATTAAAATGTTTTAATAAGTTATCAAATGGTGGAGATTTTGTTGACATCACAAGAATATTGAAAAAAATATATCATAATATATAGGAGAGAACATTCTTAAGCATGATTTTTCTTAAGCATGGTTTTTTGTAATTCAAAAAGAAGCAAGAAGACCAGCATATAATAATGCAAACTTTTATATACAAGTACACGAATAATTACCAAAATTACCCTGGATGTTATGAAATTCAAACTTTAGGGGAGGAACAACTATTCAGTGTTCTCAAATACTTCGAGACTTTATAAAAGAATCACTTCATAATAGCAAGAGCACAATTAAAAAAACATTCAATTTGCCTTGCAACTTTCACTATGCTTTGGTAAGTAGTGTAGCACAAGGCAGACAGCATAACTTTGATTAACCGTCTTAAATCGTTTCTGAACAAGAAAATTATTCAACAAATTGCACTCCATAAGCACTTGCAAACAAATTGTCTCATTTATATTCAATTGTGCCGAATCGGGCCAATATCATCATGTCTACAAGACCGAGTTTTTCCAAGAAACATCTGCGCTGTTTGACCTGCTAAAACACGCATTTATGGCTTTGCTATCATTCCCTGCTGCAGGAAGGAGCAAAGGAGGATCTAGAGAGAATACAGGTATCAACTGGTTTGAAATCAACTGCAGCAAACTAGCTGAAATGCATTCATCAGAGAGAAACTACACAATTGCATTGGCAGCACTGGCGATTCTTGGCCACAAATCTGCACATTCCTTTCCGATAGGTCCGGTGATTGCAGAACCTGTAGCAAATTATTCAATCTTTAAGGAATTTATACATGGGCGCGCGCATATTATAAATAAAAACCACTTATTTAGTCACCTTTCATTTCTCCCTTGGGATTCACAATCACACCGGCATTATCTGCACAAACATAATAAATAAACATGAGGGTGAATACATTTTTGCTCGAAAGACCAAAAAATTAATTAATGACCTACCCTCGGCCTTAGATCCTATAGGGGAGAAGGGTATCACAGAAAATAAATCATTTCTTTTGGGGAAGGTAATGAAAATAATTAAAATAAAACAATGTCCCAGGAGACAGGTATCACAATGAAAGAAATAACATTGTGATGTTTAATACTGGTAGAGATAATGTATGCTTCAGTATTATGAATGATGTACAGAATAACATCTCTCAAACCACCGAAGCAACCATATGGAGTGGATGATAGCTGATTCGAACATAATAAAGTATACTAAGCACGCAGCGACTCCAACTAAGATCGACATTATCTAGTTAGCAACTCCAACTAAGATCGATATTATCTAGGTAGCGAATCCAACTAAGATCGATATTATCTAGGTAGCGAATCCAACTAAGATCGATATTATCTAGGTAGCGACTCCAACTAAGATCGATATTATATAGGTAGCGACTCCAACTAAGATCGATATTATCTAGGTAGCGACTCCAACTAAGATCGATATTATCTAGGTAGCGACTCCAACTAAGATCGATATTATCTAGGTAGCGACTCCAACTAAGATCGATATTATCTAGGTAGCGACTCCAACTAAGATAGATATTATCTAGGGATTAATTTGCTAGAGAGGAATATTCCTATACTTCCCACGTCTCCCTCTCTCCCATATATGAATGTAGACCCCACAGCTTTAGAGAGAAAAAAATAATCATTCAACAGAGCATAGAAACTACATTTATTTAGTTATGGTATAGAACATTAAAATGTGAAATTTCAAACCGCAAATACAATAAAGTTTCATCTCAAATAGATTTTAAATTCACATATGTGAATTAATACAATGTGTATCAATATTCATCTAAAATAGATGTTTGTCTCATGGCCATTCCCAAAAGGTAATGGCAGCAATGCAGCTCCTCAAAGGAGATGGAATATGAGACCGCCAAAGATGGAGGAACGTACGAACGATCAACAACTTAGAAGCTCTTTAAGTGACGTTTACTTGGGAATATGCAAATATAACTGTGTTGCTCAGGTAGGATGAGGAGAATTTCACCAAGAAAAGTGCTCCTTCGCAACAAGACCATCGAAATATATTATCATACATAAATGATCAACTTCACAAGAAAAATAATGAAAGAGTCAAGACACATCTACAACAACTAAACATCTACAGAATCGCAATGTTGCATCTCCTACTAAAAGTTATCCTCCACATCAAAACTATCCAAATCCATGATCAAAGATATGTTTTCATTTCATGTGACCAAAAGCAAAAAAAAATGTCATCAATACCAACCTCGAATAGATCGGTTTTGCTAAATGTTTGCATCATGGCTATTCCCAAAAGGTAATGGCAGCAATGCCGCTCCTCAAGGAGATGGAATATGAGACCGCCAAAGATGGAGGAACTAACGAACCATCAACACCTTAGAAGCTCTTTATGTGACGTTTACTTGGGAATTTGCAAATATTATTATGTTGCTCAGGTAGGATGAGGAGAATTTCACCCAGAAAAGTGCTCCTCCGTCACAATAAAATCATCCAAATATAATATCATACATAAGTGATCAACTTCACAAGCAAAATAATGAAAAAATGAGTCAACAAACCTACAACAACTAAATATCCGCATAATCACAATGTTGCATCTCCTATCCTTCACATCAAAACTTTACATATCCATGATCAAAGATAGGTTTCATTTCATATATGTGACAAAAAGTAAAAAAAAATTGTGCATCAATACTAACCTCAAATAGATCGGTTTACTAGATGTTTGTCTCATGGCCATTCCCAAAAGGTAATGGCAGCAATGCCGCTCCTCAAGGAGATGGAATATGAGACCGCCAAAGATGGAGGAACTTACGAACCATCAACACCTTAGAAGCTCTTTATGTGACGTTTACTTGGGAATATGCAAATATCATTATGTTGCTCCGGTAGGATGAGGAGAATTTCACCCAGAAAAGTGCTCCTCCGCCACAATAAAATCATCCAAATATAATATCATACATAATCGATCAACTTCACAAGCAAAATAATGAAAAAATGAGTCCACACCTACAACAACTAAATATCTACATAATCGCAATGTTGCCTCTCCTACTAAAAGTTATCCTCCACATCAAAACTATACATATCCGTGATCAAAGATAGGTTTCATTTCATATGTGACCAAAAGCAAAAAAAAATGCATCAATACTAACCTCAAATAGATCAGTTTACTAAATGTTTGTCTCATGGCCATTCCCAAAAGGTAATGGCAGCAATGCCGCTCCTCAAGGAGATGGAATATGAGACCGCCAAAGATGGAGGAACTTACAAACCATCAACACCTTAGAAGCTCTTTATGTGACGTTTACTTGGGAATATGCAAATATCATTATGTTGCTCAGGTAGGATGAGGAGAATTTCACCCAGAAAAGTGCTCCTCCGTCACAATAAAATCATACAAATCTAATATCATACATAAGTGATCAACTTCACAAGAAAAATAATGAACGATTGAGCGATATAAGAAATGAGTCAAATCAAATGATTGAGCAATATAAGAACAAAAGTAAGTTCACATCTAATCCAAAGAAAAGTACTTATCAAAGCGATGCAAATGACTCAAATTTTACATTACAAGTCAGAAAATGCTTTAACACTGCTCAAGATTTTAGAGATGCAGTGAGGATATTCAAATATGCAAGGAAGGCATTTTAAATTTACAAAGAACTAATGATAAAGTACAAGTTACTTGTGTATGTAGATGAATTATGTACGCTTTATTCATATCTAAGAATGACAAAACCTTTCAAGTAAAGAATATCAAAGGAGAACATACATAGTGTATGGTTGCAAGCTCTAAACATTGCACTTTGAATTTTCCTAGAAAAAATATCAACACAACCTTAAGAGTAACCCTGAGTGGCATGTTAGTTCAATTCAAGAATAGATGCAAATGAAAAATAGAACATCTCTCTGTTTGGGAGATGTATCGAGTGAAAAGCACTAACAAGACAATTAATGGTACAGAGTTGGAGCAGTATGCCCTGGGACTATTGTGAAGAAATTTGCCAAGCTAATGATAATACAATGGTAAAAATCAAGTGTAAACAGGTTTCAAAATCTCAAACATGTATATTAAAGAGATTATATATATGTTGGGGTGCTTTAAAATTGAGGCTTCATTTGGCGCGGGGGTGGCGGGCAGCGTTTGTGGCAAACGCCGCCGCAAGGTGGGTAAACAAATGCCCGGCTTTGGCGTTTGCCGCGTCTGCACCCGCCGCGCCCTCAGAAAAGGAGCTAAGGAGCTAACAGCTCCGTTTCGAGCCCCGCCTCCTCCCCTCAGTTCCCAACCCGCCGTCTCCACCCGCCCTTTCCGCCCGCCACCGACGCGCCAAATAAATCCTAACTTTAATTGCTGGTTGCTTACCCATTATAGGTCTAAATGAAGCTCACCTAAAAACCTCAAATAAAGGAGTTTTACTATGAGCAGTTGGTATTGATGACAACAATGATATGTATCTCATAGCATATGCAATGGTTTTGAGATAGAATAGAAGATCATGAGAATGATTTGATTTTAACAGTGAAATGAAAAAGTTGAAAGCACTTAATATCAAGGCTTATGATTGGATTAGGGTATGAAATCCCCAGAATTGGGCAAGTGTGTTACTTAACAATATATGTGGAAGTTTCAGAAATGTAATACTAGACATTAGAGGCAAACACATAATAACGATGAGGTAGCTCACGGCGTAGAAGCTAGGTCATTTTATTATGAAAATACAAAAAATTTCCTCACATGGATTGCTAAATTAGTTTTTTATCTGAAAATAAGATTATAATGATGAAGGGTGCAAAGTGCTCCGTTCAAAATTTTGAAAGGTGCAAAGTGTCAAACGGGTGAAATTAAAGAGTGCAAAGTGTCAAACGGGTGTAATTAAAGAGTGCAAAGTGTCAAACGGGTGTAATTAAAGAGTGCAAAGTGTCAAACGGGTGTAATTAAAGAGTGCAAAGTGTCAAACGGGTGTAATTAAAGGATGCAAAGTGCCAGAAAACAACAAAAATGTGCATCAATACCAACCTAGAATAGATTGGTTTAATAAATGTTTGTCTCATGGCCATTCCCAAAAGGTAATAGCAGCAATGCCGTTCCTCAAGGAGATGGAATATGAGAACGCCAAAAATGGAGGAACTTTCGAACCATCAACATCTTAGAAGCTCTATTTGTGACGTTTACTTAGGAATATGCAAATATTATTATGTTGCTCCAGTAGGATGAGGAGAATTTCACCCAGAAAAGCGCTCCTCCGTCGCAACAAAACCATCAACACAATAAATTATGCATAAGTAAGGGTTTCAATTTGCAAGTGGAAGATAATTAATGAACTAATAGAAACACCTAGCGACTCCCACTAAGATCGATATAATCTAGTGATTAATACGCTGGAGAGGAATAAATTCATAGAACGGTATTAAAAAACACCGGAAGGAACAGATTTAAATATATTGACAACATGTTACTGAGTTATACCTTCGAAGTACATGAAGACACCATCCTTCGACGCCAGGGCTTGCGTTGGCGTACAATGACGGCGGGCATGACCTTTTTTCTGAGATCTGGCTTGCCCTTCTTGACGGTGGCCATCACCATGTCGCCGACACAGGCAGATGGGAGGCGGTTGAGCCGTCCTTTGATCCCCTTCACGGAGATGATGTAAAGATTCTTCGCGCCAGTATTGTCAGCGCAGTTCACCGTGGCTGCAACTGGAAGACCTAGCGACATCCGGAACTTGTTCCCTGCACTACCTCCGCGCCATGGGATTAACCCAGGTAATGATCATTAACATTTCCACTAAATAAAGATAACCGAATGAAGAATGCGCGATGGAATGCGAGAGATGGATCAGAAAATTATACGAATGAAGAAAGATGGAAGAGGATGATCTTACCTCGCTTCGACATGTTGACGATGAGGAGCGCTGCCCGCGCAGCATTTACAAGGAATAAGGAACTGGGTTTCTTCGTGTTATATAGAGATCTCGCTAGGGTTTTTCTACGTTTGAAGTTACGGAAATACCCTTCTTCCCTTTGATGCTTGCGACGGAGAGTATTGCCCGATTTAACTTACGTAATTATATATTAATTAAGATTAATATATATTAATTAATACAACGACATGAAATATTTGCACAATAAAATAAGAGTAATGTGATATTTAAGTAGATTAATTTAATATATTGTAATGTGCATATCTTTATTATATAAGGGAATATAGTATTTTTCATGTTCTTATCCTGCTTTCATTTTTTTAACCGTTGAATCTTTCGTATATTTTATTCGAAACATCTTTAATATATAAAAAAACGTATACACGGGAAGAGAGAGAGAAAGAGAGGAGGAGAGAGTGCGGTGGAGAGGGAAAGAGGGGGGAATAAGCTTTTTAAGTATATACGTATTTTTTTTTTTACAAAATAAATATTGTAATATTATTGTATATTTTTTTACGGTCATTTTGAGTACTCATATGTATATGTTGCGGGCGCAGGCCACAGGCGCATCGAGCACGGGCGAAGCCAGTGCTGAGGCGGCTGAAGCCCGTCTGGATGCGGCCGAAGCCCGCCTGTATGCGGCTGAAGGCCGCTCGACAACATCGCGCAGGGAGTGGGCGAAGCCCGCCATCGCCGGCCGGGTACTGTCGTGCTTGGCCATAGGGTCAGGCACTAGTATAATAAAATACAATAAGTGTAATATGCATGTATATATATTAAAATAAAGAAAAATATGATACATGTACATATTGAAATAATAAATTATTGGCTTTATTGATTCATTTGTAATCTTCAAATTCAAAAATAAAATTACTTCAGCTTTCTTCTCCGTCTTACTTTTATGCATCTGTGCATTTAGCTGTGTTAACATTTTTATTCCTCAACATCGAAGTGTTATTGTGAGGCTGACTAAATTACTATGAAGGGCGTAGAAAGGGGTTAAGGTAGGACACAGTGTTGTCGAGAAGACGTATGTGTGACAGTTGGTATCAGAGCTAAGTTACGTGAAAGTGTTGGTTGTTGAAGAAAGTTCAGATATTTGAAGGGGCGCATCGTTCGTTGTTGATGAGGTGTGTGATAGGGATGTCATTAAGCGGCGTGAGAAAAAGAAAGGAGATTCTAGCAAGTCTCACCGGGGAAGGGGACCTCGATGGATCCAATGATGCTTATGCTTGTGAATCTAATTGACAAGCTCGAATGTAGCCCTAAACCCTAAACCCTAATACCACATCGTCAAACAGATACTCATGGGGGAGCGGCTTATTAGTTTGGAATATGTCATTTAAACTTCATCAAACTCTGTATATATGCAATGTATAATTCTCTATGTATATATGCAATGTATAATTATGAGAAAATTACTGATTGAAGACCCAAGCATGCATGAATGGGTTATGAAGATTTTGCATACCACAATTTGTATTTCTATTTGCAAATTTGTATTTCTATTTGCAATTTTGAATTTGTATTTGCAATTTGTATTTCTATTTGCAATCCATAGAAATACAAATTGTAATCAATCAAATAGGTTTTGCATACTACATTCATAATAATTATTGTATAATGCATATGCAAGCAACTAAATAAATTTTAGAAAATCTGAAAGATTCATTGCCTCCTCCAAGTTTTAGAGAATTTGAAAGATTTGACCAACCACCTTGAATTTGGTGGGTGGGGGCTTCTTTGCCGGGCGCAACATCCGGTCGACCATGCTCAGCTACTTGTGCGCGTATATGCACAAAATGAAGAATGTCACTCATTCACATTGGCTCGTCAAATAGGCCCGAGTCTTTTGTGCGTCTAACAATGATAGTCAGCCATTCGCCAAAGGCCCCGGAATCTCAACCGTAGGATTGGATCGAAGTTCCATACTCACCTACGGGTGCCAATTTTATACACCACGCTTAAGCGCACAACCCGTTGCTGATTTTCATGTATGAATGTTATTCACAAAATAGTATAATACCAGTGATTGCTAAAAATGAAATGTAAATGCACCATAAAGCATAGATAACTATGCTAATTTAGATATAATAAAAGTATTCTGCATAGTGGAGCAAGCTGATAACCTGACCCAGTTCACACTTCACAGGCAGCTTTATATTGTCTACAGCAGCACAAAAAGTTCCAATTATATCCAGAAGAAACACAAAAATCGTCCAAAAGATCAGCTGAGATCTTCACTTAGCATGCATCTGGATCATGTCCATGTTACATTATACAGTTATTAACATGAAGCACACTTCAGCAATTCACTTGGAGCCCAATAAACGCAGTCTAGCCTCTGCGACAAAGTGAGAACGGTTTGTTCAGAAAACAGTAGACGAAATGTAATACGAGTTTAAAAAATGGATTATCGACCTGAATCCTCATTCTCCATTCATTATCGCATAGAATGATTTCTGAGCAGATATTTAAGAAGAAGTCATATATATTCATGCTACCTATTCTGTCTCCTTTCTTCTAACATTATTCTTTTAATTAGGATCCAAAAGAAGTTAATCAATTTGTGGCAGAAAATCTTGAGAGGTTCATAAGGAACTAGCGGTTTCGTTCTAACAAGCAATATGTAGACCTTCATGGAAGCGCAGAGCTAATCAAACTGAGTGAGATCTAGTGAGGTATCTTGTGGCAGCAGTGAGAGGAATCAATCAGTTATGGGTCTTTTTATGGCATTATTTATAATTAATTATTTCTTAATATGCATTTATTCTGTCTTAGAGTTGCGTCCTTATAGGGCATCGTTATTTATGGCATGTCTTTATGAGGTCCTTTTTAGTCGCATGTCCAAGTCTGTATCGCATTTCCATTAAAAGGTGTAACGCCCCTATCTACTGTGGGTGCGCTACAGGTCTGCAGACCAGTGACCCCAACCCATCTCCACGGATTTAATCGTTCGCAGTCGCTAATTCCAATGGCGGGTTGTTGAGGCTGGGGCTTGAACCCCAGATCTCCTAGATAAGGGAGCTCTAAACTGGTCTTCATCACCAACTGAGCTGCACTTTTTATGTAACGCCCCGATTTACTGTGGGTGCGCTACAGGTCTGCAGACCAGTGATCCCAATCCATCTCCACAGATCTAATCGGCCGCAGCCGCTAATTCCAATGGCGGGTTGTTGAGGATGGGGCTTGAACCTCAACCTCCTGGATAAGGGAGCTCTAAACTGGTCCTCATCACCAACTGAGCTTTTATGTAACGCCCCGATCTACTGTGGGTGCGCTACAGGTCTGCAGACCAGTGACCCCGGCCCATCTCCACGGATCTAATCGGCCGCAACCGCTAATTCCAATGGCGATATTTATTATTTCTTAATATGCATTTATTTTGTCTTAGAGTCGCGTCCTTATAAGGAGTCGTTATTAATGTCATGTCTTTATGAGGTGTCCTTTTTAGTCGCATGTTCAAGTCTGTCTCGTATTTCTATTAAAAGGTATGTTGTAAGTCCTATTTAAAGGACCTCTTGGGTCATGTATTGGTATGATGGAAGAAGTATATTTTCTCAAACCTTAAACGAGATCTTGGAAGTTCTCTCTCTCTCTCGAGCACGCCCCGCTTAGGCAGTTGCGGTCCGGCTACGTAGTATCTCCGTAGTATCTCCGCCACCGTCATCTCCCCCCTCTGGCCACTCCTCCGGCAACCTCAAGTAGGCCCGTAACACAATCATGGCTCATCA